>LR990663.1:23057438-24307208 GCA_905147715.2 Xestia xanthographa
AAACTGTGAAAGTGTAGTTGCCCATTCCCTAGCGTAGATCTCTATGGAGAAGAACGGGCAAGAAACTCCATGGACACTCTTTTAAATCAGAATATTGTTACAAAATCTTGGTTACATCATTCACGTTGAGATGGTATATTATGTGAGAACAATGTAGCAAGATGTGCACGGTAAAAGTGTCCACAGCAAAAACACACAAACAAAAAAAAAATACAATTCAAAATAATTCATTCATAATTCATTCAAATAAGCCATGGCAACCAAGAGATGACATCGACCCGTCCTTGTTGAAAGTCGGTAACTTTTGTTGGTGAATAAACTATTTTATTATTATTATAGTCTGGATTCGTGCCGGTCGATGGCAATAAGCTTGCCCCCTATTACATGGGACTTAAAACATAACTGGGGTAATGTGGTTCTCCCATAATCAAACATCTTACGCCATGTTCATACTGAATGGCGTTCAGATATCGTTGCGAGTAATTCAAAACTACGACAGCGATAGATAATACGGAACGTATAAGATAGAAAGAGATAGCTAGCTATCAAAGTGCAACAATTGTATCACTTTGTCCTCAACAATTTGTGCGTGCTAGTGCGATATCTATCTCTTTTTACTATATAATATCATTGTCTCAAGTCAATTTAAAAACCTCAGAGTGGACCGTGCACAGGTTTTCATAAATTAGGTAGGTAATTACTTAAACATCTGTTTCTCTTTCAAACGTATCTTCAAAAAAACGTGGGTTACGAGAAAATTTAAATTTAAATTAGGGTCATTACAGCTGAGCCGGCTCTTAAATAAATGAGGATTCGTGTCACAAGTGTTTAAGCTATTACAGACCCTGTTTTTTCTTCTTTTATAACTTTGAAAAGATGGCAGGTTTCGTTTTCTATAACGATATAAATTTATGTGTATTAAACTTGCTTTTACATGCGGCTTCACTCGCGTCAATTGCGAAAAAAAAAACTCTTAACACACTACTAAAGTTTCTGTGATAATTTATTCAATCATAATTCGAAAGACAAGCGGCCCAATCTATTACCATAGGAACGTTATTGACAATAACGTACTACTAAACTTACTAACGTACGAAAAAAAAGTAGGTACTGTACCCGAGGAAAACAACAATAACTTAAGGGAGGAAAAAAGTACTGTACTTTTGTCGGGATGAAAAGTCCCCCCGTACGTTTTTGTACACCTGACTATGAATATGCAAAATTTCAGGATAATTGGTTCAGTGGTTTAGGCGTGAAAAGGTTAGAAACAAACAAACTTACTCTCACATTTATAATATTAATTAGGAGTCACTGAAAAAGAAGCTGTAATAACTGTTTAAAAATACATGAATCGCTTTTTTTGTAAGAGTAATAAAATACCAGTCGTGAGCCTTTGTAGATAATCTGATATATCACTACCTCGCCAAATAGAAAAACACCGCAAGAAAGCCTACAATTTATAATTATGTAGCAAGTAAATGACCTAGAAGAAGTGAGCGAGCGTGTTGATCAATGCTGCGTTTTTCTCTCTGTTTAAGGCGGCTCCCCGAGCAAATGACCTTGAGCGAGCAGTTTTTTGGAGCCTACTCCTCTTTATCCAAAAGAAATACCAACTAATAAAAAATACATTAAATTACTACATATTCTTGACTCCAAAATTGTCGTTTCATGTTTTTTTTTATGTTGCTTAATGTTTAATAAATCCCCTTACAACGAAACCACAGAAATGAGAAATAATGATTTATAAAATGCTATTCCTCATAAAGTAACCATTATTTTGATTTGCTACTTATACTAATGGATAAGCAATTTAATAATGAACATAATTGTCGTTTTATTTTTTACAAAAGACGTAAATTTGATTTTATAAAGAATAAAAACCACTAATTTCGCACAATTCGGCCTGCAGTGACTGACGTAACAACCATTTCGTAGTGCAAGCTGATTAGAACTTTATTTTAACAGTATTTCAAACGAAGTTTGAACCACCACAAATAGAGTTGCTAATTTTGCTCGGGGAACCGCCTTAACAAGAGTTGTTTATACTGTGATAGTTATATCTAAAAAGGTCATGTATTGTAATATTAGAAGCGTACACAAAATAAAACAAAATAATTTTAGAAACACTTGTATCCACAAGAATTGACGTAAACAAATATGTTTTGTTTGTATTGTGAAAACGTGCCGAAGTGTCTTCTTGAAGATATCACAAGATTTGTGGACGGTGGAGTTATGCTTGCCGTCCGTCCGTCTTGTGACGACAGGCCGTGTCGACGTCGCGTTCGTGTTCCACGCGCGCCTCAAAGAGAGTCAGCAAAAGGAAGTGGTCCGCAAGGGCCAATGCCTGCCGGAGTTGCGGGACTGTTCGAAAGAGATACCGTGGCCCCGGAACACAAAGGGCTAAGAAGGAACATGGATGGGTTTTAGTCTGTAAAAGTCTACACTCCTTTCCGCTCCGCCCAGAGCGGAACCCCTTGATGATTTCCCGTCCGAAAAAAATAAAGAGAACGTCCCATTCCTGCCTTTGTTCCATGATACTTGGGTACAACACAACACTTTTTTTCTTCTCTCTCCATTCTCCTCTGTCACTTGTTAAACTATAGTTCATTCTCTTTACTTACTGACATTACTCACACAATCCATCCACATTTAGTTGAGACTTCTTCCTATCCATCCACCTATATTAAATATTCAAATCTCTTTAAGTCCCGTGCATTACACTCTTCTTCACCGCACGCCACTATTTCCATCGATTTCATTTCAACTTATTTGTAAAAGGCGCCACAAAAATCTACAGAAACAAAACGCATCATTAATATTAACTAGCTTATGTCGGCGGCTACGCCCGCGCTGTGTTCGGTTATTATTCCACGGAATCGTAATATCGGGATAAAAAAGGACCCTTAGAGGTAATCCAGGTTATAAAGTACTAGCTGACCCACGCAACTTCGTCTGCGTCACATAAGAGAGAAAAAGCTAACAAAAGGAATACATTTTCCCCGTTTTTGCAACATCTTTCATTTATGTTCCGCTCCTTTTGGTCGTAGCGTGATGTTATATAGCTTATACTTTACCATCTCAGACACTAATCTGCATAGTCCTCATGTGAATTGAGCAAGATTGTCTGGACTTTAAAAGAGACTATGACCTCTGAGTTTGTTTCGGCTGTTTCTTCTCAGAGTAGTCAGGTACGAAACACCGGCCCCATCTAGTTTTAAAAAATTACGTGTAAAAGTGTTTGTAAAAACCTACTTGCAAAATAAACATCATTTATCATTTATAACCTTCCTCAATAAATGGGCTATCCAACACAAAAATATTTTTACAATTCCAACCAGTAGTTCCTTAGATTAGCGCGTTCAAACAAACAAACTCTTCAGCTTTATAATATATTATTAATAGTATAGATATAGATCTGTGTGCGAAATTTCAACCAAATCCGTCTAACCGTTGTTGCGTGAAAGAGGAACAAACATCTATACATTCTCATAAACATTTCTATGAGTAGTAAGATAGTAATAAGATATCTACATCAACATCGAAGTTCATAATCGATATTCCTTACTATAATCAAACGCTCACTATGTAAACAACAGCTCCATTTTGTCACGTAGATATTGTAAAATGTACTGTAAACAAAATCAAAACGCATTCAGTCGAGATATGGCACGTTTTGGACGTCAACCCTAGACAACGCCAACTCGTTACCCCTTTCAAGTATTTCAGCTTATCAAGTTTTGAATTGCTTGCCGTCACTAGTTCGAAATGTAAACTTCATTTTAGTTCTTACTCAAAACCATCGTCATCATATTCCTGCCATTGTCCAATATACTTGGGATCGGCGCAACACGTTTTTTTCTTCATTCTCCCCTGCCAACCGTCACGCAATCATTTACACCTTTTTTCTTCATATCATTCCTCACACAATTCATTCATCTTTTCTTTCTCCATCATCAACACCACGTGCCAAGCCTTTTCCCAATTATGTTGAAGTCGGCTTCCAGTCCAACCAGATGCAGCTGAATACCAGTATTTTACATGGAGCGACTGACTATATGACCTCCACAACCCAGTTAGTACTGGGTAATACGATACACCTTGGCAAGACTGGTTGTCAGATTTTTTAGGCCACTGACTACCTGTAACGATTGTCAAAGATCTACAAATGACAGCCGGGACTAACAGCCTAAAGTGCTTTCCGTGGCACGGAGGAAACTTGGTATGTAAGGGTGGTCACCCATCCACAGAAAAACCTAGGCAAGCATATCTTAACCTAAAGATCGACCCGAGCGGCTCTTATTATGTAGCCACGAGCTCCTTTTCTTTCTCTATCCATCAACATTTATAATATTCATCACTCTTTTAGTCAGATTCGATTAGTCCCTCGTCACATGTCCATACCACGGCTGTCGATTCCCTTTCAACTTTTCTGTAACTGGCGCAACTTTCAGACTTCCTTAAATATACTCATTCCTTATTTTATCCATTCTTGTCACACCACACATCCACCTCAACCTCCTCATCTCCGCTACATGCAACCTTTTTTCATCCATTTTCTTCACAGCCCAGCATTCCGATGCATACAGTACGACAGGTCTAATCACGAACTTAGTTCGACTAAGTTCTCACACAAAACCATGACCCAATAAATCTATTTTCAATACCTACCAAAAGTGTCGAGCTATATCGTCATCCGAAACCTTTCCGCTGTCAGTTGAAAGCAAAAACAGAGAAATATTAATGTCATGGGCACAAGTGTCTCCATTAACGTAAACCGTAGCCAATTTACCCTGACCCTTTTTAGTGGCGCTGCTTGTCAAGGAAGCTGTCAGTAAAATGTCAAACTACGTACACATTTCAAGTTAGTTCCTTCGATTGCCGTGTGTCAGAATATGTTGGTTGAGTGGAAGTTTACACAATTTGACGTGGGACATTGTAAATAAGGTTGGGTACATCGATTCACGTTATTGACACAGCCGTATCGTAGCCGTGGCGATGAATGCGATGGCATTTATTTTTTCTGTGACGTCATTTATCAAAGCGATGGATAGCTCAATATTGGTAGCGCTGATTGTGTTTTGTTTTTGTCGATGTAATCGTACTACGTGCTTTTTGTTATGTTTCATTATGTGCGTGGGTGTTATTTTTTTCTGATAATTTGAAGATATCATCAGCATATTGACGACCCGAATAGCGCAGCGGTGGTGAGGCTGCCTGACGTTCTTAGGGTCCCGGGTTCGAATCCCGGTTGGAGCAAATGTTTGTGTAATGAGCATGGATATTATTTTGTTTCATGTAGTATTGTGTATTGTAGTCATGGATGTTTATATGTTTAATAAGTATGTACTTACAAACAAAAAGTATCTATGTAGTCTATCAACTATCTGGTGTCCAGGACACAAGCCTCGTTGCTTAGTGTGGCACTAGATGGCGCTGTGTGTTAATGTCCAGCGATATTTATTTATTATTATTATTTATATTAATTATTATTAGTTTTGTTTTTACCCTTTATATTTAGAAATTTGCTGTTGCCCACATGCAACCTTCATACGCGTAAAATTATTATAAAAACATGTGTTTTCATTTTTCTGCACGGACCCCTAACCTTAGCTTAAGTTACTGTTAAAACACCAGCTGCCAGTGAAAGTCCCGTCAAAATCGGTCTAGCCGTTTTGGATATTAGCCGTAACAAACAGACAGACAGACAACACACAAATTAAAAAAAAGGATTGTAAAAAAGGATTAGGGTTTTATGCATAAAGTTAAAACCCATGAAAATTTTAACAAAACCCGAATCAAAAAGGGAAGTTATATTTTTGTAATAATTTATAGCAGCAATAGCTAGTAGTAAAATAAAAATTGCAGGAGGTACCTATGATACTGTTGCTCATAAGTTATGTTCGAAAAAACCTAGACTCAGACAAATTCAACTCGAAGATTCTAGAAATGAATTAATTAACGAAGAAAAAAAAAAGATGAATTACCATTTTTTCCCAGAACTCGCTTTTCCACGTGCCGCGAGCAAAATCGAAGACTCGAGTACCTCCTTTTAGATCGAATAAAAGGAAAACTAAGTTTGTGCTGCACCAAATGAAAACAGCCCTCTCATTTCCCAATTCTAGGAAAAACTTACACGACTTCTATGTATGACGTATTTGTTATTGGAATTTGAATTTTCTGAGGGTTCTTTGGTATATTTGGTACTAGCTTATGCTCGCGGCTTTGTCCGTGTGGAGTTTGGTTATTTAAATTAAGGCATACTGCAAAAGTGTCCATAAAGCAAATCAAGTAATTTTCTGCAGCGATTTTTATAAGTGTTCCGCTGGTATATTTTTTTAATGCATATTATTTATTACACACGCAGACATGTGCCTTTAAACTATCGTAAAGTGTATAGTTAGCAATGATCGAGCTTATTCTTATAAGTTACTCCCTAACGGATTTTTTATTTCAAAAAGTCTCTAAATACCACAGAACAAATCAAATTCAACAAAAATTTAGTAATCAAACATAATTCGCTTTCGAATATTCCAACATTTTCGCTAATACTACTTAGATTTTGAAATAACTTTGAACGCACAATATTTGCCCACATATTTTGATACCACCCTATTACCGTAACCAACACCCGTCAACCTATAACGGCTAAATAATTACCAGCTCAAGAGCCGCGTATTTATTAATTAGTGGGATTGGACCGGTTTAAATACAGAGTACATTCGTTAGCTATCTATTATTTAAAGTTTGACGTCATTTTGCACGGGTTTGCGTTTCAAATTTCACGTTTTAGGTCACGTTTTAATATTCTACATCATTTTGTAATGCTACAACTTTTGAGCCAGGCTTCAAGTAAAACTTGGTCTGATGAGTGTATTCCGATGAAAAAAAATGCAACTAGAGCCATTTCACAAACGATGTTCCAGCCCCTGACCTGAGGCCCCAGAACGAGCTGACGTGACACCCGTATACACGCTTTAAACGAGATTTGAACGCAACCTTGTAACCTAAGCAGTGTTTCAGAAACATTTAGGTCACGTTTTAATATTCTACATCATTTTGTAATACTGTAACTTTTGAGCCAGGCTTCAGGTAAAACTTGGTCTGATGAGTGTATTCCGATGAAAAAAATATGTGACTAGAGCCATTTCTCAAACGATGTTCCACTCCCTGACTTGAGGCCGTAACACGAGCGCACTTTGCAAACGTAACGTAAAGACGTCGATTTTTTCATCGAAAATACGAATAATTATCCTATAGTATTTTAGTTAAATTGTTTGCAACAAGCACAATCAGTAACACCCATAGATATGAGTACATTCTGAAAATTATGAAAACATTATAAGTGAAACGGGTATTTTAAAATTTACATATTTACGTTAAGTTACAGGTCCTGATCTTTTTGCAACTCCATCTGCACTCAACGCTATCGATGAGACAGAGTTCTGAACGAAGCTCATGCAACTGAATATGGGTTTTTTTTATTAACACGAAGAAGTAGCAGAGCCAGATGGACATGGCAGAATGTGCTGGAACTCCTTTAAATAATGTTACTAAATAGTCCTACATAATTATGAGAACGAGAGAGATAATTGGAAGGAGAGGTGGGAGAAAAATAATTCATCTTTACTGTCTCTCTTATTAAGTCTTAACTGTGTTTCAGAAACATAGGTAGAAGTCCTGAAGCAAAGGTTTCAAAAGGAGGGTTAACGAAAAATGTTCCTTTGAAGGGAGTAAAGTACACCAAACTTGTACAATCTGAGGACTTATGAAAGGAGGTTCTGAGATTCAGTGCGTCTCTGTTACATATCACGACATGCGAAGATAAAACGGTTTTCTATGAACGAGAAAGAAAATGCAGGTATCGAAGTATTGTGTGTTGACAATCATGTGCATATCACCAAAGTTAAGTTGGCAGAGACTGATGCAGTTCGTCAAAATCTCATCACACAGAATGCAAGTAAAAAATACTCTGTACAAAAATGATGTTGAAATTTTTAGCGGGACAGCTAGTCTACCCAAATATACGTCAGTCTTTGAAGGTTTATCAGACAAAAGAAACAATATACGTGACATCAGAAAGTTTGAGGTTATTTCTGTATAATTCTGTTCATGTATTTGTGTGTTTTCTCTTGTACATTATGTTTCTATATTGGTCCCTTTCTGTCATTCTAATTTATTCATCTTTGCGAGAACTCGTGGAACAGGAATATGTTCTTTTATTGTACGCTTTGAAGGGAGATTTGTCGGGCTTCTGAATAAAGTAAATGCCTATTTGTGTTCGCTTTTAAGTTTATATGTAAATGTTTCTGCTATTTTACTGTGGGCTCTATCTGCGGCCATTATTACTGTGGCAAAACTCAAAGGGAGGATATATTTTTAAACATTATTTATAAAATTTGTTTGACTAATTTGTAAAAGTTTGTCTACTGTTTAATTTTGTTTAAATGGATGATCGACTATTGACTTTCATAATCTTTTTAGCTTCTATTATAGAAACGTATCACATTGTGACGGATTATTGAAAAACATGTTTGTTTTCTTCTACAGGAGCAGTAGTTTTCAAAACAAGGCAACAAAGGTATTAAAAGAATTTGTTTCAGAACTTACTTTTAAGAGGCAGATGCTGATTTCGCTTTTGTGGTATCTGGAAATAAGGAAACTTTGATAAATATTATGTAGGTACAATAAATGGTTTAAGTTAACTTGATTTTATTGCTATAATTAACAGGCCCGTTTCATATGTCTACAACAACTTCCTTTTAGAATTATTATTTTTTTCTTCTTCCTTTTAGTTAGATGTTACTACACCATCACTAAATTTACTACTACAGAGGTACCTATTTAAACGATCGACTTTCCAATTCAACGAAAACATTAAAATCATGAAATACACTTACTTAGTAAAATTATATAATAATGAAATACACAAGATTGAAATACACTTTGCTATTTATTTTTCTCAGGCGCTTATGATCAAAATTTAAAATAAACGTTGTATGAAGACATAGCTAGCACATCTAGTGTTAAAAATAAGGGTATGATTTACCAAGGAGTATCGTATTACCCAGTACTAACTGGGTTGTAAAGGTCAGATAGGCTCCATGTAAAATACTGGTATTCAGCTGCATCCGGTTAGACTGGAAGCCGACCCGAAAATAGTTGGGAAAAGGCTAGGCAGCCTAAATGATGATGACTTGTTTCCCTAATAAGTAAGTGTGTAAGTAAAATTATTAAAATGTTACTTGGGGTTGCTAGGAAGATGCTCTACAGCAAGTCATAATTCAGTTGCCTGTACCTGTTAATCTGTTAAGGTACTTATTTTTTAAAGTATGTACTAATTCGGTACACATTGCGCACAATTGATATATGAATTCATAAACAGCAAAATAAATGATGGGTGTCTGGGGAGTATGACGTGTTTTCCTGCCTGCACAGATAAGTTGTCTGAAGTGTTCGCTTTTCGAATACACTTTTTAGTTTTCCATTATCGTTATCGTTGATAGATTTTCACTTTAGTCTAGTCTCTCTTATCACTATTCATGAAAATAAAAACTCACGTGTAGCGATAAGGCCCTTTTTCTACGAATCGAAACTTTTTGGTCATTTTTATTATTTATTTATTAAAGAAAATTTTGTTCGGTCTCAGCCTGTAAGTGGATTCCAATATACTAAGCTAAAAACTTTGTGAAATGTTACGGTATTCCGCCATGGAGGAACTTAGTTTGTTTGTTAACTTATTTGGGAACGCACCACAGGTTTCTGAACAAAGTTTCCGAGGTAATTTGTTGTGAACTTATAAAATTTTCATACATTTTATTTACTTTTGTCATGTTTGGTAAGTTACAATTTGGTGCCTGATGCGTGTCTATTTTACTACGTATATAATATTATTTTCGTTGTTTTTTATTGAGGTGTACTATTATTTATTAATCTATACCATTTAGCAAAACAATGTAACACATTACCAACATTCTGATTACAATATACAACCAAAACGTTGTTCTTTTCTTTACCAAAAGAAAGACAAGAAATAGAAAAGATTGGCACAATAGAAATGAGTCCATTTTTATCACAGCACTGGTTTATACAGGCTGACCGTAAATAATAGAAACTTATATTATACCCGCTTACAATTGTCCCGCTGAAAGGCGAAGGGGTTTCTTAATTCAGAAAAGGAACCAGCATTAATCAACAGGCTTTGAATACACATAAAGTAAAGTATTGTAGAGGTTTTGTCGGGATTTATAGTTTGCCAACTGACCTCCACGTAGGTTCAGTAAGTTACTGGCAGCATATAAGAAGAAGACGACTAATACTTATTCATATTTAGATTTAAAAATTTGAAGAAATAAGCAGACAGTCATTTGTGATAGCTGACAACTCCGTTTTATACAAAGGCCTTATGCCATAGAGTAGCTTATGGAAAACTATACTGTAAATCAATTTTATATTTCAGATCTACATAAAATAAAATTGAAGATTGGATCAACTTACCAAGTGAAATCCAATTGTAATTTTATGAATGTTGATCTGAAAAATAAAATTGATTTACAGTGTAGTTTCACAAATTAATGTTCACTAACAGCAAATTTAATAGAATACGTGTTCCATTAATATGACAATTCCGGGGAGACACTTAATTGTTCCTCTTCAATGGTCACACTAAAACCGACTTCAAAAAAAACACAAAAAAGTGAAAAATAACTTTAGCTTCAGAAGTCGGTGACCTTTGTTTGATTGATTTAGTGTTTTTGTCACCGACTTCTGAAGCTAAAGTTATTTTTCACTTTTTTGTGTTTTTTTTGAAGTCGGTTTTATTTTTTGCAAAAAAGTTTTTTATTTTTCCATTTTTAGTTGTTCCCAATCAAATATTTGCCATGAATATTGACATTACATTATTACATATTGACATTGTTAAAAATACATGTCATGGTATAAGCGTAATAGGCGTATCCCCAATATATGGAACAACATACCGTGTTTTTTCTTTCGGATGGGAAATCAAATTACGGGTCCTACTCTGGGCGGAGCGGAAGGGAGTGTCAGACTTTTACTGACTAACCATGTTCCTTCTTAGCCCTTTGTGTTCCAGAGCCGCAGTATCTCTTTACAACAGTCCCTTTTGCTGACATCTCTTTGAGGCGCGCGCGGAACACGAACGCGCTAACTTAACATACCTAACTGTCGAAATCTGGGTGTATTGTACACATCTGCGTACCCCCTCAGAGCATACAGGCGTGATGTTACGTCATGATATCGTATAAACAATGGACATCGAACCGATTGGAGCTATCACAACAGATTTGCCGTCCCTTTTTGAAGAGTTCTATTGTATATCTCCGAAGATCAGCATCAGATCTTCACCAAATTAAAATGGGACCACCTCAGGAGTATACTTTTTCAAATAAAAAAAGAATTTTGAGAATCGGTCCACAAATGGGAGAGAAATCAGGTAAATTGTACACTTCTGCGTACCCCCTCAGAGCATACAGGCGTGATGGTCCGTCATGATATTGTATAAACAATGAACATCCAACCGATTGGAGCTATCACAACAGATTTGCCGTCTCTTTTTGAAGAGTTCCATTGTATATCTCTCTCATGTCAGCATCAGATCTCCACCAAATTAAAATGGGACCACCTCAGGAGTGTACTCTATCAAATAAAAAAAGAATTTTGAAAATCGGTCCACAAATGGGAGAGAAATCAGGTAACATACATAAAAAAAAAAAAAAAAATACATACACACGAACATATAACCTCCGCCTTTTTTGAAGTCGGTTAAAAAAAGATAACAACTGGTATAGTGCGAGTTGGACTCGCGCATGAAGGGTTCAGTACCGTAGGCATGACGACAGTATCAAAAAATTGCAAATCTATTTAGTCCGTCAGTTAGAGTATTGGAAAATAATGGACACATATTTTTTGTTTTTGTAAATCAATGAATATTGACAAAGATAAAACGCATCAAAACTCGGGAGTGGGGTCTCGTGACGTCAGAACTAGCTAAAAATTATACCAAGGCGTGACGTATTGAGATTTTTTAAAAGCGTCATAATATATCTTCGTTCGTCAAGTTTGGTTTACGTAACAAAAGAAAAAAATGTGTCCAATATTTTTTGGACTGATTATATTTTATTTGTCGTCTCGCCTAATGTAGTAGGGGAGCCCCTTAAATATTTAATTTATTTGTGGTTATAGCGGCAACAAAAAAACACACTCTGAAAATTTCAACTGTCCACATAAAACGGATCATATGATACCGCCCGCTGACAGACAGATGGACAGACGGCAGGACGGACAGCGGAGGCTTAGTAATAGGGTCACGTTGGTTATCCTTCGGGTACGGAACCCTAAGAAACGACTGCGACTAACGTTCCTTTTAAAATGGTTTATTCTTCGTTGGTTTGCAGGGAAAACGATATTTTATAAGGAAATTCAAACTTCGCCAGTTTAAAACTGTTTCAGGTTGTATCGGATCGTTTACAGCATTCCTAAGCGTTTGCAGAACTAATGCTTCCTGGTCTCTCTGCACAAGATTTATGGCAACACTTTTGCATGGCAACAATTTATTGGAATGTGCTTTCAGAATTTATTTATATTTTCACTCGGTTTAGAACCCGACTGGAATTTAAAATAGTTAAGAAGTATTGATGGGTGAAATCGAGAAAATTCCTTTAAAGATTTCATTTTGTGAAACGGTGTTCGTTGTTCTGAATTTGTAAAGCTTATTTTTCATGCATGAGCAATCATGCATAAAAACAAGCTTTATAAATTGCAGCAAAGAAATTTACTTTAAGTGTCTTTTGAAGATTTTTTACATATATTGTACCACTGCTAGGCAAAGGCCTCCCCAATTCCTTTTGAAGATTAATCATAATATTGTATTTTTTATTTTTAGTCTGTATGGTGTCGGACGTAAAGAATAGCACCGTCCTATATCTTCCCGTGGGTGTCGTAAGAGGCGACTAAGTGACTTACCAGAGAATGGGCAGCAGTGTTCTCTGTGCTTTTGTAACAACCGCACTGCGATCGCCAACCCGCCTGCCAAGCGTGGCGATTATGGCAAAAACCCCCCTTTGGGGGAGGCCTATGTCCAGCATTGGACGTCTTTCGGCTGAAATGATGATGATGATGATGATTTCATTTTTGTGAGTAGCTCCTAATTATCACTTGCTTCGGTGAAGGAAAACATCGTGAGGAAATCAGCTTCTCTGAGAGATATTTCTCAACGGCATGTTAAGCCAAGTCAGAGGCCCATGGGTGACATAAAAACTGTGACACCAGGTTAGACACTAACCACACGATAAAGAAAGAAGACCAAATATCGAAAAAGCGATTTCCAGAATGTGTGAATCAAAAAAATCAAAATCAAAGCATTTATTTCAAGTAGGCCAGTTACAGGCATAAAAACTGTGAAAGTAGTGCAGTTGCCCAAAAACATTTAATAATCTCAACAATATTGAAATATTGTACATAATATGCGAGACGACAAAAATAATCTAATAAGTCCGTCAGATAGATTTCCAAAAAATATTGGACACATATTTTTTTCTTTTGTTACGTAAACCAAAATTGACGAAGATATGACGCTTTTAAAATTCTCAATACGTCACGCCTAGGTATAATTTTTAGCTAATTCTGACGTCACGAGCCCCCACTTCCGAGTTTTGATGCGTTTTATCTTTGTCAATATTCATTGATTTACAAAAACAAAAAATATGTATCCCTTATTTTCCAATACTCTAACTGACCGACTAAATAGATTTGCAATTTTTTGATACTGTCGTCAGGCTTATTGTGTTGCGAATTTCGGAGACAAATAATATTTAGTCTCCGAAAATCGCTACTGAAATTCATTAACTTTACATACACGTGCCTGTAAATGGTAGCGTGATGGCAGACAAGGAACAATAGCAGAAGAAAACGTGATGCGCTGACCGTAAGTAATGTAGGACAAGGCCAACAAGATGCTGATTACGCGTGCCTGTAAAGTACCATCGATGTAGATAGTATAGGCACACCTATAGTCCCCGCCAAGAGAAGCTAACATTTTGGTTATAAAGAACCTCTACCAAGTTACGTAGCGACAAATCAATCAACAACAAATAATCCGAAATTTATTCAACTCAAATTATCATACGTGTAATACGAAACTAACAAGCAATTTCACTTGGTTGTGTTATATCTTTGCGATATAAAGCGCTTTCGTCTCATGTTTTGTGGTACTGGAACGCATCTGACTTTATGGAACGTAAACATTTGGGCCGCCATTTTGAAGTAAGTTCACGCTGACGTCTTAATTTTTTATTTGAGCCAAAGGTTGCGAACCCGAATGTGTGTTTACAAAATTTATAGCTTCTCGTGACGGGGACTTTCACATAAGCTAGCAGATGCTAGGCCTATCCCAGTTGTAAACGTCGCTTTGTGCTTAATGGCTTTGTTTCGTTCTGTCTCCTACTGATATGCAGGGAAGTGGAAATTATAGGTTTCCTACTCCTACACTATTCTTTCTGATTAATTTCGTTGCGGGATCCAAGACAGCTAAATTGTGTCTCTGGGACTTCGTCGAGCTTCATTATCTCGGCGCATTTCTTGAGTAACGTTATTGTTGTTCCCGAGGAAAACAAAAATAACGTTTTTATGATATTAGATGGCGCCGCATGTCTTTCGAATCATGATTGAATTACAAGCAGAGTTAAGTACAACTCTAATAGGGAATATGCATGAAATACAAAACTCCTTTATTTTATTAAAAATGCCTTGTATTGACCCGTAAAAACATTGTGGTACACTTGTTTAAGTTGCTAATACATCACTTATTTTACAATTTGCTGCTATAAGTAGCCTGTTTTTGGTGAAACGGAACGCACTCTCAAAACGCGTCGTCCTCGATAACGCCGGTAGTGGCGTCAAAGTCTAATGCCAAAAAAACACTTTTATTTGAAAAGTGCTTAAAGTTTAACTAAGATTTTATTAAAATATTGTTATTGCAATTTTTACTTGACTAGAGCACATACAATTAATAAAATTATTTTACTAAGGTAAAAAAAATGATGTTATCAAGGCAGATTGTGGTAAATGACGTCACATCATGGCCGCGACAGCTACGACGTTTCAACTGTCATGGAAAATTGCATGAGTTTAATATTATTTTTAAGCGACAAACAGTAGTTGAACTAAACTTTTAATACTTTTCATGGGTTGATAGTTCTGTATGTTATTGATATAAGTGAAGAAAAAAATACGTGCATATTCCTTAGGCTATTGATTGTCAAATTCTAAATTCAAAAAATAGTAAAAATAAAAACCTTGTTCATAATTTAAGGTTCTTGAACAATCTTCTTGCAGTTTGGGCTTGTTTGAGCGTACCGTAATATTGATGGCAATCCATTTTACATATATCCTACATAACATTAACCTCTCAAAAACTCGTAAATAATAGCATCGGATATTAGACTCACCAGTCACACAAAAGGAATCTAAATCGTGTTAAACGAACAAAGAATAAAGTCGTACCCTAGATCTCTTTTATATTCCCGTAAGAATGAGAAAATCTATTTAAGATCTGCGATTCGAATCTGAACGTAAATAAGAATATTGTATTATTGACAAGGTGAATGTCTGTGCTTGATCCCTTGGGTGGTAACTGTCATGTTATGCTGGCTGTACACTCTCGTCCGAGAGCACTCACTGTGCCTCGCCCGAGAGCCTCGGTCGAAACGAGTGACCATGTACACTCTCGCTGAGCGAGGTCACTCGTCATTTCCAATTGTGGCCGCCGAGGGAATGGACGAAACAGAAATTGCTGCTGCTGTTGCACTATGTGCCATCACATAATACCGTTACTTACGTATGCAAAAAATATACAAAAAAAGTGGCGTAAACGAATTTGGTTGATGGTCACAATTCTTCGTAATAGAACATGGTACGTAGATTTTATTTTAATTTGACTTCTTAATTGATTTATCGGCATCGCAACTGGGAGAAACGAGAGTGTACAGCGACGCGCTCGCAGTTCGCGCGAGGTGGCGCGAGGCCCTTCGACTCGGGACGGAGAGCTAGTGAGGAACACCGAGACAGGCTGAGGCGGGCGAGCGCTACCATCTACACTCTCGCGCTGCCTCAGACTGTCTCGGCGAAAGTGTACAGCCGGCATTAGACAACTGGTGGAGTAGGAATTAGCCTAGCCAGGCCTTTTTACCCGATTACGGAGAAGCCAAAAGGAAGGTTATGATATTAGCAATCTATGCATGTATGTATGTTTGTATTTAGGTATCTTCCCCCGTAGCGCCTAAGCTATTCATCCGATTTTGATAAATAAGGTGTCAATCGATTCGGGAGGTTCCTGCACCGAATCGGGCGGGAGGAAACGCCCGGGTGCTTCCATTGTGAGGATCGACCGGAGGACACGGTGGAACACACGGTGGAGGTGTGCCCCGCGTGGGCGGAGCACCGCCGTGTCCTCGAAGCGGCGATCGGCGGCGGCGACCTCTCGCGTCCGGCCCTGGTGCAAGCCATGGTCCGGAGCGAGACGGAATGGGACGCCGTCACCTCCTTCTGCGAAGCAGTAATGCTAGAGAAGGAGGTGGCGGAACGTGAGAGGGAGAGAACCTCTCAACGTCCCGGCCGCCGCGGGAGACGCCCCGGGCGTCGGGGGCCACCACCACGTGGCCCCCGGCCACCGTAGGCGCGGGCCTGTGGACGGTGAGCTATGGGCTAGCTCGCCGTCCGTCCGTCTCATGACGACAGGCCGTGTCGACGGCGCGTTCGTGTTCCACGCGCGCCTCAAAGAGAGTCAGCAAAAAGGAAGGGGTCCGTAAGGACCGATGCCTGCCAGGGTTGCGGGACTATTCGAAAGAGATACCGTGGCCCCGGAACACAAAGGGCGATGAAGGAACATGAATGGGTTTTAGTCAGTAAAAGTCTGACACTCCTGCTCCGCCCAGAGCGGGAGGGGTTATTTGATGATTACACATCCGAAAAAAAAAAAAAAAAAAAAGGTGTCAATCGATTCGTTATTATGACCCGGGTAACATAGGCTACATTTTTTCCGTAGTTGGGTTACAGTTTTTTTTAATATTTCTCTTTTACTAGACTGAAGTGTTACTTTAAATTGGGCTAAAAGAACAGCTGAGAGCATATTAGAAAACATAATCAAAAAATAAACATCAGCCTTTTGTTCCGACAGCTGGTACATAGGATCTCTTTAGGAGGAAATTTACTATAATCCACCAGACAAGCTCAGTGTGAATTGGTAAATGTCACATTTATGTCTTCGAATTCTTGGTTATAGGACATAGCTGGTTTCCTCACGATGTTTACCTTCACGGTTTTGTGAGCAGTGGAAATGGAATAAATAACATGAAATAACGCACTTGCACGATTGAGTACCAATCTAACTTCAACATTACATAGAAGAAACATATATTTATTCGGAACCACACGAATAAACTAGGAGCTACAACAAAAAATCAGTAGGAAAGTGGCTAATATATCAGAAAGAGGTTCGACTGCCCGATTGATATGCTAGATCAATCAGGCTATCTGTGAGATTGGTCTAGACCTGACTCTATAGAATCTAGATAGACATAGTTTTTCATCTTAAAGTTAGGTACGTGAAAATACATGAAAAAAATATACTTAATGCCTGAAAAAATCAAAAAGTGATAGATAGTGACAGTAGTTATGTTTTTGTATTTATAATAAATTGCCACAAAATATACAGGGTGTAAAAGCCTTTATCACGAAGCCGTCAACCAAGCATTCTGTATATCAAACTAAGTAACTTTACGCAAAAATTATTGCTGGGAAACGACTTTTTTTTTGGGGTTAAGAATCATGTTTTGTGGTAGAACTCAATGTAACGCACTCATAAAGGGAAATATGGAGTATGAATGTAAGTCTATAAGAGTAGTTAGTCGAGTGCAATTAGACAAAAGTGCTTTCAATAACATAGTCGATTTTCTAACATTTCCGAATGAACTTTAAGTCACTACACTCATGAAAGTGGACTTCATTAATACTTTCTGGCCCAGTTATCTGTAAAAAACCAACAGTCAGTTACCAATTTCAAAAGAAATCTTGGTATTAAAATTCAAAATTTTAAAAATAATTGCAGAAACATTATTACAGGAAAAATAATTACAGGACATTTAAAAAAAAAATACTTGAAATATTGCATTACATCGACTACAATGAACAAAGAAACAGACTAAATTAGCATTTAATGGATGCACACAGGTCACACTATTACGCTACAATATGAATTCGTCGAATTTGAAGTTATTCATAAACGAAAAAAAAAATATTCCAAAGAAAATTAAAAAAAAAAAAAAAAATCGTGAGAGGCGAAATTTTTTTTTTACTTTCTTCTCCACTTCTCTAGGAACTTAATAAAAAAAGTCCTATGAAAATCCGACCACTATAAACTTCGTTCCACCTTTTGAGTATTTTTTGTCTAATTGCACTCGGCTAAGTATAAGATCAAAGAAACGATGAATGGACTGTGTGTAGGATGATATGGTTAGAAAGGAAGTGACTGATGAGTAAAAGAGAGGTATGGAAGAAGAAGACATGCTGCGACGACCCTAAATAAATTGGGATAAAGTCAAGACAATGATAATCATGAATATTTAATTAATGGGATGGTTTCTGATCACCACAAGGCCAAAAGATAGACAAGTATTTAAAAAAAAATAGGTTAGCATAACAAGCTAGACTAGACATGTATTGCAAAACTTCTGAAACATTAATCGCCCATGCTGTCTGTACATGTTCTGTGTCATAGAAATAAATACGTTTCTCAACAACTATACGTAGTTCTTATAAACATTACCAGTTTCACGGTCTGCTAATTTTTGATTTATAACAGTAAAGTTATTGTTTCTTCTATTATTTAGAATTTACAGACAAGAAATCTTTACGTTTTGACGAAAACCATCCGTTAGTTCAGCTTTAAAGTTCTTTTGTTCTTTTCAAAGAGGAAAGTTTATGTAAATATCTATTTTTGTGAATGAAGAATTTGAGTTTCTTTGAATACATAAATAGAAGCAACAGTTTATAAAGGATGTAAAACACCTCTTAACGAATCCGAAAGGCACTTGTTCTCCTTGTCACTACGATATTTTTTTTGTTTGACACCGTACCTGGGAATCTTCTAGTTACGGAGATATTGGGGGTCAAAGTTCCAACTTTTTGACAAGTTTTTTTTAATAAAAGTTTTTAATTTTTGCTTTAAACACCTCCATGACCCCCGTACTCAAAACCCATCCAATCTATCCATCAGCACAATGTTTTGAGTGCGTTACATTGAGTTCTACCACAAAACGTGATATAACACCCCAAAAAAACGTCGTTTCCCAGCAATAATTTTCGCGTAAAGTTACTAATAACCCACATTGTTAACATCTCCATAGTAAAAGGAGTATTCCCACAACCATTCAAGAGGGCACTAGTCCACCCGATTTACAAGAGCGGGACCAGAGACTGTGTCAACAATTATAGACCAATTTCGGTACTCTCAGCTCTCTCCAAAGTAATGGAGAAGTTGATAAACAGTCGCCTTGTAAACTACCTCAACAAGTACAACATTATAGCATCCAACCAATACGGCTTCAAAAAAGGAGTCTCCACCGAGGATGCAGTTATCGACCTAACCCAATTTGTAGCACAAAAACTAGATGAACACCAAAAATGTACTAGTATTTTCCTAGATTTGAGGAAGGCCTTTGACACAGTCTCTGTTACCACCCTTCTCTACAAGCTGGAGTGTATAGGTATTCGTGGTAAACCTTTCGACCTTTTCAGGGATTACCTACAAAACAGAAAGATGACTGTTAAAATCGACTCATGCCAAAGTGATGAAGAAACTGTGACATACGGCGTCCCACAGGGCAGCGTGCTGGGACCAACACTTTTTCAAATCTACATAAATGACTTATGCACGCTGTCCCTGCATAAATCGCAGATCTTTACATACGCTGATGACACTGCGATTGATGTTTATGGTGATACGTGGAGCGATGTTAAATGTGCTGCGGAACGGTCCTTGAGGACTGTTGGGGGTGGCTGCGACAAAACCTTCTCACACTTAACATGGCTAAAACTAATTTCATTCCATTTTTTTATTAATTATAAAAACAAAGCACCTCCGGATTTTTAAATTACAGCACATACATGTCTCGATCACACCCACTGCATGAGCAGTGCGTGTGATCGAGAGCGCAACGCTTACTCGCGTCAGCCAAATGAAGTACCTGGGTGTAGTGATCGATGACGGACTGAAATGGTACAACCAATAGACAATAAATTACGTCAAAAGTCAGAAGACTTATTTATATTTTCAAATCTCTGAGAATCTGTGCAGACAAACATATTCTGAAAATGGTTTACCTAGCACTTTGTCAGTCCGTTATCACTTACTGCATCCCGGTTTGGGGAGGGGCTGCTAAAACCAAGTTTATCGAAGTGGAAAGGGCACAGAGAGCTGTGCTCAAGGTTATGCTTGGTAAACCATACAGATTTCCCACTATAAAACTATATGCGGACTGTAAGCTACTTTCCGTGAGACAGCTCTTTGTCCTCCGAGCCACACTTAGGAAGCATAGACTAAATCCCCCACCAGATAACACTAAGCGCAGAGCAAAAATGACTTTCCCTACAATAAGCCACATGACCGCATTCACCAGGCACCAGTTCTATGTTGTCAGCTCCTTCATTTATAGAAACATCGCTAAAACTACTCAATTAACTGGGCTAAGTCACCATGAAGTCAAGATTAAAGTTCAAAGTTGGCTTCAGGATCAGGACTACGACCGGACAGAAGAATTACTTCGCCTCCGGCAGTAGCCGTGCAATACTTTTTCTACCCATTTTTTTTAAATATAACAATCCCAACCCTTTCAGCAAGATACATAAATATACTTACACTACAACACTTATACACGCAAATATGTACAATCTCAATCCCACACACACACTTACGCACACTTACCTCCCAATTACACACTCTCACTCTCACATACACACCTACACATCTTCACACACAATTACCTACACATGCACATTCATAATACAACTATGTTTAATAAATTCCTTCACTCCTAGTTTTTAATCTCTGTTAAAATAATTCAGTTGTACTTTCAAATTTGTTTCTATTTTGCCAAGATTTTGTTAACACACTATTTAGTAAAAGGTTTTTGTATCATAGTGACAGCAGAACACTGACTCCTAAGTCACAGGATCTCCTAGTTTGGGAGTCAGGGTTACTCTATCTGTAATACCTTTATTTCACTGAAATTCATGTGACCTGTCTTAAATCAATGTTGAAGGTTTTTGTATAAATAAAGATTTTTATTATTATTATCATTTATTCATTTATATACATATTTTTAACATTTTTAAATATTTCTTAATAAAACTACATAAAAAAAACATTATTATTATTTTTTATTATTATTACTTAGTTTGATGTACAGAATGCTTGGTTGACGGCTTCGTGATGAAGTCTTTTACACCCTTTATAATCAAAATGGTATAAATAAAATCTGCCAGCCACAAATTGTTTCGCCGAGAATCCTATTATTCTATTGTATTGTATAACGGACTGGTGTACAGTAGACAAGCAATCTTTCAGAACAAATCTTAACGCAACTTGAAATTATTGAACAGAATACCTGAAACCGTTCCACCTGTTTACAACTTATGTTGTGTAAACAGCTGAAGCCGACGTACCGTACCTGTAAGTCAACAGATACCTTTCGAGGAGGCTTAAGCGTCCGTTTGTTTAAACCGTACTTCACTTGCCTTTCTTACTGACTTGCCGTAAACGGGGCAAGCGCGCGGATTTGCAAATACCGTAACCGCTCACATGCAAAAATTTTTGCAAGTTTTCAAAACATTTTCTGCCCGATCCGATAAAAACACCTGTAGCTCAAAAACTACAAGTCCTAGAGCAATTACAAAAATACTGTTGTCAAGCTGATTAGATAAGGAATCTACTTATCTAGAAATCAAAATGAAATACTTTAATTATATACTCCAAGTCATAATGTATAGCAAAAAATAGTTACAAAAACTGATATTTCGCTAGAAATATCAGTTTTCTCTTAGTTTTTTATCCATTTTAACATTAAAGAAATAAACTAGACTATATTTTCTTTCCAACAAGACCACAATCTCATTTATAGCTTAATAGCATCATATCTAAATATACTTATGAAACTAGATACTCACTGTTTGTTTACATCTGGGAACTAATTTTTGGCGGCCGGTGTTGGATGAAAAAACACACAAACCCACATGTTTTTTGGTGTAGATAGTTGAACAATCTAATCACCTCACTAATTAAGCACTGCTTTTCCCATTTCACACACGTTTTAGTCACTAAATCACGTATTTCTTCACACAACATAATCACTATAGGTACATATAATAACTACTTTTTCACGGGCGAAATATTGCAACTTCAAGATTCCAAAACGAATTTACGTTGACAAAATAATGAAGCACGGTTCTCAAGGATAATTTTGATATATAATAGTATCAGCTACCATTAAAAATACCAGAGTTATCACGACATTTGCTGCGAAGGGAAATTCGAGTGTTCACCGTCTGTCAAATGAAAGTTTTTTTTTTTTTCGGCAAATTGTCTATGGAGTAGTGTTGCGATGTTCGATTTTATTATTGAGGAATTTAGTAACGAATTGAACACAGAGGTATAAGCTCTAGAGGAGACAGTTTTAGACGGTTTTTAATGCAGTTTTTTGGGAGGCGGGTGCGCGTAGTAATAGCGTGACAGATAGCGCTTATGTATAGGACAGCGATATACAATGTGTGACAGATAGCGCCGGAGTGGTTAAAGAGTTGTGTTGTTTGAAGAATGTGGGATGCGGTGACTGAAGTTGTAAGGTATTCAATGTCATGTTGGACTGGAAGTTTAATTTTGAAAATAATAACGTAAAGTCGCCAGCGAGTAAAAACAACTGCCTTTTCGCATTCGATTTTGAACTTAAACACTAACATTGTTTAAAATCATTTTGTCAGTTTGTGGTAACTGTGCCTAGTTTTGGAATGGTGACGTCATGCGTTCGATTCTCAACTATAACTCAATTGTAATCAGTCGATAATATCTATACCAAAGGTGGGAGGCAGCCCTCCCCTTTGTAAGAGGGAGAGGACCGTAATCCTCCGGACGGACCCAGTGTGGGTTCCACTTATCTACTAACATAGGTAACGTGTACACATTATGCAAACAAATACTAACTAATAGGTATTTGTTTAGGTTTATTGAAGGAATGGGCTAGTTTCCACCATCAATAAATTGCAAATCTATTAGTCCGTCAGTTAGAAATTAATGGATACATATTATTTGTTTTTGTAAATCAATGAATATTGACAAAGATAAAACGCATCAAAACTTGGGAGTCGGGCTCGTGACGTCAGAACGCACTAAAAATTATACCACGGCGTGACGTATTAAGAATTTTAAAAGCGTCGTACCTTCTTCAATTTCGGATTATTCCGTTACCTGTTAGGGGTGTACCTAAGTTATTAAAATGGCAATAAAAGTGTCAAAGTTTTATGACAACATTGATGTCTGAAATTACGACATGTTGATTTCTCTGTTAATGACGAACCCGGAGGCTGTTTCCGTGTTGCTTTGCGCTGATTATATGCGGCCCCTATCATATCTTGTAGCATATTATGCTTTAGTCGCAGGTTCGCTCGCTGAGTAAACACTACGTACTTTGGACGTGTCAATGGTTATGTAACAAAAAAAAATACGGGTCAAATATCTTTTGATAATCTAACTGACGGACTAATAAAATTAGATTTTTACAGTACCCAAGCGTGATCCCTTTTTTTTGCATAATCTTCATTTTCCTAATATACTTTGGCATAACTGTTTTGGCATAAATTGTTTTGCCATAATAATACTTTGGCAAATTTTTTTATGGCATACTGTTTATGTTGGCATAATCATCTTGAAGGCTAATTTGTTTTGGCATAAATTGGATTTTGCATAATGTTACTAGGCATAATGACTATTAGCATAATAGTATATAGGCATACAAATAATATAAATACCAGAATAACATTTGAGTTACGTATTTATTTTGAATTAAAAATTCATTAAGTTGTACTACAAAAGTTAGTGACAGAAACGAATCGCTGCTAAACCGACTCCATGTAGTCTTGTCTGCCCTACCCCGAGAGTGTAATTTAAAATCACGTAGGCGCGGAGGGGCGAGGCGGCCCGCGAGTTGAGGAACAGGTGGTTGTAACACTCGCCGCCGCTGCTGAGGCTGGCCGGCGAAGCCGGCAAGCAAGCCGAAGCTGCGGTGGTGAGCGTTAAACACATCTGCGACGATAAGCTCGCGTGGGACCGCCGGAGCCCCACAGCGCCGGAGCCTTGACAGAAACCTTGCCGGCTGCATGTTGCATACTGCATGCTTGCTTGCTGCATGCTTGCTTGCATGCTGCATTATTGCTGAATGCATGCTTGCTGCATGCTTGCTGCATGCTTGCTGCATGATTGCTGCATGCTTGCTGCACGCATGCTTGCTGCACGCATGCTTGCTTTATGCTTGCTGCATGCATGGTGTATGCTTGTTTAAATGTTTGCAAGCTGCATGTTTGCTGCATGCATGGTGTACGCTTGTTTGCATGCTTCTTACAGGGAAAAAACTCACATATGTTCACAATCAACTATGTTCAAAACAAATATGTTATGTATTACCTGCTTCGGAGAGATGGTTTTATTCCAATCGTCAAAATAAATTGGTATATCCAATTAGGGTATGTCTAACATTTTAGGATTAAGCTTCTTTGTTATGCCTATAAAAAATATGTTTTAGTATCATATGCGTAAATCAATTTATGCCTAACAATGTAATGCTTAATCATTATTATGATTAGATAAATTATGCTTAAAAAAAATATGTGTAAGCTGTTATGCGTAAAAATTTTATGCAAAAATATAATTAGTAGTAACAAAAGTATGCCAAGTTATATTAGGTCTTAAAATTTTATGCAAATGGATAGGGAACCTACACAAACCTATTAACTTTAATACAACCAATGTCGTATTGCTAAGCCAACTAAATCTGAAAATTATAAAGTTAGATGATGAACCTTAACATACTTTTATTACTTTTTTTGGCAATGTAGCAATGTAATGGGCGAGCATTTAATTGGTGAAAATCCTTGCTACAAATAGAAGTATCATCTGTCTACCCTTTTCCCAACTACGTTGGGGTCGGCTTCCAGTCTAACCGGATGCAGCCGAATACCAGTATTTTACATGAAGCGACTGCCTTTCTGACCTCCACAACCCAGTTAGTTTTTTGGCAATGTAGCAGTGTAATGTGCAAGCATTTAATTGGTGAAAATCCTTGCTACAAATAGAAGTATCATCTGCCTACCCTTTTCCCAACTACGTTGGGGTCGGCTTCCAGTCTAACCGGATACCAGTATTTTACATGAAGCGACTGCCTTTCTGACCTCCACAACCCAGTTAGTACTGGGTAATACGATAACCCTGGTAAGACTGGTTGACAGACTTTTTGGGCCACCTGTAACAACTGTCAAAGATTTACAAATGACAGCCGAGACCAACTACTTAACGTGCTTTCCGAGGCACGGAGGAAACTCAGTACCTACGTAAAGGTGGTCACCCATCCACAGACCAACCTAGGCACGCACGGCTTAACCTAAAGATCGACCCCGAGTGGCTGTTATTATTTAGCCACGAGCTCCTCCTGCTACAAATAGAAGCACGAACAATAAAAAATATGCACCGATCTATTCGATGAACTAAAAATAAATGCATTGCAAATTTAGCAAACGCAACGATGTGAAAAGGGAGGTTGTTGAAAGTTCATTCAAAGTAAGACTTTGGAAAGTTTAGTCACTCGACTGCGTTGCTGCGTGGGAGTCAAACGTGCGCGACGCTAACTTTCATTTTCTGATCGAATGGTTTGAATTTCATTTCTATAGATGAATAAATAAAATTTAAGTGTCTTTAAAATAACAGATTTTTTACTGAATGCGTTTGAAAATATTTGCGGCTATTCTAAAAAAACATTTTTTTTTTCAATTTTTGTCTCTCTGTTCTCGCTAATCTCTGAAACAGCTGCACCGATTTTTATGAGACTTTTATTGGAAAATTGCTGATCTTATATGGAGTAACTATAATTAGGACTCCGTGCAAAAAATTAAAACCCTTGAAATTGTTAACAAAATTTGATTGAAACGGAAAATCTCCAAAATGGCCAAACTGATTTTGACGGGTCTTTTATTGGTCGATAGCTGATGTTGTAAAGGAATAACTAAGGCTACTTTTATTTTAGCATGAGAAATAAAATCGTTTTAAATTGGTTACAGAATCCGATTTAAATATGGAAGTAATGTAACCACTCAAATGCAAACCCAATTCTAGGTTAAGTTTGCCTTTGTACATAAGCTATAAGTTGTAATTTTGTGTGAATTTCTTTTAGTTTTTTGTGTGTATTGCTCACAAAATTAAAAGAAATACACACAAAATTACAAGTATAAGATTTTTTTTTTTAATAATTTCATGCAAACGAAGTTCGCGGGCGACAGTTTGTTGACGAAAAACGATTATGTTTAATTAAATCCTTAGAATTTACGTTACGTTTCCCCACCAGTTCATCCTCGACTTTGTTAATAAATTAGTACCAAAAATGCCCGCCCATTTGGCATATTCCCATTTACCAAACTCTATTCTTTACCACACCGCATTTATATTATACAGCACATGCAGGTCGGTTATAAATAAAGCATAAACAATAGTCTAGAGAACTGTCAACTCTAGTACTTTATGGCTGCTTTATTCTATTTTATAGTGAATACGTGCAATACCTGGCTTTTGAAATTGGACACGTTCGGGGGTAATAGTGAGATCATTATTTTAAAGGCATTGTATAAGATTATTTGCTTCATGAAATTGAGTTTTGCACCCTTTGCAGTTAGTACAAAAAGCAATATAATAGTGTTTCTTAAAAAAATCATGGATATTTTTTTTTGCTCAGGTGTGGGACAATACGGGCTAACTAAAAAAAAACGATTACAGCTCGAATTACACCGATAAGTAGTTTCCTAAAAAATGTCAAAAAAAATCGTATTGTTATGGAACATTGATGGAATGTTTAAAATTAAAAAATAAGGTAGGTGCTACAAGAACAGCGTTTAAGAGGTGTTGGGTCAGTCAAAGGGGCGTATTTTAATACTGATACTTTTAGCTTAGGTCATCCCACTGCTGGGCAAAGGCCAAAAATAAACACACACAAACTATTAAACAAAAAATAAACACACACAAACACACACAAAAAACAAATAATAACACACACTTACAAATAATAATAATAAAACACTGAATTATTCAACTATCAGAGGTCACGACTATACTCGACTTACTGATTTTCAAAATTTTGGAAAACACTGAATAGCTTTGTCGTATGCCATTAACATTTACCAAACATTCGTGGAGGTCGGTTGCCTAAGCTATCCAGATAAAACCTCTACCTAATTGTTTCACACAAAAAATGGCCATAACTTTTCAAACCAATGCGAACCCCACTTTCAACTTTCTTAATCCAATACAATCTTTATTATTCCATTTCTAACAAGGCTCTTTACAAACATTTATGCGTACAGTTCAGTAATCAATACCAAGAATGGCTAATGGCATACATTTAGATGCTAATAAATCTGGAATAACACGCTTAACGGGCCCCATGTAGTTGTCATGGAAACAAGAAAAAATATGGCGGCTGGCAGCCATCTTGACCCAAAAGTAATTGAGCGGGAAACTCCTGAGGCTTTTTTTCGACGTCCATTCTAGTTGTTTAATCGGTCGAATAATTGTTTTTATTTAAGTCTAGCGGATGTCACGCGGTTTAAACCGCGTACGCGTTCCCGTGGTAGTACGGGAATAAAATATAGCCTATGTTGCTCGCTGATAATGTAGCTATCCATTGCTGAAAGCATTTTTAAAATCGGTCGAGTAGTTTTAGAGTTAAATCGTAACAAACACATAAACTAACAAAAAATCAAATCTTTCCTTTTTATACTCATCATCATCATCATCATCATTTCAGCCGCAAGACTGCTGGACATGGGCCTCCCCCAAAGGGGGGTTTTTGCCATAATCGCCACGCTAGGCAGGCGGGTTGGCGATCGCAGTACGGTTGTTACAAAGCAAAGAGAACGCTGCTGCCCATTCTCTGGTAAGTCCCTTAGTCGCCTCTTACGACACCCACGGGAACTTTTTATACTATTATATTATTATTACTTAGTATAGAAGGACTTAGATGCATTAGTTTAATAGTAAAATTTGTAAGATGATAACAAAAGTGTGTTTAATATGAAAATGGCTACTAAGATAGGTTTGAGAGATAAATTTGTCTGTTATTGTTATTCTATGTCATCCCACTTCTGAGTCAAAGGCCCAGACTATAGCCGAAGCGATGACACGCGGGGTTGCGACAGTCGTTGAGAGGATCCGGCAACTGGGTCTCGAGGTGGCATTGCACAAGTCCGAGGCCATATTATGTGCTTTCATGGGCCTCGGAATGCGCCACCTCCGGGATCCTTACTCACGGTAGGAGGGGTATCCATCGGTGTCGAGTCGACATTGAAGTACCTAGGACTCGTCCTCGACAGCCGGTGGAAATTCGTGGAGCACTTCCGACGTTTGGCCCCCAAACTGGAACGGACTGGGGCTGCCTTCAGGCGGCTCCTGCCCAACCTGGGGGGGGCGAACGCCTCCTGCCGGAGGCTCTACGCGGGAGTCGTGCGGTCCATGGCCCTTTACGGGGCCCCGGTGTGGGCGCGTTCTTTGAGGCGGCGTGCCGCCCACTACCTGAACGCGCCCCAAAAGGTGGTAGCCGTAAGGCTGGCCCGGGGCTACCGCACGATTGCCCGCGAGGCGGCGAGCCTCCTTGCCGGATTGCCGCCATGGGATCTGGCGGCGATAGTCCTCGCGCGCCTACACGAATGGCGCGCGGAGGTGCTACGCCGGGGGGAAACTCCGCTGCCGCGACAAATTGTCGCTCAGCGGACAGACTTCCGGCGGGATCTCATGGCGACATGGAGAGAGCGACTGTCGCAACCCCGTGCAGGGCACGCCACGATAGTGGCGATAAGTCCCCTCTTTGAGGAGTGGCTTGAGAGACGCCACGGCGTCCTCACCTTCCGCCTGACGCAGGTCCTCACCGGACACGGAGTGTTCGGGAGGTTCCTGCACCGAATCGGGCGGGAGAAAACGCCCGGGTGCTTCCATTGTGAGGATCGTCCGGAGGACACGGTGGAACACACGGTGGAGGTGTGCCCCGCGTGGGCGGAGCACCGCCGTGTCCTCGAAGCGGCGATCGGCGGCGGCGACCTCTCGCGTCCGGCCCTGGTGCAAGCCATGGTCCGGAGCGAGACGGAATGGGACGCCGTCACCTCCTTCTGCGAAGCAGTAATGCTAGAGAAGGAGGTGGCGGAACGTGAGAGGGAGAGAACCTCTCAACGTCCCGGCCGCCGCGGGAGACGCCCCGGGCGTCGGGGGCCACCACCACGTGGCCCCCGGCCACCGTAGGCGCGGGCCTGTGGACGGTGAGCTATGGGCTAGCTCGCCATCCGTCCGTCTCATGACGACAGGCCGTGTCGACGGCGCGTTCGTGTTCCACGTCAAAGAGAGTCAGCAAAAAGGAAGGGGTCCGTAAGGACCGATGCCTGCCGGGGTTGCGGGACTATTCGAAAGAGATACCGAGGCCCCGGAACACAAAGGGCGATGAAGGAACATGGATGGGTTTTAGTCAGTAAAAGTCTGACACTCCCTCCTGCTCCGCCCAGAGCGGGAGGGGTTATTTGATGATTTACCATAAGAAAAAAAAAAAAAAAAAAGGCCCAGACTATACATTATTACTATATATACACTACACATCATCATCTGCCTAGCCTTTTTCCCAACTATGTTGGGGTCGGCTTCCAGTTTTACCGGATGCAGCTGAATACCAGTATTTTACATGGAGCGACTGCCTATCTGACCTCCACAACCCAGTCAGTTCTGCGTAATACGATAAACCTTGGTAAGGTTGGTTGTCAGACTTTCGGGCCACTGACTGCCTGTAACGACTGTCAAAGTTCTACAGATGCCAGCTTTCCGAGACACGTAGGATAAACGGTACGTAATGGATGGTCACCCATCCACAGACAGACCTTGGCAAGCGATGACCCGAATGAAATGAAGATGGACCCGTGCGGCTGTTATTATTTAGCCACGAGCGACTCAAAGCGAACTGGAGAGCGAGGGATATACCTACATCTCCAATTGCATCTAATATTGTATTGTTTTCTTCGGAATTGTATCTTAATCTCTTCCAGTTTTACCGGATGCAGCTGAATACCATTATTTTACGTGGAGCGACTGCCTATCTGACCTCCACAACCCAGTTAGTACCGGGTAATACGATACCCCTTGGTAAGACTGGTTGTCAGACTTCCTGGTCCCTGACTACCTGTAACGACTGTCAAAGATCTACAAATGACAGCCGGGACCTACGGCTTAACGTGCTTTCCGAGGCACGGAGAAAACTCGGTATGTAATCGGTGGTCACCCATCCACAGACCAACCTAGGCAAGCACGGCTTAACCTAACGATCGACCCGAGCGGCTGTTATTATTTAGCCACGAGCTCCTCCTATACATACACTACACATACAGACTACATTCTCCCTATGACTTCTTAATCCTTCTATCTATCCCGCGTAGCGTAACCACTGTAGAAACGGTTTTGTTCATCTGTAATTTTGTCGATTCAATGACAGAGGAACAAAAGATTTGTCAATTCTTTCTTCGAAGAAACCCGTTTCTACGGTGGTCATGCTACGCGGGCTGGACCAATGTGGACCACTGGTCGTTGGTTTTGTCCAACTTATCCCACCATCTCCTGCGAGGTCTACTACGTCGCCTTCTAGCAGTGTCAGAGCACATCTTGGTTATTTTGACTAAACTAGTGTACAAAGGGTGTAAAACACCTCTTAACGAAGCCGAAAGACACTTGTTTTCCTCGTTAAAAGATACAACCAAGTCGAGATCAGAAAGCAAACTGTTTTATTTCCTTTTTACCCTCATTACAAAATGTTACAATTGACAACTAATCAACAAGGTTCAAACATAACATACCTTTCTCTCCTAATGATTGGTAAAGACAATAATAATTTCACAGTGGATAACAAAATATTTTTTACAAAAATGTATACTTCTAACATAGCAATCAATTAAGTCATTCATTAGGAATTCCTATAATATCCGGCCATAATTCAGGTGGCGGAATCACAATCAGCGGATCCTGTGATAATTCAGAGTCCGTATCATTTGCTGGCTGACTGTCAAATTACAGGTGACCCATTAGCAGGTGTGTCCGGCGGTCTGACCAGTATTTGGTCTGCGTGTCGCCGATGCAGCTCTCCATCTTCCGTCCTCACCACATAAGTGGCCGGCCCCTCCACCGTCTCCACGGTGGCCCGACGCCACTTGTTCCCGGGTCCATACATGCGTATGAGCACAGGCTGCAGCAGTGTAAAAGTCCGCGCGGGTGGCCGCTGCGCTGCCGCCTCCAGTTGCTGCTCAGCACGGCTCGGCGTCGAATCGGGATGTAAGCTCGACACTGCAGTCCTGTATCTTCGCCCATTCAGTAACTCAGCAGGTGTCTTGTTAGTAGAGCTATTGGGCACAGTTCGTAAATAGTATAGAACTTTGCAAAGTTTCTCCTGCCATTGCATGTCCCGGTTTTCTAATTTTTTCATTTTATTCTTAAATGTTTGAATCGTGCGTTCAATCTGCCCGTTAGTCTCTGGGTGGTAGGGCGGTGAATACAAATGTTTAATTCCATTATTTCTCAAAAAATTATTAAATTCATCCGATGTAAACGCACGTCCATTATCGGACACCAACACCTCGGGCAGCCCTTGTGAAGTGAAAATTTTTCTCATAACAGCTATCACTGTACCACTGTTCATCGCTGGTATGATTTCAGCCTCAAACCATTTGCTGTAGCTGTCTACTAGGACTAGAAACGTTTTTCCTTGAAAGGGCCCCGCAAAATCCACATGTACTCCACGCCTTCTCTGGAACAATCCAAGTTTGTGGGTCCTTTGGTGGGTTATTTCTCACTAGCTGACATTGCCTACAGCTGATTTTCCTACTCCTCCGCTATACTTTTCTGATTAATTTCGTTGCGGGATCCAAGACAGTTAAATTCATTCTCTGGGACTTCGTCGAGCTTCATTGTCTCGGCGCTTTTCTGGTGGTCGCCACTGTTGATTCTGGCTTTCAGGAGTTACAGTGGTTGGGAACAGTGTGGCGGGCTTAGCTGACATTGCTGACACGCAGCCACCTCACTCTCAATCTGCCGATCCATGTTGACCCACCACACGTAGCCTCTTGCATACGCTTTTGTCTGGACAATGCCCGCATGAGGAGCATGTAACAACTTTAACACTTTGTCCTGTAAGGACGAAGGTATTATAACTCTGTTGCTCCACAATAAACAACCTTTATTATGTGAAAGAGCCTCTCTCCGTGTCCAATAAGCTTGTAGGCTCGGGTCTATGTTCCTTCGTGGCCATCCGTGTAAAACGTGAAACATTACTTTTTGCAATACCACATCTTTGTTGGTCTCCGCGGCTATCTTAGCAGCGTCCAGCTCCCAGCCGCTTGGCGTCTCCTCCAGCAGCAGCACGTCGCGCAGCACCTCCTCCTGCAAACTCGACGTGTCCGGAGCGGTCCACCTGCTCAAAGCGTCCGCGTTGCCTATTAATTTACCAGGCCTGTACTGTATCCTGTAATTATAACTAGAAAGTTTCAATGACCAGCGCAACATCCTCGATGATATCTGGTCTGGAATTGGTTTTGCGGGATTGAATAAACCGACCAACGGCTTATGATCTGTCACAATACAAAATTTACGACCCGCTAAGAATTCGTGAAACTTTGTCAATCCAAATATAATGGCCAGGGCCTCCTTATCAATCTGCCCATATCGTCTTTCGTGCGCCTGTAGTGTCCGTGAGGCCATCATCACCGGCCGCTCTGACCCGTCCTCCATGACGTGTGCAATAATCGCTCCGAGACCGTATTCCGATGAATCACAAATGAGAAGTAGTTCTTTCCGCAAGTCATAGCCCACCAACGTTCGATCTGATGACAGTAATCGCTTCGCCTCCACAAACGCTGCCTGTTCCTTCTCACCCCAGCTCCAAGGTCTTTTTGATTCTAAAAGTCGATACAGTGGTTCCAACACAGTGCTCTTGTCAGGCAAGAATTTTTCATAGAAATTATATAAGCCCAGGAAGGCACGTAAGGTCTCTCTGTTGGTCGGCGCTGACTTTTCCTGAATCTCTTTGACTTTCGCAGGTGCTGGATGAAGTCCCTCTGAAGTAATCATGTGCCCTAGGAATGTGATGCTGTTCGCAGCGAACACGCATTTCTTTACGTTGAGGCGGAGTCCCATCTGTTGCAGTTTCCTCAGTACTTCTCTAAGTCTCCGGTTGTGTTCTTCCACCGTGGCTCCAGTGACAGCGATATCATCTAATAGACACGCCACGCCGTCCATACCCGCTAACGCCGTCGACATAAGACGCTGGAAAATCGCTGGCGCCGCGCTGACACCGAATGGCAGGCAATTCACTTTCATTAGACCGATAGGAGTGTTCAGCGTGAGCAGCATAGCTGTCGCGTCGTCTACCTTCAGTTGTGTGTACGCGTGTTTCAAGTCCAGTTTACTAAATATTCTGCCGCCACTAAGCCTCACAAACGCTTCCACTGACGTCGGCAGCGGATAGATGTCTGTATCTATAGCGGTGTTCACCGTGACACGATAATCACCACACATTCGTACTGTTCCGTCTTCTTTCATCACCGGCGTCACCGGTGTCCCCCACTCAGAATAACGGACAGGTGTCAGTACACCCGCCTCCACCATCTCGTTTAACTGTCTAATGACTTTTTCCTTAAGAGGGTAAGGCACCGCGCGCGCCTTTAAGAAGCGGGGCGTAGCGTCCGGCCGCACCCGAAGTGACACCTCAGGACCTTTGTACTCGCCGAGTCCTTCTTTAAATAGTTCCGGAAAATCTTTTTTATATTTTTCTATCTCCTCTTCAGCCCAGCACAATCCTGATACCTGAAGGCCTAGTGTATGGAACCAGTTCCTGTCCAGCAGATTTGGTCGTTCCCCGACACCACGACCAGTTCACATTGCGCTTCCTTATTACCTAGCACAACCCGCACGTCTGCTCAGCTAGTCCTAATACTTTCAAAGGGTCTTGAGTCTATGTCACGAGCTTTAGATTGGTAGCTCGTAGGGGTGGGGGCATCAACCACAGCCTCTTGTATGTCTCTTCCGACATAATGGTACGCGATGCACCCGAGTCCACTTCCATAGATACATGAACGCCGTCTATCCTAACGTCTGTGGTAATAGGTGGTGAGTAATTATCCACGCAGACGTAGACACCCATCATCTTCTCAGTTGAAGTGTCCACACTCGTGTTAGCTTCCCCCGTGTCGTCCACCTGGTGTACACGGCCTGGCTTCTTGGCGCAGGCCGCCGCAATGTGCCCAAGCTTTTTACAGTAGAAGCACTTCGCCTTAACAAACGGACAGCGCTCGCCCGGCCTGTGTGCGCGTGCACACCGTCGACACTCGTTCGATTTAACATTACCAATGTCCATAGGTTCAGTCCCCGTGACACTGGACGGAGTTTGCTTAGACTCACTAGCCACACACGCAGGGTACAAATCAGGGAACGTCACTTGATAGTCCAGACACATCTGTAACGCGACTTCGTACGTCAAGTCTTTCTTTTTCAATAAGTCGCGTCGCAAGCGATCGTCCTGCACCCCCAGCACTAGTCGGTCTCTCAACTGGCGTTTCAAGTCCATGAAGTTGCATTTTGCACCAAGCAGACTTATAGCCGCCACAAAGTCTTGCACGCTTTCACCTTGTACTTGTTGACGTTTGTAAAATTTACCTCAGGTTCATAAAACTTATCCAAAACACTGAAAATGTCCACTAAAGGTACTTCCGTAGGACGTTTTGGAACTAAAAGTGATGCAATTAACGCGAAAGTGTCCTTGCCGCACTGGGAAAGAAACAGCGATCGTCCTTTGTCGAGGTTAAGTTTGTCACATCCCGCCGCATCAAGCGCACACAGTAATTGTTCTTTATAATCACACAATTTATCAGTCTTTGGGTTAAATTGTCCGGGAAACACTATATTTGTAACATTTGTCGTCATTTTCACCGAAATCCAACTTATTTTCCGTAGTCGCCAATAAAAGATACAACCAAGTCGAGATCAGAAAGCAAACTGTTTTATTTCCTTTTTACCCTCATTACAAAATGTTACACTTGACAACTAATCAACAAGGTTCAAACATAATGAGACTGTTCCTAAATTACCCTAGGCTGATAAAATTTTCGTTTTTCCTAATTCATGCTAATATTACCTATTAATTATTAACCTTAAATAAATATAGCATTAGTGCTATTGATGTTTACAAACATTATACTGAGGAGGATCCATATGTCACCGTGGAAAATTCTCAATTAGGGTATATTAGTGATAGGATCTTGTTGTCTGGCGATGGCACGGGAGTCTCGGGGCTCTCTCCAGATATTAATATTAATTTAAACTAGAAAGTCAGACAACAGAAGGTGCCATTAACAATATTGTTAAACCTACCAACAGCAAGGTATCTTCTTGCACTCAATTAGCTAGTAAAAAAGGGCCTCAGCAGAACACTTTAAAATTATTCCACCAAAATATCCAAGGCATTTCTTCAAAATTATTAGAAATAGAATTGTTTTTAGAAAATAGTAAGTTTGACATTATTTGTTTTACTGAACATTGGCTTAAGGATTACCAAATGCTTATTAATTATGAGAACTATATGGTGGGTAGCTGCTATAACCGTAAAACTATGCTTCGTGGAGGTTCCTTAATTTTTGTAAAAAATTGTTTAAGATATAAGCAACGTAACGACATAATAGGTCTCTCGGCTGAACATTGCGTCGAACTGTCCTGTGTTGAGCTAGATAAGCATGTTATTGTGTGTGTGTACAGACCCCCAAACTATCAAAACTTTTCCTTATTTGAGTCAATAATGGAAGATGTCCTGGCAAAACTTGCAGCCAGTAATAAATCTATAATTATTTGTGGTGATTTTAACATCAATATTTTAGAAGAAAATTCAAATAGCAGTCGGTTATTAAATCTTTTCAAGTCATTTGACTTGACCAACACTTTTATAGAACCTACTAGAGTCACTCCATCTTCTGCTACTTGTATAGATAATGTTTTCTGCGATTGTGATTACTTAGATAAAGCCATAGTTAATTGTCTGCCGTCTGACCATAGCGGCCAAACTGTAACTTTTAAGTGTAATACACCATTGCAAAAAATTCAGATTAAATTTAGACCCATAACTTCTAACAAATTAAATAGGCATAATATTTCCCTACAGAACAAGTTAAGTGTTATGAGCCATGACGATATTAATATAAATCAATTTTATGATCATTTCTTTTCAATAGTTCACACTGAATTCAACAAAACTTTTGAAAAGAAGACAAAAAGTATTTGCCCTAAATTTATATTTAGTGATTGGGCAACTAGAGGTATCAGAAAAAGTAGAGAAACACTATATGAGCTTTATGGCCTTAAGCCTTATATGAACACTGAAACTTTTAACAGATATGTTGCTAAGTATTCAAAAATTTTTAGAGATACATGCAAGGTTGCCAAAGCCTTGCACATTAGCAACAAGATCAAAACAGCAGAAAATAAAATAAAGACAGTTTGGAAAGTCATAAATAGCGAGACTAACAGGAAGAAAACACGTAATACTAGCTACACATTAGATACAGCATGTGGTCCTAAAAGCTCTAATCAGGAAGTAGCTCAAGAATTTGTAAATTTCTTTACCGATATACCATTAAAAACTACGGAGGCTCTAAGTTCCTCTCCTGAAGTCTCAATTGGTTTACTAAAGGCGAATGTGTCTGGATGCCAGGCTGAATTTAAATTTAAACACATAAACCCGATGATAGTTATTAAAGCTTTCCGGCAAATAAAAATCAAACTGACCGAAGATCTATGGGGAATGTCTATCAAAGTTTGTACATCCATACTTGAGACTATAGCTCCATACTTAGCTTTAATTTTTAATTTGTGCGTAGACCAAGGAGTTTTCCCTGATTTAATGAAATACAGTAAAGTCATACCTCTATTCAAATCTGGTGATAGTAAAGATACAAATAATTATAGGCCTGTATCCGTGTTGCCAGTTTTTAGCAAGGTGTTCGAAAAGATAATGCTTAATCAAATGCTCAATCATTTTAACACCAACAGAATCTTACACGATCAACAGTATGGTTTCACCAAGGGACGTTGTACAACTGACGCCGGTGTAACCTTAATAAAGCACATATTTGCGGCGTGGGAAGAGTCCCAAGACGCTGTAGGAATATTTTGTGATCTTTCCAAAGCATTTGATTGTGTAAATCACGACACATTGCTTTTGAAACTTGAGCATTACGGACTAGGTAAACTTGCACTTAGTTTGTTAAAATCTTATTTGAGTGATAGACAACAATATGTTCAAATAAATGGTGTTAATTCACAGGGTTTAAAAGTAAAAATAGGGGTTCCGCAAGGCTCAATATTGGGTCCTTTCCTCTTTTTAGTATATATAAATGATCTACCCTATTTACTGAAAAACCAACCTCAAAATATGGTGTTATTTGCCGATGACACTTCCCTAATTTTTAAGATCAATAGACGGGCCCAAAATTTAGATGACGTGAATAATGCCCTACTTCAAGTTCATAATTGGTTCACAGCAAATAATTTAGTACTAAATGAAAAAAAAACGAAATGCATAAGATTTGCTTTACCGAATGTTAAAAGTAGCGATTGTGATATAGTACTGAATAAAGAGAAACTTGAATTCGTAGATAAAACGGTTTTCCTGGGGATTACGCTTGATTCAAGGCTACAATGGGGTTCTCATTTAACATCTCTGGCGGGGCGGCTAAGTTCGGCAGCATATGCTATTAGAAAAATCCGTCAATTTACTGATGTAGATACTGCTAGATTGGTCTATTTTAGTTACTTTCATAGTATAATGTCTTATGGCATTCTGTTATGGGGACGGGCTGCTGACATTGAGTCTATATTTATTCTGCAAAAAAGAGCCATCAGAGCCATATACAATCTTCGTAGGCGCGATTCTCTGAGGGAACTGTTTAAGGAAATAAACATCATGACTGTACATTGTCAATACATCTACGAAAACATAATGTACGTAAGAAAAAATCTACATCTTTTTGGTAAAAGAGGTGACAGACACAATTACAGTACTAGAAATAGGGACCAATTAGTTCAGCCAGGCTTCAGACTCGCTAAAGTAGACTCATCTTTCATGGGGTACTGTTTGAGATGCTATAATAAAATTCCACAAAGCATTCTTGAACTGAATGAAACAAAATTTAAAACATGTATTAAACGCACACTTTGTAAGCGAGCATATTACAAATTGGACGATTATATCGCTGATAAAAATGCTTGGCTCAATGCCGGTCCTGCTCCACAAGGACAGGGGCGCATTAATGGATAGCACTAATTGTATTGTTGGAGCTGCTGAAGATTGTACAACTATCTTTGTATTGTATAAATTCAATATCTTTATTATTATATAGCCGCATATCGCATATTGTGTGAGTGCTATGTACTAGAATGCTATCAGTCGCTGGAAACCTACGTTTTTCCTTGACTTGAATGTGCCGTGGCGGTTAGGAGATATGTCATGCTCACTCAAATGTCTCGCTGATGGTGACGCGTGTGTCGGATCATTTAGTTCCCTTCAAAATGGTTGAGTTGAATGGTGCTGATACATGCGTCATGTTCGTGAACGAGCGCTGTCAGTTGGGACTGGTCGGCTCTTGGCTGTCACGGCTTATTTGAATTTAATCATTTTATTTTTGAATTGCTTTTGTTTTGTTTTTACTATGGACACCTTTAACGTGCACATCTTGCTACATTGTTCTCACATAATGTACCATCTCAACATGAATGATGTAACCAAGATTTTGTAAAAATACTGATTTAAAAGAGTGTCCATGGAGTTTCTTGCCCATTCTTCTCCATAGAGATCTACGCTAGGGAATGGGCAACTACAGTACTTTCACAGTTTTTATGTCTTGTGACTGGGACTGTAGCTACATTTAATTTTCATATTTGTTTCGACAATTCAAAAGTGCCTGTAACTGGCCTACTTGAAATAAATGCTTTGATTTTGATTTTGATTAGTATTTTGGTCAGTTTCCCCCGGAGGGGAAAAGGTCGCGCCCCGCCATCCGTACGACCCTGTAGGCTTCGTCCCTGACTGGTTGGCCTCCCACTGACAAGAGGACTGATTCCCAATTTGGGGCTACCCTGTCCCGTCCTTTGAGGCAAATGGACAGGGGTGGAATTCAAGGTGAAGTTAATATTGGGAATCCACAGTTAGACATAAATACATAAATAATAACAAATCTTAAAAGGCAAAACATCAATAAGGTATGAAGCTAATAAGACAAGAGGGCGCAAATATATGATATATGATGAAAGGTTGGTAGGGAAACGTTACGCTTGCGCTTAAGGATTTATTATTGATTAGTTCCTTACGTTACTTTATTTAATTTCTAACTAGATACCGCTTTACAAACGCAAACAAGCCCATGTTATTAACATGGAGTTGTTTTACAACGTTTGCCCGGCGTACGTGTAATGTTAGACCTATGTGCTTAGTCCTACTAAGGACTCTGCTACGAACGCTAACAACACACGTTTCCTAAGCACTATTTACATGTCTTTCACAATACTAAGGCAATGGGTTGTGAGGCCATTACCATTGAGGAAGACAAGTTTTCAGTATTTCTAATTACACGCGTACCCTCGTTGATAAACACCCTTACGGCTGCCTACCCCATTTACTATACATAACACAATTTGCACAAGCGCACCGTAGACTTAGTCTGTAGCAGAACAAATTGCAATTGTTATCGTTGGATGCCTGAAGTGGTAATTGTTTCGTCACTTCTCACTTCTTTAATCTTCCCCATGTTGAGTTTCCGTGTCTCGCTAAATTGTGACGATTCAGAATACGGCCTACAAGAACGGCCTGGGTTTGGTTTTAACGAGACACAGTTCCTAGCGCTCATTTGAACGGTAGGTACCAATTCAGTTTGTGATACTTTGTGAAGCCTAACCCAAACTCCCAGAAGTGTACGCCAAAGATCTCAACGCAATTTTCTGAGCTAGACTTTTACAGGAAGCAGTATTCATCAGCAGCGTTTGATTGATTTGTAACACAAGTACAAGCTGGCATTAAAATACCCAATAATATAATTTATTTTAATAAATCTGTAGATATTATGGTGCTGTCTGCACCACCGAACGAAGTAGTATGTTCTAATCAAAATGCGAATATTACGGTTCGACCGCCCATTTGTAGTGAGTCTGATATTAGTCAATATTCGTCATTGGTCAGGTGTCGGGCGGCTGTCGCCGTCGCCCTAAAATCAAACGCAGCTTCTGAATATTTGCCCAGGTATGGAATAAAGTGGACACATAATAACACATGAGATAATAATATACATTTTGATGACGTAAAGCGATCGCTCCGTCATGCTGAAATAAATGATTATTATCAGCCCTTCCGCGCTACCATCAAACGGCATTTTAAGCTAGGATTTAATTATAGTAACACTTACCAAGTGTTTATTGAAGATGGTCAATCTATAGCTCACACATTACCAGTTTCGCCTCCACCCGCCAACGCGCGACTACTTTCTCTGCCGTCTCCCTCACGCTTCGTAGTCACACACTTTGACTAGCCTTATTACCACTAGTTATATTTAGCTTATAAATATTAACTGACGTGTGCATCTTGGTACCAAGATTACGCTAACTTCACGATCTTAATCTAGGACGTCTTAGTGCTGTAACGACGCATACTAGGTTAGACTAATCAGGGCTTTTAACCCAACTATATTCAAACATCACACTCTCGCGCCAACACACTTAAACCTAGACTCGTGGTATTTTACCAAGTCCTCCTAATTTAACTAAAATATTTATATCGTCCGGACTCTTTCGCTGTGTAAACTCCACTGCCATGTCCATCCTCTCTTATCATCAATCCCCACGCATCGTACCTGCTTCGACCGTCCTCAGCCACCCCGCTTACTTTTACGCAGAATTTTCTTATCGCCCTTGTTTTTGTGCCGACAACGTCTCGATTGTTTAAAAGGTCTGATGATCTCAGCGCTAAGTGCAGAGTAAATTACTAACACATGTAACAGTTGTATTCAAGAATGTTTTTAGAAATTGGAGTCTGCAAGGTTTTAATTTTTTTGTAGTCTCTTAAGAGTTTACAATTCTAAGAAAGGCTCTTTTGGTTACCATTTATTATCGCCGTCAGTCTACAAACCATAAAATTGAATTTTTATGGATTTGTAAGTGGCAGATGTCGTGAGTTTGTTTTAAAATAAGAATCAAGACTGAGATATTTGCTGCTTAATTAAGGGTACGTGACAGGTAGTCACAATAACACTCGTCATTGCGATTTTTTTTTTGTTCTACACCATACCTGGGAACCTTCTAGTTACGGAGATATTGGGGGTCAAAGTTCCAACTTTTTGACAAGTTTTTAATGTGAGATTTTTACTTTAAACACCTCCACGACCCCCATACTGTTCAATCCACCCATCAGCACAATGTTTTGAGTGCGTTACATTGAGTTCTACCACAAAACATGATTTTTCACCCCAAAAAAAAAAGTCGTTTCCCAGCAATAATTTTTGCCTAAAGTTACTTAGTTTGATGTACAGAATGCTTGGTTGACGCCTTCGTGATGAGGTCTTTTAAACCCTGTATACGTAATGTTTATCTATTTAATTCTGAAATGTTTGAAAGACACGTAAACACTTTTAGTCAGTGTAAGTGAAAATGGCTGCCGGGTTAGTCCCAGAGGATGCGTTCTAAACTTTTACATGACACGTTAGTCTTCATTAATGCAGCAGATATTATGATGTCTATTGAAGTTGACCTTGAAGGGCCTTATTCATTAAAACAAGATGTTAAGGGCTCTGTTGGATATTTTAATTCTTAATTTGCAACACCAACATTAAATGTAAACCAATATGTAAATAGTGGCAACACTAGCCCCTTCCATCTGCGACACGGTACATTATAGACGTTTCATTTATTACTTGTCTGAATTATTTATTTCATCATCTTCCTCGGCACCAACATACCAGCACCTCATCAGCTACCATCTAACTACAAGCTACACATTGGTCCTTCGCGGAGAAACAGCCGTGCTGCGGAAGAAGCAAACTAGAGGTTTGGCAAGTTTTATTCTCTGCCGTGTCGCTGCCATTTTGGTTGGCAACGCGGGCTCTGCATGGTTCTTGGCCTGGTCGTCGCAAGAAAATCGCAAATATATCGATTCGACTCCAGCAACATTCTCCAAGAAAAAGCCCAGAATAAATCTATATCATCTGCAATTTCATCGATCACATTTGCCGCCGTCGCCGGAGTCACCTCTGCAGGTGTGAGTGAAGAGTACAGCTGCAAGCACTACAAAACGTATTCCGCAAGAACAAGCGAGACGGCACGTATCGCAATATCATACACCATTTGTACATTTGAACGAGTTTACGCGCCTGGAACGCGATCTGCGCACGCCGCCGAGCGGAACAGAAGCTGAATTACGAGCGCAAAAGGGACAGCAAGAGTGACGCACAAGAAATCGCACCACGCCACCATTTTGTGGCATTCGATCGACTCTTCAAAATCCGTAGTCCACGCGCATGAAAACGAAACAATAAAGTGTTGTGTTTAGCATATAAGTTGTGATACCTAATAAGAAGTGCTTATTATTTAGAAATCACAACTTATATGCTAAACACAACACTTTATTGTTTCGTTTTCATGCGCGTGGACTACGGATTTTGAAGAGTCGATCGAATGCCACAAAATGGTGGCGTGGTGCGATTTCTTGTGCGTCACTCTTACTGTCCCTTTTGCGCTCGTAATTCAGCTTCTGTTCCGCTCGGCGGCGTGCGCAGATCGCGTTCCAGGCGCGTAAACTCGTTCAAATGTACAAATGGTGTATGATATTGCGATACGTGCCGTCTCGCTTGTTCTTGCGGAATACCTTTTGTAGTGCTTGCAGCTGTACTCTTCACTCACACCTGCAGAGGTGACTCCGGCGACGGCGGCAAATCTTTGAACTTGCATTTGGTGGTTCTGAGAAGTTTGCAGTTTGTAGAGTTCGACTAATTGACTCCTTGCACATTTAAATGTGCTTGCATTGTCGCAGTGAATTTCGGTGGGCAACCCTCGTCTAGAGATAAATCATATTTTTCATTATGCTGATATAGCTTATTCACAAAAGCATCCTATCATACTGCCCAAATGCTCTTCAATTACTAGCTTGCTTATAAGGTGTGAACATGAGAGGCTACTGCACGCAGGGCCTAAGCTTTTACTTTCGCATCTAAACCAAAGGTTTTGGATTGTAAATGGATTATTAGAAGTTAAGAAAATTACTCACAAATGTATTGTGTGTTTCAGACAAAAGGCCTCAGTAGCCAAGCAACTAATGGGCTCCTTGCCGGCTGCACGTGTAACATCTACCAGCCGCCCATTTGAGAAGGTCGGCGTGGATTTCGCTGGGCCAATTGATGTAAAACTCTCTCGCGTAAGACGATCATTAATAGGTAAAGGGTATATCTGTGTATACGTATGTTTCGCGACAAAAGCCGTGCACTTAGAACTTGCGTCAGACTTGACCACGGAAACCTTTCTTGCGTGCTTGAGAAGATTTATCTCTAGACGAGGGTTGCCCACCGAAATTCACTGCGACAATGCAAGCACATTAAAATGTGCAAGGAGTCAATTAGTCGAACTCTACAAACTGCAAACTTCTCAGAACCACCAAATGCAAGTTCAAAGATTTACCGCCGAGCGTGGCATACAATTTCGCTTTATACCATGTTACTCGCCTACATTTGGGGGGCTCTGGGAAGCGGCAGTAAAGAGTACAAAGTTTCACTTAAAAAGAATATTGCAAAGAGATTCGTAATCACGGAAGGCACTTACGAGTCGGTCACGTTTGGTGACCAGCTCATCACAATCTATTTTACTTAGATCTGAAATCTCAACGAAATTATGTAACCTTGTTATCGAAAAAATGGAGGAAGAACTCAAACGTAAAATCGCCTCAAGAGGGTATGTTAAAGGTACGATAACAAGGTTACATAATTTCGTTGAGATTTCAGATCTAAGTAAAATAGATTGTGATGAGCTGGTCACCAAACGTGACCGACTCGTAAGTGCCTTCCGTGATTACGAATCTCTTTGCAAAGATATTCTATATCTTGATAATGCTGACAAGGAAAACGTCGAGCAAATTGAAAATAATTATTTTAGAATCTTGGCGTCATTGAACGGGAAAATTAAGACTCATGAAAATGCAAGCCCCTCCGGCTCCTCAACGTATTCTGATGCAACCACACATAAAACAAAATTACCACCAATTTGTATAAAAACATTTGATGGTACATTCACAGAATACGTACCATTTATTAATTTGTTCGATTCATTGATTCACAATGACAGTAGTCTTGACCATATTCAAAAGTTTTATTATTTGAGATCGTTTTTGAAAGGTGAACCATACAATTTGATAAAAGATTTAAGTTTAACCCCAGAAAGCTATAATGAAGCTCGCAAACTATTGAGAGATCGCTACAATAATAAATATAAGATTCTAAATGATCACATAAGCAACATTTTAGATTTAAGTAGTATTGTTAAGTCAACAGCTAGTGGTTTGAGGGACTTTGTGTCATGTATTAGGCAACAATTAGCTGCAATTAAAAACCTTGACTCTAATGTCATATACTGGGATGCAATTTTGTTATGTGTTCTTTCCCGTAAATTAGATGGAATTACTGCACGAGCTTATCAGCTAGACCGAGATCCCAGTATACAACCTAACCTAGAAGATTTCCTGCAATATATTGAGAAACGAGCTCTGGCATTGGAAAATGCTGGACAGGGTCTTCACTTGCAGCAGCAGTCAACGAAGGTAACAGCAGTCGCCACGGCAGGAGCAACATGCATCTTCTGTAAGTTAAATGACCATAAATTATATAAATGTAAAAAATTTCAGCTATTGCCAGCAATCGATAGACTGACGTTTGCCAAAGAACAAAAACTGTGTGTGATTTGTTTAGGTATGCATGGTGGCAAATGTAAGTTTCACTTTCGGTGCTCAGAGTGCAAGAAGTCTCATAACACTCTGCTCCACTGCAATTCAGGTGAAACCCCACCAGCTGTCACCTTATCAAGTAATGTTAATAATAATGTGCTTCTACCTACAGCTCGAATTAAAGTTGTAGCAAGGAACGGCACAGAATACATTATCAAGGCGTTACTGGACAGCGGATCTCAGGTTTCTTTTATAACTGCAAAAGTTGTTCAGCTGTTAGGTTTAACGCCCTTGCAAAATAATACCTGTATTGTTGGAATTACTAATGAAAAAAGTAATGTAAAGTATAGCATTCCCATTGAAATCCATTCAATAAATTCACCATTCAAGACAATGGTAACTTGTCATGTGGTAAAAGAGGTAACATGCAAATTACCTCAGAATAAATTTGATCTCTCTAGTTTTATAATACCGCCCAACATTAGATTGGCAGATGACCAATTTAATGTGCCTAGTGAAATACATATGTTATTAGGGGCTGATGTGTTTTTCCAGACCCTGTTACCGGACGAGCAGTGCACAAGCATCAGCCTGTCAAGACACAGCAAGCAGTTATCAGCTCGGTCCTGGAATTCTACTCATCCACTGCAGCAGCCTAGTAACACACAACTACACATCTTTAACACATACTTCGGTCACATTGTAGGAGGAAATCTGCCACCCAAGGTATCTCAACAGACATGTAATAGAGTAGTATTAAAATGTGAATTAGGTCTCAATGAGACACTTGCCCAGTTTTGGACCAATGAAAAAGTTCCAGAAATATTTACTGAGCAAACATCTGAGCAAGAGCTTTTCGAACATATTTTTCAAAGTTCAGTTAAATTAATTGATAATCAATTTGTGGTTCCTATGCCTTTAAAATTACCCTTATCAGATGTAAACGATACTCTTGGTGAATCATTTCACTTAGCATTAAAAAGGTTTTTAAATTTGGAAAAGAGATTGCATACTGATCCTGATTTATTCATGCAATACAAAAATTTCATTCATGAATATCTATCTCTTGGTCATGGTCATTATATTGATATAGAATTGGTTGACTTAAATAAGCATGCAGTGTATTTTCTACCACACCATGCAGTTATTAATAACAATAGTAAAACCACAAAGCTTCGAACAGTCTTTGATGGTTCAATGAGAACCAACAAGAAGGTTTCATTAAATGATTTACAACTCAATGGACCTGTGGTTCAAAAAGATTTATTTGATATAATTTTATTATTCCGCTTAGGTAGATATACATTTACAGCGGACATCAAGCGTATGTTCAGAAACATTAAAGTAGATCCTCAATACACTACCCTTCAAAATATTTTGTGGAGGGACAATCCTGACCAGCCAGTCAAGTGTATAAGGTTAGATACGGTTACATATGGCTTGAAAAGTTCTAGTTATTTAGCAACTCGCTGCGTAGATGAGCTAGCAAATAGATATGAAAAATCATATCCACTAGCATCATCTATTATCAAAAATAATCTATATGTTGATGATATTATCTACTGTAATAATAACTTAGAAACTACTATAGCTGCCAGAGACCAGCTTCGTGATTTGCTTAAATTAGGTAGTTTCCATACTCATAAATGGTCATCAAATGATGAGAATGTGTTGAACAATATACCATTAAACGATAGGCACTTTGATAGTTTAGAATTACAAAAGGGTGATTATAACATGAAAGCCTTAGGACTTCAAATAAATGTAAAGGATGATCACTTTATAATCTCTACTCCAGAACCATTCAATAGGAATAAGGTTACAAAAAGGAGCATACTTAGTTATATAGGTAGGTTCTATGACCCAATGGGATTTGTGAGCCCAATTGTAGTCACAGCAAAGGCGATAATGCAAAAATTATGGCTACTGAACACAGGTTGGAATGACAGTCCACCTGCAAATGTTCAGCAAGAATGGTTTCAATTTACCAATAATTTAGCTGCAATGCAGCCAATCCTTTTAGATAGGAACATTAGAATTTCAGAAGCAGACTCAGCAGATTTAATCGGCTTTGCAGATGCTTCAAGTAAGACAGCCTACGGATGCTGTGTGTACCTACGACTCACAAACCAATCAGGTATGACAAAATTGCATCTACTCTGTTCCAAATCGCGAATCAACCCTATTCAAAAGAAAGGCATGACCGTGCCAAGGCTTGAACTGAATGCTGCCCTATTGCTATCGAAATTAATTTTGCGGACTCATAATACACTTAAAGTTAAAATTAACATAAGGCATGTCTGTTTATTCAGCGACTCACAAATTGTCCTTGCATGGACACAGAGCTAACAAAGCTTCAGGCATACATATCGAACAGAGTAAGTGTAATTCGTCAAAACACAGCTGGATGTAGTTGGCATTATGTCAACACAAATGACAATCCTGCTGATCTTATTAGCAGAGGTGTCAACCCAAATGAGCTGAGTAGCTGCGATATTTGGTGGAATGGCCCAAAGTTTCTGCAAAACAGTGAGTACAACTTTCCTGCTTCCAGCACTCTCGCTGATTCGCTCTCAGTGGAGCCCTGCTTAGCTCTTTCCAGTAACTTGGTATGCCAAAATCCATATCCGCTTGATTATGTGTTCAAGCGCTTTTATAATTACTGTAATTTAAATAAAATAGTAAGGCTATTAGCATACATATTGCGATTTTTAAACAATATGAATAAAAATAAAGTTAAAATAAATACAAACTTTTTGCAAGCTTCTGAATTGGATCGTGCATTAATGTTAATAATTAAACATGAACAAAATATATATTTTAAATCTGAAATCAAAGCAATAAGCAATAATAACAATTTGAAAGGTAATCTATCCGAATTGCATCCCTTTATCGACAGCCAAGGTCTATTGCGTGTTGGGGGCAGACTGCATTATGCTGATATAGCTTATTCACAAAAGCATCCTATCATACTGCCCAAATGCTCTTCAATTACTAGCTTGCTTATAAGGTGTGAACATGAGAGGCTACTGCACGCAGGGCCTAAGCTTTTACTTTCGCATCTAAACCAAAGGTTTTGGATTGTAAATGGATTATTAGAAGTTAAGAAAATTACTCACAAATGTATTGTGTGTTTCAGACAAAAGGCCTCAGTAGCCAAGCAACTAATGGGCTCCTTGCCGGCTGCACGTGTAACATCTACCAGCCGCCCATTTGAGAAGGTCGGCGTGGATTTCGCTGGGCCAATTGATGTAAAACTCTCTCGCGTAAGACGATCATTAATAGGTAAAGGGTATATCTGTGTATACGTATGTTTCGCGACAAAAGCCGTGCACTTAGAACTTGCGTCAGACTTGACCACGGAAACCTTTCTTGCGTGCTTGAGAAGATTTATCTCTAGACGAGGGTTGCCCACCGAAATTCACTGCGACAATGCAAGCACATTTAAATGTGCAAGGAGTCAATTAGTCGAACTCTACAAACTGCAAACTTCTCAGAACCACCAAATGCAAGTTCAAAGATTTACCGCCGAGCGTGGCATACAATTTCGCTTTATACCATGTTACTCGCCTACATTTGGGGGGCTCTGGGAAGCGGCAGTAAAGAGTACAAAGTTTCACTTAAAAAGAATATTGCAAAAAACTGTTTTAACCTATGAACAACTTAATACAGTATTAATTGAAATAGAAGCAGTGCTTAATTCTCGACCGCTCTTACCTTTATCTTCAAACACTGATGATTATTGCTATCTAACACCCGGTCACTTTATTATAGGTACTGCAATGTCAATGTATCCTGAAAATAATGTCTGTAACATTCCACAAAATAGGCTTAAGTTTTGGCAACTGTGTAATTCTCTGAAACAGTCATTTTGGAAAGTGTGGCATCAATATTATTTAAATTTGTTACAAAATAGACCTAAGTGGCGTGATAATATATGTAACTAGCTGTTGCCCGCGGCTTCGCCCGCGTGAAGTTCGGTAACTGTCCCACTGGATCATATTAAAGGGATAATAGTGTCCTCCATGTTAATCCAGGTTATAAACTATCTATGTGCCACATTCATAATTATCACAATTATTATTATGACAATCACCATCACTATCACAACCGCCATCATTATCACAATCTCCATCACTATCACTATCACAATCACCATCACAATCCCCATCACCATCACTATCACAGTCACCATCATTATCACCAATTATCATCATTAACACAACCACAATAATTACCACAATCATTATCATAATCACCATCACAATCACAATCACCATCACTGTCACAATCACAATCCCCATCATCACTATCGCTATCACAATCACTATCACAATCACCATCACCATCACAATCACCATCAAAATAACTATCACAATCACCATCACAATCACCATCACAATCACCATCACAATCACCATCACAATCACCATCACAATCACCATCACAATCACCATCACAATCACCATCACAATCACCATCACAATCCCCATCACTATCGCTATCACAATCACTATCACAATCACCATCACCATCACAAACACTATCAAAATAACTATCACAATCACCATCATCGTTATCACAATAATTATCATCGTAATCACAGTCATTATCACACTCACCATCACCATCACCATCACCATCACTATCTCAATCACCATCACAATCACCATAACAATCACAATCATCATCACAATCACCATAACAATCACAATCACCATCACTATCACAATCACCATCACCATCACAATCACCATCAAAATAACTATCACAATCACCATCATCGTTATCACAATAATTATCATCGTAATCACAGTTATTATCACACTCACCATCACTATCCCAATCACCACCACAATCACCATCACAATCACCATCACAATCACCATCACAATCACCATCACCATCACAATCACCATCACAATCACCATCACAACACCATCACAATCACCATCACAATCACCATCACAATCATCATCACAATCACCATCACAATCACTATCGCTATCACCATCACAATCATCACCACTCTCAGAATAACTATCACAATCATCATCACCATCACAATCACCATCAAAATCAGTATCACCATCACAATCACCATCACAATCACCATCACAATCACCATCACAATCACCATCACAATCACCATCACAATCACCATCACAATCACCATCACAATCACAATCACCATCACAATCACAATCACCATCACAATCACCATCACAATCACCATCACAATCACCATCACAATCACCATCACAATCACCATCGCTATCACCATCACAATCACCATCGCTATCACCATCGCTATCACCATCGCTATCACCATCGCTATCACCATCACAATCACCATCACAATCACCATCACAATAACCATCACCATCACAATCACCATCACAATCACAATTACCATCACAATCACCATCACAATCACCATCACAATGACCATCATATCTCAACCACAATCATTATCACAATCACCATCATTATCACAATCACCAACACTATCACAATCAAAATCACAATTACCATCACCATCACAATCACCATCACCATCATAATCACCATCACAATCACTACTCTCGTTATCACAATCTTTATCATAGTAATCACAATAATCTACATCATTATTACAATCACCATCACCGTCACAATCACAATCACAATCACCATCGCTATCACCATCACAATCACTGCCACTTTCACAATCACCATCACAATCAGCATCACCTTCACAATCACCATCAAAATCACTATCACAATCACCATCATCGGTATCACAATCATTATCATCGTAATCACAATCATTATCATCGTAATCACAATCATTATCATCTTAATCACAATCATCATCATCACAATCTCCGTCCTCGTTATCACAACCATCACTATCACCATCAAAATCACCGACACTATCACAATCACCGTCACTGTCACAATCACCATTACAATCACAATCACTATCACAATCACCATCATCGTTATCACACTTATTATCATTGTAATCACAATCATTATCATCGTTATCACAATCATCATTATCACAATCATCATCATCGTAATCACAATCATTATCATCGTAATCAAAATCATCGTCATCACAATCATCGTCGTCATTATCACAATCATCATCATCGTAATCACAATCATTATCATCTGGATCTCAAAATAAATGCCATTTTCGTAATCAGCACCCCTGATAATCTCGGTATCGACACCCATATTGATTTTTAGACATTTCAACCCCATCGCACCCCAACAGGGAATGGTAGTATTTCAGGTCTGCCACATTAAATCTTAAAATCGTTGTTTTTGTAATACACCCGACCCAATTCACCATAAAAACAATACCTATATTGAATTTCAGGCTTTGTTACCCCATTTCCCCCTTTAGGGGTTGAATTCTGAAAAAAAACTGAAACACAAACGTTAACTCATTTATCGATAGGAGTACTCCTGTTAAGTTTCAAATAAAGTAGTCTAACTAATCTTATTTCCCCACGTAATCTTTGGACTCCCGTTCCAACCCCTAAGGGGGTGAATTTTGAAAAATCCTTTCTTAATGCACCCCTAAACCTCATAAAGAACCTTTGTGCCAAATTTGGAATCTCTAGACTCAGCGCTTTGGGCTGTGCATTGATTTTTATACTTTGCCACCCCATTTCCCCCTCTTAGGGGTTGAATTCTGAAAAAACCTGAAACCCGTTTCTACTCATTTATCAATAGGAGCACTCCTGTGAAGTTTCGAATAAAATAGTCTAACTAATCTTGTTTCCCCATACAAACTTTGGAGCCCCGTTTAACCCCTTTAGGGGATGAATTTTGAAAAATCCTTTCTTAGTGCACCCCTAGACCACATAAGGAACCTACTTGCCAAATTTGGAATCTGAAGACCCAGTGGTTTGGGCTGTGCGTTGATAGATGAGTCAGTCAGTCAGTCAGTCAGTCAGTCAGTCAGTCAATCAGTCAGTCAGTCAGTCAGTCAGTCAGTTTCTTCTTTTATATATTTAGATGTCAAACTAGGCGATTTAGTCATTTTAAAAGAGGACAATACTCCTCCCATGTCGTGGCCTATGGCTCGAATTGTTAATTTGTTTCCAGGACATGATGGCAAAATTAGGGCAGTGGAGGTTAGGACCCCAAATGGGAAAACTCATTCCCGGGCCATCAATAAAATCTGTCTATTACCTATAGAATACGATGATAGTTCTTAGATATTTCTCTAACTGATAATGTTAAATAATAAGTCATAATATTATATTAAAACTACAATGTATGGATAGATTGTACTGTACTGTATTGTGTATGTTAATTTAAGCTCTAGTTTTTATATAGTCTAAAAAAAAAACCAAATGTTAACTTGTAAGTTCAATTTAATTTTATGTAACTTTTTGTAAGTTCATTGCTAACTGTGTGAGGCCGCAGCATGTTGGATATTTTAATTCTTAATTTGCAACACCAACATTAAATGTAAACCAATATGTAAATAGTGGCAACACTAGCCCCTTCCATCTGCGACACGGTACATTATAGACGTTTCATTTATTACTTGTCTGAATTATTTATTTCATCATCTTCCTCGGCACCAACATACCAGCACCTCATCAGCTACCATCTAACTACAAGCTACACAGGCTCCTTAACAGTAATGGGCGGCTAGCCCATTACTCGACAGACTGACTATTTAAGGTGACACTAGTCAACATTTTTTCCATAGAAATTTCGGGAGGGTATTACTCCACTGTTTGACACTGTAACATCCAAAGTTAAACATAATATAATTTTGTCTCATTATTAGTTTTGTCTGTGTGGAAACAGAATAGTAAGATAAAAAGCCAATAAAAAGTTACGAGCTACCAAAGATTCGTTTTTAACGCAACTTAGGGCGTAAATTAGTAATAAAATTAGTGTCAAATTTTGAAAATAAAGTCAATACCGACAAAGCCCAACTATCGAAAAATTCAATAAATTTTATTTTTAATTGATGTATGCAGTGGCTTTTTTATAAAACTCAATTTTCCAAAGGCCTTTTTGTATTTTTTTAAGCGCGCTTTTTACTGTGATACGATGCCAGGTGAGACAGCGTGCTTTTTGGCCACGCCAATATTACCAATGAGTTCGAGCCCGCGACTAATGTCACCTTAAAAGGCCACACCACACACCACACCACCAAACGCCCACATTCCGCCGTTTATTTTTAAGTCCCATGTAATAGGAAGCAAGCATGCTTGTTTTGTGTGGTTATATGTAGTGGTGTATTGTAATATTTAATGTATTTTTGGGCTATTTAAAAGGTGTATGGACACGAAATCTCTTAAGTTTGAACTGCGCAACATATTTTCCATACAAATTTCGGGGGGCTATTACTCCACTGTTTGACATGGTACATCTAAAGTTAAACATGATATCGTTTTGTCTCATTATTAATTGTGTCTGTGTGGAAACAGAATAGTAAAATAAAAAGCCATTCAAAAGTAACGAGCTACCAAAGATTCATTTTTATTGCCAATTTTAACGTAACTTTGGGCGTAAATTAGTAATAAAAGAAGTGTCAAATTTCCAAAACAAAGTCAGTACCGACACAGCACAATTATCGAAAAATTCAATAAATTTGATTTGATTATAATTTATGCAGTGGTTTTTTCATAAAATTCGATTTCCCAAAAGCCTTTTCATATTTTTTTACGCGCGCCTTTTACTATGTATTTTCGTGCATCTCACTGAATAATGTTTCCCCCGGTGCGGTGCGGGAGGGGGACATGCGATATTGACATGTCCTTCGTTTGATAGAAGCACAAGACCTATATTTCTGTCCTTTTCATTTCATGCATGACGTCAGTGACGTGTAATTTGTTTTTCGCTGAAGTTGAAGGGCCTGTGCAGTTTTATTGCACTCCTATAATGTGTGCGTTTCGATGGCGCGACCACGGCATTATTATTTTTTTAAACTATGACAAGATTTTGTAAAAAAAAAAAAAAAAAAATAATTAATTAATTAATTTCAATTTTAAATTTCACATTCAGAACATTTTGAAGGTGATAAGCGATACCGTACGTATGCTCCTGAAATATAAACCTAGGATTTTTTTACATTTTTTTTACAAATTCACTCTGTTATTTACCTAAATTTCAGGTCTCTGCAACGCTTAGGTTTTAAGATTTCCGTGGCCGCGTGGTTCTCCGCGTTTCTATGGCGTGGCCACGTTCAAACCCTTATAACTTTTTAACCATAATTTTGACAAATTTAAGGTTTTGGGAAATTTGAACCACGTACATACATATTTTAAAATCATGGCATAGTTATTTTTTAAAAAAACGCCGTGGTCGCGCCATCGAAACGCACACCCTATATGGTGTAGCGACCTACTTATTTAGAAACTTTATATACATAAAACCTTCACGATATCATTTTTACTTTTCTTCTGATCTGTCTCTTCTCTGTCTTGTGTTGACTAAATTTATATAGAATTATGAACATTTTTAATTTAATTTAGTTAGTGTACAACAACCACTAAATTGGTGACTCCAACGTGATACGCCCTGAAAAGGAAATCCTAAACTTTGTCAGGCCAAGGAAATCCACAGTACCACGATGACAATATAAAGCAGTCGTCTGCCGACCAACGTCCAGACTCTGCTGGCTTCACAGCCATTTATTTCTCTCGAGGGATTAGCAGACCTGGCGAACAATAACAAACAATATAGTTATACAATATTATTGTTGCCACTAATCTCGCGAATTGTGTAGTGACGATGACGTTATAAGTTGATAGTAAATTTTTTAAAGAAAAAGTTTATTTTATTCTTTTTAGCGCATTTAAATAAAAGGTCAGACGAAAGTATTATATAACTTCGTTTTTGTTCGGAACGGTTCGGAACGCTGAGTTTGTGCGTACGAACTAGACGCGCGTGAAGACTAGCGTCTAACTGCTCATCACTGATACTATCTCTGTCGGGCACGATGCCAGGTGAGACAGCGTGCTTTTTGGCCACGCCCACCAATGAGTTCAAGCCCGTGTGATGTGTCACCTTAAGGGGTCATTTTACTCATCATTATGAACAACTTTTACTATGGAACCAAACCCAGAATCACGAATAAAAAATCAGCTGTTTCATACGTTTTGACGAGTTATGTGAACATATTGTAAGGACTAGCTGATTTTTTTTCGCGATTCAGGGTTTGGCCCCCATAGTAAAAGTTGTCCATAACGATGAGTACAATGACCCCTTAAGAGATTTCGGGTATGAATAGATACACCTTATATTGAATCCTGTGTGTACTAATGATAGAGTCCTTGTTACTTGAAATAAATAAACTATTATTATTTCAACCGGGCCCAAATACAGATGGCTCTGGCCCATCTCTTAACTTTTCCATTTCGACAACTAAACAAAAGACGTGCTAAACAAGTGAAAAACTGTGAAAACTCGTAACTATTTTAATCTTCATACATTGAATCTCATTTCGTCAACCATACTGCTACTGAGAATTTCCTGATGGTAAAACCCAAGAACAATTTGGCCGACCCGGGAATCAAAACCAGGACCTCAGGCTCAGCAGTAGCGATTGCAACCACAAGACCAACAATATTCACCTGCCTAGCCTTTTCCCAACTATGTAAGGGTCGGCTTCCAGTCTAACCGGATGCAGCTGAATACCAGTATTTGACATGGAGCGACTGCCTATCTGACCTCCACAACCCAGTTCATCATCTGCCTAGCCTTTTCCCAACTATGTTGGGGTCGGCTTCCAGTCTAACCGGATGCAGCTGAATACCAGTATTTTACATGGAGCGACTGCCTATCTGACCTTCACAACCCAGTTCATCATCTGCCTAGCCTTTTCCCAACTATGTTGGGGTCGGCTTCCAGTCTAACCGGATGCAGCTGAATACCAGTATTTTACATGGAGCGACTGCCTATCTGACCTCCACAACCCAGTTAGTACCGGGTAATACGATACCCCTTGGTAAGACTGGTTGTCAGACTTTTTGGGCCTCTGACTACCTAACGACTGTCAAAGATCTACATATGACAGCCGGGACCAACGGCTTAACGTGCTTTCCGAGGCACGGAGGAAACTCGGTATGTATGGGTGGTCACCCATCCACAGACCAACCTAGGCAAGCACAGCTTAACCTAACGATCGACCCGAGCGGCTGTTATTATTTAGCCACGAGCTCCTCCACAACCCAGTTACTACTGGGTAATGGGCGAGACGACAAAAAAAATCTAATTAGTCCGTCAGATAGATTTCCAAAAAATACTGGACACATATTTTTTATTTTGTTACGTATACCAAAATTGACGAAGATATGACGCATTTAAAATTCTTAATACGTCACGCCTAGGTATAATTTTTAGCTAGTTCTGACGTCACGAGCCCCCACTCCCGAGTTTTGATGCGTTTTATCTTTGTCAATATTCATTGATTTACAAAAACAAAAAAAATGTGTCTATTATTTTCCAATACCTACTCTAACTGACGGACTAAATATATTTGCAAATTTTTGATACTGTTGTCATGCCTATTCGATACCCCTTGGTAAGACTGGTAGTCAGACTTTTTGGGCCACCGACTACCTGTAACGACTGTCAAAGATATACAAATGACAGCCGGGACCAACAGCTTAACGTGCTTTTCGAGGCACGGAGGAAACTTGGTATGTAAGGGTGGTCACCTATCCACAGACCAACCTAAGCAAGCACGGCTTAACCTAAAGATCGACCCGAGCGGCTGTTATTAAAGCCACGAGCTCCTCCAATTGACGAACAATATTAATCAACATAATAACGAAGCATAATGAAATATTTGGACTCGATTATATTAAGGCTCTCTATCTCTGAAGTTTCGGCAGTATTATTTCGTATTAGCTACTTAGGTATGCTTACTAATAAAATTTGTGTACCCACAAAACCAAGTAAGATTCGTTAACTTAGGCTCATAAACAACGTGACAAGACTTGGGAATGTGGAGTCAGACGTGACAAGAGGTATTGGTCCGTCACAGAAGCGGCAGACCTTTAGGGGATGAATTTAACAATGTCATTGTTTCAAAACGGTGATGGTAAATGAAGTCATTGCGGTTATTTTTTTGTTCCGGACCATACCTGGGAACCTTTTTTTACGGAGATATTGGAGATCAAAGTTTCAAACTTTTTACAAGTTTTTTTTTTTAAATATTAGTTTTTAATGTCATACCAAGGAGCTCGTGGCTAAATAATAACAGCCACTCGGGTCGATCGTTAGGTTAAGCCGTGCTCGCCTAGGTTGGTCTGTGGAGGGGTGACCACCCATTACATACCGAGTTACCTCCGTGTCTCGGAAAGCACGATAAGCTGTTGGTCCCGGCTGTCATTTGAAGATCTTTGACAGTTGTTAGGTAGTCAGAGGCCTATAAAGTCTGACAACCAGTCTAACCAAGGGGTATCGTATTACCCAGTACTAACTGGGTTGTGGAGGTCAGATAGGCAGTCGCTCCATGTAAAATACTGGTATTCAGCTGCATCCGGTAAAACTGGAAGCCGATCCCAACATAGTTGGGAAAAGGCTAGGCAGATGAGGAGTTTTTAATGTCATACCTTTACTTTAAATACCTTCATAACCCATTTACTATTTCATGCACCCATAGCACAATGTTTTGAGTGCGATACATTCAGTTTCACCGTAAAACATGATTTTTCAACCCAAAAAAAGAGTTTCTTAAAAATATTTTTAGCATAGAATTACTTAGAATTAATTTTAACTTATTTTTATTTTATTTTAAATTTTTGACATTTTAAATTTTATTTGACATTTCAAATTATTGTGTTAATTTTATATTATTTTGTTTTTGTTGGTAAAATTAGTATTCATAGTAGTATGTAGTGTGTATTTATGTGTAACATTATGTTTTTTAGTGTACCTACTAACAAAATTATGGATCATTGTGTCTGAATTAAATTAAATTAAATTACTTAGTTTGATGTACAGAATGCTTGACGGCTTCATGAAAACCCTGTATAGTGAAAAACCAAGCATAACATCACGCCTGTAATCCCCGGAGGGGTAGGCAGACGTGTACCTAATAGTACACCCACATATCACCAGTTATATTTAAGTCCCATGTAATAGGGAGCGAGCCTATTGCCGTCAACCGGGCACAAATCCAGACTCCGTGGCTGCTACTGAGAAATTACTGATGGAAAACCCCAATAACAATTTGCGATCCGGAATCGAACCCAGGACACCTCATGCTCAGTCAACGTGGCAGTCCCTTCAACTACCCGCATGGTGGATTCCAGCCCAAAGAGGTGGCCTGTCCAGCAGTGGGAACATTATAATATGCTGATTTTGTTTTGCTGTTAACAAGCGCGAAATGAAAGTTTGAGCACAAGATATAAATTACATAACATAACTTCATAAGCCGATATACTATACGAATATATACCCGATCCCGATCTGCCCGGTGACCCACATTTTGCCAGTAACGTAGTTCGTAATTGAGTTAGACAAAAGCACCGTCCTCTTATTTCTTTGGGCGCATGATATGTGCGTTATGTCCGATTCGCAAAAAGTCCAGTGGGCTCAAAATGTCCAATTCTCACAACGTCCATTAGCAATTTGTCCGATTCTCAAATTGACCAAATCGCAAATAAGCGTTATTCTAACGACTAGCAATTATACATATAAACAACTTGTTGGTTTGAAAACATACATTTAAAATTTTATCGGTTATTTACGAAAAACTATTTGAATTTTTAATATCGCAACATTAAATGTTTGGTTCAGTTTTAGACCGCAACGATCTCCACATGTGGCTCTGCGGAACATCCTAAAATATTTAAATTACAGTTTGAGTTAACCACTAAACTACTGTTTATAGAATGCATCCGGTGAAGCAAACATTTACGAATAATCCATGGGGACTAGACCACATTCAAAAGCTTTTTTCAAAGCAATAAGTAGTCCGGCAGCTCGGTGTTAGGAGCTCGTGGCTAAATAATAACAGCCGCTCGGGTCGATCTTAAGGTTAAGCCGCGCTTGCCTAAGTTGGTCCGTGGATGGGTGACCACCCATTACATACCGAGTTTCCTCTGTGTCCCGGAAAGCACGATAAGCCGTTGGTCTCAGCTGTTATTTGTAGATCTTTGAAAATGGTTACAGGTAATCAGTCGCCCGAAAGTCTGAAAACCAGTCTTCGAGTATCGTATTACCCAGTACTAACTGGGTTGTGGAGGTCAGATAGGCAGTCGCTCCATGTAAAATACTGGTATTCAGCTACATCCGGTTAGACTGGAAGTCGACCCCAACATACTTGGGAAAAGGGTGGGCAGATTATGAAGTAGTCAGGCAGCTACCACAGTCCAAACCACTATGAGATTAACTCCGCCTCTATAAATTTGTGTGCTTAAGGCTGATGCTCCAGGGTAGCCCGCGAAATTCAAATTTTCTTACGTTTTTGGCAAATTGCAGGCCAGTGCTAGGTTGTATGTTGATTAAAATATTGGACGCGATTGTAAGACGTATGTAGTTACAGAATTAAAATCATCAAAACCATCACTACAACCCTCCAAGTTCCTAAAGGTCGAGAAACGATTTTTTCAAGGTCAAAGTCATTGCTAGACCTTTATGAACTTGGAGGGTTATATTGATGGTTTTGATGATTATAATTCTGTAACTACATACGTCTTACAATCGCGTCCAATATTTTAATCAACATACAACCTTGCACTGGCTTGCAATTTGCCAAAAACGTAAGAAAAATTGAATTTCGCGGGCTGGTCGAAGCATTCACCTTAAAGAATAAAATAAAATACTAATATTATAAATGCGAAAGTAAATCTGTCTATCTGTAACCTTTACAGTTAAACAGACTTGACAAAATTTGGCATAGCGATCGACCATGATATGGGTGAGAACATAGAATGTGTTTCTATCTTGGTAGTACGATCTCGTGGAATGATTTTCGCCCTCACGGGAGTAATGTTGGATTGAAAACAAACGATTGTCGATATTTTTTAAATCCGTGACGTAGTCGTCGATTGGAAAAATATATCGAGAATCGTTTGTTTTCAATCTAACATGGTGTCAGAAGTGGGATGTCAACTAGTGCTTTTTTAAATAATGTAATGAGGGGCTTATGATCTGTTTCTAATGTGACTTTATGTAGGGTCTTCTGCACCTAAAACCACGAGCAAAGGCAAAAATTTAGTAAATAACAACACCGCATATCACAGATTATATATTAATATGTCTGCGCCCGCGTCTCTGTTCGTCAGTGTTGCCTGTGTGGTTACGTGGGGTGTAGATGTAATTATTATTTTCTTCGTATTTCTTCTTCACGTATTTGTATTGTTTTTTCGTTTACACTATAAGTACCTATTTTTTATTTTATCCGTATTTGACCATGGCATCACTCTGGGCCCTATCAGAATACCAGCGCTGTGACGCTTTTTTAAATGTTACAGCACCATGCTGAGATACCCCTATCTCGTTTTCGTTTATTTTTTTTTTCTCTTTGTTAAATTTTTATTAGTTGTACTGTTAATTTAACCATTTTAATTTGTTAATTTAATAATTTTAATTTGCGTGTTTTGTCCTATGCGGGCTAATAAATACTTTTTCTTTATTTCTTTATCCCATAAATGCATGAATTAATTAATTTTATCGAAAAAAATGGTTTTAATTCTTTAGAAGCTGTAAAAAATGGGAAAAATAATAGAAAAAATAACTTTTGATATTTTATAGGTTTTTAATCATAAAATAAAGATGATGCATTTTTGGGACATTATGCAAAATAGGCTAAAAAAATGCTTTTATTAATTAACTGTGGAATAAATTGAAACAATCGTTTCCTTTCTTTGCACAAAGGAATACATTGCACTTTGTGCATTTTACAAAGCTCTGTAGCTTACAGCCAGGTCTCTTGCACCTCATGCGTTGGTCAGTTTTAATTTGGCTATGACCAAGATTGTCTAACCGAACGTCAGACGGTGGAAGAACCTGGCACCCTTTCTTCCTTTTTGCATCTGTGGTATCAGTGATGCTGCTGTTGCTAGGACGTCCTCTTGTTGGCTGGGTCGTAACACCATAGGTACATAAGACATCAGCCAGCTCTGACCTGAATTCTGACAGATTTTTCAGCTTCTTTGGATCTGCTCCTTTTCTTGTCTCTACAGTTTTGTATAGAACCCAAGAGTTTATAATAGATAAATCTAAAAGGTGGTAAAAAATCCTCATATACCATTTCCTGGTCTTGACTTTTATTCTATATCTGCCTAAAAATGAATCCATGAGATCAACACCCCCCATATGGGCGTTGTATTCTTTGACTATTTTTGGGCAGTCTATAATAATTTTTTTCTTTTCTGTTTTGTCATACCGTTCGATGGACTCTATTGGTTTAGCTCCAACGTAGGTCGAGAGCAGAACTACTTGTTTGTTGTCTTTCCAGCTAACTGAAGACATGTCGACCCCATCAACATGTGTTATATATTCCACATACGACCCTCTTGGCACTTGTTTTTTCATTACATCCTGCTTTGAGGGTAGTTTACATTTTTTACCTAGACGGTTCCTTTGAACAGTTCCCACACATTGTATTCCTTCTTTAGCAAAATAATACATCAACGGCAATGTGGTATAGAAATTATCATGGTATATGATGTGATTGACATGTCTGGGAATTATTCTTGCAAGTTTTATCACTGTTTGTGACACAACTCCTATGTCAGGCTCGTTGGGCAAACGATCGTCTTTTTCTTTGCCAGCGTAAATAATAAAACGATAAGCAAAACCTGTTAGTGAACATAATACAAATAATTTAAACCCCCATTTATGAGGTTTATTAGGCAAATATTGTTTTAAAAAATGGCCCATATTGGTGGCACACATCTGCTCATCAATGGATAAGCGCTGACTAAGTGGAATGCTGGAGAATTTGGTATTGAGATGTTCAATTACAGGGCGTAGCTTGTGAAGTCGGTCATGCTGGGGATGATCTGTTGGTAAGTGACTATTGTTATCGTTGAAGTGAAGTACCCTTCTTATTTTTTCAAATTTATTGACAGGCATCGCTTTTATTATTGCCTCAAACCCGTGCTTGTTAGCCCAGTAACCACGTACACTTGGATAGTGGTAGACACTCATATAAATCAAGATTCCCAGATACTTTCGCAGTTCGCCTAATGTTATGACGTCAGGTCTATCAGGTTTCTTTTGTACAGCATAATTATTTGTTTCAGTAACAATTTGTGAAAAAAATTCTTCAGTAAAAAAGTAGGAAAAAAATTGGAATGGTGTCTGAAGGTTCATCAAACATTCAGGGTATTCTTCAGTCCCATTAAATTTTATGGCATTTTCGTTGAATGGCAGAGGTTGGTTTTTCCATATCAACCTCTGAATGTCTAAAGAATGTACCGGTGCATCATTATTATTTGAAGGAACAGCATCCGCTATTACAATAGGAGGATCGGGTATAGTTTCTTCGTTATTATCATTCGATCTAGCCTCACCATCGTCATCATCATTTTCTAAAACATCTAATAAATCTTGTTGGGTGGGATAATAATCAAGTTCGTCACCGTCCGACTCGACATCGTCTTCAGAAATGGCGCCATCTTCTAGCTGGCGCAACCAAAACTCGATGTCACCATCTCTCCTATTATTTTGTGCCATTTCTAGAACAAAATAACCAACCCCATGCATACCTCACCAAAGCAAAACAAATAAAATCACAAAATGTATAATTTCAAATAACAGTCGTAATTTATACCACTAATGCATGCTGTCCCATTTTTGCATCAAAATAAAAAAGCTTCCTGTTCATATAACAATTATGGTATATTGAAAAAAGCATAAGTTATTACATAAATAATAGTCATTTACCTTCAGAAAACAATTTTTTTTTCTCCAAAATCAGCAAATAACTTCGTAAAATATGTTGTCAAAGTGCACTCAACTCAATCCTATTAATTGAGAAACGCGCGCCAAAAGGTGAAATGTCAATCAGCCACAGATATCAACACAAAATGTCACTAGTTGAGTTATTTTATGGTTAGAGAAGGAGCAAAAGAAACATTTCATACAGCCTAATGTATCAAACACATATATTATGAACAGATATTGGTGTCTAAATTTGATGATTCAATTTTGGGACACTATGCGTTTAAGAGAATCGTTTGTTTTCAATCTAACATGGTGTCAGAAGTGGGATGTCAACTAGTGCTTTTTTAAATAATGTAATGAGGGGCTTATGATCTGTTTCTAATGTGACTTTATGTAGGGTCTTCTGCACCTAAAACCACGAGCAAAGGCAAAAATTTAGTAAATAACAACACCGCATATCACAGATTATATATTAATATGTCTGCGCCCGCGTCTCTGTTCGTCAGTGTTGCCTGTGTGGTTACGTGGGGTGTAGATGTTATTATTATTTTCTTCGTATTTCTTCTTCACGTATTTGTATTGTTTTTTCGTTTACACTATAAGTACCTATTTTTTATTTTATCCGTATTTGACCATGGCATCACTCTGGGCCCTATCAGAATACCAGCGCTGTGACGCTTTTTTAAATGTTACAGCACCATGCTGAGATACCCCTATCTCGTTTTCGTTTATTTTTTTTTTCTCTTTGTTAAATTTTTATTAGTTGTACTGTTAATTTAACCATTTTAATTTGTTAATTTAACAATTTTAATTTGCGTGTTTTGTCCTATGCGGGCTAATAACCACAGGACTAAAGTATGGTAAAACATTTGTATTCTTAGTTCTTCTACCAAAGGCTCTATATCGATTCATACCCCAGGAGCAAAGTGGACCGTATCAATTAGGTTTGACCTCGCAGCAGCCCACTTTATATCGTTGTGGTACATGCTTTGAACCCGAATTATGACCAAATTGGACCATGATTGGAACCGTTCCCGTCCTGCTTTTGGGAATAGATGGGAAATTACGCGTGTTTGGAGAGACTGAAGCCTGATATCTGTTTGTCTTTTGTCTTTAGGGAGTGTCTCTTGTGTGTTGTTGTTGGGTGACGCAAGAGGAAATATTGGGAAATGAAATGTTAAGTCGCGGGAATCCACTAAATGTGCTAAGATAATATAAAGATAAAGATTCATTTATTTGCAAAAACATGTGTAGATAATATACATGGTATGATGTTTACTATAGGTGTTACAGGATATTCTTTGGCACAACATGTTTGACCAATGGCTGGTGTACAAATTAGATCGGAAGACCATTAGGTTAAAAAAAAAAAATATCATAAAAAGAAAGTATACAAAGTTAAATAATCAAAAAATAAATAAATACAAAGTTAAATAAACAAAAAAATAATAATTAACATTCATATTAAATAAAAAACAATTGGTAAATATTCATGAGATACAAAATAAATATAATAAATTCAGCCAGTATATCAGAGCGATTTGTCATTTAAAAATTCATTGACATTATAGTAGGCTTTTTCTGTCAGTATTTTTTTAAATGTTTTCTTAAACTGGTCTGCATTTCGTTTTTTTACACAGCTAAGCACAGAATCTGCAGTTAGAGTGATTTTTGTCCAGTGCATGTGTTTCATACATCCGAATTAAGTATTTCCGTATGCCGTGCATCATCGTGAATCATCATTTCAGCCAAAAGACGTCCACTGCTAGACATAGTCATTCGATAATGACGATGACTATGAAGATAAAAGTTTTAGATGTCTTTCTATTATTGCTTGCCTGAATAGATACTGGAAAACCGTCTTACCAATGAGTATCTTATAACCCAGTACTAACTGCGTTGTGGAGGTCAGATAGGCAGTTGCAACATGTAAATACAGGTATACCTGCTGCATTCGGTAAAACTGAAAGCTGTGTGGTTTACAACCACTACTAAACTCGACTTTTGAAAAATCACGCTCTATTTCGGGGTTTGATCAAGGTGAAATCGACTCCTTATTGTTGAAGTCGGTTAAAATGTGTTTAGGTTACCCGGGCCCTAATAACGAATCGAATGACAACTTATTAATTAAAATCTTGATATTATGATGGATGAATAGTCTAGGCGCTACGGAGGAACATAGGTCATAGACTGCTAGAAAGAAAGAAAGAAATAAAGAAAAAGAATTTATTAGCCCGCACAGGACAAAACACACAAATTAAACTGGTAAAATTAACAGCAGGTACAACTATTAACAATTAAACAAAAAGAACAAAAAATAAAATAAAAAGAAACGAAATTAGTCCTGTACGAGGCCAAAAGGCCCCTATCTCAGCATGGTGCTGTAACATTAAAAAACGTTACAGCGCTCATATTCTGATGATGATGCCACGGTCAGTAACGGATAAAATTAATTAAAAATATATATATATATCTATAAAGTGTAAACGAAAAAACAATACAAATATGTGAAGAATAGATACGAAGAAAATGAAAAAAAAATCATAACTCTTCCTTTTGGCTCGCCGTAGTCGGGTAAAAATAGAAAATGTTTGGAGACGCGTCTAAAATTTTATTATGCTCTCTATTTCACACTTGCCACGTGTGTGCACGTCGTTAACGATATTCGTAACTATTTCGATGCAAATTGGATTCCCAGAGTTTTCGATATGTGAAATAAATCACGTTATGTGCATTCGTTTTAAATACATTTGGGTGAGTATTTTCTATCTGCAATGTTTTAGAAATAACAATTTACACAACAACAGTTTTAACATGGAGGAGGAGTGCGTGGTTACATAATAACAGCCACTCGGGTCGAAGTTCAGGTTAAGCCGCGCCTGCCTAGGTTGGTCCGTGGATGGGTGACCGCCCATTACATAGCGAGTTTCCTTCGCGGTGCCTTGTAAAGCATACATTCTATGCATTTATACTAACTTAACTGCATCTAAGTATCCAATGGTAGTCTGATGAAGCACCCATGATAAACGTTTGCCATTTAGACATAACAGCAGTAACAAAGTTAGAAGGTTAGCGAAATCCTCCTGATCTAAGTTCGGTAATTTAAACAAAACATCACATTTCGCCAATAGGGGACGAGCCTATTGCCATCAACTGGGCACAAATTTAGAGTCCATGGCTGCTAATTAGAAATTCCTGATGGAGAACCGAATAACATCATTGCCTTACCTGGGAATCGAACCCGGGACCTCGAGCTCAGGAGTCACGCTTGCGGCCACAAAACCAAGGAGGCAGTCGGTAATTTATTGTATCCGAATTCGAATTGTAATAGGAGAAAAATAAATGAAGTTTATCGTGCAAAACTGTCATGTAGGAATATTATTTATTGGACAAACTATTTCTTTGAGGAGCTCGTGGCTAAATAATAACAGCCGCTCGGGTCGATCGTTAGGTTAAGCCGTGCTTACCTAGGTTGGTCTGTGGATGGGTGACCACCCATTCCATACCGAGTTGCCTCCGTGCCTCGGAAAGCACGTTAAGCCGTTGGTCCCGGCTGTCATTTGTAGATCTTTGACAGTCGTTAGGTAGTCAGAGGCCCAAAAAAAAGTCTGACAACCAGTTTTACCAAGGGGTATCGTATTACCCGGTACTAACTGGGTTGTGGAGGTCAGATAGGCAGTCGCTCCATGTAAAATACTGGTATTCAGCTGCATCCGGTAAAACTGGAAGCCGACCACAACATAGTTGGGAATAGGCGAGGCAGATGATGACACATAAATGAAGTTTATCTTGCAAAACTGTCATGTAGGAATATTATTTATTGGGCAAACTATTTCTTTATGATTCTTCTTATTTGCGATAGCAGTGGACTGCGGTCAGTAACTGATACGAGTTTTATTGTTATTGAAAGAATTTGTTTCAGAACTTACTTTTTGGAGGCAGCTGCTGATTTCGCTTTTGTGGTATCTGGAAATAAGGAAACTTTGATAAATATTATGTACACCTTGAGGGACTGATATAGTGGCATTAGTATAGTAGAATATTGGTTTAGGTATTAAATGTACCCATCTGGTATTTTATATTGGCATACAATCATCGAACCAGATTTTGCTAAATGTAACAGCAAAAAATATCACTGTTGATTGCCAAAATTAGTAAATGATCACCAAAATTAATTCTCAATTTATCGTGAAACTAGAACCAAAAATTTATTTTTGGTTCTAGTTACTATGCTCTTGCATCTGAGTCGAGGGAGACCCGGTCGACGGAGGCTCACCCCGCGGGGCTTCTTCTTCTGAATGGCTTATAAAAAAATAACTTGGGGTGCCCCAAGTCGGCCTAGGCAAAACTAGTTTGTCATCAACCACCTCATTAAAATTCGGTGCTCAATTGACTAAATTTGGTAATCAATTGATATTTTAGGTGATAGATGTTAGTGGTCACAAAGTTATTTTTGATGTTCATTATATTTTCCCCCTTTTATATTCGACTTTAAATACATAAGGAGAAAACTTTGGTTAGAATGGTGATTTCCGGAAGGAGCTAGGAGGCAAATCTAAAATAAGAGGATGGCCACACTAAGCCTTGGATAAAAAGTCTTAGATGGCACGGTTGGCTCAGTGGTTGAGCGATTGGCTGCTGAAACTGCGTGTCGCGGGTCCGATTCCCTCCACTCCCAGATCTTAAATATTAAATAACTAACCATTGAGCTATTACTACTACGTATAAAGGAGTGCGGGGCGCGCGGGGGGCGGCTAACCCTGTATTTAAAGGGTGTAAAAAACCTCTTAATGAAGCCGAAAGGCACTTGTTCTCCCCGTCATGGTGATATTTTTTTTGTTCTACACCATACCTGGGAACCTTCTAGTTACGGAGATATTGGGAGTCAAAGTTCCAACTTTTTGACAAGTTTTTAATGTAACATTTTTACTTTAAACTCCTCCATGAGACCCGTATTATTCAATCCATCCATCAGCAAATGTTTTGAGTGCGTTACATTGAGTTTTACCACAAAATATGATTTTTCACCCAAAAAAACAAAGTCATTTCCCAGCAATATTTTTTGCGTTAAGTTACTTAGTTTGATGTACAGAATGCTTGGTTGACGGCTTCGTGATGAGGTTGTTTACACCCTGAACGTATAGATGCGGCTGGCCGACCGCAGTTGAACGGAGCACAGACGTTGTTCGCGCTTTCTTCTCTATACGTAGGAGTAATAGCTCAATGTACCTAACCTTAACCTAAAAAAATTGGAGTGTGTGTACTGTTAGACACATCTTTGACTGCTGTTTTTTATGGTACCGTCCTTGTTCTAACGCAACTTATCCAAAATAGCCTCAACTTTACCTGCCAAGTAACAAGCTAAATAAATATATATATAAATATATATAATAAATAACAAGCAATAAACTCATAATTTAATTCATATTCCATTCGGTACACCGCTAGCCGGTTCAAACCAGTTCATACCGGTATACCGCTGGCTGTACAAAGGAGCGCCGCCCGGATGTTTGCGGGACGGCCGTGCCACTGATTTCCGGTACAACCTTCACGGTATAAACCTGTTTGTATATTACACGGTATTTCATTAAATATGTGGCTAGTTTTAGTCGCTTTTGAAGTACCTGTTATTTTTATTTAAAGCGTGCTTAGTTCATGATGTGTGGAGAGGGAGAGGAATACCAAAGAAAGTATGAGTGGATTATTAAGGAATGATATAATTATTATAAAACCGTCCTTGCCTAGGTTGGTCTGTGGATGGGTGACCACCCAGTACATACCGAGTTTCCTCCGTGCCTCGGAAAGCACGTATAGGCTTTGCCCCGGCTGTCATTTGTAGATCTTTGGCAGGCGTTACAGGTATTCCCAATTGTGGCCCAATTAGTCTGACAACAAGTCAAGAGGTATTGTATTTCCCAGAACTAACTGGGTTGTGGAGGTCAGATAGGCAGTTGCTCTATGTAAAATACTGGTATTCAGCTACATGGTTAGACTGGAAGCTGACGTTAACATAGTTGGGAAAAGGCTAGGCAGATATATAATTATTAGGAAAGGAATTCAATGTTAGCGGGAATGACATGGCGTACCGTGGTTGACGGGAAACAATAGGAAAATAAATCAGATCAAGGGCAGGAAAGGGAACGATGAAGAAGATTTACTTCATAATTCGGTGATTTCAATAATCTATACTAATATTATAAAGAGGTAACATTTGTTTGTAAGTTTGTAAGTAGGGGGTAATCGCCGGAAATAATAAACCGATTTCAAAAATTCTTTCACCATTAGAAAGCTACATTCACCTTGAGTAACATAGGCTATATTTTATCCCCGTACTCCCACGGAAACGGGAACTACGCGGGTGAAACCGCGGGACGTCCGCTAGTTTATTATATAACAATCCACACACGCCCATCACACTCATCACTCCTGTAATCCCCGAAGGTTTAGGCAGAGGTGCAGGTATCTAATAGTTTACCTTTATTTCACCAGTTATGTTTTTTAAGTCCCATGCGATAGGAGGCGAGCCTATAGCCATCAATCGGGCACACATATAGACACCGTGGCTACTACAAAGTAAACACACTGGCGATGCTGTTTATCTATACTAATATTATAAAGAGGTAACATTTGTTTGTAAGTTTGTATGTTTGTAAGTTTGTAATTTTGTAAGTTTGTAAGTTTGTATGTTTGTAAGTTTGTATGTAGGGGGGCAATCTAGGAAGTAATGAACCAATTTTAAAAATTGTTTCACTGGTAGAAAGCTACATTACTCGTGAGTGCTATAGGCTATATTTTATTCACGTACTCCCACGGGAACGGGAACTACGCGGGTGAAACCGCGGGACGTCCGCTAGTTTATTATATAACAATCCACACACACCCATCACACTCATCACTCCTGTAATCCCCGAAGGTTTAGGCAGAGGTGTATCTAATAGTTTACCTTTATTTTACCAGTTATGTTTTTTAAGTCCCATGTGATAGGAGGCGAGACCTTGGCTACTACAAAGAAAACATACAGGTGATGCTGTTTATCTATACTAATATTATAAAGAGGTAACATTTGTTTGTAAGTTTGTGAGTTTGTAAGTTTGTAAGTTTGTAATTTTGTAAGTTTGTATGTTTGTAAGTTTGTATGTAGGGGGTAAACTCCGGAAGTAATGAACCAATTTTAAAAATTGTTTCACTGGTAGAAAGCTACATTATTCGTGAGTGCTATAGGCTATATTTTATTCCCGTACTCCCACGGGAACGGGAACTACGCGGGTGAAACCACGGGACGTCAGCTAGTTAAGTTAATATTATACTTATTTTAGAAAAAATCTCTTGACGTAGGTACATAGTCGTACTTGAACCTTTTTACACGTGGCGGTAATTGGCACTAACATTGCCTTTAGCCCACCTGACTCCTCATTCAGGTAAAAACACCAGAACTGTACGTCTGGAGACCTCACTTAACAATCTGTAGAAATTGAAATACTTTAACAATTCCTATCTACTACAGTACAACGTAAATCTTCCCATCAACCAAGACATGAGTGACGTCACTTGACCTCTCTGTCGGGTCACCGGCTAAATTAAGCTGTAAATCTAGCACACCCGATTCGGCCATCTTGACCGTAAAGTCGTCCGGCCACTGTTAGGAACAGTGTAGCTTCGTTCTTTGAGCGCTTGAATGAGGAGAGGGGATCGTGGGAAACAATTTGTGAAAAATAAGTTTTTAAACTGTCATGTCTGTCATGGTGTAGATTCTGTTGTGCATAAACTAAACTTAATTTAGGCTACTGCTATCTTTTACTAAAAGGCAGTCCAAGAAAAGGACGGCTATAGCTATGAACTAAGTTAGATGTGTCAAAGTAGTTTATGCCTTGCGCTTCACCGTGTTTTAGTCGACTTGTTTTTACGTGCACCCTTCCTTTGTATGGAAATATTAGTTTCAACTAAATTTGACAGCTCTAAATTACGTCCGTCTCTTTCTCGTTATGTTAGACAGAAAAAGATAGCAATAGCCTAAATTAAGTTATATTGCGCACAACAGAATCGACACCATTAACATTATCATAACACTAAAAATATTTGCACAGCGTGCATGGCGTTGACAGCGTTGAGCTATGTAAGCGCCTTATTCGAGCAAGCCACGCATGTACTAATGACGTCAATTGATGCATAGCGTTTCCGTGGTTTGCAGTGGACACAATCACATATTAAGTACATGCGCACCACCGCCCACCGCGGCGCGCGCACGGATAGGCCACGCACATGTGTTAAGCTACACTTTGCAATAAAATGTATATAATTGTGGCCACTGCAAATCACAAACACGCTATGCATCAATTGACGACTTGCTCGAATAAGGCGCTCACATAGCTCAACGCTATGCACGCTGTACAAACACTTTACACGAATATTAACCTACGACTATATGCCTCGGTGGACCACGCACGCTACAGTTGTACATAGTTGTGGTTGTGTAGTGTGTTCACGTACAGGCATAACCCCATCGCGGCGCAAACTCTGCACGGGCACAAGGCTTTTTTGCTTTAGCTTGATGAGGTATGTTAAGTGAAAGCATGGCGTGGCGTAGCCGTGGGCCACTGTGGAACAGCGGGAGCGAAAGACAAAGGAAAAGTTTAAAATAAGAACAAAAGATTTATTAACAGAATTTAGTTTCTGGCCAGTATTTTTACCCCACTACGGCGAAACCAAAAGGAAGGGTTATGATATTTGCAGTTTTAGCCGTGTGGTATCCGGCAGAGTAGAATAGAACCAACCCATCACACTCACGGGTGTCGTATAAGGCGACTAATGTCTGAGGCAGAACACCTTGCGCCTCCGTAGACCAGAGAATGGGCAGCAGCGTTTTCTGTTAGTCTTTCATCACTGCGATCTCCAATCCGCCTGCCAAGCGTGGAGATTACGGCAAATTCCTCCCATCATGGGAGAGGCTTATGTCCAGCAGTGGACGTTATGGGCTGTTGTAGTAGATATTTGCAGTCTATGTGTGTATGTATGTTTATATTTACCTAAGTTCCTCCGTAACGCCTAAACTATTAATCCGATTTTGATGGATAAGGTGTGAATTGAATCCTTATTATGGCCCGGGTAACATAGGTTGCATTTAAACCGACAAAGTCAAAGTCAAAGTCAAAGATCTTTATTGTGAGACAGTGGACCCGCCGACCCACCCGACCCACCAACCGACCGACTGGCTGGACTGGTTGGCCGACTTCAACATTAGGAGTAAATTTTATATTGTAAACCGCGTATTTAGTTAGAGAGTGATTTTTCAGTAGTTGGGTATTTTATGTGTAGTATACGTATACACACAAATTCTTGTTATGGGGTGTATTCCACTATTTCCATGGAAATACAAAATAGAAAAAGTGGGACCAGCGTTTTTTACAAATTATATCCCATTATTTCTATTGCGACAAAAAAACGCAGTTATGTTATTTGAAAAGTTTACCACTTTTAATGAATAGATTTAAATTAAAACACGACTTCTCGGTATTAAAAAAAAATGGAGAACAAATTAATAATCTGCCATTTTAAATAAATAGTTTCTATGTGCGGCGTGCACATAGAAACTAAGAGGTGATGCAGCGTTTTTTTTTTGTGGCAGCCGACAGCAATAGAAATAGTGGGACAATCAGTGTGAATCAGGCCCAGTATTTCTATCAATAGAAATACTTAATAGAAATAGTGGGATACACCCCTTGTTATGTATGCCTGGTGGTCACGCATCCGTTGGTCAGTTTTCATGTTTAAGAGAAAATGGTAGTTTACTGTTAGTACCTACTTTTGGTGAACGTAAGCGTTGAGTTGCCTGCATGGTGAAGGGTAATTTGAATTGAAGTGTTTTGTGACCAAATTACTGAGCTAGAAGACGGAAAATAATTGCTAGAGGTTTTTAATTTTGACTATCTCCAGTTCATATCACATATTTTAAAAGGTCAAGAAATCCTAAAAATTGGATAGCTTGTTGATTATCTCCATCTCAGCATTTTTTCACAATGTTTTGCCAAAAAGTGGCAAAATTAAGAGCATCGTTTTAATTGTTATAACAGAAGTATGGTAATATTAAATTTCTGAGATAAATTCCTTTATTCATTCAAATTTTACGTCTAAAACGGTACCCACCTCCACACATCCCCTAATTCACCCCCAACCTATTCACTAATTCTAAATATACCTCCAACATTATAACTACTATTAACTCAAGTCAAACTGCTATATCCAGTTCGCAACATAACTAATTAAACGCTCACAATGTTAGCTCTGCTCAGAACTTCGTCGGCGCTATAGCTATAGCGAACCCGGCCGCTTTGTTTCAAGATAACGTTTCATTCATTGTTGGGTACCTACCCAATGACGTCATACCGATGTCCAATAAAATCTTTTGTTAATTATGTAGGTATAACATTATATCAAGGTTTGAAGTGATAATCAATATCATCAATATCCATAACTAGCGGGCGTCACGTGGTTTCACCTGTAGTTCCCGTTCCCGTGGGAGTACGGGGATAAAATATAGCCTATGTTACTCAAGGTGAATGTAGCTTTCTAATGGTGAAGGAATTTTTGAAATCGGCGCAGTAGTTTTGAGTTTATTCGTTACAAACATACACACAAAAATACAAATCTTTCCTTTTTATGGTATTATTATAGTGTAGATAAAAATGCGAGAGTTGGTGAGGATTGATGTTTGTTACTCTTTCACGCAAAAACGACTGAACTAATTTAGATGAAATTTAGCACACAGATAGTTTATAGCCTGGATTAATACATAGGATACTTTTTAATCCGGTAGTATGATCCCATGGGACAATTATCGAAATAAACGCGGGCGAAGCCGCGAGCATGAGCTAGTTGATAATAATCTTGATAATAACAATCATTTCACATCACGTGTAGAGTTGGTAACAACAATATTATAATGATAACGAGTGCTAACAAATGTTAACTTGGTTCATGAAATTAATAAGAAAGTGAAAACAAATATTGAACAAAGTAAATATGGGTACTCTAAAGTACTTTAGTACTTAATAAAAATATTTTCGTTTGGAATGCTATAACAAACAGAAAAGATACCTATCAATAAATATTTTCGTTGAGAATTTTTATAAAGAGGTTTGTACGTCATTTATTATTAATTTCTCCGTGAAAATATAATTGACGTTTGACAGTTTATGGAAAACTGTAAGAGTTTAAAAACATTCCTCGAGAAAAGTGAAAAATCTAACGGAGCGGCCAACGCGCCATACTTTTCGCGAGAATTTTGACTGTAGCTCGTGCGTGATTATGCCGTTGTTAGACATATATCTTTGAATTTTTTTAACTAATAGGTATCTTTTAGACTATATCTAGGCTTCTATCGAAGCAGAAAATAAAAATTTGTAGAAACAAATTCAGTATAAGCCTCCAGAAATTGCTGTTTTGCGCAACTTTTACCTCAACTTTGGCCGTTCATAATTTACTTGTAAATTGTAAAAGTAAAGAAAGCATCCTGATAGAAGCCTTGCAAATGTAGTGGAGATTCTAAATAAAAATATTTATTTTACATACTTGTAAGACTAATTCAAAAACACGTATTTCTTGGAACAAGTTTTATAAATTTTCGAACAATATTTTTCGTTCAATGTCCTCGCGTTAGGCGGTATGAGGTACGTGGGAGGCAAGTAGTGCGGGTTCGGGGCTAGGTAAGACAGGGGAGTTGAAAGAATACCACCGCTGTGGCTCTAGATGAAACAACAAGCTTTTCGACCATGCTCGCGTTGACGAAAGGCGGGCCGGGAAGGGCCCTCTTACCACAAAAAATGCCAACAAAGGAAGTAAGTTGGGGTTGAGTATTACAAAAACTAACCCCATACTATTAAAAATGCATCACACCTATTGAGGTTGAAATGAATACCACTTTTCATAACCCACTCAGGGTCAACCTTTCAGAAAACTCAACATTACCATATTATGATCACAAGCACTCTCACTATATTTTTTTAAGAATTTTCCTGTTATATATACGGTGAGACATTATTAAACACAGAAAAAATAAGGATTTTCCGTCTAAATATTCCACCGGTAATATTTTAGTAAGTAGTGTTTAAGATTTTTTAGTTCTGGGTAATACCCCTTCTTGTCAGACTTTTTCCTTTCAGAAAACTCAACATTACCATATTATGATCACAAGCACTCTCACTATATTTTTTTAAGAATTTTCCTGTTATATATACGGTGAGACATTATTAAACACAGAAAAAATAAGGATTTTCCGTCTAAATATTCCACCGGTAATATTTTAGTAAGTAGTGTTTAAGATTTTTTAGTTCTGGGTAATACCCCTTCTTGTCAGACTTTCGGGCCACTGACTACCTGTAACGACTGACAAAGATCTACAATAAACAGTAGAGACCAACGACTTAACATGCTTTCCGAGGCACGGAGGGAACTCGGTAGGTCACTCATCCACGGACCAACCTAGGCAAACGCGGCTTAACCTGAAGATTGGCCCGAGCGGCTGTTATTGTTTAGCCACGAGCACCCCCATCCTACCATCATAAACAGATTTCATGATCCTATAACTTCAAGTTAAAAATATCCACACCTAACGTATCGTCGAGAGGTGCTACCTAATTTGATTTGAAACGCGCCCTGTGGCACCTTTATCAATTATTTCTAAGAATAGGTGACCTCCTTTATTGGTAGTCGCCTGTAGGTGTTGTAACGTGCTAATGGTTTGCTAATGAGCTTGCCAGACATCATATAGGTACCTACTTCCGATTTGTGATATACCTATACTGGCAAAGCTGGAGTGTGCATGGAAATAAAGAGTGTAACAAGATTCTTAACGAAGCCGAAAGACATTTGTTCTCCCCTTCATTGCGATCATTTTTTTGCTGTAGACCATACCTTCTGGTTTTGGAGTCATAGTTCCAACTTTTTCATAAGTTTTTTTAATTGATATTTTGAATGTAAGATTTTTACTTTAGACACCTCCACGACCCCTTTACTATTTAATTCTTCTATCAGCATAATGTTTTGAGTGCTTTTCATTGAGTTCTACCGTTAAACGTGATTTTTCATCCCAAAAAAAGGTCTTTTCCCAGCAATAATTTTCCATTCAAAATATATATTTGGAAACCTAGACATTCTGTATTCCAATCGGAATAAATACACACTACCTTAAGAATATGTTCGATTTATTACGTTTGTATGAACTATACGCATCGGTCGCCGGCCTCTTAAGATAATTCAGCCATGACATTTGTAAAGGCATTCGTATTTTTTTCCGATGGAGGATCCCATCGAACGCACGGCTTGTCTTCTTAATCTCGTCTTGTACTCTTAGAGTGTAGGAATATTAATTGAAAATCGACGCCTGAAGGAATAGATATTATTAGGAACTTGTAGCTAAATAATAACAGCCGCTCGGGTCGATCAACTGGTTAAGCTGCGCGTGCTTAGGTTGGTCCGTGGATATAATAGGTACTTTACCCATTATAATACCGAGTTTCACGTAAAGCCGTTGGTCCCGGCTGTAAATTACCTATAGATCTTGGTCAGTCGTTACAGATAATGATTGGCCCGATAGTGAAAAAACCAGTGTATCCAAAAGGTATCGTATTACCCAGTACCAACAGGGTTGTGGAGAGTCAGATAGGTAGTCGCTTCATGTTAATATCCGGTTAGATTTAAAACCAACACCAATATATTTGGGAAAAGGATAATAATATGCAGATGATGAGAATCGATAATTACATTATAATCTAGTTAAATCAGTTACTAGGTTAGTAAGTCTAAAGGGTGTAAAACACCTCTAAACGAAGCCGAAAGGCACCTACCTATTCTCCCCGTCATTGCAATATTTTTTTTGTTCTACACAATTATACCTGGGAACATTCTAGTTACGGAGATATTGGGGGTCAAAGTTCCAACATTTTGACAAGTTTTTTTTAAAATACAAGTTTTTAATGTAATTTTTTTACTTTTTACTTCAAACACCTCCACGACCCCTTTACTATTCAATCTATCCATCAGCACAATGTTTTGAGTGCGTAACATTGAGTTCTACCACAAAACTTGATTCTTCACGCCAAAAAAAAAAGTCGTTACTAAGTTTGATGTACAGAATGCTTGGTTGACGGCTTCGTGATGAGGTCTTTTACACCCTGTAAAATAGTAAGGCTAATAACATCTTGAAACCTATTAATTGAATTACAATCTGTACATGGATTCGTAAGTACCCCAATTACGGATCTATTCTTGGCCTTCGGTACGAAATAGGCCAACCCATTATATGGCTAGCGATTGGGTCTTGAGGACTAATCATTATTATTAGGTACCTACTAGGACCAATAAACTTATAACAAGAATAGGCGAACGCTACCGATCGGTTATTATTTATTTACCTTTCATTTAATCTCTTTTTGTATTTTTTTAATATTTATTACAAAAAAAACCTATCATCATCATCAGCCTATTAATGTTCCCACTGCTAGAACACAGGACTCCTATTAAAAACAAAAAAAAATAAAAAATTGTGTCGGAAGCAGGGTACACAATGCGGGCCGTGTCGACGAGTACAGTCTTCTGAATCAGGTCCTTGATCCAACCGCCTAAGGAAAGCCTTGAAATATGTTCGTCGAGGCTCTTGGCTATAAGGCCATTGGCAGTTACGACAGACATATATTCTAATAATAATAATAATAATATATTTAATAGATTCTACAAGCATTTTTTTTATTAGTGTCCCAGTAGTGGGAACATTAATAGACTGATGATGATGATGATGAGATTTTACAAGAGGTTACTTTTTATAATTCTGCAAAAAGAAGTTGTTTTTGATCTTTACAAACTCCAAATGCAAAACTAAACTTATATTGTCACTTACGGGATATCTTCCGTGATTTCGACGCTGTTGCAAGCGCCATGATCGCGGGTAGCGTCGAAATATCGGGAGCTCAAAACAGTGAACAAGATAAGATAAGATAAGATAAGATAATATTTTATTTGCTAAACATGTGTCATACATACAAGAAAATACATGCATGCAAGATGGTAACACGAACAACATTATTAAGTACAGCATGTTTGCCACATGATGTGACGTGCAAATGTCCAGAAGTGTTATTATTTGAAAAATCCTCATAGAATAACAATAAATTAGGTAATTCAATAATAATAATATTGCAATAAATTTAAAATAACAAAAATCAAACAGAACATTAAAAACAAAAATAAGTTATTAGGACTGAAAAACAATAATCATGTCAATAATAAAAATAAAAAAAATTAAATTATTCCATTGTAAATTAATAAACACAAAAAATAATTAATAATAATAATCAAATCAAATAAGCTACTATGTCAATACAAATCTTTCCTCTAGGAACTCGTTAATGTTATAGTATGCTTTATTAACTAAATAAGTCTTAAGTTTACTTTTCAAGTGTACATTATTAAGCTCCTTCCAACTTTTTGGCAATTTATTGTAAACAGTTGGAGCCATATGAAAAACACTTTTGCGCATAAGTGCAGTCCTACAGGGAGGTACACATAGTTGGGTTTGGTCACGCCTGTTCCTGGGAAATTGATCTGCTCTGCGCGCAAATAATTTAGGATTGTTCTTGACAAACATAACACATTCAAGAATATATATGGATGGTAATGTTAAAATTTTATGCATTATAAAGTAGGGTTTGCAGCTGTCCGTGGTTTTCAAGTGAAACATTGCTCTAAGGCATCTCTTCTGTGCTTTAAATGCTACTTCTCTATTAGTCGAGTTACCCCAAAAGATAACACCATATCTGAGAACGGATAAACAACGAACGAACAATCACGGAAGATATCCCGTAAGTGGCAATATAAGTTTAGTTTTACATTCTAAATGATTTCAAATCTGTAAAAAAATAAGCTCCATTTAAATTACAAGGCACTGAACGTGTTTAGCGCTTAGCAAATAAGAAGAAGATATAAGAAGACTGCCTCGTTGGTGGAGTGCTTGCAATTGTGAGGAAGAAGTTCTGGGTTCGATTCCCGGGTCGGGCAAAATGCTATTTTGTTTTCCTCAATAGCAACTACAGAGTCTGGATTTGGGCCCAGTTGATGGCAATAGGCCTGCCCCCTATTATATCGGACTAAGTGCGTAAAGTAACAATTTCAATTGTAATACTTTTTTGAGGATCCAAAAACAGAACCAAACGAGATGAGAGATGAGACGATATCGTCTCAAGTATTTTATTTAAAACTTTAACTGCCAACGTCTTGTGAAAATATGGTAATATGTCAGCATAATGCGGCTTCAGAGAGTAGCGACGATGAGCTGTGCGATGACTAGTGGCCTGTCACAACGGAGCGACGCGATCATCAATTTTGGTTCTTGAGTTTAACTAGCTTATTCCCGCGGCTTCGCGCGCGTGGAGTTCGGTAACTGTCCATGGGCTCATGCTATGGGCTCATACTATCGGGACAAAAACTATTAAAAAATAGAGGTTGTAAAAATATATGTGTGCCAAATTCATTGAAATCCGTTTAGTTGTTTTTGCGTAAAAGAGTAACATACATACATACATTAATATTCATCCTCATAAGTTTTTGCATTTATATAATGGTTGCTACCATTATTTATATGCAAAAGCTCAGCGAGCAAAACCACGGGTAAAAATCTGTTATCTTACTAGATAATAGATTTTTATCTGTGGTTTAGCTCGTGGATGTCTGTGTGTGAGATAATTTCCCCACAGAAAGGCGCTATCGGGGTTTTCTATTCTATTCAATTATATTCTAAATCATCATCCTATGTTCCTAAGTTCATGTTATGTTCGGATTTTGCAGTTTTTTTTTGGGATTTTTATTAAAAATGTCATATCTACTCATAGTAGATATGACATTTTTAATAAAAATCCGTTAAGGACTGATAAATCAATTCATTTTCACGTTTATAATATTATATTAGTTTGGATATTTCTGATTCGTTCCGTTCAGATAGACACTAATTTGAAAACGCTAGAACGAGGTTATTGGGTGAATCTGCCAATTTGTCTGATTGAATTACTAACTAGATTTGGGAAAGCAAGTGCGATCGTCAATTTGTTCTTACTGAATGTAGAACACAGGTCACTGACCTTCAGTTATGGATTTTGTACAGTCGTAAACACTAATGTAGGTTTGGAGGTGGATGCTGCGAATTCCATGGACTGCACGCCGGACCAACTTGTCCATTCTTAAGGAGCTCCAAATAACCACAAGACTATCCGCTGTTAGCCGTGTGGTATCCGGCAGAGTAGAATAGAACCAACCCATTACACTCACGGGTGTCGTATAAGGCGACTAATGTCTGAGGCAGAACACCTTGCGCCTCCGTAGACCAGAGAATGGGCAGCAGCGTTTTCTGTTAGTCTTTCGTCACTGCGATCTCCAATCCACCTGCCAAGCGTGGAGATTACGGCAAATTCCTCCCATCATGGGAGAGGCTTATGTCCAGCAGTGGACGTTATGGGTTGTTGTTTATCCGCTGTTTGCTTCGTAGAAACCCTGACAACCTCGAGAAGCTTATGGTAGTTAACCAAGTAGATAGGAAAAGAGCACGCGGGCGCTCACCTACCCGTTGGTCAGACCGAGTGAAGAAGCTCACTGGCCCATCAATAGCCGAAGCTCTTAAGACCGCCAAGGACAGAGAAACGTGGAAGAGCATAGTACATCGAATTGATCAATACCTCAGACTAGACACGACCTTCAAAAATGAAGATAACTGCTGGGAAGAACATTAATGTGTTATTTAAAAAAAAAAGTTAATTTGCACAAGAAACCTTTGTATACAATAGCAATACATTCTACAACACACACACACACCCACATTCACACATCTACGCCACACCACACACACCACATCCACACACTCACCCAATTTTAATTTATATATTTTTTTTAATTCTCTCCCACTACTTTGGTAACTATGTTTCGTTGTTACTGGATGTAAAAAAAACCCTAAGCCAAGCCGAAAGGTCCCTGTTCTCCCCATCATTGTGTTTTTATTTATTGTGGGCCATCCCTGGGAGTCTTCCAATTACGGAGATATTGAGGGTCCAATAATTTCACACAGCGGGGGTGTTTTTGTAATCGTTTTAGGTTGCATTGGGTATTCGCCGAGAAAATGATATACATCAGTGCTCATGACAGTACTCGACGTAGGCTCAAATACAAAGCATGGTCTCATTTGGGAACACCTACATTTTAATACATCTATACTAATATTATAAAGAGGTAACATTTGTTTGTAAGTTTGTATATTTGTAATTTGTTTGTAGGGGGTTAATCTCCGAAAGTAATGAACCGATTTCAAAAATTCTTTCACCATTAGAAAGCTACATTATTCGTGAGTGCTGTAGGCTATATTTTATTCCCGTACTCCCACGGGAACGGGAACTACGCCGGTGAAACCGCGGGACGTCAGCTAGTAGAATATAAAAATTTTCGTACCTTTCTTATCTCACATTTTTGTAAGACGAATTTTTTGAATAGCGAAAAAATACATTGTTTTTCATTGTTGTAACTGTTTAAATAATTAAGTTCCTATGTTAATATTATATTTAACTTTGAATTGGGACCTAATTTAAACAAAATTTGCGTGTACTGTAGGCAGCGAAAGTTGTTTTATAAAATAATGTTCTATTAAGTAAGTAGGTAATTTTAGTTAATCCAAACAAAAGACGAAATACTCCTTATAAGTTTGTGTTTTTTACTCGACTGCCCAAAAATAGTGTTATGTTTTTCACTAATGCGTAGGACCTTTATAAACTTTCTGCAGCAAAAAAGGCATAGCAACAGATTGTCTTGACTGTTAACCGAATTCACTACGAAATCATTCTCTGCCATTCTGATTTTTCTCTACGTCAACGACGAACTAGTTAGATGTTTTTTGTCATGTACCTTTACATGACAAAAAACATCTAACTAGTTCGTCAGATAGATTTCCAAAAAATATTGGACACATATTTTTTCTTTTTTCACGTAAAGAAAAAATGAAGACGATAGAGTGCGTCGAAAGCTCGTGTGACGTCACATTTGAGTACATTTTTTACTCTCTTGATCTTTGACACGTTTTATCTTCGTAATTTTTTATTAATTTGATAAAACAAAAAACACGTATCAAATATTTATCGATAATCTATCTGACGTCATCATCTCTATTAAGCACTGTCTGTTTAGAACAATACTTATTATGGTAACTGTACACTCTAGTCGAGACACGCCAAATCAGGGCGAGTGCGAGACTGTTCCTCGCTTGCTCTTCGTCCCGTGTCGTTTTTTTACGAGATGTCTCAGGAAAGATAAAGAGAGAGCTCTCGGAAAGTGTACAGTCACGATTATGTTATACTTTCAGTCAGTTGCCAATTTACAATTAAATATTTATAAAAAAAATACATTTTAAATTATATTTTTAAATCGAATAATCGTATTGTTGTCTGTACTTACATCAGTACACATAGCTTACACGAGTTCGAAACATTTTATAACTTTGTGAAGTGTGGTTAAGCGAATATCCATAGGTACTACCACGCTTACGGACGGTCAACCACTTTTTAACCTTGTCACTCAGGACATTAGGGTGAAAATTGATCGAACGTCAGTGAGCGCGGTAGGTCATTATACCTACGGGTGGATAGCAAAATTTCATGCTGAAAACTGAAATCAGCCCCTCAATTAAAATAAACGGGCCATTTTGTGAAACTGTTACTAATTGCTTTCTGTATGGAAATACTAGCTATTGCCCACGGTTTTACCCGCGTGAAGTTCGCTAACAGTCCCATGGGATCATACTATCGGGATATCAAAAATCAAAATCAAAAATCATTCATTTGCGTAAATAAGGTACAGAAGGTAGGTAAAATATATGAAATTGTTCTCTTATTCTGCCTTTAATTTCGGCGTGCAAATATAAGCTAAAGGTACATCATCATCAGTCTGCCTAGCCTTTTCCCAACTATTTTGGGGTCAGCTTCCAGCCTTACCGGATGCAGCTGAGTACCAGTATTTTACATGGAGCGACTGCCTATCTGACCTCCACAACCCAGTTCATACTTGGTAATACAATACCACTTTGATAAGCTAAAGTTACATATTTCTTATTAATTTTAATTAATTATATATCACAATCATGCAGTCATTAAGCAGCTATAATCCCATTAAAATTGTATTACTGATAAAAAGTATCCTTTATGTTAATCCAGGTTATAACCCATCTATGTACCAAATATCATTCAAATCTGTTCAGTAATTTTCACGTGAAAGAGTAACAAACATACATCCGACCTCCATCCGATCCTCACAAAATTTCTCATTTATAATATTAGTAAGAAGTAAGATTGCGAATATGAGTGTCTGTTTTATTTAATGTCTATGTCAGATCTCAGTAAAAGCACTGATGTGCTAAATAGGTTAATCTTCTAGACGAGATAATTATGTTTGAAATTACAAACGTGTGAGACAGTTTCTTTCAAGCGACACATGCGTGCTTCACTTGTTTCCTAAGTAGTCTAAGATTCCTTAAAGAACGACCTTCACCGAGCTAGCTAATGGATGAAAAGTATTTTATATCAAATTAAATATGTCAAAACATATATTGCAAATGGGTTGTCTAAAAAATTTCAGTCCAGAATATGATTAATTAGCAATATTTTTTTTTTAACAGTCTCTGGTTTGGTTAACAGACAAATTCCATACCAATTATTGTAAGTATGAAGCCTATAGAATATATGCAAATGTTACGTTGACCGGTTAACCTAACGTTTGCATATTTTACAGGTTTCATACTTTCGATTGATATGGAATTTGTCTATTAGCTAAACCAGTGAAATATATAAAAAAAAAAAAAAAAATCTGGACTGAAATTTTTTAGACAACCCATTTGCAATATATTTTTTGACATATTTAATTTGATATAAAATACTTTTCACTCATTAACCAGCTCGGTGAAGGTCGTTCTTAAAGGGATCCTATACTAAAGCGTGAAAAGCCGACCACAGACGATAGGTTATGTAGGTAGTCCGCGTAACACTGGTCAGTTTCGTTGATTAGTCAGTTTCGCTGTTATGACAGTTGTGTGGATTCGACAGTTTCGTCAATGTACACACCGGGACTTACAGCTTGGTACGGCCGTTATTCCTAGTGCGTACGATGTGACTACGGTTGAGACAATTGAGCCTGGATCAGTACCTAAAGCCCACCTGACGCCAACCTAGCCCTACAGTAACTACCTAGCACCCTAGTTATCCTAGCCCTATAGTAATTACCTACCTAGCTCCCTAGTAAAAGTTACCCTAACGCCCTAGCCTACCATACAAACCATACCAAACGTAGGTTACGTTGGTTATATGAGAGGGAAGTCTGTCACAAGGAGACCTACGGTAACAGACGGAATTTGGGTAGGAAGAGGGTTTTGTGTACGTCGTGCAATGTACACAGGAAATGGTTTTCTTACTGCCGATCCCACAGACTCATAGGACCGATGATGGCTAAAGGTGTCTTGGCCACAGTAAGAGGAGGTATAGGAGATAAATCACACTCGACTCCAGCTTGATGACTAATTTAATTACAATAATAAACTTAATTATATACAATTTTTGTGGTCAATACACAATGATACCTATTTACATGTGTGTCGTGTGTGTATCGAGCCGATGAAGCGAAGATCTTAGTAGGCCACCTCTTAGCGCTGACGGTGTGCTGGTGTTGCCGGCGCGTAGACCGTATGTATGTCGCTGACGCTGTGATGCTGTTGTTGGCTGTATGCTCGTGTAATAAAGGTATGTTCATGGTTGAACAGTCAATTCGACAGTTTCCATAATTCGCCATCAGTTTCTTCAATTTATCGGTTAGGTACACTCGAGGAGAAATATAATAATAATCAATTAATGTGGATAATTTAACCTGCTGAAAGACACCATATCATCTGCCTAGCCTTTTCCCAACTATATTGGGGTCGGCTTCCAGTCTAACCGAATGCAGCTGAATACCAGTATTTTACATGGAGCGACTGCCTATCTGACCTCCACAACCCAGTAAGTACTGGGTAATACGATACCCTTTGGTAAGACTGGTTGTCAGACTTTTGGGCCACTGACTACCTGTAACGACTGTCAAAGATCTTCAAATGACAACCGGGACCAACTGCTTAACGTGCTTTCCGAGGCACGGAGGAAACTTGGTATGTAAGGGTGGTCACCCATCCACAGACCAACCTAGGCAGCCTGGACAGTGAACCTGTTAAAAAACATCATTATCTGCCTAGGTTTTTCCCAACTATGTTGGGGTCGTCTCCCAGTCTAACCGGGTGCAGCTGAATAGCAGTATTTTACATAGAACGGCTGCGGAAAATTAGTCTTATACTCCCCTCACTGTATCAACTATTTCAAATGAAATACGCATTAGTATTGAGGCCATCTATTGCCTGTCAAATCTCAGATAGTGTGCGAATTCAATGGAGAGCCGACCTGATGACCTCGCAATCAATACTGTTGAATTTGGCTTTAGAAATCGGAGAGCGCCTCGATGAGTAAGTAGGCTGTCATGTTATATAATATGAAAATGGTTGCCTGAAAATAGCTATAACGAGACATTATCTTCGACTGATTATGTTTATTTAAATACTCCTATCACAAAATATGTTAATTTTTGTCTTGGTGTTCAAGACTGCCTGTCTGTTGCGTGATGTACCTATTTTCAGGAACACTAAAATACACCTACTGTGTGTTTTTACATTGTTTAGGTAGCTGTATTTACATACATAAACTAGGCAGAAACAGTACGCCACCTACTACGATCCCTATCCCATTCTCCTTGCACCCCACGTTATCTGGTCATAAATGCCGGTTGCGAGTACTACGCACCTGAACTGAAAAAAAAATTGGGTTGCAATAACGACGCTTGCGAGAAACGCAAGTCTCTACATCCAAAATGCGTTTCTTGCAAGCGTCGTTATTGCAACCGAAATTATCGTTATTATAAAGCGATCACAGCGTCGGTATTAATGTCAAGACTGTCGTGTCTGGCCTTTCTAAAGAATTTCCTGTTCCTGATACTATAATACTTTCTTCAGCTATTCAATTATTTTCTGATCTCCTCTCTAGCAGTTTAAATCTTTCAAAGCTTCGGAAATTGTCACTCTGTTTTTATTAGACCTGATTAAAGATTTACGTTTTCCAAGAAAAAGTAAGTAAGTTCTTTCATGAAAATTCGTTTTGAGCTTAAGTGAGATCTTTCTGTATTAAGCTTTTTCTGATCTAAGGTCGGGAAATTGATTTTGAGTTTCACTGTTAGAATACCTTTTCGATATTGCTTTTATGTAATACCTACCTAGGTAGTACTTTGAAAGATTGCGCAGCAGTTAATCTCTACTTCACATTTTGTGTTTTTATTATTCGGCACTAACCACACGATTAAGAAAGAAAAAAGAAGAATATTAATAAATAAATAAATAAGTCTTTAGGCGGTTGGATCAAGGGCCCGATTCAGAAGGCAGTACTCCTCGATACGGCTCGCATTGTGAGGAGGTTCCTGTCTCTGCAGCCCTAACCACCGGTGGCTTGGACCCTGCTCCCGACACCGGGTGGACGTCTATTTTTTTTATATTTTTAAGTGTTTTTTTGTGCTTTTATTTTAAGAAATACTTAAAAATGTAATTAAGTAAGAATTTGAATGAATAAACGAAATAAATAAAATTAAATAAATTTATTTACAGTTAACTTTACAAACTTCTACAATATACAGGGTGGAATTTTGTAATGCCACCTGGAGGGAAAGTACTCTTAATACTGCAGATAGAAAATTTTACTCAAAGGAAACATTCCTTTATTTTTAAAAATAAATTAATCTGTATTCAAAGATTTTGAAAATTCGCGTGCCACACTCGGGAATCGAACCGGCTAAATTGAAAAAAAATAACACCCTGTACTTTTATGCCACCAATCGATAGGGTCAATCATAAGGATTAAATCTCTCTAACAAACATGATAAATTAAATGAAAGGAAAACCATGAAATCTTAACTTATAAATTCAATGGGACAACATAAAGCACTTTTACTCAAAGGTCCGATCCAATTACTTATGTTAGAACCTACTATACAATTATCTTTTGACTACATTTATTTTTTTATTTATATTTATTTATTTTAAAATGAGAAGAACTATTTAGATAGGAAGATAACAATTTTGCACAAACAAACACGTGCAAATTGAAATCTTTTTTCTTCAGTTGTAAAGGTCCATCCTTTGAATAAAATTACTTTATCGTAATAAATTTATCCCATTGAATTTATAACTTTAGATTTCATGGTTTTCCTTTCATTTAATTTATAATGTTTGTTAGAGAGATTTAATCCTTATGATTGACCCTATCGATTGGTGGCATAAAAGTACAGGGTGTTATTGTTTTTCAATTTAGCCGGTTCGATTCCCGAGTGTGGCACGCGAATTTTCAAAATCTTTGAATGCAGATTAATTTCTTTTTAAAAATAAAGGAATGTTTCCTTTGAGTAAAATTTTCTAACTGCAGTATTAAGAGTACTTTCCCTCCAGGTGGCATTACAAAATTCCACCCTGTATAATCTTGCATAAAGGCCTACTTTTGAGTATGATAAAAACCTGTGATATGAGACTCAGCTCATCTAAAACTAAAAACACGTGTGTGTATGTCGCTTTTCATCAAATTATCACATGATACTTTGTGAAAGAGGTTCAATTTAGATACTTAAAGAACAATAAAAATAATAACAGCTTGATAAAATTTTGGGGTAGATTTAAAAGTTATTTTAAAACAACACGACCTTTTAATAAAAGGTCAACATCAAAAATCAGTAAATATAAACACAGTTTCAAAATAACTGAACGCCTAACAAACTTCAAGAAGAATAAAACAACAGTTAAGAAAACCAATTTAAATTCCTAGGATTAAATGGTCCTTTGATTGTAATTTATATTTCAATGAGGGTCAACATTCATTGAATCGCGAGGACCTTGCATTCCAGACATACTCAATGTCTTATTAACATAGCTTGGTACAGGTACCCACATTTTCGTCTCTTGTTTTAAGCTCGTATTACTAGGTTCTGTCCACGGTTTCGCGAAAAAAGTGTTCCGCGCGGCAGCGGCAGCACACCTTTTCATTCATTCTACATCTACAAGTCAAAATGATACAAAAGGGTAATAAAAGCAATAAGAAAAAAGAGACAGATAGTGTTGTTCCATGTCTGGAGTGCACGCATCCTTGTTGTACTCACGACAAAAATGTATTTTCCATCTCTTTCTTTTTATCCTACAAATATCAGAATTATAGGAAAATAAATGAAAATTATTAATGTTAAACATTAATCGAAGTATGTTACATGTGGTATGAGATCCCTTGTGTTTTATTTACTTTGGTGTCACAATTGGTACACTTTCTGAACACGCACGATGGTATTATTACAATTTGTATCTAAATTCGTAGCAGCGTATCGCTCGTCGTCATGCGTGTTGCATACTAAAGACAATACGGCCCAATTGGGCCGTTTTCACCCGTTTTCGAGTCTTCACGATTGCGCGCTCACAACATATCTGTTTATTACAATATCATTGATCAACGATTGCAAAGAGGTTGTGTGGCTTGGTGAAGATATCTAGTCAATGATTCTCTTTCTTATAGGCACAATAGGTACATAGTAAGTAAATATTCTGTACTAGCGGACGTCCCGCGGTTTCACCCGCGTAGTTCCCGTTCCCGTGGGAGTACGGGGATAAAATATAGCCTATACGGATTCGGAAGAATCCCTCTAAGTAATGGTAAAAGAAATTTTGAAATCGGTCCAGTAGTTTTTGAGCCTATTCAATACAAACATACAAAAATACAAAGGTTTCCTCTTTATAATATTAGTATAGATAAGTAAATAGACATTATGGTACGATGGGGTTGGCATATCCGTATGGATAAAAACCCCTTTAAGTTTTCAAAGAATAAAAAAAAACATCTCTAATTTCTCCCTACCAAAGAACATCGGGGTAGCCTTTTCATCAAATAATATTTTTAGTACAAAAGCTCCCGTTAGTTACCCATTAGGCGTGCCTAAATAAAAGTGACAGCACCATTCAGTATTTTATATCAAAACGATTTCATTAAATTTGCTCTGTATAATAATTTTCTTATCCGTCAGTTGCAGGTTGGTTCATGACAAAATTATGCGCCTGTTTAGATTTGCTGGGCATGTGCGTTGCTAGGCAACAAAAATAAATATAATTATGAATGATTATGAAGATTTAACGGAATAATATTTTTGATCTAAATATTAGCTCTAATTTTGATTGGAGTCTATGTTCTGAATCCACATTTGAATTCGTACATTTTAATCTACAAAAAATAAATTGAAAGAAATCTATTTACTTTAAGTAGGTACCTACCTACAAATTTTTCGAAATTTGAAAAAAGAATAGTATTAGATCGTACAGACACAGCACCCCGTTTCTTAGTGGTCATACTTGTCTTTGTCCCTCTAAATTAGTTTTCTTGGGTTTGAAAAGAAGCATTGCTCATTTCATTTTCGTAAGTTCCACGCAAGTTAGCAAAGCAAATAATTTCATAAGCTCTACTGTTGTAGAGCTTATGAAATTATTTGCTGGTTTAAAAAATTAAGTTATTATTATTATAATTTAAAAATTACGTTAAGTACAGCTAATTTTTTAAACCTTTATTAAAGTTAAAGTACCTAATATTTTATACGACCAAAGAGAAATAACATCTTTAACACAAAACACAAACGAAAGAGCCAGAACAGAACATTGGATAAAGGTCCTATTTCTGCAGGCTTCTGGATTTTAAAAACAATTCCTGTTTCAAATAATTTAGGCAATCTAAGGTTTTTCCGTAACTTTTCGAAACGCAGCACACTCATTTCGTTCAGAGCATACAGGTACAGTTTTAAATCCTTTTTCTGAATGCAATCACTAATGAAGTTTGCGCCAACCAAGTCTAGAAGAAATTAGTGACGTCATTTTCTTGGTTTTCACAATTGCCAGCCAGTACAGTACAGTTTCTCAATTACAAAATTCAAATTCAAATATTATGTTTATTTGTCTTACGTATCCACTGCTGGGACTCAAACTCCTCTTGGTAAGGGAGTAGGTATCCATAATCAACTACAAATTCAAAGGTATGTGGACCCACCGCATGCCTTCGATTTGCCTTCAAAGTCATTCTAAAGACAAGCCGGTTTCTTCATAATGTTTTTCTTTACCGTTGTGGCAGAAGTAGTGATGAAACAATTAATATTTACACAAAGCACATAGTTAAGTGCTTGCATGGGATTTAAACTTCATCATCATCATGAGGCAACAGCAGTCCACTGTTAGACATAGGCCTCCTCAATCGCACGGGTCGTGGGGCTTTTGGGACCAGGACCGCGGTTTGGGATTCCCCCCAAATATTTTTGAGTGGTATAAACTCGATTCCCAGCAACTCTCATCCAGTTGCTAGCCACCCTGCGAAGATCGTCGCTCCACCGGACCTGAGGGCGTCCGACCTTGGCAATTCGCGGTCTTCACTTAGGAACACGTCTACACCAACGTGCCTAATTTCTACAGCTAATATGTTTTGAACTTACGACGCGTAATTCGGGGCCGACAACTGGGCCAGCACTGCCATCACTTATTCATCGATCTTGTCATAGAATTAGACTTCACAGTATTGCCCACGACCTTTTATGTCATTTCGATGTTGGATCGGTTCTTGAAAATTGTTTTTAACTGTTGTGTATATGTTTTTAACTTAAAATAACAGATATTTGAGTTTCCGAAAGGTATCACATTAATTTGTCAGTGAAATCACAATATCATTAAATAAACAGTTCTGTTAAGTCACTGTTTTATTCGTAACAAAATAGACTTAACATAACAACTGAAATTTTGAAACTATACCGTTATAAATGTTTAAACGTGTTACAAACTTACAACCCACTTTCCACCTAAAATAATTGTCACAAAAACAGACGTAAACCTATCAAAATAAATTATGAGTGACATTATGAACCGAAACTCTACAAAATGTTTCCACGAATATCTACCTATTGGTAGAACACTGGTGTCGATTCTGTTGTGCACAAACTAAACTTACTACTACTACTACAACAGCCCATAACGTCCACTGCTGGACATAAGCCTCTCCCATGATGGGAGGAATTTGCCGTAATCTCCACGCTTGGCAGGCGGATTGGAGATCGCAGTGATGAAAGACTAACAGAAAACGCTGCTGCCCATTCTCTGGTCTACGGAGGTGCAAGGTGTTCTGCCTCAGACATTAGTCGCCTTATACGACACCCGTCAGTGTAATGGGTTGGTTCTATTCTACTCTGCTGGATACCACACGGCTTAAACTAAACTTAATTTAGGCTATTGCTATCTTTTACTAAAAGGCAGTGCGAGAAAAGGACGGCTACTATAGCTATGAACTAAGTTTGAGATGTCAAACTAGTTTATGCCCTGCGCTTCACCGTGTTTTTAGTCGACATGTTTTTACGTGCACCCTTCTTTTGTATGGAAATATTAGTTCCAACTAAATTTGACAGCTCTAAATTACGTCCGTCTCTTTTTCGTTTTATTGGAGAGAAAAATATATCAATAGCCTAAATTAAGTTTAGTTTGTGCACAACAGAATTGACACCACTGATGCCGATTCCCTTGTTTACAAACTAAACCAAATTTAAGTTCAGTGCATCTTTTTCTTTCTATTTCATTAGGAAAAGGACAGAAGATAAATTTTAGTTATGTTCTGTCAAATTAATCAGCGCCATACAAGTTTTAGACGCGATTAAAAAGTTGACTACTAAAATTACATCAAATTACGTCAGGTGCTGACTAATTTGACAGGATTAAACTTATCTTCTGTCCTTTTCATAATGAAATAGAAAGAAAAAGATGCATTCAACTTAAATTTAGTTTAGTTTGTGAACAAGGGAATCGGCATCAGTGGTGTCAATTCTGTTGTGCACAAACTAAACTTAATTTAGGCTATTGATATATTTTCGGCACCACTGTCGAGTTATCTACCTAAAAAGGCACTGTTAATTTTGGTTTCATAGGATAGACTCACTTTTGTTCTTCTTTGTAATCTATTGTTAGATCTAATATGTCATTTTGATCCATCTTGGAAAGTGATTGCGATAAATAATTAGTTAACACCACAATCCCAATTTAACGGGTGAATAAAATTGTCTCTTTGTAATTTCAAAATACTTAACAGATTTTTACTTACTTCTTATGAAAGTATATACGGTACTTATAACAAAAAAAAAAAAACATTTACTCAAATTGTCTGTGTGTCTGTCGGTCTGTTTGTTTGTTCCGGCTAATCTCCGAAACTGGACTGATTTTGACTTTTACTAGAAGATAGCTGAGAGTGCTATGGAATAACATACGCTACTTTTGTATTAGAAATAAAATTAGGTTTCGTCCAAAAAAATTAAAACCCTGGAAATTCTTAACAAAACCTGCCTGGTTGAAAAGAATTTTCAAAGAAGGAAATTAGTCGTTTGTTCGGGACACAAAAAGTTCAAATTCTCCGCAGAACTTATTGACGGTAAACATTTTGGGGTAACATCCGACAGGTTGATTTGCTACAAAATTGTGCGCGAACTCAATTTATTGCCTTTACCTTTTTTCGCTTGGGGTTAACAAGTTTTTGGGTAATTCTGAGCACTTACATAACAGGAGTTTATGGGGAAATTGTTGAGTGGGAAAGCTCAAAAGTATATTGTATTTTAGACGGTGATTGATTTATAATGGAATTTAAGGGAAAAGCAGCGTTTGTGATACTAGTGATTGTTTGCTACGACTTTGTGATCAAATTGATAAATAACTGTTGTTGTAAAAATCCCGACTAGAAGTTTTGCTGTCTGTACACATTCTGATGAGACGACTGAAAGAATTTCCAGTCAGTTAAAAAAATACTTAAGGCGATGTGCAAAGATACGTTTGAGACCGTTGTTTAGCAAAGATACGCTACGTAGCAATCAATTACTTGCTAAGCTGTTAACAGATAGGAAAATATTGCCTAGTCTTTCAACAGCAGACCTCTTGTAAAAGGAACATTCGTCTTAGCCTTTTATGATTTTGATAAAACATGACAGTATAATGACGAAAATAGGATACTACTATAATAACATTTAAATAGCAAGAATCTTTTTAATTTATTTTTAAATTCATTGATGGATGGAGATTCTAGTATAGACTTTGGTAAGTGATTGTATATACGCGGTGCCATACTGAAAATGCTTCTGGTCGAGGCTTAACTTGATTAGTTAAGCCTCAATCGTTAACATTCGTCTTAGCCTTTTCCAAACTATGTTGGGGTCGGCTTCCAGTCTAACTGGATGCAGCTGAATACCAGTATTTTACATGGAACGACTGCCTATCTGACCTCCACAACCCAGTTTGTACTGGGTAATACTACACCTTAGGTGTCAGACTTTCAGGCCACGGACCACTACCTGTAGCGACTGTCAAAGATCTACAAATTACAGCCGGGTAACGACTTAACGTGCTTTTCGAGGCACAGAGGAGTTTTGATATGTAATAAATTGCCACCCATCCATGAACCAACCTTGGCAAGTGCTGCTTGACCTTGAAAATCCATTCGTACAGCTGCTATTATTAGCCACGATAAAGAACATTCATATCATCACAAAAACAAAAGGCAAACGACGATCCATTACGTAATACCTCTGATAATGTCCCGCCGTACTACCGCGCCTACACCGGCTAATCGGAGGTAATCGTCGGCAAATTGCACCGACATCAAACGTCAATGATCAACGGAGATTAGATAAACGAGAGGTTAATGTCTGCTATAAACTGTGATCTTATCTTTTGTATGGTTTTTATATCATTTGCAAATAAGATTGAAATGGAGATATATTTGTGGTAATGTTTCTATTTGTTTACCCACACAGGTTTTGAAATGATGGCTGGAATGGCAGAGCCGCTGCGAGAGATTTGCTTTGGGCACCCGTCCGACTACCGACGAAGAAGCGACTGATTATCGCAGAAAAAAATATTGTTGGTCCAACAATAAAACTTTAACAGGGGAGAGCCCACCATAGTGTATAGTTCGTGCGCCAATGTTTTTATTGTCATGAAATAAGTTGTCAGTACAACAATATTCCTTCAACAAATATATGTATTGATACTACAACAATGTTTCTCTACATCGTGAAAACAACAATTCTTCCTTTGTTAATATGAAAGAGCCTTCGTTCCAGTAGCACTGTAATTTAAATACAGGAGCTACGCTACTTCGCGAAAACTATATACTTCCTTTGCTAATATGATTATGAAAGAGCCTTCGTTATTTGTTAACGTCCTCTTGCGAAGGGAGTGAAAGTTGAACGACCATTGAGAGCTAATGGTAGGTCTACCATCGGCCGCCTCACGCTCAGGGTAACGCACCACATCTCATCAACGTGACTTATGAGGACTCACATAGAGTGAAAGTCTCGAGAAGAGCTTATAGTAACGATCCTATGGATGGACTATGAAGTAAGGTCTTAATTCGAATCGGACGAACCGAAAAGAGTCATTCAGCCGCGGATAATCTTAACACCGCGATGTAGGAATGCGCGTCATAGGGACAGCGCCATCTAGTAGCGCGTTTTATTTATTTACAATGTTCACATTGACACACTTGCAACGTTCCATTGTTACCACAGCCACATATATTTTGTACTAGCTTCTGCCCGCGACTTCGTACGCGGATCCTGTTGCTTATGCCAGCGACAACGGGGTCGTCAAAGTCGAAGACCTGAAACGTCTGATATCCAATTTTAAGAGCCCGGGGACGGGAATACAACGGGATGCGCGAGACGATTCGAGACGTTCCAGATCTTTCATTTTTGTAAGTCAACAGGAAATGCCCATCAGACTAAACATTTTTATAAATCAACAGGAAATGCCCATCAGACCAAACAACACTTGCTGAGACGTCATTCCTATGTGTTATGGTGTAGCTGGGCTCTTGGAGTTCCACAACAGGTGTTCCAGATCTTCAATTTTTATAAGTCAACAGAGAGTGCTCATCAGATTGAACAACTTTTGCTAAAACTTCATTCCTGTATAGGTATATGTTATAGTGTAGCTGGGCTCTTAAAGTTCACATCAGGTGTTCCAGATCTTCAACAGAAAATGCTCATCACGTGGAACAATTTTTGCTATGGTCATAGTTCAGCTGGTCTGTTGCGGTTCTGCATCAGGTGTTTGTTTCCAAGATAAAAGTCAACAGGAAATGCCCATCAGACCGAACAACTTTTGCTAAGACGTCATTCTTATATGTGTTATGGCATAGCTGGGCTCTTGGAGTTCCACATCAGGTGTTCCAGATCTTCAAATTTATTCTCTCAGTAGAAAATTCTCATCACGTGGAACAAATTTTGCTATGGTACCATTTTTGTATCTCTTATAATTTAGCTTGTCTGTTGCGGTTCTGCATTAGGTGTTCAAGTTTCCAAGATAAATTATAGCCTATATCTTGCCCAGACTTAATTTCTATACAACAAAAAAAAAACATTCAAATCTGTCCAGTAGTTCCGAAGATTAGAGTGTACAAACAAACAGACCCACAGACAAACAGACACACAGACAAACAGACAAACAGACAGATGTTTTTTTTTGGATTCGTGCTCTATTACTGTTTCTAAACCCCCCTCAATTATTACTTTTTTAATTTATTATATGTATAGATTTAATATATTCACTGTACAGAGACAGTTTTTTTACTGTTTTATTATATGTATAGAAGATATAGATGAAAAGGATAGTTTAATGCTACGAATAAAGTTATTTTGTTAGATTGTTTACAATGTTCACATTGGCACACTCGCAATGTTCCATTGTTGCCACAGCCACATACATATTGTGCGACAATTAGTAGTTTAATGCTACGACTATAGTTATTTTGTCAAATTTATTAACAATGTTCAAATAGACACACCTACAACGTTTTATTGTTACGACATCCAATTTTTTATTAACTTTAATGTAAGGACAAAGCTAAATTGTTCCTAGCACATTATACGACGGGCAATCAGCGCACAATAAAAAAGTTGCAAATCCCAACTAAGCTCTTTCTGTTATAGTAACAAAAAATTTAGTTGCTCCGACAGGAAATTATCAACAAAGCATTTATTGTGGCTTTGTTGACCCATATTTTTCTGCGTGATAGTTGCTCAAGAAACGCACAAAAGATTTTAGGTTCCGTGTCAGTAAATTAAACCGCCAAGCATTCTGTATTATACCCTTCAAAACTAAGTAACTCTACGCAAAAAATATTACTGGGAAACGACTTTTTTTTTGGGGTGAAAAATCAAGTTTGTGGTAGAACTCAATGTAACGCACTCAAAACATTGTGCTGATGGATGGATTGAATAGTACGGAGGTCGTGGCGGTGTTTATAGTAAAAATATTTCATTAAAACTTGTATTTAAAAAAAAACTTGTCAAAAAGTTGGAACTTTGACCCCCTATAGCTCCGTAACTAGAACGTTCCCAGATATGGTGTATAATAAAAAAAATATCGCAATGACGAGGAGCAATAATTTTTGCGTAAAGTTACTTAGTATGACGTACAGAATGCTTGGTTGACGGCTTCGTGATGGGGTCTTTTACACCCTGTATTATTAAACCAAAAAACAACTAATGATAGCACGTTTGGCGCAGTAGCTGAGCGATTGGATGCTACGCTGCTTGTCGCGGCTTCGATCCGCACGGAAAAAATATTTGTGTGGCCTACACGTAGCTTTTCCGAATATGTCTGTTTGTGTTTGTGAGTTTAAACGTTTGTAAACGCATCCACGATACAGGAGAAATCCTAGATTGGGGCAACGATTTATTTAAAAGAAAACTAGACTAGTTGCTAGATCTACTCGCTTCTCGCTTATCGCCGGCGGTGGGACCCGTGCCTTAGCGCTCCGGGGAAGAACATCGTTCAAATATTTGTATGGAGTACGTTCTGTTGGTTCAGTTTTCGGATATATGAGACTTTATCTCAGGAAGTATACATTTCCTGAGATAAAGTCTCATGATCTCTCTCTAGACGGTGCATTTTAAACGATGCCAACGTCGGCAAATAGCTGTCACATATTTTAATGTTATATATTACTAGCTTAAGCCCGCGGCTTCGCTCGCATTCGTCCCACGGTATCATACTACCAGGATAAAAAGAATCCTATGTTTTAATCCAGGTAAGGAATTATCTGTGTGCCAAATTTAATTCAAATCGTTTCAGCCGTTTGACCGTGAATGGGTAACAAAGATACACACAAACACGTACAAACCTTTATTTATAATGCAGTTTCTATTTGCATTATCTACGAAAAACAGTTTATAATGCAGTTTCTATTTGCATTATCTACGAAAAACAGTTTTTTCAGGAACACAACATGGAAAACGGTCTGCAAGTTGAATGAAAACTAATCAGGATGTCGTTATCAGTCGATATTAAATCGAAAAGATAAAACATGACAGTATAATGACGAAAATAGTAACAAGTTAAGCCTCGATCGTTTCCGGCGAACTATTACAATGTCAAGGTGAGGCATTGGTGTCGATTCTGTTGTGCACAAACTAAACTTAATTTAGGCTATTGCTATCTTTTACTAAAAGGCAGTGCGAGAAAAGGACGGCTATAGCTATGAACTAAGTTAGAGATGTCAAAATAGTTTATGCCTTGCGCTTCACCGTGTTTTATAGTCGACATGTTTTTACGTGCACCCTTTATTTGTATAGAAATATTAGTTCCAACTAAATTTGACAGCTCTAAATTCCGCCCGTCTCTTTCTCGTTTTATTAGAAAGAAAAAGATAGCAATAGCCTAAATTAAGGTTAGTTTGTGCTCAATAGTATCGACACCAATGTAATTTTTTTTTGTCAAAACATTAGTGAGTCATTGTGAAAATATTGCGTTACGTAATCAAATGGCTAAAACATAACCACCCCTTCACGGACCAACCTAGGCAAACGCAGTTTAAGGCGCTGTCAACACCAAAATCGCGCACACTGTCTATTTGTATGGGAGTAAACGAGACGTCACTATAACTGGGCGGCCAGGTTTTAGACGAAAATAATAAATATATATTGAAATAAAAGTACAGTGTGGATTATTTGTGAAATATGACTCGTTAGCGGTTTAGGTATGAATATGTTGACTTCATGTTTTTAATTGCAGACCCATACGTCTAAAAAATAAAGACAGAACAGTTAATGAAGATTTTAAGACCAATCTTTGCAATTATTTTCTATCGAGCCGATGTCGTCCAATTATGTATAGAGTCCATCCAAGGTCTTTGAAATATGATGAATATTAACATATTTTTTTTTAAATGCTAGAACCAATAGTTTTTCTTAAAAAACTGCTTAAATAACATCAATTTCAACCTTCGCTATTGGAGCAATCCTCTAGGACTAACCTGAACAAGTTTGCCCCCTTGTCACGCGCCATAAGACTTTTAAATATTATTTCAGATGAGGTAGATATATTTCACTGAAGCCTGATGAAGTTCACAGGAGTAGCACTGGAGTGCATTGAGAATGTATACGTATAAAGATGATTATCAATTGTAGGTATTTTTTTGAATGTGAGTAAATTAATTGTTTTTAGGGTTCCGTACCCAAAGGGTAAAAACGGAACCCTATTACTAAGACTTCGCTGTCTGTCCGTCTGTCTGTCACCAGGCTGTATCTCATGAACCGTGACAGCTAGACAATTGAAATTTTCACAGATGATGTATTTCTGTTGCCGCTATAACAACAAATACTAAAAACAGAATTAAATCAATATTTAAGGGGGGCTCCCATACAACAAACGTGATTTTTTTGCAGTTTTGTCTAATGTTTTTAAATAATGGTACGGAACCCTTCGTGCGCGAGTTTTACTCGCACTTGGCCGGTTTTTTTTACTTGTTTTTTTTTTGTAAGTGAGTTAGAGGTATGTAATGTATTTAATGTTACTAACATTAAATCTTGGTAGTAACAATCATCGCATTAGCGTCATAGCTGTTGAGGTGTTATTTACATAATTTTAAATAAATAAATAAACCTGCAAATCGACCCGTGGCAACCATCAGCGACCGTCGCTCCTCATGCTCTTAACCGATTAATTCTTTTTTAAATACTTTTTCCAACTAAAATCCCGATTTTTATGAGAAGGGATGCCTGAAATGGATAGAAACCGATTTTATCAACAACAAAAAAATCTATTCGATTTCGGAGAATAGTACCTTCAATACATACTCTTTTCCGGGGTATTAGGCATTTATAACACTTGAATAGTTTCTCAGCGATGCATGGAAACCACCGTCATGGAATGAATAAAAGAATAAAAATGGTTTTTATTCAGACCGTACTTTCCATAAGAAGATCGGGTATAAGTATAGGAAGTTGACTGTAAAAGAAAATCCTCTTCATTTCTTTTCGATATTAGGTACATACTTTAATATATAAGTATGATAATCTACTAAGATGACAAGTTACTTAAATTTAAATACCTAATTGATCAAATATTTAATTTGTCAAAAAAAATCAAGTTACGTTCAGAACACTCCGGATAAAGGGATGTAAACACCAATACACGTCTATGAATCGTAATAGAAATTACAGATCTTTGGTTTACAATGTGATTAAAAGTATTCATAACATCACACCTTGTAATCCGTGAGGGATTGGACAGAGGTGTACCTAACAAGTAAACTTACATTTCGCCAGTTATGTTTAAGTCCCATGTAATAGAGGGCCAGCCTATTGCCATCAACCGGGCACAAATCCAACCTCTATGGCTGCTAACGAGACATTCCTTATGAAAAATCCAAATAACACTGCGCCCAGAAACCCAGGACCTTATGCTGAGCAGTCGCGCTTTCGACTACTAGACCAAAGAGGTAGTCTAATATTAGTATTGATTGTAAATTAAAACTATTAGCGTTAGTAGTAAAAATAAATTAATAATATCTTTACTTAAAATGTCACTTACAGGATATCTTCCGTAATTATTGTTGTGTTGTGTGTGTTTGTTGTGTGTTGTCGTTGTTGTGTTGTGTTGTCACGGAAGATATCCCATAAGTGACATTTTAAGTATAGTTATGAACCGTGAAAGCTTAAAACAGTGTTTGAAATAATATCTTTATTTTCAGACCAAAAATCATTAACAAAAAAAAACTAACTTGGCACTTAGTAACTAAAACACGTTAAACAAAATAACTATAGCTACAGCACATATTTGAATGACGGTGTGTGCTGCCACCCAGCGACACATTATCTGGCCATCCATCCTGCCGGCTACAGTAGCCACGAGGCTGTTGAGGCTGTCGCGCACCCGACGCATCAGTGATGCGATTCGCTGACGCAGCAGCGAGCCGAAATCCGGAACGCATGCGTCCGCAAACATCCCAGACGCGCTACAGAAGCGCGGCAATCCCAGCAATACCCGGAACGCGTTATTATATTATTGGACTCGTAGAGCACTGTACGAGCCCTGTGTATAACTGACCCACAGGGCGCACGTGCACAGCGACTGGCAGTATGCCTTGCACAGTGTTATTTTAACCTCTAGTAGTACGATATCGAATAATATTATGTAAATGACCAACGATTCGCTATAACAATAAACGTAGTTTCGAATCATGAAGCCCTAATATTGGCAACAGTCCAAGCTCATATTTTATTGTTATTACATAACAATTATATGTAATATCAGCAACCTCCTGCTTCTCACGGTTTAAAGAATTGACTAAACATTTAGATATCTTCTCTCAACTCTTACATAAAATTAAAAAAATATGTAGGTACGTTTTCTTATAAACGTAAGTATCAACCTATGACAAAAGCCAATGTCCAAAATTGTCAGACCATTGCTCCATACATTTTGGTCATTGGTTTTTCTAACTTATAGTGATAACCTTATAAAAATCCGTTGTTGAAGTTAGGAGAACAAGTTGGTCACACACGCTGATACGAAAAATGATTTCAACATTAAATAAAAATAGGTTTACACCAAATAAATCGCATTAAGGCGCTGTGAACAGACAAAAACGCGCACACTGTCTATTTGTATGGGAGTAAATGAGATGTCACTACTACTGGGCGGCCAGGTTTTAGAAGAAAATAATGAATAAATATTGAAATAAACAAAAGTGATAAATAAAAAGAATAAATAAAACAACAGTTCCCTTTATTATTATATATTACATCACTGGTGTTAATATTATCAAGATTTGTTTATAAATAATACAGTTACAATTGCTACAATTTCAATTTAAATGGTTAGTTTATGGTTTTTTCTTATCGAGAATATTTACCGAAAACGTGTTTTGAACACAATGGTCCACCCATAAATATGATCAAGATTAACATATATTTTTTTAGCTGCTCTAAAATTTATACATTTGGCTAAAAAACTGTTTTGTGAAGCCTATTTTGACTAGGTACAGCGCCTTAATACTGAGTTATGATAAAGATAAAATGTAATTTACTCTCCCACTTTCAGAAGTAGCAATGCGTCTGTCGTCATCTAAAGATACGTCTTTACATGACGACAAAACATCGGAATATAAGCATCGGATAGATATCGGAATAGGTCGGCATTCATTAATAAATTATTTGCAGTCAAGTTTTTTGAAAGAATTAAAGTCAAGTTCTTTGAAATAATTCAAGTCAAGTTATTTGAAAAAATGTTTAAAAAAAATGACACAGTTACTTACAGAAAATAACAAAAGTCAGCTTTTACCCGCGGCGTCTCGCAGTAATATCGGGATAAAAGAAGTATCTTACGAGTATGTCCGAAACCAGGATTTATGGTCTATCCGTGAGCTTTAATATCATGTAAATCCATTAAGTCATTATTGGTTAAAAAGGTTATTTATAAGTAAGAATTCATGGTCGTAAGTTTATTTCGTTTTACTCTTTTATAAACACAACAACAAAGACTGTGATGAAACCTTATTTGTGAAAACCGTTGAGGCTTGCGAATGCTTGTGAAACAGTTTATGCCCACAGCCCTTTACAACCCGGTTACATCATCTCTGGACCTGGCGTCGATGACTTTTATAACAATAAAAGTCCAAACGTAACAATGAAATGTTTAAAAATAAAGCAGTCATAGTACGAAAATATCGAAAGCTTAACCGTACTGACGAAAAGTAAATCATATTGCGCGTTATTTTTTATTGTGTTTTTTTGCGTATTGCTTAAATTATGTGAAAACAAAATTTTATGTTGTTTTGTTTACTTTTTCATTTTCGTTGGCATACAAACTTTTGTTCCACATTTAGCGGTTGTGTTGGTAAAAACTATCATGGTTTATGCTGTGGTGTTTGTAACGGACTTTTCACGAACCTGTCAACCAAGCATTCTGTACATCAAAGACTAAGTAACGCTACGCAAAAAATATTGCTGGGAAACGACTTTTTTTTGGGGTGAAAAATCACGTTTTACGGTAGAACTCAATAAAACATTATTTTAATGGATCTATTGAATAGTACGGAGATCGTCGAGGTAGGTATTTATGTAAAGTTATAACAGTAAAAACTTGTATTAACAAAAAACTACAGAAAAATTGGAACTTTGACCCCCCATAATAATATATTATGTTCGTAACTAGAATATTCCTAGGATCCCAAGTATGGTCTAGGTCCTGCTCCGCCCAGAGCAAGAGGAGTCATTTGATGATTTCTCATCTGAAAAATAAAAAAAGGTATGGTCTAGAACAAAAAAAATATCGCAATGACGAGGAGAAGAAGTGCCATTCGGCATCGATATGGGTCTTGTTACACCCTTTATAACTGGAGTTTTTCCAAACGTATAGGTATTAACTTGTACTGTAAAATCCTCGATAAGCGCAATGGGTGATTCTTCTATTACTTTCGTGTTATTCTGAAATACAGTCAAATTTAAACAATTTAATATAGCAGGTTTATTAATTATTTGACCGGGTACTTAACGTAATTTAAATTGATTATCTATGTCTTTTGTGACAAGCTCCTGAATTTTGACTGGATGCAAAACTACACTTTGTAGCTGGTAAATTGAGGGGGTAGCCCCTTTTTTTTTCGGATGGGAAATCATCAAATGACTCGTCCCGCTCTGGGCGGAGCAAGAGGGAGTGTCAGACTTTTACTGACTAAAACCCATCCATGTTCCTTCATCGCTTTTTGTGTTCCGGGGCCACGGCATCTCTTTCGAACAGTCCCACAATCCCGGAGAGGGTAGCCCCTCAATTTTATAAATGAAGGTATTACAATAATTTCATATGATAATGTTAAATATTTAATTAATAAATGCCTCATGTTGTGATAAGTTAATAAACATTACTACTATATACTTATAAAGGTGCTCCTAGTCTGTAAAAGTGTTTGTTATTAATATTAGTGTAACTGTTGCTTTATTTTTAAGTTCTACACCTCTGTATATTTTTTTTTATGTTAAATAAAGAATTTTGCTAAACTAACTAAACCTTGTATAAAGTTTATGTGTTTACCTGAAGAATAAAAGATAACTAAATAAACCCTAGGATTAACAGACACTACAATGCTATACCTAATCAAAGGGAATATACTCAGTAGACTTAGATTTTGTATTTATTATCTGTTATAAGGATATTCTTCGTCAACCAAAAATAGACTACCCCTGTAATACCCAAAGGTTTCTTAAAAGGCAAAAAGGGATTACGTAAAGGATATATACCTTCACAAGAATAAATATTTATAGCCCCACTTAAGAATAGCTATCTTTCGCCAGACTCAAAAAATGTGAACGCTATTCGTTGTTCGATCAGCATAAACAAATGCCAATCACTCTTAAACAATGTTTGTCATAATAAATCAAAGAGTAAAGCTCTGTTTATAATAGGGCACAGTTGTGCAAGTCTTAAAGACGCACGATTTCATAATACACATGAATGCTAACAACAACGTCCGTAATGTGGTAACATCATGCGTGTCGGGGTAGCCGCAAATTCCGGAGGCATGTATCAGAGTTATCCTTTAATGTTGAGACAAGAAGACATGCCACGTTAGATAGCAATACCTTTAGCCCGAAAATTCTCCTCCATGGAGGTCAGAAATTCTCCTTTGGGAACATATTAATTAGGGTTGTAAGTACCTAACCTATCGTCTGTGGTGCTAGGCAACTGGGCCTATTCCACTTGAAAACGTCCCTTTGTGCCTATTGGCCTTGTTCCGTTCTGTCTCCTGCTGATATGGAGGGAAGTGGAAACTACGGTTTTTTCCTACTCCTCCGCTATACTTTTCTGATTAATTTCGTTGCGGGATCCAAGACAGTTAAATTCATTCTCTGGGGCTTCGTCGAGCTTCAGTGTCTCGGCGCTTTTCTGGTGGTCGCCACTGTTGATTCTGGCTTTTAGGAGTAACAGTGGTTTGGGAATAGTGTGGTGGGCTTGTCCCTATAAAAAAAAATAACCTATCGTCGCCGTCGTTGAAGTTCTTACACCACGTAATTCAAACATATCAACTTTACAGGAGATTGTAAAATCTGCATAATTATACCATGAAAAGGTACAATAACATTTTATAATTTGTGTTCACTTCAAATTAGATAGAGACGTTGCTTGTTTCTATGATTGTCTGAAACAAAAATCAAAATGTTTAAACCGCCAGAAATGACTTACGCAGTGTAAGATCTTCAACGATGTTATGTCCTTTCTTTAGCTAGGCCTAGTCAAATTTCATAAAAAATTGTCTAGTGGTTTAGACGTGAAAAGTTAAAATACAGACAAAGGTTTTTTTAGATATTTTTAATAGGTATTAATACAGTGTCAAACAAAATTACTCTGGCAGGTGTAAATCCAGCTTTATACTCCGGTCTTGGCTATCGTCCAAGCCCCATCATGTTTCGTAGCTGACCTGAAAGCCTATTGATTACTATTTGATTGCTACTCCTAGATAAGGGAGACTTATTTCGTTTTACGATAATTTATAAAAATCAGAGAGGCTTGTGGGTGGATTTTAATAGTCACTCAGGACCATCTTCAAGGTTAAACAGTGCTTGCTGAGGTCGGTCTATGATTGGGTGACTTTCATTACGTACCTAGTTATAACTGTGGCTCAAACTGCATATTCTGGTGACTACAGGAGCTAAATTAGCAACTCTATTTGTGGTGGTTTAAACTTCGATTTAAATACTGTACAAAGTGGTTGTTACGTCAGTCACTGCGGCCGAATAGTGCAAAATGAGTGGTTTTTTGCGATTTACAAAAAATATATTTATTGGACTAAAAAAATAAAACTCTATAATGCTAATATGTTGTTTGTAGAATTATTTGCCAAAAAATCAGAATGATCGCATGTATTTTAGTATGGTTTTTACTCGTTAAAAAAGTTTTAGAGATAAGTTCTTGATTTTTTTTATCGATTAAAATTAGTCGCATTGTCAAAACACTATCGTATTAGCATACATCCTGAAAAATATCATATATTTTTTCTGGTTTTGTGTATTGCAGTGAATCATATGCTTTTTTGCATCATAAAACTCCGCCGTCTTGAATTTCAGCCAGATGTTATAGTCTTAACGGAATGCTGGTTAAATGACAACTCCGTTATCTTCCAATTGCCCGGATATAGAAGCTATCAAACCACCAAAACCATTAATAAGTGTGGAGGAGTAATTGCTTATGTAAGGGATCTCTGGACTGCCTCAGTCTCCGAACCTGAATTTGACGACGCCAACTGTCTGCAGATTAAGCTACAGAATAAATTTACACTCCTCGGTATATACCGTTCACCTTCATTCGCCAATACCGACCGCTTCCTAAACTCACTAGACGATTCCTTAAATAAACTTAAAAGCGAAACATGTGTTGTTGTGACGGGTGATATCAACATTGACTTATTAAACGACTCGCCGAATGCCGCCCATGTGGCATATCAATGTTTGATGGCTGAACACGGGTTGCTACCTGCTATCACTCACCCGACACGGGGAAAAGCATGTCTAGATCATGGCTACATTAAACTCAAAGGCACTACTGCACAGGGGATCGTCTGTGAGGCCTCAGTAACAGATCACCACATAGTGTTGCTTGGAATCAATAATCATAATCCCAACTCCAAAAATAAAAACAAATACAAACTCAAAACCGACTACAACATGGTGACTAAGGAACTGAGCCAGCTAGACTGAACTGACATTACCTCCACAAGTAATATTGATAATGCAGTACTTCTGTTTAATAAGATCCTGACAGATATTATCAACAAACACACCACCAGAATAAAAATCAGTCGCTCAAAATTTAACCTAAAGCCATGGATAACGCCAGGCCTTCTTAGATGCATTCGTCACAGAGACACTCTTCACGCTCAAACAAAGCAGGAACCGAAAAACGAAGTCCTTAAAATTGTCTATTCAAGGTACAGAAACCATTGCAACGACATCCTGCGGCAGCGCAAAGTTGAACACGACAGGAATGAATTGGAAAAGAACAGTAAAGAACCAAAAAAGCTCTGGTGGACTATAAAAGAAATATGCCAAGTCCCGAAACGAACGTGCAACAATCAAGAACTGCTAAGTAATAAAGCTGACAAAAATATATCTATCGATAAGTGCAATGAATTCTTTGTCTCAGTTGGCCAGAACCTTACAACTAATATCTTAAACAGGCAGCAGCTCACGGGAGATGTGCAGGGCATCGGTGCTACAGGTAAAATCCCACCTAAGGACTCACTATTCCTACGTCCTACTGATAATCAAGAAATAAGTGACATTATAGATAATCTCAAAGACGACAGTGCTCCAGGTCTCGATGAATTTCGGCCCCAACTCCTTAAACGCATAAAGATACATATACTGGAACCCCTAAAACATATATGCAACCTAAGCATGTACACTGGAGTCGTTCCCACCTGCTGGAAAACCGCTGTTATCACACCTATACACAAAAGTGGTACTAAAAGTGCGCCAGATAACTACAGGCCTATATCATTGCTCTGTGTGACATCGAAAATCCTTGAAAAACTTGTAAACAGTCGCCTTGTAAGCTTCCTAGAGAAAAATTCTCTACTTTCGGACAGGCAGTTTGGGTTTCGTCGGAGGAAGTCTACTGAGCAGGCTGTAAGTCTCCTAACCAGCACTATCTCCACAAACATCGCGAAAGGCCATCGTTCAGCTGGAGTCTTCCTGGACCTCACCAAGGCCTTTGACACGGTATCAATTCCTATACTGCTAAAAAAACTCGAATCCTTCGGTGTCAGAGGCCTTCCCTTGGAGTGGTTCAACAGCTACTTGTCTGATCGTCATCAGCGTGTCAAAATTGGAGGAATTCTCAGCGAGAGCCTCCCGGTTGCCTTCGGGGTGCCTCAGGGAAGTATCTTGGGGCCTACCCTTTTCATTATGTACATGGACGACATTTTGAGGCTCAATATTGCACAGTCAGAAGTAATCTGCTACGCTGATGACACTGCTATTATTTTTCATGGTACTTCCTGGGAAGAGACTGTGTCTGTGGCTGAAAAGGGGATGAGTATCATAACAACATGGCTAGAAAAAAATCTCCTAACACTAAACCTAAAAAAAACGAATCTCCTAACCTTTTATGTCAATCAGCGTAGTAGGCCAAGCATTGATTCAATAAGAGTTCATACCGACAAGTGCAGTGTCTTAACATCAGCATCCGTCTCTGCATCCGATTGTAAATGCAACGTCATTGCCCGAGTAGAAAGCACAACATACCTGGGCGTAACAATTGACCAGAATCTGAATTTTAAAGCACATATTCGAACACTCGCTAAAAAAACTCGTAAATTCATTTACATTGCAAAACTCTTACGATCCAGTGCTCCAAAGAACATATGTATTCAAGTTTACATCTCCTTGTGCCAGTCTGTTCTCCAATACTGTGTTAGTATCTGGGGTAGCGCCGACAAGTCGTGCATGCTAGAGCTGGAACGCGCTCAACGGGCTGTCCTCAAGGTGCTCTTAGGAAAGCCGCGTCGTTTCTCTACGGACCAACTATACAAGGAGTCCGGGGTATTACGGGTACGTCAATTATACATCCTTGGGTCAGTTTTAAACATCGTAAAAGACAACAAAATTCGCTCTAGTTGTAGTAGAGGTGGCAGGAAAATAGCGGAAAGAATCCCCCTTCCAAAGACTAAAACCCTCTTCGCGGCCCGACTTTCGTTATACTTACCCATAAGAGTGTTTAACGCTATAAGTATAACCGTCAGTATTCCCAAGAATTACTTAGAAGCTAAAACCAAGCTTAAGGAATGGTTGTTGGGCCGAACTTACGAGGAAACAGAAAATTTGCTCTGTGGTCCATGCTAATACATCATTTTGTTGCACACCCACACTCACTAACACACACCCCCACACAGCACACAGCACACACCCACAAGAACCCACCTTAACTGTTGTTTTTGCAACCATGTGTTTTTATTTCTCTTTTCTAACATTTTTGCATTCATGCGTGTTTTTTTTTTTTGTTTCTATTTAATTAATCAATGTTATCAATTAATTATGTTGTTTCTCCATTTAATTATTCAAAAACTTGTTTATCTAAAGCATATTTCTTGCGCTAGCAGAACACTGTAAAGTATTAACCTTGTGTAATGTATTGTGTCTGGGTCACCAAGATACAGGCTGTGCCTAGTTTGGGACCCGTTGTTAAACCTATCTCAAATACTTATAATGAATAATTAAATAAATAAATAAATAAAAATAAATAAAAACTCGCTTTTAGATCCTGTAGTCCCCTTAAGGCGTGTGTCCCGTAAAATACTGGTACTCAGCAGCATCTGGTTAGACTAGAAGCCGACCCCAACATCGTTGGGAAAATGCTACTACAATTTACATAACTTGTACACAAGTGCGTAACTCAAACCACCCCTTAATTTGAGATTTTCATAAAAGTAATTGGTATGTGGGTAAGGTTCGTAAGGGTTGCGACGGGTCTCAGACCTTCATTATTTACATTGGCCTTATTAATTTTCATAATTTTCAAATACATCATTATAAAATATCAAGACTAATAGAGGTCTAGCAATTTAAGACATAATCAAATGGATGTCTATTATTTTGAACCAAAGCGATTTCAGAAATATGATTTGTTTGACCATTAATGTGTGCCCTTCCATTTACGCAAGATGAGAATAATCCTGATTGCGACGAAGGACAAAGGACAAACACGAAGGACAAAAAAAGAACGTAAAATGCATCAGTTGTTCTCTCATCGTAAAACTTAATCGAAAGGAAAGGTTTACTAGCTGAAACGATGGGATGACATATAGGCCACATAATGAATCTAAAGGGCGAGATACTCGGGCCGCATTATGATACCACAGGGCCACATACTGGGGCCCCATTCCTAATCAAGTTACTGACGTTAACATTCCATTCGAAACATCACAGGACAAGGGACAGAAAATGGAACCAATTAATTATCTTGAACATCGAAGTAGATGTAGAGGAAAATCAGGGGGAAGTTTTTCACGCAGCAAATTGGTAGTTTCGTGCAATATGGTCGCTGTCTTTTGGGATTTTAGGTCAATTATGATGGTTGTTGCTCTTGTAAGTCTTCTCAAGGTTGCTTCAAGTGGCCCTGATTGATTATTTAATTATATTTTTCTTATTATATATCTGTCTATCGTTATGGCTGTGGAAAAAGCCAAGGAAGATGATGACACCACCAAGAAGACGGCTCACTTTGTTAATATTGGCTGCAAGTTTAAACGGGTGCTTATAGCTAGCTTTTTTACATGAAACGATGAGTGATCTGTCCCTCACAACACAGTCTATAAGTAACAGAGATAATACTTGTTGCTATGACTGGTGGTCAGATTTCTGACTATCCATTACGACTGCCAAATATCTACAAATGACAGCTAGGATTCGTTTGCAGTGTGTGACTCTAATATACAGATATTTACTCCTAAAGACAATAAAGCCGAGTAAAATAAAAATCGTAAAACATGGTTTTCGAGCTAGTTGTAAGTAGATACAGTTACGGACAAAAGAAGAGATATTGCTTCTGATTAATTATAAAGATACTTCTTGGTAGGGATATCATATAAGTTACATCGATTTGCTTTCGAATTGTCACGCCTTTTCTTTTTTTTCTTTTTTTCGGATGGGGAATCATCAAATAACTCCTCCCGCTCTGGGCGGAGCAGGAGGGAGTGTCAGACTTTTACTGACTAAAACCCATCCATGTTCCTTCATCGCCCTTTGTGTTCCGGGGCCACGGTATCTCATTCGAACAGTACCGCAACCCCGGCAGGCATCGGTCCCTACGGACCCCTTCCCTTTTGCTGACTCTCTTTGAGGCGCGCGTGGAACACGAACGCGCCGTCGACACGGCCTGTCGTCATAAGACGGACAGACGGCGAGCTAGCCCATAGCCCACCGTCCACAGGCCCGCGGAATTGTCACGCCTAATAATAAGTAAGATCGGCGAATCGTGACTGTAACTAATAAGGGTCGGTAAACCACAGTCCCTGCATCCAACGAAGGATAAGAGATTAGCTCTTACAAATGAGCTGAATCCTCGACGGCGGACATTTGATCAAGGGGCTCCGGTGACCGGAGAAGATACGAAAGCATTTCAGACAGTGGCAATGTGAATGAGAATGACAGTGAGGATAAGAAGTGACAATCTCTTTCAAAACTTTCGTACATTCTACAACGATTTTCAACAGTATCAACGTACAATCCGTGCCACGAAAGATGAGACCTGTCACACCACTTGTTAATTGTGTTCCGAAATACTTCTTTTGACATATAGGTGTACAGGTCGTAAACCATCTTCCTACTTCGTCTTCGTAATGTTTTACCTCGAGGCATACTTACCTAATCAAGATTTCACAAAGTTTCACTCGTTTCAAGTGATGTGACAGGTTTCATCTTTCGTGGCACGGTGTGTAATCATTTCTGTTTTTTTATGTTGATCAAAAACATTTTTGACTATTCATCATTACTATCGCTGATAAATGTCTCTTTATCTGCTCTCAGAAGGTAATTTTGATTTTACGATTTATTTAAAGAAATTTGCTTTTATATTACCATTTCAAAAACTAACAATATTGCAATAGATTCGCGATAGTTAGGATTGGAAAGTTTAATGACAAAGGAGTGCACACAATGCTCCAGTATATTCCAATATTACTGAACTATCCAACAACAGTTTAAAATTAATGTTATACCTTCTGTATCAAGCAGACGCCCTAGCGCGAACGCGCGAAATAAACGTACCTAATTTAAATTCACGATTTTAAATGGAATGTTCTTAGCATTTTTGGTTTATATATTTTACAAGGTGTAAGGTACTAACCGGTGGGCTATGGGCTAGCTCGCCGTCCGTCCATCTCACGACGACAGGCCGTGTCGACGGCGCGTTCGTGTTCCACGCGCGTCTCAAAGAGAGTCAGCAAAAGGAAGGGGTCCGCAAGGACCGCCGATGCCTGCCGGGGTTGCGGGACTGTTCTAAAGAGATACCGTGGCCCCGGAACACAAAGGGCGATGAAGGAACATGGATGGGTTTTAGTCAGTAAAAGTCTGACACTCCTGCTCCGCCCAGAGCGGGAGGAGTCATTTGACGATTTCCCATCCGAAAAAAAAGGTACTAAACCCAAAACCTCTCACGTGGTGTCTCACCATGAAATTGAACAACTAGAAATAAACTAAAATATTTTTTGATCCAAATTAGTTTTCTAATAATAGCAGATCACTGACAAATAAATAATGAAGGCTATTTATTTCTATAAAAAGTAATTATTTTTTGCTTCTCCGCAATATCTTTCACGTTTAGTGGTAGGCCTGACGTCAAATCCACAAACAGATTTTATTAATATTTCTGCAGAAAAGAGCCATCAGAGCCATATATAATCTTCGTAGGCGCGATTCTCTAAGGGAACTGTTTAAGGATATTGGCATCATGACGATACATTGTCAATACATCTACGAAAACATAATGTACGTCAGAAAAAATCTGCACCTTTTTGGTAAAAGGGGTGACAGACATAATTACAGTACTAGAAATAGGGACCAACTAGTTCAGCCAGGCTTCAGACTCGCTAAAGTAGACTCATCTTTCATGGGGTGCTGTTTGAGATGCTATAATAAAATTCCACAAAGTATTCTTGAACTGAATGAGACGAAATTTAAAACATGCATTAAACGCACACTATGTAAGCAAGCATATTACAAGTTGAGCGATTATATCGCTGATAAAAATGCTTGGCTCAATGCTGGTCCTGCTCCACAAGGACAGGGGCGCATAAATGGATAGCATTAAATTGTATTGTTGGAGCTGCTGAAGATTGTACAACTATCTTTGCATCGTATAGATTCAATCTCTTTAGTATTATATAATTGCATAGCCCATATTGGGTGAGTACTATGTACTAGAAAGCTATCATTCGCTGAAAAACTAAGTCTTTTCTTGACTTGAATGTGCCCTGGCGGTTGAGAGTATGTCATGCTCACTCAAATGTCTCGCTGATGGTGGCGCATGTTTCGGATCTTTTAGTTCCCTTTAAAATGGTTGAGTTGAATGGTGCTGATATGCGTCATATCCGTGAACGGGCGCTGTCAGTTGTGACTGGTCATCGCTTAGTGGCCATGGCTTATTTGAATGAATTATTTTAAATTGTTTTTCTTTTATGTGTTTTTACTGTGGACACTTTTAACGTGCACCTCTTGCTTCATTGTTCTCACATAATATACCATCTCAACATGAATGATGTAACCAAGTTTTTGTAACAATATTCTGATTTAAAAGAGTGTCCATGGAGTTTCTTGCCCGTTCTTCTCCATAGAGATCTACGCTAGGGAATGGGCAACTACAGTATTTTCACAGTTTTTATGTCTTGTGACTGGGACTGTAGCTACATTCAATTTTAATATTTGTTTCGACAATTCAAAAGTGCCTGTAACTGGCTTATTTGAAATAAATGCTTTGATTTTGATTTTCTTAGCTTTAAGCTCCACTGTATTATAAGCTTTAAGGAACAAATATATTATTTCGAAATTATTTTGGTCGAATTCATAATTTAATAAGCAAGTTCGCAAATTCGCGAACATATTTTTTTAGAAAAGTTCTTGTTTTTTAACCGAATTCTAAAAAAGGAAGTTTCTCAATTCGAACGTATTTATAATTTTTATGAGTGTTCGCGGATAACTTCGTCGTTTATGAAACGATTTAGATGATTATTTTTTTGTTGGAAAGGAGATATCCTAAGGATGGTACTATGATAAGGAAACCAGGGTTTGATGATGGCATCCCAAAGAAATCGAGGGGGACCTTCGAGAATCGTAGTGGTGATAAGTGCGTTTGTTAATTTTTTCAATAAGTATTTTAAAACACTACTATTTTAATGCAGGTCTGGAGTCGATCTGATGATGGAGCCGAAATACAGTAAAGGGAACTCCTCAACGATTTACAGCAATTACCTGGTGTTTGGGCTTGACTAATTTGTATTGATGAGAACCTAGATGGGTTGTGACTGTCATTAGTGGTCTGATGGTGAAGACGAAGGACAGTCAAGGGAACTCCTCAACGTTTTACAGTAGCTACCTAATGTTTAGACTTAATTCATTTCTATTGATGATAACTTTGCACCCATAAGGGTTCTATGTGCCATTATAGGTCAGATGATGGAGACCATAGATAGTCGACGGAATTCTCAACGATTTACAGCAGTTATCTTTTTTGGGCTTACTTCAAATTGAAGTTTGCATAGCAAATATTTGTATAGGATACATTAGTGGAAAAATTAAAAACTTTTTTGCAAAAAATAAAACTGAATTAAAAAAAAAAAACAAAAACGTGAAAAATAACTTTAGCTTCAGAACTCGATGACAAAAAAAACTAAATCAATCAAACAAAGGTAACCTATGTACAGCGATTACGCTGAGATTTATGATCCGATTTACGTGATTCTTCTTTAGTTTGATGTGGAATAGTTGTCATTTTGTCCCATAAAAATTGAACAAAGTTTGGCCCAGTAGTTTTCATTTTATGAACATTTTTACTTCGGCCTTGTGGTATAATTTCATGTATGTTCACCTATTTCTCCTCCATTTGTGGAGCGATTCTAAAAATTACTTTTTTATTTAAAAGAATGGACTCCTGAAATGGTTGCATTTAAATTTGGTGAAGATTTGATGCTGATCTCCGGAGATATACAATGGAACTCTTCAAAACTAGACAGTAAATCGGTCGTGATTACTGCAATCGTTTGGATGTTTATTGTTTATAACATCATGGTGTGACATCACGCCTGTATGCTCTGAGGGATACGCAGATGTGTACAATGCACCCAAATTTCGACAGTTTAGGTATGTTAAGTTCCATTTATTGGGGACTAGCTGACGTCCCACGGTTTCACCCGCGTAGTTTCCGATCCCGTGGGAGTACAGGAATAAAATATAGCCTATAACACTCATGAATAATGTAGCTTTCTACCAGTAAAACAATTTTTAAAATTAGTTCATTACTTCTGGAGATTACCCCCTACATACAAACTTACTAACATACAAACTTACAAACATACAAACTTACAAAGAAATGTTACCTCTTTATAATATTAGTATAGATAAGACTATTACCATGACATGTATTGTTAATAATGTAAAATAAATGCTTAGCAAATATTTGTATCGGATATTACAACTAAAAATGGAAAAATAAAAAAACTTTTTTGCAAAAAAAATAAAACCGCCTTAGAAAAACACAAACACAAAAAAGTGAAAAATAAACTTGGCTTCACAAGTCGGTGACAAAAAAAAAACTAAATGAATCAAAAATAGGTCACCGACTTCTGAAGCTAAAGTTATTTTTCACTTTTTTGTTTTTTTTTTTTTTTAAGTTGGTTTTATTTTTTTGTATTGGAAGTTTCTTGTTTAATATTTTAATTAGAATATTATGGAGAATACTTAATCAAGACACGTAAAGTGCTTCTAACATATTAATTTAATCCGCCTCTATTCGCCAAACGAGTTGACAGAGGCACCTTTAGCTAACTATCAGACTTGGAAATCAGCAAAATATATGCTTTTATAGATTTCTGGTTTTTTGAGACGAAGGACAATTTTATTGCATTCGTCAAAATATTTTAAATTGCATACAAATTCTGAAATTCTGAGTTTCCAATCTCCTCGAGATTGCATTCCCTAGTTGTGAAACTAAAAACTAAACTGTTCTGATTACGATAGTCAAAACTATTATATGTATAGTAAGCACTATCCAATACTGAACTTCAACAGAACTAATATACATAATATGTACCGTTAACCCAGAATAATGCTAACAATATCCAAGACTACGGTACCCACATAGGTTACATTATACAAACGTGTAGGTTCATGTCAGAAAATGAGCAGCGAACTACATGTACACGTATTGTATAAGTTTATATGTATACTGAAGCATACATAAGTTGTTATAATATAATCTTTTGAGATCAGGGGCTCTACTCTTTAACGCCTCGTCCGTATATTAGGATCTATCCGTCTCTTTCGCGCACGTCTCCAGATGAGTGCGAGTGAGGGAGACGGATAGATCCGAATATACGGACGAAGCGTTAAAGAGTGGGGCCTCAGATTATGCTACGTAAATGGTCTTTCGTTTTTGAACATTAAGAACAATAAAGTTACGACTGTATTCAAATTAATAAAAATATGTTTTAAGGGCACAGACAAGACAGGGCGGGTTTTACAATATGGAAAGCCTCTCTGTCTTTAGAGGTCGGTTAAAATAATTCTAATAAAAATATATGCTATTTCTTTATCTTTTTATTTACATTATTTGTCACATCTATATACTAATAATATCATATAATATTAATTATTATTATTATAATATTATAAAGCTGAAGAGTTTGTTTGTTTGTTTGAACGCGCTAATCTCAGGGACTACTGGTTGGAATTGGAAAATTCTTTTAGTGTTGGATAGTCCATTTCTTGAGGAAGGCTATAGGCTATATAACATCACGCTACGACCAACAGGTGCTGAGCAGCGAGGGTGAAACCGCGGGGAACAGCTAGTAAGTAATAAATGTGGTTATGATATAACGGGAGTAAAATATTCTTAACGAAACCAAAAAGCACTTGTTTTGTCCACCCCGTCATTACCTGGTAACCAATTCCAACCAACTGAAACCTGAGTTTCAACTTTTTTACCAGTTTTTTTATTTTTTATTAAAACCTTATAACTTTACTTTAAGTACTAACTGGGTTGTGGAGGTCAGATAGGCAGTCGCACAGATATTCAGCTACATCCGGTTAGACTGGAAGCCGACCCAAACATAGTTGGGAAAAGGCTAGGCAGATGATGGTGAACTTTACTTTAAATACCTCCATGACCCGGGGTACTATTCTATGAATCCATCAGCACAATGTTTTAAGTGCGTCATATTGGGCGAAAATTCACGTTTTATGGGTAGGACACCCATAAAACGTGAATTTTCGCCCCAAAAAAAATCGTTTCCCAGCAATAATTATTGAGTTACTTGTTGACGGTTTCGTGAAAGGGAAGAGTCTGTTTACACCTCGTATAATCATTAAAATAATTAAACTGTCAGATAAGTAAGTAGTTGTTAACAGAATAAAAGCGCATTGATTTATTAAAAACACTCAGCTCAGCGTCGAGAGTTGAAAATCCAAGGTATAATAATACATTGGAGTATAATGTCGCCTAGTGTTAGTAAAAACAAGAGTGTATCCGACAGGTTCTCTCTTACAATGTTTTACTGTCACAGATACCTACAGATCTATTTCTCTGTATTTTCACAGTTGTCTCGTCTCCCAGACCTGATGTGTGAAGAAATGCTTTATGAATTATGTATTACCGTCTATATTTTCCGACGTTACATCTGCCGCAGATTTATTTTTTATTTTTCTATTATAACAATATAGATTTTGTTTGTTTGTTATTTACTTAGTATCGGAGGAGCTCATGGCTAAATAATAACAGCCGTTCAGGTCGATTTTCAGGTTTAACCTTTTTAGCCTAGGTTGGTTCTTCGATGGATGACCACCCATTTCAAATAGTTTCGTCCGTATCTAGGAAATAACGTTAAGCCGTTGGTCTCGGGTGTCTTTCTCGGGTGTCTTTTGAAGATCTTTGACAGTCGTTACTCGTAGTCAGTGGCCCGAAAATCTGACGACTAATAAAAAAATAAAAAAACCGGTAAAACTGGAAGCCGACCCCAACATCATCATCATCTGCCTAGCCTTTTCCCAGCTATGTTGGGGTCGGCTTCCAGTTTTACCGGATGCAGCTGAATACCAGTATTTTACATGGAGCGACTGCCTATCTGACCTCCACAACCCAGTTAGTACCGGGTATTACGATACCCCTTGGTAAGACTGGTTGTCAGACTTTCTGGTCACTGACTACCTATCGACTGTCAAAGATCTACAAATGACAGCCGGGACCAACGGCTTAACGTGCTTTCCGAGGCACGGAGGAAACTCGGTATGTAATGGGTGGTCACCCATCCACAGACCAACCTAGGCAAGCACGGCTTAACCTAACGATCGACCCGAGCGGCTGTTATTATTTAGCCACGAGCTCCTCCGACCCCAACATAGTAGTATATTTAGTCGGAAATAAACTTTGATTCATCATAATAGTGTAGTGTATAAGTATAAGTATGAGTGCCTCGAGACTCGCCGACCCCACAGTCAAACCATTACAACGGTTTTGTGGGGCTTAGTTTATAAGTTTACTTACCATAATTGATTAATAAATAAATAATAATAATAGTTGGGAAAGGCTAGGCAGATGATGATGTTATTTAGTTAGTATTTTTCTGAAAAACAATGATTAATTCCTTCAGTATTCATGAAGGTTCAAACTTAGTTATTTTCTCTGCCAATCGAGTCAGTTTCCAGTTATTTTATTTTTTGTTAAAACCTTGGAAAGGCGACCTGTCTTTGGGGATAAAACCGGGGAGATTTTTACCTCAGTAAAACCACTACGGTGGTCACCGTCCGCAAATGGGAGCTTTCCTCTAAAAATACCTGTCCGGAGCCTTCGGGGACCTCCTCAACCTAGTAACACAATGCCCCTAAGCAAGACTGGTGGGCAGATTTTCTAGCTTCTGAGTATCCTAATGACGGAGGGATTTCAGTGTGCAATGGATGGTCGCCTATCCAGGAGCGAGTTTAGCTAGTGTTAAAGATAACCTTGAAGATATTGCTTATCCTAGAATATAAACCCTGTGGCTTTTACTATTTAGCCTCTGAACCTTCAAGACAATATAACATTTAGCTTTGTTAAATATTCTCTTTGATCTATCACTTTCATTTCATAATAATAATTGTCAGATTAAATAAGTACTTAAATATTATATTGGTAATATTATGATGGTTAACTGTGTACTAACCTGTTATTTATTACTAACTGTTGCCCGTCAACCTCGTTCGCATGAAATTATTATTATAAACTATTATTTCCCAATTTAAATCGGATTTTGTAAACAATTTCAAGGGTTATAATTTTTTAACCTAATTCTTTGTCTAAAAATAAAAGCAAGCCCAAGTTACTCCTTATAAGATCAGCTTATTGCCAGTAAAAGTCCAGTCAAAATCGGTCCAACCGTTTTGGAGATTAGCTGGAACAAACAGACAGACAGATAGACCAACAGAAAGATAGACAAAAATAAAAAAATAAAGTATTGTTGTTAAGTACCGTAGGTATATACTTTCACATGCATTTATGCACTATATGCATACTTAATTACGGCTCGTCAGCTTTATGTACTTAGATCCACCCTTAGAAAGCACGCAGGCCTTCCTCCTCTTAGTACAAACAAACGCACGTACGTACTACCAAATATACAATACAAAACCTCCTTCGCCAAACATCAATATTATATACTAAGTACTCATATCTATAAAAACATTAACAAACATCTCAATATCATAAATCTAAACTCACATGCACTAAAATCTAAAGTAACAGAGTGGCTGCTCCTTAAGGATTACTCTTACACGGAGTCTTTACTCACCTATCTTGTATAATACACTCACACACCTACACCCACATACACTCACACCTACACACACACCACTCACACACACAAACACACAACATACATTTCTATTATTTTATACCATACAGTAGAATGACACAGTCCACTTAAGATTTAAGTTTTTGTTGATTAATGACCGTAAACTACCTCCTATACCTATACAGGTTTACCCTAGCTTAAGAGGTAGAGTAATAATCTTGTACAGATTTTGCAACTTAAACTATAAATGTACCTACACGTATTTGCTGTATTTCAAACTCTGTATGTTTTTTGGATAAATAAAGATTTATTATTATTATTAATTTAAAAAAAACTTTGCTTCGCTGCCAATAAAAAACAACAGAGAAACGATCAATCGAAATTCAAAACACTTGACAGCTGATTCACCCAAAAATTCACACCATTCTTATCAAATTTTTCGGCACGCCATAAAAGGATGTTTGCAGAAACCGTAGCCACCGCGTACAGTTAAGACCCAACACGATAACAGTATCTCGGATCATAGTATTACAGGATTTAGTCATATCGCGTGTGTAATGTGAAATTTAAAGGTTATATTTAAGACTTTGGTGTTTACCGCGGGTAGAGTGACTTATGTCATGTAGCAGATGTGAATCTGTACGGCGTATTTAGGCTACTTTTAGTGAGATGAGTCAGGAATTAGGCATTTTATAGGCCTCACAAGGTGGATCGATGACCCGAGGCCCTGCCACGAGTGTCAAACTAACGTAAATACGTCGATTTATTTTCATAAATTTAAGAATTTATTCATATTTATTTAGTGTGAGATTCATACATAGCTTTCGAAAAATGCACCTGATTGTAAGCGAAACGCAAATTCAAGAAAATGGATCTAAATTGAAGACATAGATTCCGTTTAAGTAATTGTTATTCTAATCTTCTAGGATGTTAATGTTTGTAAGCAGATGTTTGATTGTTTGTTGTGGACACGACGTGAGCTTCTATTTGTTAGACACGACTGTCTCTGAGGTAGGTACCTCAGAGACAGTCTTGTCTGCACTGCACTGCACGGCTGTAGGTACAGCCGTGCAGTGCTGAAACAGCTGAATGATACGGCGTATATCGTGCTGTTGTTCGGAAGTGCAGCGCTGAAACAGCTAAAAGATACGGTACGACATACTCTCATTCAAGAATGTCATTTCTCTAAGGTTATGGTCTTAAAGCGCTGAAACTGCTCAAGTTCCATTGCACCAGCGAGGCGTGTTTTGGGCTATCGTAAAATAGAGAGCAATAATACCTGTAAAATACTTCCCTACGTCCGCGTCCGTTCAATTTTTATATGCAAAAACGAAAAAAAGAAAAAGAATCACTCGATTTACGTGTTTTTAATGTTATATTTGTAGGCGTATATTAGACGTGCGTATAACTTTCCCATATCGAAAAAGTTTATGGCACTAAAATCTATTCAAAATTATTCTAAACATTTTATAATTATTCCATCTGTTTCTACAACCCTTTGTGCACAAGTACTTTTTATCCCGTGTTGGTACCTAAGTACCCTCGACATAGATTTCAACAAAAGCTAGTATAGACAATAAACGACTAGAAGAGGTTTTAATATTAATCTCGCAGAAAAATCACAATAATAAGGTAATAGCGTATGCGTAGTCTAAACAAATAAATTATTTTGAAATGCAAATAAAATAGCATATTTGTTAGATTTAAAATGTTTTCAGCTAAGTATAAATAAAACTGTGTCTTAGTAGGTAGGTATATTTTCAGCCCAAGTCTTGACAGAAATATAATTTGAAAAGAAAGTTTATTTACGGCACAATGAATGCCTTTCATTTTTATATTTCGCAGACTGTATGATTCAAATGATATTCAGAATATTAAAACGAAAATGGTTTCCTCTGACCATCCATTTACGATGTTTCCATGTCCAAGCTAGCGAACTAATATTGCCGAGTCACGGAAAGAAGCTATTCGGAAAAAGGACGAGGTTTTGTGGTCCGGATAATTAAAAACGTTACAGATGACAAGACTACTACATCGAGGCCCGTCGCAACATACCGATCCATGCCCTCGCCGACCTTTGCTCGAACCAGCCAGCGTGGCTGAGCCTGTAGTTTAAAATCAGCCCCTAAATAAATACCATTTAGATCCAGCCTGTCCCTTTGCTGTCCTCCCCCAGCGACACCCTAAGCGAAAGCTCGTACCCCTCAGGGGGTGCCCTTAGCGTGTACAGTTGGTGCCAGTTAAGATCGCAATAGCGGTCATTGCCCTTTCCCTACGAAACAAAACAAATGAACCATGTATCGTTTATCATTAGAAAAATTGTTGAAGATCACGCTAAATATCGATTCAAGACTTGAACAGGCTTATTTTTGGCTTTCAAAGTTAAGAACTTTAATAAATGTGGGTCAATGACTGCTTTTGCGATCTTAACTGGCACCAACCACAGTCGCTTAGTTTGTAAGTTTTATGCCTTGGCTGGAGGCCTTACACTCAAGGCACCCACAGGATAGTCTGGTTAAGCAGACGACAACCTCCTAAGTTGTCCTGCGAGATAACATTCACAAAAAAAAATACCACTACTGTTTCATAAGTACCAACATAAGTTTGCCGTATTTAACGAGCATCTCATAAACGTTCCACGAAATTAATAGCATCGGAAACTCTAATAAAACGAACGAGATACCAGTAAATATTTTGACATCCGTTTCTCAATCCCTCTCTTAAAAGTCTTAACTCACTCTTAACAGTTTTACAGCGCAATAAAAATGTTTGCCTACTTTCAGTAAACAACTTTGAACGGGGTTCTCGTTCTATTTTCGTTGTCAGTTTAGCTTATGGCCTACACCGCATATAATGTTTTCTTTGAAGTTTGAGTCACTGAAAATTCACTCGAAAATTACTATTAGAGGAGGATCGTGCTGTAATAGGGAATCGGTTAACATGCAAAGGGTACGTTAGCATAACATAACATGATATTATGTTTAAGTCTCATGTAATAGGGGGCGATCCTATTGCCATCTACCGGGCACAAATTCAGACTCACACTCAGACACAGACAGAAAAATTATCTTAAAAAAAATCTCTTTTCTAAGATCTCGTGCTCAGCTATGGTACATTAGCTAGAGGGCAAATTATATTAATTTTGTCATTAAAACCCAATCGATGAGAAACGAAATTAATGAAAATGATGTTTATTTTTGCAATTAGGTTTTTCAAACACTTTTGCACGTCATTTTTTAAAACTATATGGGCCCGGTGTTTCGTACCTGACTACTCTGAGAAGAAACAGCCGAAACAAACTTAGAGGTCATGAAGTCCAGACATAATCTTACTCAGTTCACATGAGGACTATGCAGATTAATGTCTGAGATGGTCTTTTGAAGAAAGAACGACACAGATTTGAGTGGACCTGTCCAGTCAGTGCGAGCATTTGTCAGTTATCGTGTAGCTCGACTTATAACTCAAGGAGCTCAACGAAACGACGAACAATACCAAAGAAAGGACATTTGAGTAGGTCGCTTATAGTGAAGATTTAGAGAAGTGAAAAGTGAAGAAACGAACCAACCAGGCATGTAACATACAGCAACCAACACTGAGCTCGCGAAGAGGATTATTGCCCACTTTCAGCCTATGTTATCTAAAAGGATTTTCCAGGTTTTTACTAAGTTTTTAACATTTTTTTCGAGTGTTTTTGTGATTAAAAGCAGAGCTTAGTTTGGAGTAGGGCGCGGTATTTATGTACATGTTTTTCCACTTTGGCACAGGTGTCCCAGAATTATTCGACACATCGAATTTCTCCCGAACATTTGAAATGGAACGCGTTTAGACGTAGTTTTCCTTTTCCCAATGAAGGGAACTGAAATTCTGAGTTTTGGTAGTACAAGTACGTATGATGTGAGTATAAATGTTACTTAATTTACGTTTACATCGTAAGTTCGCACTTCTTTACTTACAGCAAAATCTTTAACCTACACGAATGTATCCTTGGCAAAAATGTTATTAAAGAAAAGACATTCAAATATATTACTAGCTGTAAGTATAAGTAAGTAAGTAAGTATAAGTCGTAAGTAGTAAGTATAAGTGTAAGTACTAGTGTATAAGTCTTTTTAAATCTCTTTGTATTAAAGAAAGAAAAGAAAGAAGAACTCATCAATACGTTGCTTTATATAGTAACCTTTAAATAAAATAGATTAAAAAGAGTGAGTACATTCTTCAGCCGAGGAAAATATAATTTTATTCTGTTTATTCATATTTTAGCTGCTACTCAAACTTTGTCTAATCAACTTAATTATTATCCATATGTATTAATATTTTATTATATCCACAATGTTCTGACAAATTTAATAAATATACCAGTTTGAACTTTACGCCGTCCGATTTCTATTATATAAAATAAAAACAAAATACAATAAAAATAAAACACTGCACTCGGGATAATAAGTAGGTAAGCCAAACAAAGCTGTGTATTTTAATCATAGTATCAAAAGATAATGTACCTATAATCAGAGGGCCTTTACAAGGTGACATGAACCCCAACAACCATGTTGAAGGTTATTCCAGAAATACGATACGTTTTACAAAATCTTTCCAACTGTCCACGACGACAACTCGACCAACGAAGAATTTTAAGTCCTGATTGATACAATATACACCGTGAAAACGGACTCTTCACGAAGCCGTCAACCAAGCATTCTGTACATCAAACTAAGTAACTCTACGCAAAAATTATTGCTGGGAAACGACTTTTTTTGGGGTGAAAAATCACGTTTTACGGTAAAACTCAATGTAACGTACTCAAAACATTTTGTTGATGGATGAATTTAATAGTAAACGGGTTATAGAGGTATTTAAATTAAAGTAAAAAAAAACTAGAGTTTGAAAAAAAAAAGTTGTAACTTAGACCTCCAATATCTCCGTAACTAGGTTTCCAGGTATGGTCCTGAATAAAAAAAAATATCGTAAAGACGGGAAAAACAAGTGCCTTTCGGTCGTTCTTCATTATGAGTCTATATACATTCTAAGTTATCTCTGCCCAAACACACCTGTATCAGCACCTTTCAGGTTAATTAATACAAGCATTACGTTTAAACTAAAAACTCAACAATTTTTCAATAACATATTAAAATGTATTTTAAAAATTCAGTGACTATTTATAATACTTAAATTCACTTTGACGTACTTATTTCTCCATTTCAGCGCAAACTACAAAGGAAAATCTGAAATTAATTTTCAGTCAATATAAAGATCTAGTTATTGAAAGGTACTTAGCCTGCAAATGATTTATTCAGGCAATCAATTAATCTGAAACTGAAAGGGTAAATCATAAATCTGTTTTTTTTCTCTTTCTTTTGCTACCTTTCGTCTTATACACCATTATTTTAAGATCTTATTAAATTTTTATTATTTTTGTTATTTAAAAAAAAAAACGGTCCCAATGGTTCCGAGTTCGATGATCGAGTTTATGGCTTTCGGTTTCAGAACGACCTAAAATTAACGGTGTATACATACCTATATACATATGTATATGATTTTTATGTGTTGTTACATAATATAACGCCATTTTCCAATCAGGAATTTCGCAGTAGTAGCAACGGAGTCTCAAAAAATCAAACATAAGCCTGTTCAAGTCTGGAATCGTCATCTATCGTGATCTTCAACATTTTTTGTAATGAAAAACGATATATGGTTTAGGTATTTGTTTTGGTTCGTACGAAGAGATAATAAGGAAGGGCAATGACCGCTATTCTCATCTTAACTGGCAACAACTATAGTTACACAAACTACACCATACAGTAAATCAGTTATAGTGCGGGTTCATTTGGCATTGTTGAGAGAAATAAGTTGCGGTCTTAGTTGGGCTATATTGTTCATTGAGTTATTGCTTGTTGTGCCTTTTATTGTTAGCTGGATTTTGGTCTTTGATTTATTTGAAATAATCATTGAAAATAGGGAAATATTTCAGTAGAATCTGTTTTCTTTAGTTAGGTTTCCGTACCCAAGAGGTTAACCAACGGGACCCTTATTCAGTAATTTACAATTTTACAATGTTCTTTTTAAACAATAAATATAGGTAATTAATAATGTCTCAATTTTTAATACGATTGACGGAATATATATATTTTACACTTTTTTATTTACATATCTATTTACAATCTAAATGCTCATTATTGCTAGCGGTTATTACGCTAGAAATATAAAAGAAAAATGTATGTATGTACTTAAAATCACGCTTCTTCAAGTACAGATTCTTTAATTTTGTACATTATTTACAGCTGATGAAGTTCATCATCATCATCATCATCAGCCTATTAATGTTCCCACTGCTGGGACACAGGCCTCCTCTCTATGAGAGGGAATGGGCTATAATTCACCACGCGGGCCCAGTGCGGATTGGTAGATGTCACATGTCTTCGATTTTTTGGTTCTAGGACATGCCGGTTTCCTTACGATGTTTTCCTTCACCGTTTGATGAAGTTACTAACGAATTAATATTTTAACATTTTTGATAATTATCTTCTCTCATTTTGGAGATTTAGAATATAGTAAACTTTGGTGTACCTTCTCCCATTTCTGCAATCAGTATTTTTAACTAACAACAATAGAGTACTAGATTAAAAGAGTCCTCCTCCCACTCTCATAGCCTCTACTGTCCGTCCGTCCGTCCGTCCGTCTGTCTGTCAGCGGACTATATCTCATGATCCGTAATAGGTAGACAGTTGAAATTTTAACAGCATGTGTATTTTTGTTGCTGCTATAACACTTAACACTACTAAATTTAAAAAAGGGACTGCCTTACCATGATAGTACGGAACCCTTCGTGCGCGAGTCTGACTGGCACTTGGCAGATTTTTTTTTTCAATTGATTTGGTAATTTACGAAAGAAGACATAAAAATAAAGATAAGATAAGATAATTTTTTGTCATAGATAAGTACTATATGTCATTGTATAGGTTGGAAAGATTTTCCGATTATAATGAAATGAAAATACAATAACGTGGCGAAACCTGTCAGAAAAATGTTTCCATTATCGATCGAGAATCCGAACTGCCATAATAGAAATGATTACAGACTCGCTTTATGTCACGATAAAATCCAAATCTGTCACCATCAGCATAATGTAAGTTTTCTTAAAAATACACATAGGTATCTAATAATATGAGAATAAAGGTTAGTTGTGATACGAATTTAAAAAGTGTGATTTCATATAATTCAGCCTTAAAAAATGTCCCCTTTTATAACAAAAAAACATAAACCAATTACTTTTTCCCTTATGGCAAGCCTTATTTCAATGAATCCATACTAATATTATAAATGAAAAAGTAACTCTGTTTGTTGGTCACCTCTTCATGATTAAACGGCTGATTATATCGTAATGAAATTAATTAGTAAAATTACACCATACGTTTTTCTTTTCTTTGTATTGTTTCGTAAGTTAGATAATCTCTTAAATGTAGGGTCTACTATTGTATTTCATTTCTATAGCCACCCATTTTCATTTATTAATTTTAATCTTTCATAAGCTAACACTTATTTTTGTGAATGCTGGTTAACCTGTAATTGGCGACTGTGTAAGTCCAAGACTGTAAAACCTATGTACCTAGACCTAAATTTTATACACAGAAGCTGTTGGTGAACCTGTACTTATTAAATAAATAAATAAGTAATGAAATTAGTTAAGACGATAGATTATATCCTGAGGCAGGACACAGGCTCTATTTTTTTTACTCACACATCCCCATCCAAACTTCCACGCGCACGTAGTCGCGGGCAACAGTAAGTATTTTTAGAGTTTTATTCGAAAAAGCATTACAGATAAAACTCGCTCACATTCCCAAGTGGTTCGATCAGTACAATTTTACGTGACTAGAAAATCTCTGAAAAGATAACAAAGATCCTTCCGACCGCTTTATCTTTTATTCTCAAACAGCAGTTTATTTTATTTGTAGAATGTTATCCGTTATCTTTCCATTCTTTTATCAATAGATACAAATACGAGAAGAACTTCCAATTACGCCATATTTGATGTGATATGATGCGCTATCTAAAAATGGAACGTTGTCATGATATGGAGTGGGTACTTCAGTTTTTAGGACTGATATTAAAATATTGATAAAAGTTTCTGACGTCGTTTTTTAAATTGCACTTGCATGTATATCATGATTTCAAGGGTGTAAGTACTTGATAAAAACTTTTTGCTAAAAATTATCTTCCAAAAACACACAAAAAAAAGTCTAAAATAACTTAACTTTGGGAAGTCATTGACTGTTTGTTTCATTGACTTTTTTGTCACCGACTTCCGAAAGTAAAGTTATTTTAAATTTTTTGTATTACCGCACAAATTCTTCTCATGAATTATGTTTTACATTATACCTAGAAATTAGGAAATACGAATTAGGTATCATCATGTTAACGTAGCCGAAAAAGAAAAAAAAACGTATTAAAGAAAAAAAAAAAAAACTCCTGACCCGATTTTGATGAAATTTCTATAGAACCCATCGGAAAATATATCCTTAAATTACGGAGTTATGAGGTAACAAACATAAAAAAATACAACCGAACTGAGAACCTCCTCCTTTGATGATTATAAAAATATTGAATGGAAAGGCTCATTATCTGCCCAGCCTTTTCCGAATATACAGAGTGTAAACAGAGCACCGACTCATCACGAAGCTGTCAACCAAGCATTCTGTAAATCATACTAAGTAACTCTATTATTCTACGCAAAAAATATTGCTGGGAAACGATTTTTTTTTATTTGGGGTGAAAAATCACGTTTAACGGTAAAAGTCAATGTAACGCACTCAAAACATTGTGTTGATGGATGGATTGAATAGTACGGGGGTCGTGGAGGTGTTTAAAGTAAAAATCTGACATAAACATGTATTAAAAAAAAAAGTTGTGAAAAATCACACACTTGGGGGAGGCCTATGTCCAGCAGTGGACGTCTTTCGGCTGAAATTATGATGAAAAAAAAACTTGTGGAAAAGTTGGAACTTTGACCCCCAATAGTTCCGAAACTAGAAGGTTCCCAGATATAGACTAGAACAAAAAAAGAAAAAACAAATGCCGTTCGGCTTCGTTCAGTGTCTTTTTACACCCTTTATTCAGGTCTACATCCAGTCTAACCGGCTGCAGGTTAATACCAGTATTTTACATGTAGTAACTGTCTATTAAACTCCTTCAAAGTAATAACTGGGTAACACGAACCCCTTATTAAGACTGGTTGTAACATTTTCGGGGTTCTAACTACACGTATACCGACTGTCAAAGATTTACAAATGGCGGATGGGATCAACGGCTTAACGTTCCTTTGAGGCTCGAATGAGTCTTTGTATGTAATGAAGGATCTGCCATCCAAGAAATGATTTTTTCAAGCGTGGTTTGACCTAGAAAATCGACCGCAACAAAATAAAGTGGAAAGTAAAATAATGTTTTTTCAAAGACAGCCTTTGAAAGTTTATTTTTGAACACTAATATTGTAACTGCTTTGTAGTTTGGCGGGGGCAAGTATGAACCAGTTATAGTATATTTTTGTGAATAAACACTTTTTTAATTTTATTTTTTTATAGAGGAAAGATTTGTATTTTTGTGTGTATGTTTGTAATCAATAAACTCAAAAACTACTGCGCCGATTTCAAAAATTCTTTCACCATTAAAAAGCTACATTCACCTTGAGTAACATAGGTTACATTTTATCTCCGTACTCTTTCGGAAACGGGAACTACGTGGGTGATACCGCGTGACGTCCGCTATTTAATAAATAATATTGAATGAGCATTCAAAATGTTACTAACAAAAATAAACTTAACATTTCAAACGAGTAGCTCGTTGCTTTCACTGTTTGTTTCATTTTAACTTTTAATAGAACCTTTTCATCGCGCAGCTGCAAAGCAAATCGTATCTATTTAGAAAATGACTAATGAGTCACCTTGTTAGCTTGATTCCCTTTGAAAGTGTTCTATGAATAACCGTTTTATTTAAGACTTGCTGTACCCCGCGGCCGTAGGCTGCGTGATTTTTTTATAAAAATCATACTCGTATTAAATCAATTGTTATATCAGATTTTGATAAAAATTTCAAAAGTTTTTTTTTTGCACCGAAACCTATCTTTAAAAAAAAGGTGGTCTTAGTTACTCCTTATAACATCAGCTATCTGCCAGTAAAAGTCCCGACAAAATCGATCCTGCCGTTACGGAGATTAGCCGGAACAAACCGATAGACAGAAAAAAAAGGTTATTTTTATTTTTTATAAGTACCTTATTAATTTCTTAAGCATTCAGTAAAAAGCCGTTGTTTTGAAATTACAAACAGATACTTCAATTTTATTTTATATATTTTATTTATTTGCAGTCGGTGACCTTTGTTTGATTCATTTAGTTTTTTTTTGTCACCGACTTCTGAAGCTAAAGTTATTTTTCACTTTTTTGTGTTTTTTGAAGTCGGTTTTATTTTTTTGTAAAAAAGTTTTTTTATTTTTCCATTTTTAGTTGTAATGTCCTATACAAATATTTGCTATGCATTTATTTTACATTGTTAAACATACATGTCACGGTAATAGGCTTATCCCCAATAAATGGAACTTAACATACCTAAACTGTCGAAATTTGGGTGTATTGTACACATCTGCGTACCCCTCAGAGCATACAGGCGTGATGTTACGTCATGATGTTGTGTAAACAATAAACATCCAAGCGATTGCAGCTATCACGACCGATTTACCGTCTAGTTTTGAAGAGTTCCATTGTATATCTCCGAAGATCAGCATCAGATCTTCACCAAATTTAAATGCAAACATCTCAAGAGTATATTCTTTCAAACAAAAAAAGAATTTTGAGAATCGCTCCACAAATCGAGGAGAAATCGGTGAACATACATTAAATTATACCACACAACTGAAGTAAAAATGTTCATAAAATGAAAACTACTAAGCTAAACCAGGTTAAATTTTTATGGGACTAAATGGCAACTATTCCGCATCAAACTAAAAAAGAATCACGTAAATCGGATCATAAACGGCAGAGTAATCGGTGTACATACAAAAAAAAAAAAAAAAAATACCAATCGAATTGAGAACCTCCTCCTTTTGGAAGTCGGTTAATAAAAATTAAAGTGGCTCAAGGATTGATGAAACCAGTACCTGTATTGACAAATTTCGAACCAGCTGCGCACACCGGAAACTGGCAGACACTTCAGTATTTGTATGATGGCGTACGTGTCTGAAAGCACGTCCACAATTTTTCTGTTGAGCAGGCCTAGCCAAGTTACAAACGTTATGTATCGATTGTCTTTCTACAATCGTAAACGTCTTGGCGTAAGCGATTTTAGAAAGCGCTAAATTGTTAGCCAAGTTGACACGACTGAGTCCATTGCTCGTTGTCTGTCTTTAGAAAAAACCTACACTTAAGTCTATGGTGAGCGTTCCTACCAAAGAGTATAGCGATCAACATTGTAGAAACGATAACATTCTATTCTATCATTTTGAACGATGTAAACTTGTCTACGAATTTTCTATTCGTTTGTGTTGATCACGTGATTTAACGTTGAGATCATGTCATTCCCATACATTTAATTAGTTTTCTACTAGCGTTAACGATTGTAGATTGACAACTTGGCTAAGCCTGCAGGTTTTTTCGAACCTTTAAAAATCCCTCTAATTTCAAATAAGTTATGGATCAATACCTAATTATTATTTTTTATTTCAAAGAAATAGATTTACTTAAAATAATTTTACAGCTCTTCAAACGATTTTAGATTTGTTAAAGTTACGATTATAAACCCGCCCCTAAGACAACCCATTGACCAACTGCTTGAAATTCCCAACTGGCTAGTAGTAAGTACTTTCACCACCTCCCACTCCCTACATAAGTGTTTGATTTAAAAAAAAAAAACTTATTAAACCGCTCGGGTCAATCTTTAGGTTAAGCCGTGCTTGCCTAGGTTAGTTTGTGGATGGGTGACCACCCTTACATACCGAGTTTCCTCCGTGCCTCGGAAAGCACGTTAAGCTGTTGGTCCCGGCTGTCATTTGTAGATCTTTGACAGTAGTTACAGGTAGTCAGTAGCCTAAAGTCTGACAATCAGTCTTACTAAAGTGGTATCGTATTTCCCAGTATGAACTGTCATACTGGATAATACGATACCACTTTGGTAAGACTGGTTGTCAGACATTTTGCGCCACTGACTACCTGTAACGACAACCCAGTGGTTGTGGAGGTTAGATAGGCCGTCCCTCCATGTTAAATACGTGTACTCAGCTGCATCCGGTTAGACTGAAAGCCGACCGCAAAATATTTGGGAAAAGGCTAGGCAGATTATGAAAAACAAAAAAAATCAGTCTCACTAAATAACAAAAACGTTGATAAAATTTATTTCAGAATGTAGAATTTATTAGTTCAGAACCAATAAATTCTACATTCCTGAATCCTATTTTAACAATATTGAATTATCAAATTCTGGGAACGATCACGTTTGCCCGACCTATTGTGACTAAAAGCGAAAGCTCATAGATTTAATCCTATCAATAAAAATACTTTTACATCGGAAAATCAGTGACCCACTTATTCCTATCAGAATCGATAACATTAATTTGTATTAGTCGTGTCCATAAACATTTTATGTTTATTCAGAAAACAGCGTAGTAACCAACTGAATACCTACATTACATATCGTCTGCTTGCCTTATCTCAACGAGGTTGGGGTCGGATTCTAGTCTAACCGGATGCTGAATACCAGTATTTTACATGGAGCGACTGCCTATCTGATCTCCACAACCCAGTTAGTACTGAGTTATACGATACTCCATGTCCGACTTTTGGGCCACTGACTACCTGTAACGATTATCAAAGATCTACAAATGACAGCCGGGACCAACGACTTAACGTGCTTTCCGAGGAAACTCAGTACCTACCTATGTGGTGGTCACCCATCTACGGACAAACCTAGGCAAGTGCGGCTTAACCTAACGAGCCACGAGCTCCACCAGTAGTTACCAACTGTATGGTACATATATTTTTTTTCACGACATTTTCGTATTTATATCAACATCATTCTCCTATCTTCATTCCATTTTTTTTTGGGATCAACCCAGCATGATTGTCGTCTTTTCTTATACATCTTTACAGCGTGTATCAGAAATACGTCGTCATATTATAAGGGTGTGGTACAGATTATCAAACTGAACAACTTCCTCCTTGGAACCAACATCTCAATCGCGAAATACAAACAGCTATTCCAAACCAGACTTCAATACCTACTCGACCTAAAATGTAGGCCGTCATCTCAGTTTTAATTCCATTTCTAGATGTATCATCAAACTGAACAACACTGTCTCCATGGAACCAACATCTCAATCGCGAAATACAAACAGCTATTCCAAACCAGACTTCAATACCTACTCGACCCAAAATGTAGGCCGTCATCTCAGTTTTAATTCCATTTCTAGATGTATCATCAAACTGAACAACTGTCTCCATGGAACCAGCCTCTTTATCGCGAAATACAAACAGCTATTCCAAACCAAACTTCAACACCTACTCGACCCAAAATGTAGGCCGTCATATCAGTTTTAATAAATTCCATTTCTAGATGTATCATCAAACTGAACAACTGTCTCCATGGAACCAACCTCTTTAACGCGAAATACAAACAGCTATTCCAAACCAGACTTCAATACCTACTCGACCCAAAATGTAGGCCGTCATATCAGTTTTAATAAATTCCATTTCTAGATGTATCATCAAACTGAACAACTGTCTCCATGGAACTAACCTCTTTAACGCGAAATACAAACAGCTATTGCAAACCAGACTTCAATACCTACTCGACCCAAAATGTAGGCCGTCATCTCAGTTTTAATTCCATTTCTAGATGTATCATCAAACTGAACAACTGTCTCTAAGGAACCAAGATCTTAATCGCGAAATACAAATGTTTGTTCCAAACCAAATTTCAATACCTACTCGACCCAAAATGTAGGCCGTCATCTCAGATTTTATTCCATTTCTAGATGTATCATCACTCACTCAATCTTTTACACTAACATCTTTAACAGTAGGTATAGTTTTTATTCCTTGCTAGTATTAACAATGTATCTTTTTTCAATAATGTTAACGGTAGCAGAACAGGCAGAAACATTCCCTAAACTTCTTTTTTATTCACTTTAATGCAGTAAGCTTTCAGGCTTATAAACTTGTTGTACCTATAAAATTTCAGCCAATTTTTAAGCCTTCTGGGTCTTCTGGCCGTTATTCCCGTAGTGAATGGTTCGTTGATGATACCTCAATTTGAGAATAATATAGTTAAGAGACTAGTTATTGAGTGAGGTATCCCTAATAGTTCTAGATTTGATACTTGAAAGCACATAAAATATGATAATATGTGCATTGGCAGTGTAGTTATGCCTGACTCGACACTGTTCCGACTCGTCATCGAAAAACAAAAGATCACGATTCACAATAAACTAAAGCAACCACGTCCCTGCGGTGCCTCACGCACAAACCAACTTGCTCAGCAAAGTACCACTGACGCGCGCCTTGCACGCACTGAATGACACTGCTGAAAGGATCGATCTATTCACCTGCTCTCTGAATGAATTAGCAAAAACAATGTTGTATGTGTTATGTTATTTAAAATAGTTATATATAAGATAGTTTAATTAAGGACCACGCTGACGCATTAGGATTTCCGTGTTATGTTAGTAGTGTTTGTGATAAATAAATAAAGCTAGGACACAGGCGTGAGACGTAAATACCAAACACTCAGACCAAATAAAAAGGTTAAGACGGAACTCTGCGAACAGCAAATTTATTTATTTTTTATTTATTTAGTACAGTATTTAAAACCATTAACACTAAATTAAATACCTAATCCTTTTACTCGGTCTTCTCGCAGAACCACAAACATTCCAACAATATCGTCTTCCATTCATCAGTCCAATCAAAACAAACAAGTCCAATCCAGGGTTGGTCTCCACGAGCGAGGTTCGTAAGGATATACGCGTGAAATCAAAGTGAGGCCCGTCAAATTACGTCTCGCTCTGTTCATACACGCTCACACGCACACATTTACATCAAACTACATTAAACTATGCCTCGATAAATGCACAACATGTTTATGAAACCAGCCTCACTTTTCTGTTCGCAGAGTTCCGTCTTTTTAGTCTGAGACCAGACATCTCCCGTACAAGATAGGTAGATGTTACATGTCTTCGATTCCTCAAGACGGATCCCTTTGCCTTCTACTTAAGTCCAAAATGAAATGTAGAAATTCGTTTCAAAACTCCTTAATCGGACATCGACACAGCACGGACGGTTGGGATCGGGTCGGATTGTCTTTGTGCAATTGCACGTAGGAATTGCACAAAGACAATGAGTAGAACCACATAAAACGCAAATAAGTAATAAAAAAAATACAAAAAAATCGTCCGTTTTTCCGGATACCACCACAATTCTCTTTGTACGCAGAAAATTCGAATAAGGGCGTTGATTGCGACTTAAAAAAAATTGTCTGATGACGGAACGGGCTTTGACTGCTCTAATGTCATTATGGAACTTACCGGTTTGAACCAGATTTTAGTCGTTAAAAGTTTCAAAGTGTCTCTATTCCACTGCCGTGCTGAATTAAAATGAACGGTTTAGTGTTACTAATTGTTAGAGGTACGGTGAGAGAAATTTTGGTGAAAAGGAAGTTGGCGGTGAAACGTGATCGATTTTGTTAACCTTTAAGGATTTCTTTTCAAATCATCATCTACGTTTAACATCATTTTACTAAACCCCAAATTCACCCTCTAGATCTATTTAAATAATTTTGTAAATTAATAAAATCTTTGAATATTAAGACTATTATATCTTAAAAGTTCACGGGTAGAATTTGGTAGTCCACCTCCTCTCACATTTGGGTTATGACCCTTTCACTATGTGGAGCAAAGGAAAGATAAAATCGCATAGGTACCTATACTAAATTTGAGACCACTCTTTACTATTCTTATATAATTTTAATAAAATAAATATTAGTTATTGCGTATGAAAATATATTAATTAACTAATCAAAGCCATATATTTCTGCATACACCGTAAAAAACCTCAAATCGTAATAAAATCACATTATAAAGTATATCACGGTTTATACGTAGTATCGGTATCTAATAAAAAAGTAGTTACACAGACATCTTAAAACAGTTTCTAAAAGATATGAGCGTAAAGCAGATACCCGCAGAAACTTTAATATCTAAAAAAACATTTTATAATAAGTTTACAAACCTTTTACGAGGCGACTTGATCGTTCTGTTGGTCCACTGAAACACTGGCAAACTGCCACAAACAATGAAAGTTCAGTTCTCTATGACAAATAAATTCCACTGTCTATTCTTTATTCAAAATAATCACGAAGAAAAACTATCGCAACGTCAAAAAAACAAAAAAAAAGAACGCGCTTTTTAAATCTGTCTAGAAACAATAACGTTAATGAACAGTATAAACTTTCGTGTGATTTTTTTAAAATTATTAAAGTTTGTTTTATTCAGTTAGAGAGTCAGGCTTTGGAAAACTGCTTACAGCCAAGTTTTACTGTTTTTCGTGTTGTTGACGGCTGATACCGGTACAGAGGTTCGCATCGGACGCTGGCTGTATACAGACTGAACGTAGCGAACGTTCGCCTACGCTGTCCGTCGCAGCCTACGCTCTTATTTTGAAAATGTAAGCCGTAAAGACTAGTGCACACTTCTTTATTAGTTGCCAGGGTTTATTAATATTTAGAATACCGTCTTGAATAAAACCTTTTTTAAGTGAAAATAAAAATAGCCATGTAATTTTATGTAGTCTGACAAAATATTATCTGGTTTACAGGCTCATTTTGTAGACTCTGTAATGTTATTGTCGAGAAACTTAACTCGCAAATTCTCATGCAAACATAGTAGAATCTTTAATAATGTGTGCGATATGATAATGTTATTCGAACTTGCCTATCGCTACAGAAATTCCAGACACTGAGTTTCGAGATCTTGGCAAGAAGCCAAGTTCAACATTAACGTTGTAAAAAGAAATAATTTTTCATAGTCAAATCAAAAACAAAAGTTATCAAGTTAATCAATCATGAAATGGATTCGAAGCAGTTGCTTTCTATATTTGATTGGAATATTTTAATGCGGTTCAATAAATTGTTGGCGGAAGTAGAATGTAATTTGTTTGAGAGGTTATTTACATTTCGAGAATTCAATAGTGAAAAGGAATCTAGAAATTATATGGATAATTTACTAGGTTGGTAATTTGAATGTCTCGCTTGTCTGGCTGCTAATTTTGAAATCTTGGCTTCTATTGCTAGTTTGGCGGTTTGTTTTTTAAAGGTTTTATCATGTTTTGTGCCTAGTTTTGTAAAGGCTTGTCTGGTTGTCCCCTATAGATGGCACTGTAAACTTAACAGGGAAGTACAACTGATTGAAAGGAAAACCCAAATTGATTCTCAGGCATTTATTTTGTTGAAAATATATTATAATCACAACGCTAATATCATTTTAGTTATAAATATTCGTTATTTCTTATTGAGACAGTGTACATACCTTAATTCTTTTTAAACAGCACTTATACCACAATTTCGGATTTTATGCACTCGTAGACTACGACTTATTTTTCGTCTATATATCACGGGTTTCGCAGCAAGACCGACTCGATACCGCTGACCATTGCGCGCGCGCTTAAAATTACCCTCCACTACTCAGTGGTAGGGTGCAACGGAGCGGCGAGCGAGTCAGTGTTGCCAGGATGAAAACAGAAAATAAGTTTAATAACTAATTAATACATTTAACTATTTTGTAAGCCGTGAACAGAAAAATATTTACAACGATTCCTAACATGATGATGGGAAATGTATGTATCACTAGATCCATCATGGATCTGGCCAATGGGTCTTCTGAGAATGATCGGTATCTTATATTATAATAAGTACTTTGGTATTATAAGGTTTCATTAAAATAGATGGACAAATTTTAACAGAGTGTTCAGTACGTCTAACCAAAGATTTCCAAGCAAAAAAAAACACAGACTTAGTGATTTTATTTTGACTTAAAATATTAAAAATTTACTGGCACTCTGGAATAAACACATTCATTATGGGCGCGTTCTCGTAAGTAGGTACCTACCTAGTCAGTTCTGTTAATATCATTCTGTATTTACTTACTTAAATCAGTGTATTTTTTGCTTGGATATCTTTGGTTAAAACAGGAAAATGTTAAACTTAAACTACTTAATTCTACTCAATTACGAAACTCTACTTAATTACTAACAATAATACTACAAATAAAATTAAAATCTAAGTTATTTTTTCTTGTGTTTTGCTAGAAATAAACTTTTTTTTATATCTTTTATTAGACCGCTGTGTTAAAATTTGTTTATCTATTCTAATGGGACCTAATAAATATATAATTATTTTCACTGACTGACTGCTGAGTATGAAGTCCTGGGTTCGATTCCCGGGTCGGGCAAAGTGTAATTGTGTTTTTCCACCAGGAATTTTTCAGTGTCAGCTACGGAGTCTAGATTTGTGCTTGGGGCAATAGGCTCGCCTCCTATCATATGGAATTTTAAACATAATTGGCAAAATATGGGTGTACTATTAGGTAAACCTCTGCCTAACACTTCGGGGATTACAGGCGTGATATTATGTTATCTATACTAATATTATAAAGAGGTAAAATTTGTTTGTAAGTTTGTATGTTTGTAAGTTTGTAAGTTTGTAAGTTTGTATGTTTGTAAGTTTGTATGTTTGTAAGTTTGTATGTTTGTAAGTTTGTATGTAGGGGGTAATCTCCGGAAGTAATGAACCAATTTTATACTAATATTATAAAGAGGTAACATTTGTTTGTAAGTTTGTATGTTTGTAAGTTTGTATGTAGGGGGTAATCTCCGGAAGTAATGAATCAATTTTAAAAATTGTTTCTCTGGTAAAAAGCTACATTATTCGTGAGTGCTATAGGCTATATTTTATTCCCGTACCCCCACGGGAACGGGAACTACGCGAGTTAAACCGCGGGACGTCAGCTAGTGTTATATATTTTCGCTAACGTAACCCACTTACCAACATGGCAGGAATACCTATAATAATTTTCAGTACCACATTCACTCGGCTCGTTACTCCGTTGACGATCCGACGTAAGATCATTACCTAGCAGCTTCACGACCTCAAAATATTCTGTATCACGAAACACGATGCCATGTCGCTTGTTATCTCGAATGCTTATTACCTCAATACTTTAATATCTTCATTCTCCATCGTTCAGAGTTTTGACGTAATGATATGTTTGCGCTGCATTTTCCTTATGTATGCTGTCAGCGGATTTTATGCCTATTTTCTTTTTATCTACACTAATATTATAAAGAGTAAAGATTTGTATTTTTGTGTGTGTGTTTGTAATGAATAAACTCAATTACCACTGCGCCGATTTCAAAAATTCTTTCACCATTAGAAAGCTACATTCACCTTGAGTAACATATTCTATACTTTATTCCCGTACTCCCACGGGAACGGAAACTACGCGGGTGAAACCGCGTGACGTCCGCTAGTTATTCATAAAGAATAACAAACAGCTGCTATATAAAACATAGAAATAAGAAATAGGTACACAAAACTTAAAGACAATATTGCAGGCCACTACTCTGTTCACAAATTACTATAGGAGATGTAACAGTGCTGAAAAGATCCATAAAAGATCTTGTTTTCTTTTTGGATGGGAAATCATCAAATGACTCCTCCCGCTCTAGGTGGAGCAGGAGGGAGTGTCAGACTTTTACTGACTAAAACCCAACCATGTTCCTTCATCGCCCTTTATGTTCCGGGGTCACGGTATCTCTTTCGAACAGTCCCGCAGCCCCAGCAGGCATCAGCACTTGCAAGAGCCTTTGAAAAATTCCATTCCATTCCCTTGTAACTGTCCTGTTCATCCTGTCATCATGAGATGACGGGCATGTGCACAAACACAGAAAGGGGTACTAGGTTCGATTCCAAGGTTGGAGGAGGTAGAATGTTGTCAACGCGACACTTCCGTATCAATTTGGTATGAGATTACAATCAAACTAATCAATAATACAAAATATGTACAAGTATCAAAAGGAGAAAACAGGGCGGCAGAATGTCACATGGCGCATCGCTGTCAACGGAAAAAGTGCCCAAAAGGCTGGCAGTTGCCACGTTGGATGGCAATGCTAACACCCTTTTTTTTGTGTACTTCTAACAGCTGAGACCGGCCCTAGATGATAATATTGAGTTTTACCATTAGTGCACCCAATATTTCAATGGCTTCCAAATGAAATATTGAGTGCATAACCATTTTCACAAGCCAATAAACACAGTTATATCCCACAATGAACTCGCTTTGTCATAATATTTCAGTTTGGGTCCGATGAAAGCCCGTTTCACAAAAAAAAAAACTCAAACAAAATATTTAATCACGAAGTAAAAAGTTCATAATAACATTTCTTTTGGAGAAATATTAAAAAGACAGTAGTGTTCTTAATTTATTTAAGGCTGAATAAAGCTTTTCTTACTTATTGGAATATGAATAAAGTATTTCTTTTAGGTACGACTAAAGTAAACTAGAATTTGGTAGAAGGCTACAAAAAAGCCGAAACAATTATAATGTAGTCAATTCATTTTCTTACATAATTATTTACATTTATAAATATTTCAAATAAAACACTATAAAAACATTTCATCATCTGCCCAGCCTTTTCCCAACTGTGTCGGCTTCCAGTTTTACCGGATGCAGCTGAATACCTGTATTTTACATGGAGCGACTGCCTATCTGATCTCCACAACCCAGTGAGTACCGGGTAATACGATACCCCTTGGTAAGACTGGTTGTCAGATTTTTTTGGGCAACTGAACACCTAACGACTGTCAACGATCTACAAATGACAGCCGGGACCAACGGCTTAAAGTGCTTTCCGAGGCACGGAAGAAACTCGGTACGTAATGGGTGGTCACCCATCCACAGACCAACAGAGGCAATCACGGCTTAACCTAAAGATCGACCCGAGCAGCTGTTATTATAAAGCCACGATATAAAAATAGTAGCCCACCAGCGCTGGGAACTGGGTCAGAGCTGCCGGTGGTTAGGGCTCTTTAGAGAGGAACCTCCTAACAAGACGTGCCGTGTCCAGAAGTACTGCTTTCTGAATCAAGCCCTTGATCCAGCTGCCAAGCGAGAGCCTCTTAAGATGTTGGTCGAGGCAACAATCTTCAAAGGCTCTTGAACATTTAACAAGTATGTTGCTAAGTATTCAAACATTTTTAGAAATACATGCAAGGTTGCTAAAGCACTGCACATTAGCAACAAGATCAAAACAGCAGAAAATAAAATAAAGACAGTTTGGAAAGTTATAAATAACGAGACTAACAGGAACAAAATACGTAACACTAGCTACACATTAGATACAGCATGTGGTCCTAAAAGCTCTAATCAGGAAGTAGCTCAAGAATTTGTAAATTTCTTTACCGATATACCACAAAAAACAACGAAGGCTCTTATTTCCTCACCTGAACTCTCAATTGGTTTATTAAAGGTGAATGTGTCTGGCTGTCTGGTTGAATTTAAATTTAAACACATTAACCCTATGATTGTTATTAAAACTTTCCGGCAAATAAAAATCAAACTAACCGAAGATCTATGGGGAATGTCTGTCAAAGTTTGTACATCCATAATTGAGACTATAGCCCCTTACTTAGCTTTAATTTTTAATTTATGTGTAGACCAAGGAGTTTTCCCTGATTTAATGAAAAACAGTAAAGTCATGGTTCTCTATTGTATTACCTAACTTTTTTATTCATAATTTAAAGTGCCATAACTTTTTTTGTCCTAATCATCATTTGTCCGAATGATAACTTACCCGAACTTAATATCACATAATATCACATGCCATAAAATTGAAATCCCTAAATACAATATGCTCTAAACCCGTTTGTCATAAATATTACAATCAATAATATACAAAACACTTAAAATCGTTTTCAATAATAGTTATAAATCCTAAATAAAAAAAAAAAAATTAAGATCTTAATAATATTTTTAAAACAAACCGGTATGTTCCCAGACGTTCCCAAAAGGGAACAGAACATTGTTATTTTAATTGTGTCTGTAATTACGGGTACCTACAGTAAAGTAAGTATTACTTAGCTTTTGCTATGCTATGAACTTCTCTCAACACAACACATTTTTATACAATATTGCTCTTATGAAATTTGTAAGAATTAAAAAGTAGAACCATCATATCGCAGAAAGTTCATAGTTAGAATCTTCTTTTGTTTTGGCATACATTTCATATAAGTAGTCACTAAAAGGCAGAAAATCAATCAATCGAACCGTCAATCATTATAAAACAGTTGAGTATGAACATAATTATGTGGATTTTATTTTTCCCTGTAATAAGTATGCAAACATGCAAACAAACATGCAGCAAGCATGCAGCAAGCAGGCAGCAAGCATGCAGCAAGCATTCAGCAAGCATGCAACAAGCTTGCAGCAACCATGCAAGCACGCATACAGTATGCAAGCAACCATGCAAGCGAGCAAGCAACATGCAGCAAGCATGCAACATGCAAGCACTCATACAGTATGCAAGCAAGCATGCAGCATGCAAGCGAGCAAGCAACATGCAGCAGGCATGGTTTCTGTCACGGCTCCGGCGCTGCGGGGCTCCGGCGGTCCCACGCGAGCTTATCGTCGCAGATGTGTTTAACGCTCACCACCGCAGCTTCGGCTTGCTGGCCGGCTTCGCCGGCCAGCCTCAGCAGCGGCGGCGAGTGTTACAACCACCTGCTCCTCAACTCGCGGGCCGCCTCGCCGGCAGACAAGACTGCGTGGGGTCGGATTTACAGCGATTCGTTTCTGTCACTAAAACCTAATTTTTAGCAAATGTTTTAGGATCAAACATTTTATTACACTTATATGAACATTAGGAATAATACACATTATGTAATATAATACTTAGGATAATTGACTTTAGGGCATATAAAATTAGAAGATTCAATTATTATAGTATTCGATATTATGACAAAACAGTTTTAGAAATAAAGATAATTATGTAAAACAAAATTTCGGGATTTTGAACATTATGGTAACTGAAGTTTATACCAAACGTTTTATGGATAATGATTTTCGAACAAAAATTTTTAGGAGATATAAGGGAGTACCTAAAGTCATACCTCTTTTCAAATCCGGGGACAGTAAAGATACTAATAATTATAGACCTGTATCCGTGTTACCAGTTTTTAGCAAGGTTTTTGAAAAAGTAATGCTTAATCAAATGCTCTATCATTTTAACACCAACAGAATCTTACATGATCAACAGTATGGCTTCACCAAGGGACGTTGTACAACTGACGCCGGTGTAACCTTATTAAAGCACATATTTACTGCGTGGGAAGAGTCTCAAGACGCCATAGGAATTTTTTGTGACCTCTCCAAAGCGTTTGATTGCGTAAATCACGACACATTACTTTTAAAACTTGAGCATTACGGACTGGGTAAACTTGCACTTAGTTTGGTAAAATCTTATTTGAATGATAGACAACAACATGTTCAAATAAATGGTGTTAATTCACAGGGGTTAAAAGTAAAAATGGGGGTTCCACAAGGCTCAATATTGGGTCCTTTCCTCTTTCTAGTATAATAAATGATCTACCCTATTTACTGAAAAACCAACCTCAAAATATGGTGTTATTTGCTGATGACACTTCCCTAATTTTTAAGATAAATAGGCGGGCCCAAAATCTAGATGACGTGAATAATGCCCTACTTCAGGTCCAAAATTGGTTCACAGCAAACAATTTGGTATTAAATGAAAAAAAAACCAAATGCATAACATTTGCTTTACCGAATGTTAAAAGTAGTGATTGTGATATAATCTATACTAATATTATAAAGCTGAAGAGTTTCTTTGTATGTTTGAACGCGCTAATCTCAGGAGCTACTGGTTGGAATTGAAAAATTATTTTTGTGTTGGATAGCCCATTTATTGAGGAAGGTTATAGGCTATATAACATCACGCTACGACTAAAAGGAGCGGAGCATAAATGAAAGATGTTGCAAAAACGGGGAAAATGTATTCCTTTTGTTAGCTTTTTCTCTCTTATGTGACGCAGACGAAGTTGCGTGGGTCAGCTAGTATTGAATAAAGAGAAACTTGAATTCGTAGATAAAACGGTTTTCCTTATTACCGGATTACGCTTAATTCAAGGCTACAATGGGGTTCTCATTTGACATTTCTTGCGGGGTGGCTAAGTTCAGCAGCCTAAGCCATTAGAAAAATCCGTCAGTATACTGATGTAGATACCGCTAGACTGGTTTATTTTAGTTACTTTCATAGTATAATGTCTTATGGCATTTTGCTGTGGGGACGGGCTGCAGATATTGAGTCTATATTTATTCTGCAGAAAAGAGCCATCAGAGCCGTATATAATCTTCGTAGGTGCGATTCTCTAAGGGAACTGTTTAGGGATATTGGCATCATGACGGTACATTGTCAATACATCTACGAAAACATAATGTACGTCAGAAAAAATCTGCACCTTTTTGGTAAAAAGGGTGACAGACATAATTACAGTACTAGAAATAGAGACCAACTAGTTCAGCCAGGTTTCAGACTCGCTAAAGTAGACTCATCTTTCATGGGGTACTGTTTGAGATGCTATAATAAAATTCCACAAAATATTCTTGAACTGAATGAGACGAAATTTAAAACATGCATTAAACGCACACTATTTAAGCAAGCATATTACAAGTTGAGCGATTATATCGCTAAAAAAATGCTTGGCTCAATGCTGGTCCTGCTCCACAAGGACAGGGACGCATAAATTGATAGCATTAAATTGTATTGTTGGAGCTGCTGAAGATTGTACAACTATCTTTGCATTGTATAGATTCAATCTCTTTAGCATTATATAAATGCATAGCCCATATTGTGTGAGTACTATGTACTAGAAAGCTATCATTCACTGGAAACCTACGTCTTTTCTTGACTTGAATGTGCCCTGGCGGTTTGAAGTATGTCATGCTCACTCAATTGTCTCGCTGATGGTGGCGCATGTGTCGGATCATTTAGTTCCCTTCAAAATGGTTGAGTTGAATGGTGCTGATCCATGCGTCATGTCCGTGAACGGGCGCTGTCAGTTGTGTCTGGTTATCTCTTGGTTGCCATGGCTTATTTGAATGAATTATTTTGAATTGTATTTTTTTTTGTTTGTGTGTTTTTGCTGTGGACACTTTTACCGTGCACATCTTGCTACATTGTTCTCACATAATATACCATCTCAACGTGAATGATGTAACCAAGATTTTGTAACAATATTCTGATTTAAAAGAGTGTCCATGGAGTTTCTTGCCCGTTCTTCTCCATAGAGATCTACGCTAGGGAATGGGCAACTACAGTACTTTCACAGTTTTTATGTCTTGTGACTGGGACTGTAGCTACATTTAATTTTCATCTTTGTTTCGACAATTTAAAAGTGCCTGTAACTGGTTTACTTGAAATAAATGCTTTGATTTTGATTTTGACATCTTATTATGATTCGGGAATGCCACAGCTGACACAAACTCTCCCTGCATGCTAAACTGATGTCAAAATAAAACAAATGAATATCGAAAATTCCAAATGTGAAAAAAAAATGGTAACACAGAACTTTATTTGTTTTTATTTCTCCTTTTGCAGGCCTGCTGGTAGAAAATATCTGTTGAAATAAGCTGTGCCTTCGTGCTATATGTTATGTTATATCTTTATGTTCTCTCTTGTGTGTAGGTACATAAATGATAGAAAGTATTACGTCCGCCTTTGTACAGTTTTTACTCGTGCCTATAGTTTAAATAGTTAAGTGCATCAACCACTGTTCTGAAAACTGATCAAAAGAGATACCGTGGCCCCGGAACACAAAGGGTGTCAGTAAAAGTCTGACTCTCCCTCCTGCTCTGCCCAGAGCGGGAGGAGTCATTTGATGATTTCCCATTCGAAAAAAAAAGGTAATAAAAATGAATTTCGTGGGTTACCACGAAATGATTATTATTATATTTTTTTAAATTTGCAGATCAGTGTTAGGCTGTATGTTGAACATTAAAATTGAGTTAAGGAAATTGTAATTTCAACCTTCAACAATTTTAACTCGCGAAATTCAAATTTTCTCATGTTTTTTTTTGCAATATGCACCCGTTTAAATAGAGAACTTCTCACCAGAAACTCACACGTTTCTTTTAATAAATACTTACCTGCAAGTACTCCCATTTCAGTAATGTTACGTTGTTATCATCAGACTTAAAGTAATGAGCTGTGCAAACAGTCTACACGGTAACTACGGTTTATTTAAGTGTGCAAAAAATATGAGGAGCTTAGGATGAGAACACATTTTTTGTTGCACTTTTGTTTTAAATTTTCTTGGTGCAATGTCCAGGGTAGCCCTCGAATTCAAAATTTGTTACGTTTGGAAATCCCATTAAATAAACTTTTCATGAAAATGTCGTTAAATGGGATTAGATAAACTTAAGGCCGTTTTCTATATAATTATAACTGTCACTTAATATGTCTAGTTTCGTAGCTATTGGTGTTTCTATGAACAAAGTTACTCCTATCCGCGTCACCTACCTGTCACTTTATACATAGAAAAACCGGCCAAGTGCGAGTCGGACTCGCACACGAAGGGTTCCGTACCATTGACTATATTTAGTATTTGTTGTTATAGCGGCAACAGAAATACATCATCTATGAAAATTTCAACTGTCTAGCTGTCACGGTTCATGAGATACAGCCTGGTGACAGACAGACGGACAGACGGACAGACGGACAGACGGACAGACGGACAGACAGCGAAGTCTTAGTAATAGGGTTCCGTTTTTACACTTTGGGTACGGAACCCTAAAAATCAAAGAAAGCTTTTCTGTGACGTTTTGTTTCTATCGGTCGGTAAACAAAATCTCAAACAGACAGAGATAGCAACCTACCGAGGGTTGTAGGTTGACGATTTTAATGATTATAATTCTATAACTAAATACGTGTTACAGTCGCGAATTATATTTTGTTTAACATACAGCCTGACACTAACTTGCAAATTGCAAAAAAAGTAAGAGAATTTGAATTTCGCGCGCTACCCTAGGGCTCCCCCTTAAAAATTTTCCTTACTTTCATTCTTAACTGTTTTACTCGCTAGAATTGAGGATATTTTTTGTTTATGAGATTTCTATGTATAAGTTTGTCATCTCACATCGTCACAGCGTAGTTGCGGAATAACGTACTACGCGCATTCTGAATAACGTAATTCGTCATAGCGTACTTTCAGAGTAACGCACTTTAAGGTGACGCATATTCTGAATAACGTACTTCGTAATACAGTCCTGGGTCGATTTAATTAAGCTTTTGGGTTGACTCTGACAGGATTGGCCCAATGTGGAAAAAATTACGAAAATCTTGTAGAGGCCGAAAGAAGCTTAGAATGATTGCGATGATGATGCTGTTGGTCACCAGCATCCACCCTAAACTACAGATTTTGTTGTGAAACATCTACTGGTGCGGGTAAAACCAAAATATGGCGTGGCGACGCGTTGCCAACTGTCAAGTTGTCAACCTGGCCCGAACAATCCCGAACATTACCGACCTGTTGAAGCAGGAGATCTACATATTCGTCACGGTTTAGAACAAGCCAGCAGGTCTCGGGGCATAGCGCTGGGTTACAATCTCATGAGTTCGAGTTAGATCTCAGGATAAGGATTTTCTTTTTGTGAATCGAGTCATTTTGTTTTTATTTTCTTTTATTTGGCTAGACACTTAAATCGATACTTTAACCTAGGATGTTGTAATCTTTACCGTAAGTTTCTACTAATATAAAAAAAACGATTTATGAAATTTCAACCGTCGAAGATAAATAGTTTCGGAGATATTAATTGCAGAATTATTGATATAATTGTATTGAAAAAGATGACATTTCACACCATATATTTTTTTTTTTAATTGTTCCTTACGGAACAGTCTAAGGTCTGAGATCATGCTGCCTAATCATCAGATAGACACACCACAGACTATTTTGGCATAGAGTATAACGTACGTGCGGAATTCCGTAAAACTATATTCCGAATTTTGATATTCCGATACTTTAAATAACCTACTAAAATTGTCTTACATGTCTTGCTAGCTGGCTGGCATGAGGAGTGTAGGCCGAAGACGATGACATTTATGACAGAAAGTGGGTGCGTACTTTCCTATTTTTTGTTGGGGGAAATATAATGAATGACTGCCAAAAATAACTTCGTGACCACTAACATCTATCACCTAAAATATCAATTGATCACCAGATTTAGTAAATTGAGCACCTAATTTTAATGAGGTGGTTGATGACAAACTAGTTTTGCCTAGGCCGACTTGGGGCACTCTGATACAGATAGATTAGGTTAGAAGGGTATGGCGCCTCCATACCCTTCGTGGTTATTTTTTTATAAGCCATCCAGGAGTCCGTCGCTCCGTCGACCGGGTCTCCCTCGACTCGGATGCAAGAGTATAACAGTTCAATTTCTGGTGGTTATTAACTAAAAAAATAAAATGTCATCATGTAGGTGAAAAAAAATTATTAAAAAAAACCGGCCAAGTGCGAGTCGGACTTGCGCACGAAGGGTTCCGTACCATTATTATCAAAAAAAGGGCAAAAAAAACAGGTTTGTTGTATGGGAGCCCCCCTTAAATATTAATATTATTCTGTTTTTAGTATTTGTTGTTATAGCGACAACAGAAATACATCATCTGTGAAAATTTCAACTGTCTAGCTGTCACGGTTCATGAGATACAGCCTGGTGACGGACAGACGGACAGACGGACAGACGGACAGATGGACAGACAGACAGACGGACAGACGGACAGATGGACAGACGGTTAGTCAGGAAGGTTACATTAATCGGTTTTTCTCAGGAATGGTGCATTACCTTTTCATGCGAGTGGTACCAGAGGGCCAAGGGGACCACCCTCCCTTCTCCCCCACCCCCACCCCTCCGCGTGCGGCCCGATACTAAACTATTATCTAAAAATATGTATGTAAATGTGTGTGTAAATATGTAAATAATGTATTAAAAATATCATTTAAAAAAATGCATTTCCGATGATTTTCTCCCCCCTCGGGGGGTTCCTACTGGTTCCTACGAGCGTGCGTGCATCTGTAGGTGTAAGTGGTCTCACTACAGTACGTACACCACAGCCACAGAGTTCGCCCAATCGCATGTCGCGCGTCACACTCCACGAAACAACAAATTAACAAACTTTCATGAGAATTGTAACGTCACATACCTAGCTATTCCATTCATACCAATCACACCGACCTTGACAAGCATAGCTTAAACTTCGACTAAAACACGGGTTAGTCGAAGTTGATTGTTACTATTAAACCATGAACCCTTAGCATAACATAACATTATCTAATCCTCTCCAAATATTATTGGCCAAATTACAAGCCCTCTCTTGAAAATATGACGCTGTCATCTTGACATAACATTTGACATCTCAAGTCAAGGGGGTACATGTAGTTGACAAATACACTTATGTCACAAGCACTTGTTCTGTCGTATGCTACGATATATCTTGCTTCTCGTATCTCGCGGCGTCTACGTTCCCACAAGTGAATGTTTTGTGGGGAAATTTGATGTTATACTAATTATGTTGGTTCCTTCTTCAGTTTGAAGTACACATGGCGAAGAAGCTGGTGGTGGCAGTCAGCAGCCAATCAATGAACGGCTTTGATATGTAGGGGTGATTGTAGCGTAGTTTGAGAGCACCATTTTTTTAACTGTTCAGGTTAAAATCCATAGATAACTCTGCCCTGGATTGTAAATGTGGTGTTGTTTCACAAACGATGCAACAGTTTATATCTTGCCCTGCCTATCCTGTTGGACGTTACTGAAAGTTTCAAACTCATCGCCTTTTCGTGCTGAATCAATTTAGATTGCCATCGACACGCTAAGTAGAAGATAGTTTTTATGAGTTTTGAAAACGCCACTCTCCCATAAATTTTGTATACAACGCCACTCCCCCATAGATTTTGTATACAACGCCACTGCCCCATAGATTTTTTATACAACGCCACTCCCCCATAGATTTTGTACACAACGCCACTGCCCCAAAGATTTTTTATACAACGCCACTCCCCCATAGATTTTGTATACAACGCCACTGCCCCATAGATTTTTATACAACGCCACTCCCCCATAGATTTTGTATACAACGCCACTGCCCCATAGATTTTTTATACAACGCCACTCCCCCATAGATTTTGTATGCATCATCATTCCCTTATAGTTTTTGTATGCCAACCTGTGACGTCACTAATTTGCCAGCCCAATGACTCAACAATTTATTGATTTGAATGCAATTAAAGATATAATAAACTAAAGGTCAGGGGTGTAGTACTCGTAACCGGCGTGCGGCTATAACTAGATGACGTGTGAACGTGGACGAAGTAAAGGGCGTATATTATGTAAGGATCGTTGCAGGTGGCGCAGGTGGCGCGCTATGGTTTCTTCGTATCCCCGTGCATTGGAGAAAGATGTAATTTTATTTTTATTTTAAGAGGTTATACTTATTATATAGTTTGTTAAATACCTATTTATTTTGTCTACCGTAAAAACATATAAAATACCTTTTACTAGTTTTGATTGATAGTGACGACCCAAATGGCGCAGTGGTAGTGAGGCTGCCTTACGTTCTTAGGGTCCCGGGTTCGAATCCTGTTAGAGGCAAATGTTTGTGTGATGAGCATGGACATTTGTTTCCGAGTCATGGATGTTTATTATGTATGTATTTACAAACTAAAAGTATGTATGTAGTATATCAACTATCTGGTATCCACAACACAAGCCTCGCTGCTTAGTGTGGTACTAGATGGCGCTGTGTGTAATGTCCAGCGATATTTATTTATTATTTATAATGGGCTCATCCTCAGTCAAAACTGTAGTATAACCAAGTTATATAAAATTAGACGACATTGTTATAAAAACCTGATTCGGATTAGCGCAGTAGGCTACAGTAGTTCATCACTGCAGGAAAACTAGGTATACTAGGCTAGTTTATTTTTCAAAACTATGCGAAAATATAGTAGAAAGGCACCCCAACTTAAACTCTCTGTTGAAAATAATTTTGAGCCATTTCTGTGAACGGATTTTTATAGAAAAAGAAAAGCTAAAAAATTCGAGTGATTTGCATATCGGATTTCAGTGAACTGCAACCATTTAAGCTGAAACAAAAGGGAACACAGAATGTAGAACAAAGTTGAATGGGGAAAAAAAAAACGTCGGGATAAAAGTTAAAAATTATTTTTAGCTTGGCGATTTTGTTTTTATTTAACTTCGCAAAATGTTTTCCGATTTCACGTTAAGACCGCTTTATGCCGCCTTAACTAGTATAAATCTCTCACCATTATTAAAGAAAATAATATACAAGGGCACGCAAAAAGAAATTTCAAACGTGAATTTCATTTCATTTCATGGATCTTCTTAGTTCATAATGTGTATATCAAAACGGCAATGTGTGTTGTATGGTTTTTATAAGTAAAAGGCGAGTATCAACCTATTACAAGAATTTGTGTGGTATAATACCTACCACTAAAAACCAGACTACTGAATAAAATGTAGCCTAATGTTACCCGGGCTAATAATAACGAATCGATTGATACCTTAGTTTCAAAAATCGGATTAATGATTTAGGCGCTACGGTGGAACTTGCAACGGTGGGACCCGAACCTATCGTACCACTCCCTTTCGGATACCTACGCACACTGGTAAGGAACTGAACTAGTGAACAACACAAGCTGTGGCTAGACCATGGCGAGTGCAGGCAGGCCAAGGAATCACTTCCTACTATCGACGGCCGCCTCACCAAACGCGCTCTTCTGTTGACACAGTTTCAGCCGCCATTACTGGACAACAACAACAACAGCCCATAACGTCCACTGCTGGACATAAGCCATGATGGGAGGAATTTACCGTAATCTCCACGCTTGGCAGGCGGATTGGAGATCGCAGTGATGAAAAACTAACAGAAAACGCTGCTGCCCATTCTCTGGTCTACGGAGGCGCAAGGTATTCTGCCTCAGACATTAGTCGCCTTATACGACACCCGTGAGTGTAATGGGTTGGTTCTATTCTACTCTGCTGGATACCACACGGCTAACATTACTGGACACGGCTCTTTTAATAAACACTTCTTTGTCATAGGAATCACAGACAGCCCCCTGTGCCGTGCCTGCATGGAGGTAGACAAGACAGCAGCCCACGTGCTTCTGCACTGCCCAGTGGTTGCAACATACGCGGCAAAGTACTTCGGTATCCCAGGTACTCTCCGCGAGATTTTCAGCAACATCAAGGCGCTGCTGGCCTTTCTTGGGAAGTTAGGGTGGATCGAATAAATTTCCCACCCGTACGCAAAATACCCGTATGGCAAAAGGCACGCCCCTATTACATGAGACTTAAAAAAAACTTTTTTGCAAAAAATAAAACCGACTTCAAAAAACACAAAAAAGTGAAAAATAACTTTAGCTTCAGAAGTCGGTGACTTTTGTTTGATTGATATTTTTTTTGTCACCTACTTCTGAAGCTAAAGTTATTTTTCACTTTTTTGTGTTTTTTGAAGTCGGTTTTATTTTTTGCAAAAAAGTTTTTTATTTTACCATTTTTAGCTGTTCCCAAACAAATATTTGCTATGAATTTATTTGACTGGTAATAGGCGTGAGCAGCGGTGGCCCAGTGGTGGCGGCCCCGACTTACGAACAGCAAGTCGTGGGTTCGAACCCAGGCAGGCGTATTACTTTGTGTAATTTATTTCATCACCACTGCTCTCAAAACGGTGAAGGAAAACATCGTGAGGAAACTAAAAAATTCGAAGACATGTGACATCTACCAATCCGTGGGCCCGCGTGGTGGATTATAGCCCATTCCCTCTTATAGAGAGGAGGCCTGTGTCCTAGCAGTGGAAACAATAATAGGCTGTTGATGAATAGGCGCATCCCCAATATATGGAACTTAACATACCTTTTTTTTTCGGATGGGAAATCATCAAATTACCCCTCCTAGGAGGAGGACTTTTACTGACTAAAACCCATCCATGTTCCTTCTTAGCCCTTTGTGTTCCGGGGTCGCAGTATCTCTTTAGAACAGTCCCTTTTGCTGACATCTCTTTGAGGCGCGCGCGGAACACGAACGAACTGTCGAGATCTGGGTGTATTGTACACATCTGCGTATGCCCTCAGAGCATACAGGTGTGATGTTACGTCATTTGAGACGCACGCGGAACATGATCGCACCAACTTAACATACCTAACTGTCGAAATCAGGGTGTATTGTACACATGTACCTACCCCCTCAGAGCATACAGGGGTGATGTTACGTCATGATGTTGTATAAATAATAAACATCCAAGCGATTGCAACATTCACGGCACTTTTGCCGTCTATTTTTGAAGAGTTCCATTGTATATCTCCGAAGATCAGCATCAGATGTTCACAAAATTTAAATGAGACCACACGGGAAGCACCAGCTTTCAAATAAAAAAGAATCATCAAAATCGGTTCACCCAGTCGAAAGTTCTGAGGTAACAAACACAAAAAAAAAGAGAAAAAAAATATACAGTCGAATTGAGAACCTCCTCTTTTTGGAAGTCGGTTGAAAATAACTGGCGAAATGTAGGCGGAGTAACGGGTGGTGTGGGGTGCTCTCATGCATCATTACCATTATGATAAAAGCATATTACGTAGAAGTATGCGTACAGATTTACGTCAGGCACTCACATTTGATTACAAATATCTCATTAGTACTGCCTTGCAAGTGCTGATAATTACTGGCTGTATATCTACCGTTGTTTTATTTTCTTTATTGCTTGTTTTTTTTTTTAAGGTGGCAATGGAGTTTGCGTTGTGTACATTGAAGTGGTAATGGGACTTTTTTATATTAAAAGCTTATCTAGAAATCGACTGGATACATATTGAGATCATACGACTAAACATATTGTTGGATTTCGTATTTGTTCATAATTTTCATTGTAGGGTAGAAGTAGAAATGACTTGCAAAATGCGTCACTACCCTATCATATCCCATCCTTTTCCCACATGCGCACCTGGACTATCGCTGTCCTTGTCACCTCCGACGGTGACTGTGTGAAGACCCTCGGCCACTTGAACGAGAGTAGCGTTACTAAGCACATGCTCCCTTATTAATTTATTGTTAATTTACGGCTTGCGAATTGCCGCGAGTGCATTTACGAACTATTGACAAAAACACTACGGAAAGTGCGTGTTTATGTGGTGAACGGCGTCTGCGCGCCCCATCGTGCGCTGCCCTGAATCCAGCAAGGACTCGAACCCTCTGCCGACCGACACGGAGGATAGAAGACGGTGAATCTACAGGTCAGTGGTGCTGCATGTTTCCTGCCATATTCCTCTGTCCATATTTACTAGTTCGTCGTCCTAATTCGTGTCGCATTTGCAAGGTCAGACCTACCCACGTACTTCTGCAACCCCCGCATTAATACAGTCCACTATTTAAATCAAACCAGCTCCCAGCGTCTGGGATAACCGCCAACAATTTTATATTTTAGCCCAAGTAATAGGTGTTAGGCGCCACCACATATGTATGTAACTAGACTAGTTACATATTTCACTAAGTGAAATATGGGAGTACTACACTGGCCTGCAAAACGAAGTATCACACTTTTAAAATTTCAATAACTTTTTAAGTATCTACACAAGATATACTTTCGAAACAAAAAGGACTCGAAAAAGAGTTTAATTTAGTACATATAAACTAACAAATCTGATAACAATTGCTATGAAACGTTTATTATTTTAAATCTCAAACTTCTTTAGTACGGGAAAAAAAAAATTTAAGAGTGCAGTATTTAATTTTACCTAATACACTGGTATTAGGTACACATGCATCTGCCTAAACCTTCAGGAATTACAGGCGTTATTTAAGGCGATTACAACAGCTGAATTAGCAACTCTATTTGTGGTGGTTCATACTTCGTCTGAAATGCTATTAGAATAAGGTTCTAATCAGCTTGCACTACAAAGTGGTTGTTACGTCAGTCACTGCGGGCCGAATAGTGCGAAGTGAGTGGTTTTTTGCGATTTACAAAAAATCTATTGATTAGACTAAAAAAGTAAAACACTATGATGCTAATATGTTGCTTGTAGAATTATTTGCCAAAAAATCAGAATGATCGTACGTATTTTAGTACGGTTTTTACTCGTTAAAATAAATTTTTAGAGATAAGTTCGTGATTTTTTTCTGTCGAATAAAATTAGTTGTATTATTTTTTCAAAACACTATCGTACTAGCTTAGATCCTGTAGAATATTATATATTTTTCTGGTTTTGTTTATTGTTGTAAATCATATGCTTTTTTGCATTATAAAACTCGCGTTTAGCTCATGTAATCACCTTAATGTTTTGTTAAATCTCCAACCCAGTCTGACAGTTTAGCTTCCTCTGAATTATTATTTTAATACTGACATAAAATTAAACACGCCTAAAACCGCAATATTAACACCACTATTAATATAATAATTCATAATAGACGACGTAAACCAAGATACGGTCTAAATTAGCGGATAAAGTTTATATCCAATCAAGTGGGTTATAATAAAGGCCATGGGTGGGCCATGTCTTAGGGCCCTCGCTCACTGCGATATTTTGCAGCGATACAAACGCAAAAGTCGCTACGCTATCAGTAACGCTACCTACGTCCACGTAACCACGATTCTGCTATAGCCCTGCGAAAGCGACATTATGAGAAAGAGACATTTTACTACCAGTCGACATTTTGCGAAAGCGATGTTTTGCGCCTGAGCCTATGCTGGCCTGGCGCGCTTCAGTCGCGATCCTCGATCCATTTTCCACTCTTCTTCGATGTCGTCAGAACCAGTCGCGCGTTTGCATCGATACGGTAGCGATGCTGACGCGGGTTTACATCACTTCTGTCACGCGATGCAAAAGCGACAAACGCGCGTTAGCAGTGATGTATGAGCGTGTTTATGAAACGCGTAAAAGCATCGCTACAAAAACTCTCCATGGGCGATGGGCCTTAGGCATTATGCCAGTGATCCTTTGCCGTAAAGTGGGCCTTATTAAGGAGCAGCACTAAAGCCACGACACACGCGATTAAGGCGATAAAACTGCCATTTTTGTGGCGTTATTTGGCACCCGTGCAGCTATGATATGGGTTCAGTTTGCGCATTATATTTTTTCGCAGGTTATTTCACTAATCTTTGGGTAGGATGTACTAAGTGTTGTGAAGATAAGTGGGGCAGGCGCCGGCCGGCCTCCGAAAATATTCGACGGCTATTTTCGTAATATACCACTTTTTTTTACTTTTTGTAGACCCTAGGTATAAATTAGAACGTTTGATGGACCGTTTAGTGCATTAATTTCGAGTCCAGTCCAAAAAAGACAGTTGAGGCAGCAAAGTTATATAGAATTTAAGCATTAAACATTATAAATGTCACCTGAAAATTTATCATCAAAGCAAAAAGTTCAACTCGTGTTGGATTCGAACCAACGACCACCTAATGACTTTCACCATTGGCGTTCTGACCACTGAACTAACGAGTCCTGTAAACTGCAGCTGAAATACGCCTTCCCTTGCGAATCTGTGACGTCACGGATCGATACCCTGAATGGGGGCTGCGATTGGATAGACTGCAGTTTGTATGTGTGGGTGTTGCGTCTATGCACACTTGTTGCGTGGAGAAAAGTATTCAGCTCTGAGATAATAGGTATGACGACAGTATCAGAAAATTGCAAATCTATTTAGTCCGTCAGTTAGAGTATTGGAAATTAATGGACACGTATGTTTTTTTTTTGTAATTCAATGAATATTGACAAAGATAAAACGCATCAAAACTCGGGAGTGGGGGCTCGTGACGTCAGAACTAGCTTAAAATTATACCAAGACGTGACGTAATGAGAATTTTAAAAGCGTCATATCTTCGTTAATTTTGGTTTACGTAACAAAAGAAAAAACATGGGTCAAATATTTTTTGATAATCTGACTGACGGACTAATTAGATTTTTACCGAGCACAAAGTGGGTGAAACTGCGGGCATTACCTAGTTGTTCATCGAATAAATGCCTAACAAACAGTGTTTCTTATGACAAGTAACGTATGTTTCTAGAAAAAAAAACCTTTATCGAAATTGAAATGCCAAGCCCTTCAGTTTCTTACTTTACTTTGTAACTTTTAGCAACCAACGGATTTGAACGGGTTATGAAAAGGAAAATAGCTACCACCAATTGTGTTTCTTAACAAAAAAGTTCTGTTGATGGCTTCAAAAATCAATGTGCGTTCTTGGTGGCGAAGTCTTATGAAAATCATCAATATTTCGTGTTTGTTTGTGGACCTTACAAAGAAACGGTTTGTTGGTAGGAATACAAATTATATCACATCATCACTGGAATATCCTCTGTAGCGAAAATTCGCGCGATACGAACGGCGAAGCGTCTATCTAGTGACTAAAACAAAAGGTTAGCGTAAACAAATTCAAATTAGAGGTGTCAAAAATACTGAATTTGGGCGGCTGAAATAGTAAGTGGGCGACAAAAAGTGGACGAATAGATATTTAAAACGGGGGAGGGACGTCTGAAAAAGTCACGATTATTGACCGTGGTATTTTGTTACCAATAATTTGGAATCAAAACAAGAGTGTTATACCTTTATTAAACATATTAAACACAGACTAATAATATTTACATTATTTACATACTAACTCTATAATAGAAATAAAAATATTTACAAGTATCAAAACGGGTTACAGGGCGTCGAAAAATTCGTCCACATCGCTGTCAACAGGAAAAGTGCCCAGAAGGCTGGCAGCATTGCCACGTTGGATGGCAATGCTGATTCTTTGGCCAAAAAATAGAACCACCCTCTGGTCACGTGAAGAGTCGACCAACCGTTTGGCGATTTCTCGAAAAACTAGGTGAGCACTTGGACCCCATGGCCCTAGAGCTTCAACCCCAAACGGCTCATACACATAATTATTTTATTATTATTGTATTTGCGCCGTTTGAAGTTTTCAGCACCTTTTGGTTTACGAATAATTAATTAAAAACCTGAGCAAGCTTTGTGAAATACACGTGATGCAAGGCGGGCCCCGAAGGAGGATTCGGGGGCTTTAAAGTGGCCTAAAAACCCTCACGTGAATATAAGATGGCCCCTAACCAAAAGAACAACATTCAAACAGTATGTTTTCAGAATTCAGTGAAACCCTATAATGAAACATAGCTACACTCAGACCAATAAGAACCAAGATTACAAGACTCTGAGCCCTTAATCTAAAAAATACAATACACCAATTAGTAATCCAGACTGTTTGCGAAAGAAAACACTCAAGTAACATAATTCTTAGAGTACACTTGCTGGGCTTCGAGAACCGCGCACGCCTAATGCCGACAAGTTCCAGGAAATCTCTGCTGCCGCTATCGGGAACGTGACTGAATTACGCAATATTGAACGAAGACTCAAGCTAGTAATGCCTGGGAGCTTAAGAAGAAATCTCAATCTTATTATGCTACACGCTGAGCTCAACATTACAAAGCGAAACGTTCTGGACTATCATCATCATCATCAGCCTATTAATGTTCCCACTGCTGGGACACAGGCCTTCTCCCTATGTGAGGGAATGGGCTATAATCCACCACGCGGGCCCAGTGTGGATTGGTAGATGTCACATGTCTTCGAATTTTTTGGTTCTAGGACATTCCGGTTTCCTCACGATGTTTTCTTTCACCGTTTTGAGAGCAGTGGTGATGAAATAAATTACACAAAGTAATGCGCCTGTCTGGTTTCGAACCCACGTCTTACTGTTCGTAAGTCGAAGCCGCCACCACTGGGCCACCGCTGCTCAACTATAGTTCTGTTTTAAATGTATAATTTTTCGGACCAGAATCAGGAATCAGACCACTAAATTTGACAAGTGACAGCTTGGCGACGATCTAACAATAAATTTTCAGATTTTTACATTATTCCGTTTGTGACAGCACATGTCGTAAAAATATGTCATGTTAGTCACTTTTTACAAGCGTCATATTGTTTGTTACATCGGAAGCTGATAAGCTAACAAACTTTAAAAACGGAGTTTTAAAAACAGATCTCCGTATTCAAACAAACATACAGGCTCAGTGTCCACAACATGGGTTTTCATCTCCAATCAATGCAGATTTATGCTGAAATCTAACCCATGTGATTCGCTTCCTATGCCCTCGTCACGCACGGTAGCACTCTCCCATATTGACAGAGGACAGTGGACGAGAGATTTTTTTCAAACAACGACCGGTGTTTGAAAAAAATAAAAATAGCACGCATGTTGAATGCGTTGGTCTCACCATGCCTTTATTTATTTTATGCTTCACTGCTGCTTTTGCTAACAGGTTTGCACAATTAGAGGGTAGCATGAGTTTTGTTTTTCAATATGTTAGTGCTGGGGTGATTGTGGAGAATGCAATTGTGCAAACACCTTGTGGTTTCTGTCGTCAGTAGGAGTCTGACAGACCCCTCCGCTAGTTCCACGGCGGAGGACATGCATAGAGGATTTCCAAACCAAAACCAAAAACATAAAAAAGAGTACGGGTTAAATTAAGGACTTTAAAATAGTAGTAAAAGCGCAGAGGCGCCGGTTCCTCTAAGGTTATTTTGACAGCGAGCACCTGCTCCGTATACCTGTGCGAGTTTTGGTATGTCCTTAGAGACCTCATGGACTACCCGACCGCGATCATGACATTTGGCCGCGGAAGCTTCAACCAGGAAGACGCTTGGTCGTGCAACCTGCCGTCTGACCAGTTTATTTTTCAAGATAGAGGCCAGTCAATGTGACATATAAATTATCGTGGTTGTGGCCGCGTAGCGCACGGGTATTATACTTCCCATTATTTAGTTATATTATAATATAATTAATCAATAACACAAGCAGAAGCACAATATTTAAACATTTTTAAATATTGTGCTTCTCATAATTACCCCAATTATAGAATATTTAAGACTTGGGCCCATATTTATATTTAAAATTATGGCAGAATAGGCAATCGCGCAAATCTCTGATTTCTTCCAGAAGTTATTTTATACAGGTCGCGGCACGTAACTCTAGCGCTGACCGGGCCGTTATTGCGCAAAAGTAAAAAATAAGAATGTCTCGGGACGTGCGTTGCGCCGATTGGCTCTCCAGTCATATAACATGCGCAGCTATCCCCTCCACGTTTCGTTCAGCGCTAGAGTTACGTGCCGCGACCGTGTAATCGTCGTATAATCCGAGCAGTTTCTTCTTTAGTTGGCAAAAAGAAAACCCTTTTATGATCACTTTGTTGACTGTCCGTCTGTCATGAACCTTTTTCTCAGGAACGCGTGGAATTATCAAGCTAAAATTAATATCAAATATTTAGATCTGCTATCTCTTAGAGCAGTGAAAAAATCAAACTTGTAAGTCAACGCAATCAATATGACCATTAATGTCGCATATTTTGCGATTTCACAAAGGAATCAGAACCTACTTCCTGTTGACCTAGAACCATGATATTTGACAAGAAGCAATGTCTTACAGCACATGGAAAGACACAAATCTAGAAACCGTAACTAATTAGATTAAAAACAAAAAAACCTACAAGTTTAAAGGGAACCCTCAGTGCGCGAGCCCAACTCGCACTTGACCAGTGTTTTTTATTCAGGCATGATATTGTCACTCCAGTTTATTTATAGCCAAAAGTCACAGGATTCCATTTCTTAAGGCCCTTCTAACCCTAAAATTAGCAACTCTATTTGTGGTGGTTCAAACTTCGTTTGAAATACTGTTAGAATAAAGTTTTAATCAGCTTGCACTACAAAGCGGTTGTTACGTCAGTTACTGCGGCCGAATAGTGCGAAATGAGTGGTTTTTTGCGATTTACAAAAAATCTATTGATTGGACTAAAAAAATAAAACACATAAGACCTGCTTTATAGTTAGTTCAGTTAGTATGTAAAGTTTTATGATCTGATTTGAAGTACTTTTTGAATACCAGCGGTTTATTGTTCGATTTGGAGGTAACTTTGGTGTTTTTTTTCTATCGAGAAAAGTTTATGGAATCGTGTTTTCGTCACACATAGTACTTAATCAGGCTATATATATAGTACTTAATAATCCTCAACTTTACCATATATTTATTTCAAAAATAATGCTGCAGTATTTTAGGCGTAACGGAGGATCATGCTAAGCCATTTAAGGGATATTTAGCTCTTAAGTGAAGTGTTTTTCATCGGATTTACTTATTGGTACTTCAGAAAGATCATAACAAATATTCCTTACAAACGGAATAATACAATCCATTAAGTGTAGCTTATTTCTTTCAAGGACATGACTAAGCGTATACAGAACCCTTGTTTTCTTAAGACATTGATAAAGTGTGTGGATTTAAATTGATAGGGTAAGCACTGATACTTAATCATGGAGATACATGATATAACTGTTGAATTCATTTGTTTTATGTAGATTTGTTTCAAACAAAGCTTTTAAATACTTGGCAGGTTTTTGTTTCATGTTTTCTTAAACTAAACATGGGTTTACACCAAAATACAAGATGAGACTTGAAAACTTCTTATTGCAATTACTTACATTTGTAAGATCATTGAGAGATTAGTCAAATATTAGTTAAAGACGTTGTGTCACACATGTATTGTAATCACTTTATACAGTGGGAATATTTTTATAAACAATAAGGTAACAGGATGTTGGCAACAACATAAAAATATTTTTTGTAAAATACGTATCATTATTTGGCAATAATGTTGTAATATTTTTGTAGTGGCAACACTGTCACACTTCCTCTTCCCTTAGCCAACATACAACTAACTTGCATGGTCACGTTTTTTTTCCATCTCATTAATTATTAAAGTTTTTATATCAATAAGATACTAAGATTGTGTCAACGGTTGTGTACCCAAGGCTGTATAATAAACAGTGTGTATCTAAAGCGTCTTTGCATTGGAAGATTCCTCCTGGTACGAGACCCAAAAAATATTCCTGGCGTGGCACAGCAGGACGCGTGCTCGCCACAATATTATTTACATTATTTACAAACTACAACTCTATAGTAAAAAAAATATGTATGTACAAGTATCAAATGGGTAACGGAAACAGAAACAGAAAAGTGCCCAGAAGGCTACTTTATACAATAATAATATAAAACTAGTGTGCAAATGTGAAGTTAGAAATAGTTTTTTTAGTGAATCAGGATTCTTTTAAAAAGTTTAGTAATAAACTGTAAAAAAAAATTGAAAGTCGAATATTTCAAACGCAACAAAATCCGACTGAAACTGTTTAATCGATGACAACATTAACATTTTCCACTGTACTTAAAAACTTAAAGTTTTAATAGTAAGTACTAAAATCTAGTGCAGCATTACACTTGAGAGATTCCAAAAATCGCGTTCTAGAGTAGTTAAAAGCACAGTAAAGTGCTAGGTAATGGTAGGAAGTACAAAGTTATAATAGAATTCAATGTGCTTATAAAAGAGCTTAAAATTGCAAATGTACGGAAAAGTTCACATCGTAGTTTTAACTCCATTAAATAGTATGTTTGCAGTTGGAACAGATTTTATTTTAGCGTTTTTAAAAACATTTTTAGCAAATTCACTTTTGTGGGGAGAGTTAAATAGTCTTTGGTTTAATTCGATGTTTCAAAAAAAGTATTTGCTTTGAGAGTCGTGGCAAAATAATAACAGCCGCTAGGGTCAATCTTTAAATTAAACCGTACTTGCCTAGGTTGATCTGTGGATGGGTGACCACCCAGTACATACCAAGTTTCCTCCATGCCTCGGAAAGCACGTTAAGCCGTTGGGGTACCAACGGCTTAACGTGGCTATCATTTGTAGATCTTTGACAAGACTGGTTTTCAGACTTTTCCAAAAAGTCTGACAACCAGTCTGACCAAGAGGTATCGTGTTCCCCAGTATTAACTGGGTTGTGGAGGTCAGAGGTCACTTCATGTAAAATACTGGTATTCAGCTGCATCCGGCTAGACTGGAAGCCGACCCCAACATAGTTGGGAAAAGGCTAGGCAGATGATGATGACTTTGAGAGTCCTGTTCAGATAACTAATTTAACTACTAATGTAACTTAGGCTAATTTTATTTTAGATAAAAAACTTTTTTGCAAAAAATAAAACCGACTTCAAAAAACACAAAAAAGTGAAAAATAACTTTAGCTTCAGAAGTCGGTGACTTTTGTTTGATTGAAATTTTTTTTATCACCGACTTCTGAAGCTAAAGTTATTTTTCACTTTTTTGTGTTTTTTGAAGTCGGTTTTATTTTTGCGAAAAAGTTTTTTATTTTACCATTTTTAGTTGTTCCCAAACAAATATTTGGTAAGAATTTATTTGACTGGTAATAGGCGTGAGCAGTGGTGGCCCAGTGGTGGCAGCCCCGACTTACGAACAGCAAGTCTTGGGGTCGAACCCAGGCAGGCGTATTACTTTGTGTAATTTATTTCATCACCACTGCTCTCAAAACGGTGAAGGAAAACATCGTGAGGAAACCGGCATGTCCTAGAACCAAAAAATTCGAAGACATGTGACATCTACCAATCCGTGGGCCCGCGTGCCGGATTATAGCCCATTCTCTCTTATAGAGAGGAGGCTTGTGTCCCAGCAGTGGGGACATTAATAGGCTGATGATGAATAGGCGTATCCCCAATATATGGAAACTAACATACTTTTTTTTTTCGGATGGGAAATCATCAAATTACCCCTCCCGGTCTGGGCGGAGCGGAAGGGAGGGAGTGTCAGACTTTTACTAACTAAAACCCATCCATGTTCCTTCTTCGCCCTTTGTGTTCCAGGGTCGTAGTATCTCTTTAGAACAGTCCCTCTTGCTGGCATCTCTTTGAGGCGCGCGCGGAACACGAACGAACTGTCGAGATCTGGGTGTATTGTACACATCTGCGTATCCCCTCAGAGCATACAGGCGTAATGTTACGTCATTTGAGGCGCACGCGGAACACGATCGCACCAAATTAACATACCTATCTGTCGAAATCTGGGTGTATTGTACACATCTACCTACCCCCTCAGAGCATACAGGCGTGATGTTACGTCATGATGTTGTATAAACAATAAACATCCAAGCGATTGCAACATTCACGGCACTTTTGCCGTCTATTTTTGAAGAGTTCCATTGTATATCTCCGAAGATCAGCATCAGATGTTCACAAATGGTTAAATGGGACCACACGGGAAGCACCAGCTTTCAAATAAAAAAAGAATCATCAAAATCGGTTCACCCAGTCGAAAGTTCTGAGGTAACAAACAAAAAAAAAAAAAAATACAGTCGAATTGAGAACCTCCTCTTTTTAGAAGTCGGTTGAAAAAGGTTTCGTGCAAAAAAAAACCTTGGAATTGTGAACAAAATCCGATTAGAATAGGGAAGTAATATTTTATAATATTTTTTAAAACGCGGGCGAAGGTCGTGCGCTACTGCTTCTTTGAAGATTAAATAAAAGAACTACCCTTGCAAAAAAAGTTAATACCTACATGTAACGTTTGTTATTCTTGTATTGCTTTAACTAAATGAGGAAAGTGGTTACAGCGGTAAAAGAAAAGCAAGGACATGTGTTTGTTTAATTTAATTTAACATAACGTAACGTAACATCAGGGTGTTTTTTTCCTGAAGTGTTTATAAAATTATGGCCGGCCCTAATTAACATTTATGAAGATCAAGTGAGGGTAGTTGAATAAACACCTTCGCTTTGCTGTGGCGGTACCTCCAATGCTTCAGTCTTCCTCGACCACGGCTGGTGCAATCCGGTCGAAACGTCGGGCTTATATTAAAGGTTAAATTCGCGAAAATACCCGTTTACATAATTATGTTTTATAATGTGTTCTGGTCGCTGTGTGACAAACTAACAGAATAACGTACATTACACAACACCAAGCCTGTAATCCGCGAAGGGTTAGGCAGATGTCACTAATAGTACAGCCACATTTTGGCAGTTATGTTTAAGTCCCATGTAAAAGGGGGCTAGCCTATTGCCGTCAACCGGGCACAAATCCAAATTCCGTGGTTGCTACTGAGTAATTCCTGATGGAAAATCCCACCCCGAACCAACCCACCCGACCTATCTGTCGACCTATGCCCGACCTGGAAATCGAAAGACTTCAACTTAATAATAAAATAATAAATAATCGTTGTATAATTACTTTTAGTTTTATTTTTGTAATTATATAATTATAGTTTTATACGTAGTTGTAGTATATATGTATTATAATGTACATAATGATTTTAATTACCATCATCATCTGCCTAGCCTTTTCCCAACTACGTTGGGGTCGGCTTCCAGTCTAACCGGATGTAGCTGAATACCAGTATTTTACATGAAGTGACTGCCTATCTGAACTCCACAACCCAGTTAGTACTGGGTATTACGATACCCCTTGGTAAGACTGGTTGTCAGACTTTTTTAGGGCCACTGACTACCTGTAATGACTGTCAAAGATCTAAAAATGACAGCCGGGACCAACTGCTTCACGTGCTTTCCGAAACACGGAGGAAACTTGGTATGTAAGGGTGGTCACCCATCCACGGACCAATCTAGGCAAGCACGGCTTAACCTAAAGATCGAATAAATTATTATTAATTACCGTATTAATAATAATTTATTACAAAATAATAAATTACTAAACTACTAGGTACTAATACTAAAATGTTACAATGCCACATGTGATGTCAAACACAATAATGACGCAGCTGCGTGTGGTCCATATTATTTCATTTTACTTTTGTACGTCAGGGCGGCCATGTTTGTGACACTTTGATAGGAAAATACGGATTTACTTGTCACGCAGTTTTTTTCAGGCTTACAGCGGAACAGGTGCAACCGAATTTGAAAGATCCACTGAAACGATGGGTAGTAAAGTTGATTCTTGTCTAAAACAGGCTGTGATTTACAACCAAGGAAAGATTTCCGGAGATCAAAGTCCAAGTCAAAGTCAAAACATTTTTTTTGTTTTTTTTTCCGAAATTTATTTTGCTACTACCGTGCTTTATTGTATTTCCTAGAAAAAGCCTGCACGACACGGTGACTTTCTACCAGAAATAACGAAGATGGGAAAGAATACAAAAAAATATTGGATCGACCTATGCTACCGAAGAAGTTTTATTATGATCTTTTTGCAATTCGCTGTGCAAATCCGAAACGCTTTAAAAGCGATTTTCACTTGTTTCGGCCATCTTCAACAGCACGTTTAAAAAAGGAACAAGACATTTCTGAATGTACAAAATGATTACTGTAACATTAATCTGTAAAATAAATATTTTCTCCTATCGACATTTTTATTTCTTAGTCCCCGCACTATGCGAGTGATATTCGTAGGTGTGCTTCGTGGAATAGGAAATTATTATTTTTTAATTTTTATTTGAAGCCCACCTACGGGTGTGCTAAGTGGAATACTTTAGGTGTGCTTCGTCTGGGTGTGCTTCGTTTGGGTGTGCTTCATGGAATACCTCATTACAAGCACGTAACAACAATTGTGGACATGCTGGAAGACTAGTTTTCCGGGCCGTTCTTTAATACCTACATAACTACTTACTTCACTTAAATAAAGAAATTATATTTTATAAACTCTGTTTTATTAATTATCGTTTAACTATAGATAACTTAAAATAATGAATTGGGAGCTGTTTGTCAAAAACACGCGTTTCTGGACATCACTAGGGTGGTGTCATATGGACTAAAGATTCCATACGACACCACCGGTGGTGTCGTTTTGGTGGTGTCTAGTGGAAGGAAGGGTGAACTATATAAAAAACTATCCTAGAGTGCGTGGTAAGTAGGTTTTTTTATAACTAGCTGTATTTTATACCTTTCCTCTATTAAATTTTAAATTGAACAAGTCTGCTTATCCCTTTATTTTAATAGGATCAAGTAGATTTGTTACAAGAGTTATTGGGTTTTTCAATCAGGAATTAACAGTAACCGACTAATAACCGATCAATTCCTAGAGTTAAACAATCCAATCCTAGGAATCGATCGTAGGACAACGACGTTCAATAGTCGCCCTTGCGAGCACGAGACCAACGGGGTAGTTAAAGATAAAATAGCTTTAACTTAGATTAGTTTTGCACCTGACAGGATTACAAAAAGGTAACTTTGTACGAAACCTGCCTCAATTACAGCTAAGAAAAGAAACTTAAGAACGATTCTCCAAGAAACATACAGAAAGTGAAAGAAAAAAGAAACACTCCAAATTCGGGAACCTAAAAGAAGTTTTTACTGTTGCTCAAGTCTAGTACTTAGACCCAATTTTGGCCAGTTTTCTACCTATAAGACCCGACCATAAACATGTTACATTTCGTAAATTGGTTGAATTGAGAGACGTGACCAAATGATGGGTAATTTTTATCAATTGGAAAAAAACAGTGTTCCTTCCCATATACTGCAACTACTTTACTACATTTCCTTGATCCAATCTGTCAGTCCAAAGTCAGCCTAGTCATTTATTTATCACCTCCGAGATGACGTGACCAGCGCGACTTCTATCCCCTGCGTCAGTGCAAACCACTGAGGTTGTGTTCGCGGGATGGAACTTATACAATCTTTCGCAGCATATTATGGAACACACGGCGTTTTTTTTTCGGATTTGAAATCATCAAATGACTCCTCCCGCTCTGGGCAGTGCAGGAGGGAGTATCAAACTTTTACTGACTAAAACCCAGCCATGTTCCTTCATCGCCCTTTGTGTTCCGGGGCCACTGTAGGTATCTCTGGCAGGCATCGGTCCTTGCGGACCCTTCCTTTTGCTGACTCTCTTTAAGGCGCGCGTGGGACACGAACGCGCCGTCGACACGTCCTCTCTATGAGAGGGAATCAGCTATAATCCACCACGCGAGCCCAGTGCGGGTTGGTCGTAGATGTCACATGTCTTCGAATTTTTGGTTCTAGGTCATGCCGGTTTCCTCACGATGACGCAGTGGTGATTAAATAAAATTACACAATGTAATGCGCCTGCCTATGGGTTTGAACCCACGATATTTTGTTTGTAAGTTGTAGGTAAGTCGGGGCTACTCTCGCGGTTTTTTTGATAGTTTTGTAGAGATAATTATTAAATTATAATACTTATATCAAATTTAATTTGTTTTACTGAACACGTGGTAGTCGTTTGTGCGTAGTTGTTCCTTCCACCCTATACACAATAAACTACTTACACGAAATTCATCTTCAACTTCTTTTTATATTTTTTTTTTTGTAAAAAATAAAACCGACTTCAAAAACACAAAAAAAGTGAAAAATAACTTTAGCTTCAGATCGGTGACTTTTGTTTGTTTGATTCAGTTTTTTTTTCCTCCGACTTCTAAACTGAAGTTATTTTTCACTTTTTTTTAAAGTCGGTTTTATTTTTAACAAATAGTTTTTTTTTTATTTTTTCCATGTTTATAGAACTCTTCAATAATAGACAGCTAATCCGTCGTGATTACTGCAATCGCTTGGATGTTCTCCGAAAATCAGTATCAGATCTTCTCCAAACATAAACGGGACCACCGCGAAATAATATTCTTCCAAACAAAAAAAGAACCATCAAATTCGGATGAATTCGGTTCATAATTGGCGAAGATATCGCTGAACATACACACATCAAAAAAAGTTTGTGATCACTAGCATAAGCTTATATAATTTTTTAAATTGAACTTTATCAAGAACAAATCTTTGTTGTGTACCCTGTTTGAAATTAAAAAATAAAACTATTTTTTATCTACACTTCTACACTAATATTATAAAGAGGAAAGATTTGTATTTTTGTGTGTATGTTTGTAATGAATAAACTCAAAAATTTCTGCGTCGATTTCAAATTCTTTCACCATTAGAAAGCTACATTCACTCTGAGTAACATAGACTATATTTTATCCCCGTACTACCACGGAAACGGGAATTACGCGGGTTCAACCGCGTGACGTCCGCTAGTTTTTTTTTATGAAAACGTAACAAAAAAGATTTCGAATTTTCAAAGTGATCACAAACTTTTTTTGATGTGTGTACATACAAAAAAAAAAACGAATTAATAACCTCTTCCTTTTGCAAGTCGGTTAAAAAACCGTAATAAAACACAAGCTCTTACGCAAAAATCATGCTACGATGCGTTTCGAATTTCTCCTTCCAAGTCAATTCGAAATAGAACTTCAAACCTTACCTACTTCTTATGTAAGTAGATTAATGTTTAAAATTGCAAAGCCATGTGTTTTTAATACGGGGAAGTTCAGATCTTCATAGCTAGTTTTATAACCACATCAATGTATTAAAGGATGGATATATAGGAGTTCTAAGCACGAAGTGTTCTCGCGAAGCAATCAAGACAAACTCGACTGTACTTCGAATTACTTAAGAGACTTGATTTCCAGGACTTGGAAACTTAGCTTGACTTTGTGACTTGAAAAGATTTATAGGTGTAGTATTAGGTAAGTACACAGGCAAATAAATATCTAGTAATTGTTTACATATAATTTATTTATGATATTTAACAGGAAATTAAATTAAATTTAATTATAATAAGAAATAAGTATTTTTTTCCAACAGACTGAACAGAATCTTTAAAATATTTAACTTGATATCCGTTTAGTTAATTCTTATTTTAATGGAGGTCTGTGTTTATTTGACATGAGAAAGTGACATTCAGCCAAACAATACGACAACATACAGTTATAAATTTAGTTTTTATTTCTCAACCAACGTACAATAAGCACGTAACGTTACTAATTTACTTAATCACCCGCAAAAAACTGTTTCGTCTGGATAAATAAAGCTCCTGAAAACAAAATTGAAACCAACGCCATCTATCACAAAACCTCTGTACTACATAGTGTCGACATGACTGATGAGTTCTACTCTATCGCGAGCGCGGAGCGGTATCAACAAGTGGTTTGTGAAGAGTGCAAATATTGCGCTGATTATAAAGGGAGGTCGCCATGTTATACCATTTTATTATTTTATTGCAGGACAATCCATGCAGTAAACGTTTTATACGGGAGATTATAGATAACTGTGTAGAAAGCGGAGGATTTAGATTAAAGTCATTATCTATGGTTATTGTGTGTGAATTTTCCTAATAAACAATATTTACAGAACTAAGAGCAAACGCGGTAGTGTCTGCAATGTATCTAGGTATAGATGTATTATTATAGAAATACCTATGGATGAAAAGTACGAAACAAATTCACACATACTAAGGAATTCTAGAATACAAAAGGATAATACTTACACCAAAATTGGGTAACCAATCAATCTATCGTTTTGTCCATTAATCAATCACGCTTCTTTTCTCTTTAATTCGGCGGAGATTTTACCAGACAGACAACAATCCAGACTCAAAGATCTCAGGCTACTGAAAACTAAATCATAGCTATCTTTTTCTTTCCAACTAAATTTGACAGCTCTCAATTACGTCCGTCTCTTTCTCGTTGTATTAGAGAGAAAAAGATAGCAATAGCCTAAATTAAGTTTAGTTTGTGCACAACAGAATCGACACCAGTGTCTAACCTGAAGAGGTTTATGCCGCCCATGGGCGTCTGAGTTGACTTTACATGCCGTCGAGAAATATATCTCAGGCATGCTGGTTTCCTCACAACGCGTCACTGCGTTCTTCACCGACGCAAGTGATAATTATATAATACGCACATGAATACGAAAAATAAAAGGTGCGTGTCTTCGGTTCGAACTTGAGACCTATGATTTGACAGTCCAACGCTCACACCACTATCTGTCTACCTGCTTGTCTATCTAATTCCTATGTTGACTAGTAACAAAATGCCTCTTCTTTTGAATGCCTACGTAACATTTGACCCCTGGCACCCAGTTAATAATATACTACAATAAAACATGGGACTGTTGGCTCAACTACCTAAGTATATTGACAAGATATTTGCCCGTTGGCTGCGGACGACATCGCCATTACAAAAAATTCCACTCCGGTGATAGAAGTCGCAGACTAACAAGGAGTTGCTATGCTATTGGGCGGGAAAATTTTGACATTGAACTGGCCAGGTGTGGTACAGAGTTTTAATAAAATAACAATGGTGTCGATTCTTGTGTGCACAAACTAAACTTAATTTAGGCTATTGCTATATTTTTCTCTCTAATAAAACGAGAAAGAGACGGACGTAATTTAGAGCTGTCAGATTTAATCGAACTAATATTTCCATACAAATTAAGGGTGCACGTTACAACATGTCGATTAAAAACACGGTGAAGCGCAAGGCTTAAACTAGTTTGACATCTCTAACTTAGTTCATAGTTAAAGCCGTACTTTTCTCGGACTGCCTTTTAGTAAAAGATATAGCAATAGCCTAAATTAAGTTAAGTTTGTGCACAACAGAATTGAGACCAATAATTGTAATTATTGTATTGAAACTGCGTAGAACTAAAACTCAAAATATGGTTACTAAAATTATTTTAGTTACCATTGATGTACAGCCATGGAACTTGTAGGTACTAAGTACAACTGTGCAGTCTCCTTAAGGTACTTTTGGTTACTGAACGTGAGAAACTTTGAAGCGCAAATTTTCGTACTCTGAGGAGATAACGTGGAAACGCCAGGGTGCCAGCCAAATTCGATTATTTTACGTTTTTTTGCAATTTGCAGATATTTGCTAGAATATATACTTTAATCAACATACAACGATGTTGATTAAAGTTGTATGTTGAACTTGTTGTATGTTGATTAAAGTATGTTTCGCGAAAGTTTATGGTTTTACAGAGTTTTTGGTTGTGTTTGGTTGTAGTTTTTGATTTTTTCATTAATAATTTATATTACAATCTCTAAGTTCATTTAATCCCATTGAATGACTTTTGTCATGAAAATTTCATAAAAAATACCTACACATGTATTACGGACGAAAATTATTTATTGTTCAACATAAAAACCTGACACTGACCGGCAAATTGCAAAAAAACGTAAAAAAGTCGAGTTTGGCGGGCACCCTGGCGTTTCCACCTTAACTCCTCAGAGTTTCTACTGAGGATCAAAATGCGTACATGGCTCATCCAGTGGGCAAAGGGCATAGACCGCTGAGCTTGCAAAGCTATTTCCATCTCGTGTCTTTGAATCCCTCGCTACGCTCAGGATTCTAACCTAGAATCACTCGCCACGCACGTGATTCAACTATAGAATCCTTCGCTTACTCGGGATTCTAAATCAACACTCGCAGCAAAAACCCACTTTGCTCTCTTGTTGCACAAATAAGTCAAATAACTATTAAGTATTTGCTAGAATGGAGCCATAAATTTAATGTAGGTACTTAGCTTAAGCTTAATCTAGCTATCAATAACTCAGCAAATTAGTGTTTAATATATCATGAATGTACGTAAGAAACGATGGATGCAGTGGGAGGAGAGATATGAAGAAAAAAGGTGTAAATGATTGCGTGACGGTTGACAGGGGAGAATGGAAGAAAAAAATGTGTTGCGCCGACCATAAGTAACATGGGATAAGGGCAGGAAGATGATGATGACGATGATGAATATACCTATAGTTGCTGACAGTTAAGATCGCAATAGCGGTCATTGCCCTTTCCCTAATATCTCTTCGTACGAACCAAAACAAAAGAACCATGTATCGTGTTTCATTAGAAAAAAACTTTTTTACAAAAAAATAAAACCGACTTCAAAAAACACAAAAAATTGAAAAATAACTTTAGCTTCAGAAGTCGGTGACCTTTGTTTGATTCATTTAGTTTTTTTTGTCACCGACTTCTGAAGCTAAAGTTATTTTTCAATTTTTTGTGTTTTTTGAAGTCGGTTTTATTTTTTTGTAAAAAAGTTTTTTTATTTTTCCATTTTTAGTTGTAATATTCTATACAAATATTTGCTATGCATTTATTTTACATTGTTAAAAATACATGTCATGGTATGTATGGCTTATCCCCAATAAATGGAACTTAACATACCTAAACTGTCGAAATTTGGGTGTATTGTACACATCTGCGTACCCCTCAGAGCATGCAGGCGTGATGTTACGTCATGATGTTGTGTAAACAATAAACATCCAAGCGATTGCAGCTATCACGACTGATTTACCATCTAGTTTTGAAGAGTTCCATTGTATATCTCCGAAGATCAGCATCAGATCTTCACCAAATTTAAATTCGACCATCTCAGGAGTATATTCTTTCAAACAAAAAAATAATTTTGAGAATCGCTCCACAAATCGAGGAGAAATCGGTGAACATACATGAAATTGTACCACACAACTGAAGTAAAAATGTTCATAAAATGAAAACTACTGGGCCGAACCATGTTAAATTTTTATGGGACCAAATGGCAACTATTCCGCATCAAACTAAAAAAGAATCACGTAAATCGGATCATAAATGGCAGAGTAATCGGTGTACATACATAAAAAAAAAAAAAAAAAAAAAAAAAAAAATTGAGAACCTCCTCCTTTTGGAAGTCGGTTAAAAAATGTTGAAGATCACGATAGATGACGATTCAAAACTTGAACAGGCTTATTTTTAGATTTCAAAGTTAAGAACTTTAATAAATGTAGGTGGGTCAATGACCGCTTTTGCGATCTTAACTGGCACCAACTATAGTAAGATTTACTGAGCAAATTTTCTTGAACTTTGTGAAAATATACGTAAAAGTAACTTAGAATTCTCAAGAAATAATAAGCAAGGGAAAGGTAAACACTTGAGTAAGAAAAGAAGAGAACACGTTTTACTATAAAGATAATCATTTATTATAACTTTGTTTACAGTCATAAAATTAATAGATAACGCCTCAATAATATAATCATTTATCACTCACATTAAGTAGGTACCTAATAAGACTACTGATTGCAATGGCAGGCACCTGTCCCGCAGCTGACGAGGAAACGACTCTACCTAATAAGACTAGTGATTGCAATGGCAGGCACCTGTCCCGCAGCTGACGAGGAAGCGACTCTACCTAATAAGACTACTGATTGCAATGGCAGGCATGTGTCCCGCAGCTGACGAGAAAGCGACTCTACCTAATAAGACTACTGATTGCAATGGCAGGCACCTGTCCCGCAGCTGACGAGGAAGCGACTCTACCTAATAAAACTACTGATTGCAATGGCAGGCACCTGTCCCGCAGCTGACGAGGAAGCGACTCTACCTAATAAGACTACTGATTGCAATGGCAGGCACCTGTCCCGCAGCTGACGAGGAAGCGACTCTACCTAATAAGACTACTGATTGCAATGGCAGGCACCTATCCCGCAGCTGACGAGGAAGCGACTCTATCAACATAACATCACGCCTGTAATTCCCGAAGGGTTGGGTAGAGGTGTACAGCCACATTTCGCCAGTTATGCTTTAAGATCTATGTAATTAGGTGTCGAGCCTAGTGCCATTAACTGGACACAAATCTAGATTTCGTGGCTGCTACTGAGAAATTCCCGATGGAAAACCATAACACTTTTTTGTCCGACCCGGGAACCCAGGACCTTCAAGCTCAGCAGTAGCGCTCGCGACAACTCGGAGTAACAAACATCACATACACTTATAGTCAATGATATTCTATTATACAGATATGTTGTGAGCGCGCAATCGTGAAGACTCGAAAACGGGCCAATTGGCTCGTTTTGCCTTTATTCTGCATCACTGCGTGTATGTGACCTGGCGCTGCCCCGCGGGACACTTTTTTCGGTGCTTTTGTAGGTGTAGTATAACATATCTGTTTCAGAGAATATCATTGCATACCTACGTACGCGTACTTGCGTACGCCTTGCGTTGCGTACTTACGGGATAATATCCGTGATTTGCCGTTGTTTGCTGTATTTCTATGAGCTCCCGATATTACGACGCTGTTGCAAGCAACATGATCGCGGGAATACTGAAGAGGTATGCGGGTGGGACGAAAATTATTTATAATGAGCAGATAAATCTGTCTACCCTCTTTTTTAGTCTTTCATTACGCGCACTACTGGAACTCGATTGTAATCTGTACCTGTAATATTATCACGTAGTGTAGCGAAGAACCGTGAAAGTCTAAAACAGTGCATCTATACATACGTACATTCATCCATCCTTACAAACTTTCGCACTTATAATGCTATAGTTGGTGCCAGTTAAGATGAGAATAGCGGTCATTACCCTTTTCCTAATATCTCTTCGTACGAACCAACACAAATAAACCATGTATCGTTTTTCATTACAAAAATGTTGAAGATCGCAATAGATGACGATTCCAGACTTGAACAGGCTTATTTTTGGTTTTTAAAGTTAAGAAGTTTAATAAATGTAGGTGGGTCAATGACCGCTATTCTCATCTTAACTGGCACCAACTATAGTAGATATACACAGAGTAAATGCGCCTGTCTGGGATCGAATCCACAACTAGCTAGTCGGGACCGCCGCTTGTCCGTATAATCGCTAGGTGTGGCACACGTGCCTTATGAATGTAATGTAGGATTGTGTTTACGACAGTTATTATGATGATGCCATTCGCTTAATACTTTATTATAATGAGTCGTTCAATTATTTATTTGCTAAAGATAAAACGTATTGTGATTTGAAAGATATGGTACTGAAATTGCGGAGAAGCTCGTGGTTAAATAATGTGACGTACCGAGTTTCCTCCGTGCGTTGGAAAGCACGTTAAGAGCGGCCCACCCCTCATACTTTTCGCGAGAATTTTGACAATAGCTCGTGCGTGATTATGCCGTTGTTAGACATATATCTTTGATTTTTTTGAACTAATAGGTATCTTGTGGACTATATCTAGGCTTCTATCGAAGCAGAAAATAAAAAAATTGTAGAAACAAATTCAGTATAAGCCTCCAAAAATTGCTGTTTTGCACAACTTTTACCTCAACTTTGGCCATTCATAATGTATACGTACTTATAAATTGTTAAAGTAAAGAAAGCATCCTGATAGAAGCCTTGCAAATGTAATGGAGATTCTAAACACCAATATTTATTTCTTATACTTGTCTTGTAAGACTAATTCAAAAACACATATTTCCTGGAACAAGTTTTATAAATTTTCGAACAATATTTTTCGTTCAAGGTTCTCGTGTTAGGCGGTATGAGGTATGCGGGAGGCAAGTAATGCAGGTTCGGGGCTAGGTAAGACAGGGGAGTTGAAAGAATACCACCGCTGTGGCTTTGGATGAAACAACAAGCTTTTCGACCATGCTCGCATTGACGAAAGGCGGGCCGGGAAGGGCCCTCTTAAGCTGTTGGTACCGGCTGTCAATTGCAGATCTTTGATGGTCGTTGGTCAGTGGCACAAAAGTCACCAAATGGTCGTCAATAGTCTTACCAAAGGGTATACCTAATCGTATTACCAATATGGTTGGGTAAGGCTAGGCAGACGATGATCAGTTTCTTATAATAATATTTACCTTACGGATGACTAAATGGGGAATTAGGGTCAAACCCGACATTTTGTTATCGAAAAAAATAGCTTAAAAAACTTTAGTGTTAAAGTGTCATGTTAGCGTGTCCCACGTATGATCCAATGTTTAAAAAAGGAACATATCGCACCTATAGATACTGAGAATCCCAAATTCAAGTCAAAGTTTAAGTCTATTTTGTAACCTACCTAGACTTTATCTGCCCAACCTTTTCGCAACCATCTTGGGTACAGATCCAGTATATTATAACTGGATAAAACGAATTATCAGTATTTCACATGAAGTGACTTGCATAACCCCTAACTAACACCTCTTAGTGAGATCCTGGTCAGACTTTTGACCTTTCGACTACCTGTAAAAATCTACGAATCACTTCCAAGACAGCGTAACCCACGAAATTCGAATTTTTGAATGGTCTGTCTCAGGCATGGTGAACAAAACGTGTATTTACAGAGTTATAATCATCAATACCACCCTCTCATTTCATTAAATCCCATTGAATGACTATTTCATGGAAAAGTCTAAAAGTATTGATCATCAACAATCCAGATGCAGCTGAATATTAGTATTTCACATGGAGCGATTTCATATCTGACCTCCACAACCCAGTTAGTACTGGATAATTACGATTGTATATCATATTATAATTTGCGGAACCCTGCTTCAGTCCCATAGTATAACCCAGCTTTTCCTGATTTTTACTATGGGATCAAAACCGTAAGTAAAGTTCAACCATTTGAACAAGTCATTGATTTATATTATTTATTGTTGGATTGTACCTAATACATATCGAGCTAACTTTATTGTTTTAATGGGTTCAAGTCAAATTGCGTCACATTCATTTAAAGAAAACACAAACTTTGAAGAATTAAAAAATCAAAATGCCAGAAAATTTTGTTTATTAAGAAAGGATTTGAAAACAGGTAATCAGGTTAAAAAAAAATAATCAAAATCTGGTTCTAATAATTTGGCCTGCTTACCATTCATTTTTTTTTTCATAATGGGCCTGCTCTGACTGCGATCACGCCTGATGAAAAGCGATGTATGAAGTCTATGATGGAACGAGCGTGCCCTGAAGATGCCTGTTCACTCATGCTTTGAAGGCAGGGTTACATGTGCTTTTTAATAAAATAAAATGGTGGAAGTTAGGCAGGCCAGACACGATACAAAAAAAATCAAGTACATTGTAAAGCTGAATTAACTTCATTCGCAAAAATACTGAGTCTCGTTTAAATCAGGAAAATATCGCACTACACATTCTTCACCGATTTCACAGTCTAACGTACAGTTGACCTAAAAGATAACAAATTATAAGTAAAAAACATTAAAAAAACGCTGTAATAAAGGGAAATTTAAATTAAATTTAAATGCATCAATTTCTTAAATTCTACAATTTATAATGATATGATATAAAAGCTTGACCCAAAATTAAACATACAGGAACCAAACACGTTTATCTAAAATATAATATTGAACAGAAATTGTATAACGTAATAAATTGATTGGTTTGATTTAATTTAAAGTTTATTATTTTTGTGTAAACAATAATAATGTAGCACAATAAGAGTAAAGCAGTACAGATGACTTGAAGCGATATAAGGTTGGTTCTTCCCTCTTAAATACGCCTTTAGCCTTGTTCACGTTTATACATCTGGTCAAACACGCTCGCCAAATGCGAGTACTAAACGTGTACTATTTATTATGTAATCTGCGCTACTATATACGCACCTTTTTATTATGAAAAAAGTGGATGTCTAGAGAAAATACAACGGCCGTTTTTCCATACAAACGTAGTCCCCTGTTTCCTCCTTGGATAACGCCAGTAGAACAATATTTGTTTTACAAAAAATCTATGGTTACTATTGGCATGTCTCTATGTTTTCCTTTTTTTCATCAATTAATTTATAAAAAGAGATAATTATGAACCTTCAAAATCCAAAAAAATGGCCAGATGTTTTGCTATGTAAACATCCAGAAAACAAATTTGGCTAGATTATAAAAAAGAAAGAAAACATAGAAACACGGCCAAAACCTTTTTTTTAATTTTTAATAAAAAAAGTAGTTACAACGGTTAAGGTTTGAAGAAGTAATCAGGCACTATAAACGTTGATTTTGTGTACTTTTGATTGGTATTTTGGTCCAAGCTGCACACTGCACACAAATACCTATTTTTGAATTTTCTCGCCCTCAGTGTTTCCTCTTAAAAGGCGCCCTCTCCCTGCGTTGCCAGTCACATCCACAATTTAGTTCATTATCAACACATTATTCTGTGAAAAATTGCTCCAGCATTTGCATCTCGGTCTTACAAACCCTGAGAGCAGTTTCGCACTACGTCCGATCCGAATCCGATCCGAACCCGTGAAGAGGGAAGTGAAGACAAAGTGTATGGCTCTGGGCCTGCCCCGCGATTCCGCAGGATGTTTTCTGGTAATTTTATAATTACCTACATAATTATGTAGAGTACCAGTACTTGTGGTTTATAAACACAAGTACCCTCCCCCCCCGCCCCTCTGCTCCGGCAGAGAATACGTCACTCGTAGCTACGTTGACTCCCAAACCAGCTTACGCCGGAATTGCTGCCTCAAACAATTCAGCTGCAATACAACCTAAGCAGCAGAAAGGGGGAAAGCAGAACCGTCGCTGTGAAACCCTTCCGAGGAATCCGGTACAGCGCTGTCCAGCAAAGCAAGAGTGTGATGAGGACGGCTTCACCTTAGTTCAGAAGAAGAAGAAGCCTACTTGTTGCAATCAATGCGGTACTGGACTGTCAGGACCTAATATGCTGCTGCGTCCAGCGATACCATCGACGTTGCTGTATGTGTCCCGACTGCATCACTCTACGAAGGTTGAGGAAATCGTAGAGTACTTGAAGGTGAAGACCAGCTGGACCTTGAGGGTCGAGAAGTTGGAGCCGCGTCACAACACCAACTTCAAGTCGTTTGTGGTGCGAGTTCCGACACAACATCTCGACGGGTTTCTCAAGGAAGAGTTTTGGCCGAAAGGTGTAGTCTACCGACGGTTTTGCGGCAGGCTACGTGACACCGCGCAGCGTAACACGACGCCGCCACTTCGTGTGTCATAGTTTATGTGCAGTGCTGTGTGCTGTGTACTAACATAGTTTTTAAGTTGCCTAACTAATTACGTTCGGCTGCAGGAGGATGTAAAAGGAAACCGATATAATTTGCTTAAAGCTATTTAATTAATAAAATATTACAATTAAGTCGGTAAAACTAGGACGCGTGACAATTGTTCGATGTGAGAATCAAGAGTGGTCCACGCAATCGAAAATGTTGAGATGGCGACGGTGCCGGCGACAACGGGTGCTTTGTATTAATCATGGTCTTCAGATTTCAACGTGCCTCAAGTACGACACAATAGGGCTCTTTGTATTAGTCATGCTCTTCAGAGTTTAAGGTGACGCAAGTGCTACATAACATCTCCCTCCACGAGATCGACAACTATTTGAAAACTCTAGTCGAAAATAGTGTCGATGGCGAAGCTGGATTAATCTCGGTGTTGCAGGCTTCCTTATCCTTAATATCGATTTCATCAGTGGCTTTCTGTAGTTGGTTCAATCTGCGACGACGAAGTATAACGATGATAATGAGTACACATGCACCGGATAGTAGAATGTATACCGATATGGTAGTGTGGTATATAGCTTCTGTGTTCGACGACTGTAGAGCTACAGATTCTTGTAGAGTTACTTGAATGCAAACTCCCAATGTCAATGGTATCTGGTTTTATAGTTTTATTTGGTACATTATCCAAATTTTCCTTTATAATTGGTAAAATGTTGGTCGTCTAGCTGCTCCATAGCTTCAGAAGACAGGTTGACTGATGTTAATTGACAGGATTCATTAATTTCTGTTGAAATATAACCTGCTGGATACAGTCCGATTGTTTGCCATGGTGGTGACTTAAATCATTTCGCAAAGGTGACCGTGACTATACTTCGGACATTCTGTCTCTATGTACAATAGATATTTTTCGTGAACCGCTAAGAAAGGATAAGCTGTAATTAGGACCTTATTGTCATGATTAGGAGCCAAGGACAATTTATACAGGATATAGTTAGTAGGATAAAGCATCGGAAATTTTATAACTATCACTATTTTATTCTCATTGTAATAATATCCTAGTCTAATTATGTCAAAATATATCTAGAAACTGATAATTATTATATAACATACCTAACCTATTTATCATGTCCTTAAACATAGCATAGTTTAATATAGAATAATGAATGCTTCTAACCTTAATAAATACCAATAAATTTTGAAATTTGTCAAGTTCTTAGTAACTGTGGGAAATGAGCATATTAATTGGTATCTGTTTCATAATTATCTACTATTGTAAGCTAAAATGGAATTGATATTTTTTTCGATTTTATATTGGTTTTCTACTGTAATGTTTGGACTACGTGAAACCCACTGCTTACTTAAACTCATTTGGTGATTCATTTCAGCAACTAAATTATTTTCATTCTGCAAGATTGTAATGGCATTATCGTATTTTAGTGCATCAGTAAAAATTATTATATAAATTACCTGAAATGCTCTTTATTATTGAACCAAGACCATCTATGAGACTTCTTTTAACACGCTTTATCTCAAGTGTTTCTAACTGTCCCGATATTTCTTCTAACTTAGTATCCAGGATATTTAACGTGGTGTTCATAGAAAAGTCGCGACATATTACTCAATTCTGTCGTAAGATTTTGCAATTGCTCGTTAACCATCTCTAAGCTATTACGCATATCATGGAGGTTTATAATTTGCAGAAAGGAAAGAATTGAGAGAAATGTGAAATAATTCTTGTGGATCCCAAGTTGAAGGGCAAAATACCTGGTCCATCGTTAAGACTGTCTAGCGTTATCTCGTCCGCTGGGGCCAGGGTCAGGACTAGTATTATTTTCAGTGTCTTGTAACAAACGAGCACTATTAGGCACCCGTTTTAGGCGTGATTTAGGCACGGTGCCTCTTTTCTTTTTGGTATAGATAGGCAAATCCGCTAATACCGTATCTTGAGTATATCGAGCTGCTAACTTTTGCCTATGGCATAAAGGATTCCTAATAAAAACTTGTTGCTCTGGTTCGTAATTTTCTTCGGGTTCACGATTTTTATTAACATTTTCAGTCATTTCAGTGCGGCGATGAAGTGAAGTGTCGTTGAGAATATCGTATACTTTTGACATTCGTCTTCGGTGTTCCTGGATATATTTTTGTAAAAGATGTTCTGATAGATTTATATCAAAAGGATCCCGAGGATCAAAATGACCTGTAATTATATCGATTGGCCTACATTTTGTAAAACTGTGTATTGAGCTGTTATATGCCAATATAGCATAAGTTATAAGATTAGCAATTGATTCTCTTCGCTGTTCTAATTTTAATATACGCAAATGTTCTAACAGTGTAGAATTAAATCGTTCTACCATTCCATTTTCATTGGGTGTATTAGGACAGGTTTTATGATGTTGAACTTTGTGCAATCTAGTAAATTCGGAAAATATTTGATTGTTGAATTCCGGACCATTGTCTGTTACAATAGTTAAAGGCACTCCGTGATGAGTAATAAACTTTAGTAAAGCTTGTACGACACTAATAGCTGTAGCATCTCTCAAGAAGTATGCTTGACCATACTTAGAGAACGCATCTATAATTATAAGATACTTATTCATTTCGATACTAAGTAGATCTAAATGTACAACCTCAAAGGGCTTTGTAGGTGGAGGTACAATTTGTAACCTAGGTCTAACTGGATTGCGATCATACTTAGCTTGCCCGCATATTTGACATTTATTGATATACTTCGTTACATGCTCTTTCATATTTGGCCAATAATATCTATGTGATAATGCTAGATAACACTCGTTGATGCCTCTATGATTGGTTTTGCCTTCATGATATTTCTTTATAATTTCCTGTTGCTTGAAATAATCTTTAACATTTTCTACCTCGGTTTTGGTGAGTACTAATTTCATTGCGGAATTTTTAAAATATTTTTGAATTAAAGGTATTATAGAATACATTTCTAATGTAGGATTTATTAAAATACCTGTCTTTACCTTTGGATTAACGTATTCTTTAATTGCGCTAATTATGTCTTGTTCTAAACAAGATTTTGAAATTTGTATGACAGTTTTAGTATGTGTTTCAAATGGTTTAGAAACACTAGGCTTGCTTTTTATATCTCCTACAACATTTAGATAAATTTGTTGATTAAACTTATTAAGGGGGTCGTCGGAAATAGGGATTTCTAATATGGGACTTTCTAAATCACTATGGGCGCTCAAAGTTCTAGAATCCGCGCTTTCAGTTCTAGAATCTGAGTCTGAAGGTGCACCTTGTGACGTGTTAACTAATAACGAACTAGCCTCTTCATGATGAATTTCTATTCGTGATAAAGCATCTGCGTTAGTGTTATGCTTTCCTTGCTTATATACAACTGTGAAATCAAATTCACTTAGCCGTAATCTCCAACGGGTTAAACGGGAATTCGGCTCTTTAATACTCATTACCCATTGTAAAGGACGGTGGTCAGTCACTATTTTAAATTTACGTCCAAATAAATATGGCCTGAAATACTTGGTTGCCCAGACTATAGCCAATAACTCCTTTTCAATAGTGCTATAATTTATTTCACTAGAGTTGAGCGTACGCGAGGCATAAGCTATGGGTTTTTCAGAGCCAATAGACCCTTGTGAAAGAACTGCTCCAATTGCCAAATTCGAAGCGTCCGTAGTGAGTATAAATTCTTTTTTAAAGACAGGGTATTGAAGAATTGGATCATTGACCAGAAGGGTCTTACATTTTTCAAAGCATTCGACATAATTTTGATCAAGTGTAATTTTACAGCCTTTCTTTAAGCTCTGAGTCAAAGGTTTGGTTATTTTAGCAAAATCGGGAATAAATTTTCTATAATAACCAAGAAGTCCTAAAAATCTCTTAATTTCTGTAGGGGTTTTAGGTAAAGGATATTTTTGTAATGCTGAAATTTTATCTGGATTAGGCTTTATTCCATCTTTGCCTATAATATGCCCTAGATAAGCTGTTTCTAATTTAAGGAACTCGGATTTGTCCATTTGTATTTTAAAGTTAGACTCGCGTAATCTTTTAAAAACTTTTTCTAGGTTGACTATGTGCTCTTGCAATGATGTACTAAAAACTATTATATCATCTAGGTATACTAGACAAATGGTATTCTGGAGTTCTCGCAACACGTTATCCATTACTCTTTGAAATGTGGATGGACTATTTTTTAGTCCCATGGGCATTCTTAGAAATTCAAAATGCCCGTGTTCTACATTGAATGCTGTTTTTGTAATATCTTGGGGGTCCATTTCAACTTGATAAAATCCACTAGCTAGGTCTAGCGTAGTAAAATACTGGCAGTTACCTAATTTGTCTAAGACATCAGCTATATTGGGGATTGGGTATTTATCATCTATAGTTTTCTCATTAAGTTTCCTGAAATCTACTACAATACGCCACTTCGCCTTTCCTGATGCGTCAGCTTTCTTAGCTACCACCCAAATAGGAGAACTCCAAGCAGAATTTGAAGGTCTTATTATACCTTGTTCTAACATTTTACCTATCTGTTCTTGTACTTCCTGTCTATGAATATATGGATATCTATAACTCTTTGTATAGACTGGAGCTTCATCTGTGGTTTTAATTGAATGTTTGATTTTATTTGTGAATGTTAATTGTTCACCTTCAATATAAAATACGTCTGCATATTGCGAGCACAATGATTCTAGGTTAATGCGTTCCTCTTCATTTAAATGGTCAGTACGAAGGCGCGATAGCACGTCTTTTTCACGTTGCTTTTGCTGTTTAGTGCGCGTGCACTCGACATTATGAACTTCTGCAGGCACTGCATGATCCATTGAAAAGATTATATCATTTTTACTTGGATTCTGTACTTCTAATATACCCCTACTCTGTTTAACCGTAGTAAGGCATTCACGTATGATACAATTTGAAATAGATTGTTCAGGAATATAAGCATCTCCATCGCGAACGTTAATCGGAATCTTTATTAACTTAGATGAACCTGCTGGAATAATATTCTCATATAAATTAGTATTACGTGAATCATAGATTCTAATAGGGTTTGAAGCGAACTTAGTTGTGAATAATTTATTTTTATAATCTATTGTAGCTTCCCATTTTTCTAATAGATCGGTGCCAATTAATCCATCAAAGTAATCGTGGAACTTATAAATATCAAATGAAACTGTACTCGTATCATTAAATTCATTAAAAATAGGTAAAGTAATTGAATAGTCGTTTCTAGTTTTAGCATGAACACTGTGGACTTCAAATGGAGAATAAGTTAATGGAAGATCACTAAAGTATTTTTTTACAGCATTAGGACATAAAAATGACTGGTTCGCACCTGTATCTATTAAAAGCTTAAGAGGGGGTGACGCGATTTGAACATATGGAAGGTACCGTTGAGTTTGGAGATTAATTTCTATTTTAATTTGTCGGATTTCGGAGTTTTCTGAAAATCCTGTTCCTTTGATTCTTTTGCGTCCTCTTTTATGTTTCCGGACGGTTGGGGATATTCTACACATTCTTGAGGGGATGGTTGAAATTCATAGTATGCATTTCCTGGGAACTCATAGTACGTATAATCGCAATAAGTTCCATCATAATCGGTAAAGTAATCATTGAAAGAAGGATCATTAGAACAATCACTGAAATGCATCTCCCGACTTTTGAAATAATAATTATTGGGTGGCGGATTGCCTGATTTGCTCCAATCATGCTTAGAAAAAACGTTAGTAGGTGGTAATTGTCTGCTCACGAAATGGCTAACACCACTCATTGGGCGTGGTTGCGCTGATCCACTAGGCTGGTTAGGAGAATTCTGCTGGACTACTTGAAATGGGTTATTCTGACGGTTATAGTTCGGTGGGGGTGCCCTGAATATTAGCTGAGTTCGGTTTGGAACAAACTGGCGAGGTTGAAAATAATTCGGTTTCCACTGCGGTGGTTGTTGAGCTGGAAATTGGAATCGTGGAGGTCCTGGCATGCTATAATTATTAGGCTTTGGGTAATTAAAATGATCACCGGGTTCGTTATTGTTATTAATTCTTCTATCAGGTAAACGGTCATTACGATTTTGCAGATACATGGTATTTGTTTCTTCATGAACAAACTCTAGTGCTTGTTCTATACTTTGAGGGCGCATACAACGCACACGTGATCCTATAGGGTCTTTTAATCCGCGCACAAACGCCTGGAGCGTTAATTTCTTATATAAATCTCTTTTAGCGTCTATGGTAGTTTTTAAGGTGTCGTGTAAGGAAACATACGTCATTATTGTAGCAAAAAGATTTTGACAACGCTCATAGAACTCTTGCGGAGTGTTAGAGCCCTGTGTTAAAAGAGATAAATCGCTATAAAGAGCGGTCTCGTCTCTTTGGTCAGCAAAATTATTTATTAATGCTTTACGGATGCCATCCCAATCGCTTGCTATACCATTTGAGTTGATTAAGCGAGCAGCAGACCCTACAATTTTATTTAATATGCCATTGATAAGTGCAGAGTTAATTAATTCGGAACCACCTTGTACATTATAATATTCTTTAACTAAATGATCACACAAATTAATAAACCTAGTCAACACATTCGGGTTCCCGTCAAAGTCGGGTACCAACCGTAATGCTTTATAAATGATATCTAAATCTAAAGACATTTTTCCAGAAAACGATTCTGTATCCTCGTTTAATAATATATCTAAATTAAAATCTCTTCTAGAGTCTATCACTATTTCCCTACTACTACTTCTAACTATCCTAGTATTCCTGGATTTTCGTAGAAAGAAAATTTTGGAAAGTTATATTAGTACGGGCTAGGATAAGCGGTCACTAGAAATAATCTAATGTACTTACATGAACATTATATCAGCCCCTTTACGTAATCAATGTCTGGATTCCTCGATACAGCACGACGTGTAGATTCTGGATACTCTGGAACGACTGGATAGCCGTACGGGCGGCTTAACGATGATTGATAACGATGATGATTTGATTGAGTAAATCTTCGTTTTTACGCGAAACCGATGCGGAAATCTTCTTTTTTTTTTTTTTTACGCGAAACCGACCGCGAGTATCCTACCTCGACTGCGCCAATTACGTTCGGCTGCAGGAGGATGTAAAAGGAAACCGATATAATTTGCTTAAAGCTATTTAATTAATAAAATATTACAATTAAGTCGGTAAAACTAGGACGCGTGACAATTGTTCGATGTGAGAATCAAGAGTGGTCCACGCAATCGAAAATGTTGAGATGGCGACGGTGCCGGCGACAACGGGTGCTTTGTATTAATCATGGTCTTCAGATTTCAACGTGCCTCAAGTACGACACAATAGGGCTCTTTGTATTAGTCATGCTCTTCAGAGTTTAAGGTGACGCAAGTGCTACATAACAAACTAACAAAAATTGTTATTAGTATGTATTTTTATGTATGGGTCTTTGTTACCTGAAATAAATGGTTTATTATTATAATTATTATAACCCGAATGGGACATTATGCGAATGGGACTTTTTGTGAATGGGACATTATGCGAATGGGACATTATGCGAATGGGACATTGTGCGAATGGGACATTCTGCGTCAACGGGACTTTTTGCGAATGGGACATTCTGCGTCAGATCCAATAACTTTATGACTGACTTTTCACGGGTACGGATAGGTTCGGATCAGACGTAATCCGAAACCGCTCTAACTCCTTTAGGCAAAACACGTAGTCTGCAAACAAATCGTAAGTGGTCATGTTTGTTTACAAGAAGCAAAGCTCACACCATAACGTTTACTGTCCGTCAGAATATTCTCGTATATTTTATGGGCATTTAAATTACTGAAACATTTGGCATCTAGGAGAAAGTTTCAGTTTAACCTTGCGCTCGTTTGGTTAGTCTTTTAATATCTGTTTGTGTTTAGGCGCCAGTACGGTTCTGGCAGATTCTTCTACTTGGCGTGTCGATATTAATGTAAATTGAGTTTGCCCAAAATTTAAAACCGTTTTTATCAATTTGACTAAAAGCATGCTAAAATTGCAATGGCCCGAATACGTGCCTGAAACATGCAATAAAAGTGTGAAGCGTTAGGCAGAGGTGTACCCTAATAGTATTTTCTTTTTTTTGTTCCACTTTTCGCCAGTTACGTTTAAGTCCCATGTATTAGAGGGCGAGCATATTGCCATCAACCTGGCACATATTTAGGCTCCGTGGCTAGTACTGAGAAATTCCTGATGGAAAAACTCAATAACACTTTGCCCGACCCGGGAATTGAACCCAGGACCTCATGCTCAGCACTCGCGCATGCAACCACTAGACCAACGAGGAAATCAAACCATAAAAACTTTATAAGGCGTTGAAAGTGAATTTCCACTGGTCTAAACCAGTGCCTAAGCCCCTTGAGTTGAAGAAACCGAAGACCTGTGTGGAATTTGCGAGAGAACTAACGTGACGTCCAGCCATGCATAATGAAATAAATAGAGTGCACAAGTTGGTGTACCGACGACATTGTTTACCACAGACAGCTGCACTGTTGTTTATACAGAGCTCTTCAAAACAGGGTATTCATTAGCCACGTTCATATTTATTTACACAAGAAAGCTAAAGACTGTTGCCAACAAGGATTACTTTGGAAATTATCACCGCACAGTTCAAAGGTCTCCCAAAATACTTGGTAAGACCGTCAAGGAGGAAAACTTAAAACAAACAGAGGCAATAACAATCATATTTCGTAAGTCTTAGATAAGACTCTGCAATTACTTAAAATGGTAGGTTACTTACCTGAAACATTACTAAAAACGGGTGAAATACTTCAGTTATCTCCGTTCGGATTAAAATTGAAAGGAAAAGGGGTTTGTTTGGAGGGAAATTGCTTCTCTTTGTGCCACACTACAAAGATAACAGGCAAGAGTTGAGAGTTTTATGAGGAAGGCTAAGCCTCGAAGCGAAGCAGACTGTGAGTGAGTGGGGCTTCAATGATAGCGGGCTCAAGATATGACGGAAGACCGAAGAAACGAAGAATAGAGTGTGTGAAAGATGATGTAGCTAGAAACAGGATGACTACTGAAATGACGGCTAGACGGACCTGTGGACGGTGAGCTATAGGCTAGCTCGCCGTCCGTCCGTCTTTTGACGACAGGCCGTGTCGACGGCGCGTTCGTGTTCCACGTGTGCTTCAAAGAGATGTCGCAAGTGCCTGCCGGGGCTGCAAGATTCGAAAGAGATACCGTGGCCCCGGAACATAAAGGGGGATGAAGGAACATGGATAGGTTCTAGTCAATAAAAGTCTGACACTCCCTCCCGCTCCGTCCAGAGCGGGAGGAGGCATTTGATGATTTCTCATCCGAAAAAAGAAATGACGGCTAGAGACGTATGGAAGAAGAGAACATGCATCGACCGCAAATAAATTAGAACAAGGGTACGAGAATAATGACAATGATGAGTGGAGATAAGATGGTGAAATGTGTCGTATTATAAAAACCTGTCACAAACAGCTATTCTGAACAGTTTGTAGAGAGAACGCTGGTCTGACGCAGTTACTTTATCATCCGTACTCAATAAACCCTCGCTTCTACATCGAATAGTGTCCAAGAATAAAATGATCTTTTATATGATAAAATGTAATACTACATGAGGTCAAAAGTTAAAGTAACGGTGTCACAATCACAAAGCACTATAGTTGTTTCTGTAAAATTTACCTTGATTTTTATCTATCTATCCAATTTATCTATTTAAATTGATTTTTGGTGGTGTAAACCTAGGCGATAAAACGGTGGATGGTCTTTTTGTAAATATTCAGCTAAATTTTGAAGGCTACTAATCCCGAATATTGTAAGTAATATAGTTTAACTAGCACAGTTTCAGTTTGTGATACAATACAAATATAATTTAGGAAGTAACTTATGCTATAAGGAACTAATCATTTTTGTATTTATCTGGGAGGCTTCATTATTATCTTCCTGCTCATGTTATTTGGGGTCTTTTTCATCCATTCTCCCCTGTCATTACCTATCTATACTCCTTTTTCCTTCACACAATCAATCCATCCTTTCTATGGTATTCCTCTCCCTCTGGATCCATCAACATTTATTATTCATTACTCTTTTAGTCAAATGCGATTTATCCCTCCTCATCACATGACCATACCAAGACAGTCGATTTTCAACTTTCAACTTTCCTGTTATTAGCTTGTTTTTGGCAATTCAGTTAAATATTTTGTTCATCATCTGCTTAGCCTTTTCCCAACTATGTTGGGGTCGGCTTTCAGTTTTACTTGATGCAGCTCAATACCATTATTTTACATGGAGTGACTGCCTATCTGACCTCCACAACCCGGTTAATACCGGGTAATACGATACCCTTGGTAAGACTGGTTGTCAGACTTTTTGGGCCTCTGGCTTCCCTAACGACTGTCAAAGATCTACAAATGACAGCCGGGACCAACAGCTTAACGTGCTTTCCGAGGCGCGGAGGAAACTCGGTATGTTGGATGGTCACCCATCCACAGACCAACCTAGGCAAGCACGGCTTAACAGGTATATTTTTGTTATTATAATGTTATTAGTCAGTAAGTTCAAAAAAAAACCGGCCAAGTGCGAGTCGGACTCGCGCACGAAGGGTTCCGTACCATTATTTGAAATAATTTTATCCTGTTTTTAGTATTTGTTGTTATAGCGGCAACAGAAATACATCATCTGTGAAAATTTCAACTGTCTAGCTGTCACGGTTCATGAGATACAGCCTGGTGACAGACAGACGGACAGACGGACAGACAGCGAAGTCTTAGTAATAGGGTTCCGTTTTTACCCTTTGGGTACGGAACCCTAAAAACTAAAATGAAAAAAAAAACACGACTAGTATGGTCACTGAGACCCCATCTTTACGTTACGTGTTTCCTACATACAAGTATTCAACCAGACACCATTTCAAGCGTCGTAAATAATGCTAATCCCCCAGTTTTGCGCGATTAACAACTATTTTAGCCACGATGAGCTAATTTTAGGCTATCAGTACTCGTAAACATGTGTGAGGAGCTTTGTTCTAGTTATTAGATAAGTCTAAAAATACGTCTGGACATTAGCACTGTTTAGCGGGTGATGTTGGTTAGCTTTAAATCATGATGGAGGAAAATGCCTTTGTTTAATGTGGCACGGCGGACATGGTTGTTTTTCAAGGTGACCTTCTTTTTTCCAATAGTAGGATGGATCTCCGTAAAATTTTATTCAATTGTTTGATGAATAATTCAATAACCTAATTGTTAGAAATGTGTTTGAGCCGTTCGGGTTTGAAATATTAGGGCCATGGGGTCCGAGTGCCCAACTAGTATTTCGGAATATCGCAATGGGGTTGGTCGACTCTTGTGACCAGTGGGCTGGCCTTTTTTTGGCCAAAGAATCAGCACTGCCACGTTAAATGGCAATGCTGCCTTTTGGGCACTTTTTATACAAATACTTTACACCCTTAAGTACTTTTTTTTAACAGCGATTAGAACGATTTTTTTGACGCCCTGTTATACTTTTTTAATTTTACACAAACATTTTTATTATTAATTTAAATTTATATGTTTAAAGAGTTTATACTACCTACACTTGCTTAGTAAGTGTACCAATACTACCCCACTAATAGGCTTGAAAGCTGTTCATTAAACCTTCTCAAAAATGTAGGCAGTTATGTTGTATGGAATTTCATTACTGCCCTGAAAATCAGGGTAGTAATGCATTACTAACGCGTTATGTTTTTGTTTTTTTAAGTCTTGATGACGTCATCATCATCTTCCTGCCCTTATCCCATGTTACTTGGGGTCGGTGCAACACGTTTTTTTATCTTTTCTTTTCTTTTCTTTTCTTTTCTTTTCTTTTCTTTTCTTTTCTTGCAAGTGTAGTATAAAGCAGTATATATCACTCGAGGGTAAGTACAGATTACTAAACTCGTGTGGTTCACGGCCCTCCGCTTCGCGTCGGGCCTCAAATGCACACTCGATTAGTAATCTGTGCCTTACTCCCCTTGGTGAATAAATAGCTATTTCACACCACCTGCTCGAAAATGTCAAATTATATGTCAAGCAACCTTAACCTAAAGTGAGTCATTAGTGGCCGGGGGCACAGCCGGTCAATAATGTTGTATTGGATTTCATTATGACCCGCTGGTCAATAATGTGATTTGAATTTGGAATCTCACATGCTCAGCTAAATTGGCAGTATAGTACTAACAAACACCCTTTGGTGCCAGAAAGAGGAAAGCTATTCTCGATACCCTTACTACGCGTGGATGATATTCTCGATTTCCTACAAAATCATAACGACTGCTTCTTCATATCGTTGCCATGTTTTCGAAGACATAATATTGTAAGAATAATTAGATAACTACGAACCATTTGTTAAAAGGAATGGAATAACATTAAAACTGGCATTAATAATAACAAATACCGTACCGCGCCGTAATACCGTAATAGTAATTGGCTGTAACATTAGTTAATTATCCTTACTGTTTGTTTATTTAATAAATACTTTGTTTTTCGTACTATGGCTATTATTTTCTCACAGTAGGTGTAAAAAGTAGAGTATCCTCCTCTGGGCTAAAGGTGTCTTTGCCTTGGGCTAGCTTGAATCCCTCGCTGCATTCAAGATTCTTGTATTAACTCCCTCGCTTCGCTCGTGAGTTAAACTCTTAACTCCCTCGCTTTGCTCGTGAGTTAAATTCCGAATCCTTCATTGCGCTCGAGATTCAATATGACGCCCGTGACATAAGACACAACTTTAGCCCCTCGGTGCATAATCTACTATTAATTTCGACTGTTTAATTTTTACTCCCTACTGCTGAGTTCGATTAACATGTCAAATCAGAGTACTATTGTATTTCCTCTGAGCTGCTGATTTCTCAGTAGCAGCCATGGAGTCAGGATTTGTGCCTGGTTGATGGCAATAGGCTCGAACCCTATTACTTAGACCTTAAACATAATGTCTAAATGTGGGTGAGCTATTAGTTACAGGTCTGCCTAATCGTTCGGGAATTACAGTTGTGATGTTGTGTGAAGTATTTTCTATGTACTAAATAAACTAATGTAGGTTACATAATGTATTTATTACATAGAAAGAAAGGATAACAGCAACATAATGTAACCTATTCTTATAAGAACTATGTAGGTTTGCCCTAACAGTATATCATGTTAGATAGCAGCGCATGCGTCGAATAGTAATGAAGGGGAACTCATTAATTAGCCTTGTGTTATAAATCAAACAATACTACTGCCTCGGGAATTTATTTCTCGTAATTACAGTCCTTTGTTTTTCCGTAAGATGTATCGAACATTTGAAAAAATATGAAAATCATTTGAATAATCTTCTTAGCGTGTCGATGGCAATCTAAATTGAGTCGGCCCAGAACTGAGCCACTAGTTTGGCGCTTTCGGTTGCGTCCATCAGTTCCTGTAGTGAGCAAACAACAGGACACGCAGGACACGATAATAAGTGCCCCATCGTTTGTGGAACAGCACCACATTTACACTCCAGGCAAGAGTCATTGATGAATCTCCACCTAACCAGGTTTTCCTTGCTGCGGCCAACCTGGGTAATAATATAATTATATTATTATTATTATTTGAATAATATAATTTTATTTTAATTAGTAAATAAATATTTTTAAACTGACATGGTCACTAACATTATCATTAACACAGAAAAGGGATATTTACTGTTTGGTATGAGTTCCCGATATTCCGACACTATGTTGTTGTGGCAGTGTTATACATGATAAATATCCCGTGATAATATAACTACACTTGCTTGGTAAGTGTACCAATACTACCGCACTAAAAGGCTTGAAAGCTGTTCATTAAACCTTCTCAAAAATCTAGGCAGTTATGTTGTATGGGATTTCATTACTGCCCTGAAAATCAGGGTAGTATTCCATTACTGCCCTGAAAATCAGGGTAGTAATGCATTACTAAAGAGTTGTTTTTTTTTAAAGTCTTGATGACGTCATCATCATCATCTTCCTGCCTTTATCCCATGTGACTTGTGGTCGGCGCAACACGATTTTTTCTAATCAAACGATTTAATTTTACCATAAAATATGGCCTGAAAACTTCAAACCTCTATGCGATAGGAGCGAGAGATTTATAACACTCTCTCGCTTTAACACTCGCGTAAGTTGGAAGCCGCGGAACGGGGCGTTTTTACCTTCTCTAACGTCTTTTGGCGCGAAAACTCTTTCTTTTTAATAAAATGCCCTTTTGCTATTTTGAGGAGCTCGTGGCTAAATAATAACAGCCGCTCGAGTCGATCGTTAGGTTAAGCCGTGCTTGCCTAGGTTGGTCTGTGGATGGGTGACCGCCCATTACATACGGAGTTTCCTCCGTGCCTCGGAAAGCACGTTAAGCCGTTGGTCTCGGCTGTCATTTGTAGATCTTTGACAGTCGTTAGGTAGTCAGAGGCTCAAAATGTCTGACAACCAGTCTTACCAAGGGGTATCGTATAACCCGGTACTAACCAGTTAGTACAGTTGTGGAGGTCAGATAGGCAGTCGCTCCATGTAAAATACTGGTATTCAGCTGCATCCGGTATAACTGGAAGCCGACCCCAACATAGTTGGGAAAAGGCTAGGCAGATGATGCCCTTTTGATATTTTGTCTTTTACTTCTTTGTGCAAGTGTAGTATAAAGCAGTATATTATCACTCGAGGGTAAGTACAGATTACTAAAGTCGTGTGGTTCACGGCCCTCCGCTTCGCGTCGGGCCTCAAATGCACACTCGATTAGTAATCTGTGCCTTACTCCCCTTGGTAAATAAATTGCTATTTTTCATCATCAGCTGCTTAGCCTTTTTCTGAATGTATTGAGGACGGCTTCCAGTCTTACCGGAGACTTTTTTGTAGACGTGTCATTGTAAACCATTCCTGCTCTATTTAATTTTGTTTATATATCACCCATCTCTGAATTATGTATGTTCCATGTATATTGAAAGTCTGATTATTGTGAAAAAGGAATTCCTAGTACAAGAGCCAGGGCAACAATATAGGCTAGTTTAGAGAATTTTAAAAGCGTCGTATCTTCGTCAATTTTAGTCTAAGTAACTAAAGTAAAAATACGTTTCAAATATTTTTTTAAATCTAGCTGAAAAGTTAATTAGATTTTATCAGTACACACTGCAAACTAGTTCGGTTTGCAGGGCACACTAACAAAGTTATTGGTGTGCGTAAAGTCAACGGCTGTCTGGTTTCGCCTATTTATTAGTGCTTGCGCTTCACAATAACCCGTTGTCCACCCACACACTTACAATTTCTTGTCACTTGATGTTGCATGTAATATGAAGCATAAATTTAGCCAACTTAACAATCTTCTCCGTGGCGCAATGGTCGAGCGTGCGGTAAACAGTATCTTACGACGCCAGCGTCTAACGCCGTAAGTTCGAATCCGACTGCCAACTCATCGGTGTTTTTGTATGTTTTAATTAAACGTTTTACATTTGTTTGTTCAATTCATTGCTTAAATATTGGCAAGTCTTCTTTATATTTGAGTTAGAATTTATTAAAGGTTTACCCTCTAAAAATGACAAATCATGGGTAAGTTAGTAGTTTAAGTTCATCGTCATAATGTTATTGACTATCAGGCTTACGTTACGTTTTTAGACATTATACCCTGCGTGTTTTGAGCAGTGCTTTTATTTGTTAATCATTATGAATCACTTAACTACACTTTTAAGAGCTGAGATTATTATTTTGCGTGAGCAAAACGTTTCAATTAGTGAAATTGCGAGGCGTTTAAAGATATCGGTAAATAACAAAATGTTAAGATTAATAATAATGTTTATATAATCCACATGTTATTGATTGTTGTTTTTTGTAACAATATTTTATTATTGTTCACAGAGAAGGACTGTGCAATTGTGGGTCCATCGATATGCAGATTCGGGAAGCATTGATCCTTGCCGACCGGGACCGAAGGCTAATCCATAGCATACACAGATGGCAATGCGTGGCACCGTGATATAGTTGCAAAGCATATCGCTGAGCCCTTCTTCACTACTCGTTTAATGGCGACTAAACATGACGTGGCATTACAAACTGTACGGAACCACTTGCGTGCAGCTGGTGTGAAATGTAGGCCAGCCAAGAAAATATTACTGTATTCACAGACAAAACCGGGTACGCTTTGCAAGAGAATATTTGGATTTCGATTGGTGCAATAATGTTGTTATATTTAGCGATGAAAAATGTTTTAAGTCGGACAGAGACGGTCGCAAAATAATGTGGCGAAAAGAGGGTGAACGCTATAATAAAAAAAAAATATTCTTCCATGCAGGTCTAGTGGCTGCTTTACTTTGGGATTTTGGGGATCAATGTCATCAATGGGTCCTGGCGAATTAGTGCAGGTAGGGGGTCGCAATACCAGTGAAGGTTACTTGAACGTTTTACGTAACCTGATGCTACCAAGTGTGCGCGTTGCATACCGATAGTAAAGGCGCACCAATCGGCTATTAATAAAAATATCAAAGGGTAATTTGTTTTATGTGAGTGATGTTATTGTTAGTGAGATAACAATTTAGGATACCTGTATCTTAATATCTTTCTTACTAACATGTTTATTCATTTCACTTTAATTAAATTACTTTCTTGAATATGAAAAATAACGTTATTTCCTGTCCGACTTAGAATATTTGTCATGCACAAAACTTTATAATTTGTAATTATAATTATAATAAAAACCTAGGCAATAAATATTGTTGATTTCTTATTACAAATTGTTTAATTTTCACTTCCATATTTTTTTCTTAGTATCAGTTAAAATAGAAAAATAAAAATTCAACAAAATGACAACAAATGTTTTTAAAAAATGCAAAAAGTCAATGACGGTGGCGAGATTCGATCCTACGACATTTGATTTACCAGCCCATTGCTTATACACCTATGCCACAAGACCACTTAGCAACTACGTGAAATTTATGCTTAATATTCTTTGCCTACAAAATAGTCGTAACCGTTTTCAATCACGGCGGCCAATCTTAGCGAAGATTAGCCACACACACGCGTGTTTGCTGACTTATTGTGAGACGTGAGGCGAAGTAATACACCAGTTGATTTTACGCACACCAGCATTATATTGGTGTGCTCTGCAAACCTAACTAATTTGCTGTGTGTACACAAGCCCATTTGTGCCATGTTTTTTTTTTTGTATAGAATGCATTATGTATGTCATGACATGCCTAACGCGGTACTTTAGGGCTTAGACAAGTAGCAATCGCTTTCAAAGCATTTCAGATTTCTATTAGTACCTTTCAACAGAATTGACAGTCATAAGTTTTCGAAAAGTTTAATTAATCACTCCAATATAATTTTGTTGTACTGGAGTTACTTATTATTACTTTCATCATCGTATTTGCTAAGAATGTCATTTTATGAAAGGTCATTTTGTCAACCCCGAAGCCAACTTGTGGTGAGTCACCCGGGAGTATTGCAGCGCTTGAGTCTGCGTGTGCCGGACCGCTACGTGTGGAGTGCTACTGGTACCTACAGCCAGAACTGCAGCCAGTAGCAGTGTGCACTGCTACTGGTACTAGCCAGAACGAACCTGCTTGCCAAGGCACTACCAGAGCCATCCGTACCATCAACGATCTTCAAACTCACATTGATGTATTTACATGTTGTTTTAGTGAATTCGCAAGGGTATTACTATTTATATTATGTTACAGGCGAAATAATAATTAATTTAATTTTTATTTTATGTACTATGTTTATGTTATGTCTATGTGTTTTTAAATAGGTAATGTAATATTTTAATAATGTTGTTAGTTTAATCTTTTATAAATTGGTTGCAAGTGTATGGTTAGTTTTTAAGTTCTTAGCAGTCGTAGAGCCTGTATTTGCTGTTTTGGTGATATTGGGCGATCTAGATCTCGGTATCTATAAGACCTAAGAGTTCGCTATTTGGACACCATTAAACTTGGACTTATAATCATTAAATCTGTTGAAGCGAAAACACGATTGGATAAAAAAATCACGATAGAAAAAAAAGACAAAAAAAACTCGTTTTGCACTTATTTTGTGTTGGATCTCTGAAACCCTAAGGAAGTTAATGATGATTTTTAGCCTAATAGATAGGTAACAATATTATCTAACATCGTGTTGACTTAATTTTTTATTTAGACGAAAATTTGATTTTATAAAGAATAAAAACCACTCATTTCGCACTATTCGGCCGCAGTGACTGACGTAACAACCGCTTTGTAGTGCAAGCTGATTAGAACGTTATTTTAACAGTACTTATTACAGACGAAGTTTGAACCACCACAAATAGAGTTGCTAATCTGAGGTAGTATAGGCTCTTAAGGTAAACCCTGTAATGATAGTTTAAGGTGTTATAAATAAATAAAAATAAATAAATAAACTTGCTTACAATGATATATTTAACACTGCATGAGCTATTTTTGTATCCTCTACCATCATCATCATCATCATCATCATCATCATCATCATCATTCTTCTGCCCTTATCCCAATTCATTTGTGGTCGGCGCAGCATGTCTTCTTCTTCCATACTTCTCTATTTTTCGTCAACTCATCAGACACTTCTTTTCTTGCCATATCATTCTTAACGAAGTCCATCCATCGTTTCTTTGGTCTTCCTCTACTCATATACCCATCCACATTCATACTCAAAACTTTCCTCACGACATTTTCCTCATCCCTCCGCATCACATGCCCATACCACGACAACCGATTACCACACAACTTTTTAGTCACCGGCACCACTTTCAGACTTCCTCTTATATACTCATTTCTTACTTTATCCATTCGAGTAACACCAGTTTTTGTATCTTCTACCGATTAGCTTAAATGTCTAAAAGCAAATAGACAAAAATGCGATCGCAAACGCAAAACGATATTTGCAGACATTATCTAAATAAAATATCGAAGAACTTTCTGAATGAAGACGTATATAATTCAAGGAGTGACCTACTTATATAATTTTTTCAGCTGGTAATAATATACTATACAGTGTGTTTGGCTACCGGTTACCAATACTTTAAGGGCATGTTATATTCTTATTTCAATCGACAAATACACAATTTTTCTTGATTTTTAGTGTTTTAAGAGTCTAGCTATCAAAAAAATATATATATATATATATTGGGCGCTCCCTAAAGAAATAGGTAATCAAACTCTCTCGGGCATTTTTTTTTAATTTTGTGGCCATATCTAAACCATAATCACAGATTAAAAATCTCAATTAAGATGTTTGATTATGGTTTAGATATGGCCACAAAATTAAATATATATATATATATGCCCGAGACCGTTTAATTATTTCTGGAGCACTCAAAATAAAAAACATTTTTTTTTATTTGAGTGTTAGATTCAAACACTCAATTATATGAATAATTTTAATACACCGCGCGCTCGAGCTAAGGCCTCGGAATTCAAAAAAAGAACCCACGATTGATTAAGGCGTGTTTGTTAGCAATAGCAAAAACACTTAAACGAGACCAAGGGAACTGTATTGAACAAGAAAACAGTACAAGGCCTTTAGACCTTTTGGTTGAGTGTTTTACACATTTTTCCTGCCCTCAAAAGGCTAGCCACTTTACTTTGAGACCACTGATTTATGTAGTAACATAACCCTAAATCTTAGTCTGGTCCAACTTGTAAATACGTCTTCAACATTACAGGAATAAATGTAGGGTCTGTTTTTACACGACTGCCAAGGAAGTGTTATGTTTTTCGCGCGTATCTTGTTTGTTTTTTTTTATTTCTATATAACCTCGTTTCTTCCAAATGACTGGATGGATTTTGATGATTGAGGCCTGTATTATTTGATTTGATTTGACGTCATATCTCCGAAACTATTCACCGCTGCACTGGAGGATATCTTCAAGGTTCTGGACTGGAGAGGGCTAGGCATCAATGTCAAAGGCGAGTACATCGCTCACCTTCCGTTTACCGACGGTATAGTAGTCATGGCTGAGACCATGGAGGACGTCAGTACAATGCTCGTTGACCACAGAAGAGCTTCTGAAAGAGTGGGTCTTAAAATGAATATGGACAAAACCAAGGTCATGTTGAATGACCATGTTAAACCCACTCCTATCAAGATCGGAGACTACACTCCAAGCAGTAGATGATTATGTGTACCTGGGACTAACGGTCCAGTTAGGCAGGTCTCACTTCGAAAAAGAGGTTAATCATTGAATTCGACTCGGCTGGGCAGCGTTCGGGAAGTTGCGTGGTATCTTGTCGTCCAACTTACCACACTGTCTCTCTTCCCTCTTCTTCCACTCCTGTCCCCTGTGCCCGACTCATCCAGTCTCGACCTCCGTGTCGTCGGATGTCGTCCACCCAGCGCTGTGGTGGTCTTCCACGCCCTCGGTTGTCCGCTCTGGGTCTCCATTCTAGGACTCGTCTTGTCCAGCGGCTCTTGTCCATTCTCGCAATGTGCTTCGCCCATGTCCACTTTCTATGGCATAGACCATAATGTTTGTAACTTTGGTCTTACTTCAAATCCAATCATTCCGTTTCCGGTCCCGTAGGGTGATCCCGAGCATAGCTCTCTCCATGCCCCTCTGCGCGACTCGGAACTTCTTGGCGGATTTCTGCGTAAGAGTTATGGTTTCGGTACCATAGGCTAGTACGGGCATGACACACTGTTCGAAGGCTTTGACTCTAAGACGTAGGGGTATTTTTCCACACAGTAGTTGTTTGTTGGCACCGAATGCAGCCCACGCCTGCGCTATTCGTCGTTCCACTTCCGCTGCTTGATTTTCAAAGCCGAGTGTAACCTTATGACCTAAATATATATGCTCGGTCACTCTCTCCACTGGAAGCTGGCAGTTTGTGACTTCAGGAATGTTGGTAATTATTTTGGTTACCCAATGTTCATTTTGAGACCGGTCTTCTCGGACTCCACCTTTAAATCCTCCAGCATTGTCACCATGTCCTTGACGCTCTCCGAAACTAGGACTAGATCGTCAGCAAACCCTAGATTTGTCAGTCTCTCTGCATCGATCACCAGCCCTTTCCCAGTCCACTGCATCTGCTGAAATATGCATTCTAGTGCCAGGGTAAATAATTTTGGTGATATTGTGTCTCGTTGCTGCCCTCTGTAGATGGAATTTCTCGGTTTTTTCGTGCAAGGAGACACAGGCAGCAGCGTTTTGATGGAGGTGATTGGGGATTTGTATGTACCTTTCATCGATACGGCATCTGGCTAGGGCTCGTTCTATGAACGACCATTCTATCGAGTCAAATGCTTTCTCTTACTCGATGAAGGCGAGGATAAGTGGTTTTCTGTACTCGTTACATTTCTCTATGACTGTTTTAAGGGTTTGTAGGTGGTCATTGGTACTGAAGCCTGAGCGAAATCCTGCTTGTTCTCTTGGTTGGAAAAAATCTAGTCTCCTGTCGAGTCTGTTGAACTCTCGAGAAGATCTTATAGATATGTGACAGCAGGCCAATGGGTCAATAGTTTTCTAGCTTCTTGATGTCCCCTTTTTAAAAGCAAATAAAACAATCCATTTCCCGAGTCCATTTTTGGTTAAATTGTTAAAGCTTTGTGGAAAAACTTTGCCAGGATAAAAATCGCATTAAGCTGAACAGTGGTCTTGCAGCATACTGCAGGATTAAATGAAATTACATAGTCGAAAATTACATTTCTGCAAAAATAAAAACGTGTAGAACATTCTAGTGTTGAGGGTAGGTAAAAGAGCAACGTTGAATATAGTTTTTTTGGTTTTACGTAGAAGGTGCAGAACAATTTTTACTGGAATGTTTAAAGCCCATTCATTTGTAATTTGCGGTGTGGGAATTCCAGACAAGGGAGGATTTGTAATTGAAATTCTTTCTGAAAGATTGATGGAACTTTTGTTTGAGTATAGCGATCGGTCACACAGTCGCTAACATTGATCATCATTGTCGTAACACTCATTTCTGCAGAATTTGCCAACAGGTGTTGGCAGTTTGGCACCGCGTTTACTTTGGTTACGACTCGAAGTCTGCGAAGTCGTTATGGGGAAAGCGGCGGGGTATACCGCGAAATTTTTTTTTTTTTTTACGTTTTTTGCAATTAATTTGCCCATTACATACCAAGTTTCTTCCATGCCTCGTAAAGCACGTTAAGCTGTTGGTCCCGGCTGTCATTTGTAGATCTTTGACAGTCGTTAGGTAGTCAGAAGTCCAAAAGTAAGTCTGACAACCAGTCTTACCAAGGGGTATCGTATTACCTGGTACTAACTGGGTTGTGGACTTTAAAGGTGACATTTTGGAAAGGTCCTCAAGGCAAAAGAAGCAGAGGAAGGCCATTGACACGTTGGGAATATGAGATTACAAGGGCAGCTGGCTCAAACTGGAAACAAATTGCACAAGAGACAATTGGGCATCTTTGGAGGAGGCCTTTACCCAATATGGGGTTCCTGCAGAAAATGCTTATTAGTAAACATAGTTAATTTATTTATTTTTAATACATTAAATTTAAAAATCAATTTACATCTATACCAGCATTTTAAGCAGTAATTTGAATGTTTTAATTTTATCCTATTTTAATTTGAATGTTTAATGTTATGTTATTTTAATTTTTGAATGTATTTTAATTAAATCTTATTTTCTGATTATTTTAATTACTATATGGATCAAGCTATCAAAATTAAATGAATTCTATTTATCAATTATTTATTAAACAGAATGAAATTGAAATCAATACATACATTATAATTGTCATCCATGTAATCACAAATTCAGTAATTTACAATATAATCATATTAAATCAAATTGTATTAGACAATTTATAAGACAACTTTAAATCTTTAAATCTGTGTGTATATTTGAAAGTATTATTGCATGAAATAAAAGGCTTTTTTATTTTTATTTTATTTAACTGGGTTGTGGAGGTCAGACAGGCAGTCGCTCCATGTAAAATACTGGTATTCAGCTGCGTCCGGTTAGACTGGAAGCCGACCCCAATAAACTTGGAGAAAGGCTAGGCAGATGATGATGGTTTTCTGCATTTGCAGGTCTGGATTTGTGCCCGGTTGATGGCAGTTGATGGCTCGCCTCCTATTACAAGGAACTTCATCATCAGCCTATTAATGTTCCCACTGCTGGGACACAGGCCTCCTCTATGAGACGGAATGGGCTATAATCCACCACGCGGGCCCAGTGCGGATTGGTAGATGTCACATATCTTCGATTTTTTGGTTCCGGTTTCGTCACGATGTTTTCCTTCACCGTTTTGAGAGCAGCGGTGATGAAATAAATTACAAAAAGTAATGCGTCTGCCTGGGTTCGAACCCACGACTTATTATTCGTAAGTCGGGGCCGCCACCATTGGGCCACCGCTGCTCTCAAGGAACTTAAACATAAGTAACAGGCGAAATGTGGGTGTATTAGGTACACTTCTGCCTAACCCTTCTGGGACTACAGGCGTGATGTTATGTTGTAACAAGGAATTGTGGATTTGTAGGTCGTCCGTACGCCGTGTGGTATCCGGCAGAGTAGAATAGAACCAACCCATTACACTCACGGGTGTCGTATAAGGCGACTTATGTCTGAGGCAGAACACCTTGCGCCTCCGTAGACCAGAGAATGGGCAGCAGCGTTTTCTGTTAGTCTTTCATCACTGCGATCTCCAATCCGCCTGCCAAGCGTGGAGATTACGGCAAATTCCTCCCATCATGGGAGAGGCTTATGTCCAGCAGTGGACGTTATGGCCTGTTGTAGTAGTTGTAGTAGGTCGTCCCATTTTGGAAGAACTAAGTTCATTTAAAGATCTAGGTATAAAGTATCTGATAGATCAATTTTAAAATTACAGATTCACACATTTCATTCCATTTGATATTTTTGCAACTTGCTGAAATGTCTTCATACCAAAACAATGAATCACAAAAATCCTCACAAATTCCATTACACGTGCTTCATTACTATTTTCGCTACCAATTAGTTTATATTAACGATGCGGTTCTGAACCGCAAATTCCATTAGCGCCATTGTAGTGAACTGTTTCATCTGTGTTCGTGTGATATAATGACTAATGGATCCGATGTACGGTGGGCAAAGCTAATAAGTAACCATGGTCCTCAGATATAGTTCCAGTTTTTTTAGAAACTATTAATCATTTAATTATATTTACAAATTTGAATATTTCTATCAATTTAATTTCATTTCATTCGAAAACATCCATCAGTTTCTAAGAAAACTTCCCTGGTTACTACTTATTTGCTTTGCCCTCTGTACTACAAAGGTTTTTATATTCCTGTTAGACTCGTATTATATCAATTTATTTACATTTTTACTTCTTGAACACATTCATTGTGTTTATTTATTTAATACTTTATTTAGAATATTTTGACGGTGCCGATACGCTACATGCATAGCACGCAACGGTGTTGGTTGCTGACGGAACAGTCTAGAGGGCAAAGTCACTTTTCCACAGGTGTCGCGAGCAGGGTCCAAGCTAACGGTGGTTACGGCTCCAGAGACAGGAACCTCCTCACAATGCAAGCCATATCGAGGAGTACTGCCTTCTGAATCAGGCTTGATTCAACCGCCTAAGGAGAGGTTTGAAAGATAGTCGTCGAGGCTCTTGGCCATAAGGACTGTCAGGACTGTAAGGCTGTCGCGACAATCGGAACAGTGATAGTCGAGCTCACATTCCACATTCTAGTGGGCGAGCCTCTTAATTAAATGTTATGCAAAAGATCCAGGCCTGGTTGTAGGATGTGGCACCACCCTCCCGCTCATAAAAAATATGCAAAAGCAATTATAATTATCATGCCTTGCAGCAAAACCTATACTTAATAATTGTCATGGATTTCCACATAGTTAGGTAGGAGCTCGTAGCTAAATAATAACAGCCACTCAGGTCGATGGTTAGGTTAAACCGTGCTTGCCTAGATTGGTCTGTGGATAGGTGAACACCCATTACATACCAAGTTTCCTCCGTGCTTCGGAAAGCACGTTAAGCCGTTGGTCCCGGCTGTCATTTGTAGATCTTTGACAGTCGTTAGGTAGTCAGAGGCCCAAAAAGTCTGACAACCGGTCTTACCAAGGGGTACTGTATTACCTGGTACTAACTGGGTTGTGGAGGTCAGATAGGCAGTCGCTCCATGTAAAATACTGGTATTCAGCTGCATCAGGTAAAACTGGAAGCCGACCCCAACATAGTTGGGAAAAGGCTGGGCTGATGATGATTTCCGCAAAGTTACACCTGATTAATAATATTATTAGACTTAATAATAATAATACAGCAGTCATTGTGCCAATAGTCGTGTCGGCCAATGGCTTAATAGCCAAGAGCCTCGACGACCAACATCTTAGGAGGCTCTCGCTTGGCAGCTGGATCAAGGGCTTGATTCAGAAAGCAGTACTTCTGGACACGGCACGTATTGTTAGGAGGTTCCTCTCTCAAGAGCCCTGACCACCGGCAGCTCGGACGCTGTTCCCAGCGCTGGTGGGCTACTGTTTATTATATTTTTAAATGTTTTTTATGTAGTTTTATTAAGAAATATTTAAAAATGTTAAAAATATGTATATAGATGAATAAATGAAATAATAATAATAATAAATTTATTTGTTAGAATATTGTTACATAGATGTAAGACATAATATAATATAATTAATATAAGTCTGAAATCGCCAACCCGTCTTCAGCAAGCGTGGTAATCTATGCTCGTGCCTTCTCTGTTGATAAGAGGTCTTTGCCCAGCAGTGGGACAGTAATAGGCTGGAATTTTTTTTTTGCCTTTACTCAAATTCGTTACATTTTTAAACATTAAGTAATTAAAAAATATATAAAAAACTTTAAAAAATATGAAAAAAAAATATGATTAATTATATTATTATTTTTACTAATACTCCTGATTCTGTAATTTATTATCAAGTCTCTTAGGTACTTTTCAATACAAACAATATTTTTTGCCTGATAGTACGTTCCTAGCACGGTCACGGTATGCTACCGGTATAGTGGGCAGTATTCTTTATACTCAATTGACCGACACGGCGACAATTACCGGCAGGATGGTGTCTAACTACCTAATTAACCGTTTAGCACTATGTTGACTCAAATTATGTATAATTTTATAAAATAAATAAAATAACTTTTATTTCGGACAAGTAACATCCGTAAATGGTGAGTTAAATTAAACTTATAAACTATGTTATTTACAACTTATTATTTATTTAGACACAAGCTTGTTGTGTCAGTTGTGACTGGTCATCTCTTAGTTGCCATGGCTTATTTGAATGAATTATTTTGAATAGTATTTTTTTTTGTGTGTTTTTGCTATGGACACTTTCACATCTTGCTATATTGTTCTCACATAATATACCATCTCAACATGAATGATGTAACCAAGATTTTGTAACAATAATCTGATTTAAAAGAGTGTCCATGGAGTTTCTTGCCCGTTCTTCTCCATAGAGACTCTACGCTTGGGAATGGGCAACTACAGTACTTTCACAGTTTTTATGTCTTGTGACTGGGACTGTAGCTACATTTAATTTTCATCTTTGTTTCGACAATTCAGAAGTGCCTGTAACTGGCTTACTTGAAATAAATGCTTTGATTTTGATTTTGGTTGTTCGTTATGCATCTACGAACAATATCCCCAAATATTGTGGATTCGTACCTCCCTGCTATAGTCTTCTGAATGGAGTTGGAGCTGGCCCGTACTCTGCGAGTAACGATGTAGTCTTCTTCCTAATGGTGTGCCTGCGCGAACATACCAAATTCACTGCTGAAACGAGACAGCCCCATCAACATCCTGAATCCATTATTATACTAGACCCGTAGGGCGCTGATGGTCCGCTGGGTATAATAGGCTAGTTCCCACTATCAATAACTTGCAAATATATTTAGTCCGTCAGTTAGAGTAATGTAAAATAATGGACACGTATTTTTTGTTTTTGTAAATCGACAAATATTGACAAAGATAAAATGCATCAAAACTCGGAAGTGGGGGCACGTGACGTCACAACGCCCTAAAAATTATAGCACGTCGTGACGTATTGAGAATTTTAAAAGCGTCGTATCTTCGTCTGTTTTGGTTTAGTAACAAAAGAAAAAATACGTGCCAAACATTTTTTTAAAATCTGACGTCTAATTAGACATTTTCAGGACCCCAGGCTATTGGTCCACAGGCTGCACGTGTAGAAGACTTGGCAATAAGCTTTGAAAAGCGTTATTTTAACTTGCTTATTACAACGTGCTATTTCGTTTTCGCGTGCTAGTACTTAATTGGAACAGATATTGACCATCGGCTATTCAGTTGACGGTCAAATAATTTTATTTATTACCTATTATATAGAACACAATTCGAAGTCTTATCCGCCTAACAATATCTGCTAGTTTGTTTTCTGTTTCCCAATCATTATGTTATATTACAATCAATAAATAATATTATAAAAAGCTCGAGTGAATTGGTTTCTCCTAATTGTGCTGTAGCAGTTTTTTTTGGAGTGGAGCCGTGTGGTAACCGGCAGAGTAGAATAGAACCATCCCATTACACTCACGGGTGTCGTATAAGGCGACTAATGTCTGAGGCAGAACACCTTGCGCCTCCGTAGACCAGAAATTGGGCAGCAGTTTTCTATTAGTCTTTCATCACTGCGATCTCCAATCCGCCTGCCAAGCGTGGAGAGTACGGCAAATTCCTCCCGTCATGGGAGAGGCTTATCTCCAGCTGTGGACGATATGGGCTGTTGTACTTGTAGTAGTTTTTTTTTCCATCCTTTTGATTGTATAAATATTTGTTGTGCGTTGTACGTTTATTGTTATTTTTTTGTTCATTTTGTATGATACATGTCATGTCCCTGGGACAATATTTTTTTTCTAGGCAAGCGTGCGTTGAACCCTGGTCACGTTATCGCTTCACATCCCCACTTGTGAACAAACGCAAGCTTATTTACAACATCATTATTCGCATCATTATTTTTTCCAAGAAACGTCCATTGGACTGAGCATTATATTATGTCTCCAATCCAAAATCGTCACAACGACTGGAATCGCTCCTATATTCTGATTTCCATTGAACTGAACATTATATGTCTCCAATCCAACATCGTCACAACGACTGGAATCACTCCTATATTCTGATTCCCATTGAACTGAACATTAAATGTCTCCAATCCAACATCGTCACAACGATTGGAATCGCTCCTATATTCTGAATCTCATTGAACTGAACATTATGTCTCCAATCCAACATCGTCACAACGACTGGAATCACTCCTATATTCTGATTCCCATTGAACTGAACATTTAATGTCTCCAATCCAACATCGTCACAACGACTGGAATCACTCCTATATTCTGATTCCCATTGAACTGAACATAATGTCTCCAATCCAACATCGTCACAACGATTGGAATCACTCCTATATTCTGATTCCCATTGAACTGAACATTATATGTCTCCAACCCAACATCGTCACAACGATTGGATTCGCTCCTATATTCTGATTCCCATTGAACTGAACATTATATGTCTCCAATCCAACATCGTCACAACGATTGGAATCACTCCTATATTCTGATTCCCATTGAACTGAACATTATATGTCTCCAATCCAACATCGTCACAACGATTGGAATCACTCCTATATTCTGATTCCCATTGAACTGAACATTAAATGTCTCCAATCCAACATCGTCACAACGATTGGATTCGCTCCTATATTCTGATTCCCATTGAACTGAACATTATATGTCTCCAATCCAACATCGTCACAACGATTGGAATCACTCTTATCAGATTCTTATTTCTCCTATGACTTTGACAGATCATCAGTCCACCTTGAGGAGGTGTATTCTTCTAAACGGCAATTTATGAACATTTTAACGGTTAGCTCACTGTCAAAATTGTTTAACTATGAATGTATTATAACATAACGTCGCGTCACGCCTCTAATTCCCTAACGGTTAGGTAGAAGTATACCTAATAGTTTACTCACATTAAATTTCGCCAGTTGGGTTAAAGTCCCATGCAATAGGGGGTGAGCCTATTGACATGGCACGAATCCAGATTCCGTGGCTGCTACTGGAAAGTTCCTGATGGAAATACCCAATAACAGGCTCGACTTGGGAATCGAACCCAGGCCAATGCTCAGCAGTTGCGCTTGAGACTACTAGACTAATGAGGCAGGCGCTTTAACTGTATTTACTATCGAGGACACTCCCGCCTGGCCCACCACTAAGCTAATTTTTGCTTGCACTCGCAACATAGAAACGCTCTCTAGCCCCGCCCCGTTGACTTTGTATAAAAATAATGAATGAAAATATACTGAATCAGCTGAGCGCACTGACGACGCACGCCAAACGAGAGTTGTTGTTATTTTGCGCGCCAAAGTTGACGCATTCCTAATAGGCCTAAAATTTAAGGGGGCGTGGCTCGGCGCCTCCGCATGATTTAAGCGAAAAAAAAAAATTAACTAATCAGGCGGAAAAGACCACGACTGTACTATTACTTGAAACATTTAACAACAGTAGGCATTCCGGGCTCACTGATTAATTATTGATGATACAAATATGTACAACAACAATCAATTAGCATTACAACTAGATATTAGTTGCGACATGAACATCCGACAAGCTCTCTGGGGCATTGTAAACTCGGTTGATACAAGCTTATCGAAACAGCACCGTTTAGCAGTCAGGATTACTTAGAAACAACGGATATAATACGAAGGACAGTCCGCATATCTATCGGAACAGTTGCTGTACGGAAATCGACCTTACTACTAAGACATAAAGGCATTGCTAATGTCAGTTTGTTAGCAGTGATTTGCTTTTGACTCTATCGGAGCATGCCATTTACAGACAAAGTTTTAAACATCTGTGACAATGGTGTCGATTCTGTTGTGCACAAACTAAACTTAATTTAGGCTATTGCTATCTTTTACTAAAAGGCAGGACGAGGAAAGGACGGCTATAGCTATGAACTAAGATGTTAAAGGTTAGTTAGAGGTGTCTTTATGCCTTGCGCTTCACCGTGATTTTAGTCGACATTATTGTTTTTACGTGCACCCTTCATTTGTATAGAAATATTAGTTCCAACTAAATTTGACAGCTCTAAATTACGGCCGTCTCTTTCTCATTTTATTAAAGAGAAAAAGATAGCAATAGCCTAAATTAAGTTTAGTTTGTGCACAACAAAGTCGACAACATTTTTTTTAATTTTTTTTTTTCACAAAATCCACAGCTCTTTACAATTGTAACCTAAACTATTTTAACTAATCCTACAGCCAATTAAGGATTTACAATTTAACATCTATACATAGCAAACAATACAGCGTGTGAGAGTGCCATTGTACTTTTTAAAAGTTCCGTACCCAAAGGGTAACCAACAGGACCCTATACTAAGCCTCTGCTGTCCATCCGTCTGTCTGTCTGTCAGTGGGCTGTATCTCATGATCCGTAATAGGTAGACAGTTGAAATTGTCACAGAATGTACCTATATTTCTGTTGCCGCTATAACAACAAATAAATTAACGATGGTACAAAACCCTTCATGAACGAGTCCAACTCGCACTTGGCCGGTTTTTTTTTATTGCATTAAAATTTCTCCAAACTCTGATGGTGAGTGAGCTTTTACACAATCGGAGTGCTGGATCAATGGTTAAAGAGTGCTGGATCAACAAAACAATGTCAAATTATGTCTGCGCTCGCGTCTATGTTCTTCAGTGTTGCCAAAAGTCATGGCACAGATTGGCGAACAGTATGGTTACGCGGGGTGTAGATGTAATTCTGATTTTCTTCGTATTTAATATATTATACTTCACAGATGTATTGTTAATTCGTCTACACTTTTATTTTTATTTATTTTTCTAATCTTATCCGTATCTGACCGTGGCATCAAATCAAATCAAATCAAAATCAAAAATGCTTATTTGCTAGAAAATATTATATACAAATTCAAGGAGAGATCTTATGTCCTAAAAGTATTTGTATTCTGCCTGCAAGCAAGCGTGTAAATTATTTACTTATTAATATCTATTTATGTAAATATTATCATGCAATTAATATTATTACTCTACACATATAACTAAAATTACTACCTAAACAATTATTAATTTTCATTCATTATTGTCATTAATTTTTAAATTCCATAAATTCATCACTCTGGGCCCTATCAGAATACCAGTGCTGTGACGATTTTTTTAATGCTACAGCACCATTCTGAGATACCGTTTGGCCTCGTACAGGACTAATTTCGTTTCTTTTTATGTTAAATTTTTATTAGTTTAAAACTAATAATTTCACGTGTATTGTCCTGTGCGGGCTAGTAAATGCTTATTCTTTCTTTCTTTCTTCATGAGCGAGTCCGAATCACACTTGGCCGGTTATTTTTATTGCATAAAAATTTCCAAACTCTATCCATGGTACGGAATGCTGGATCAATGGTTCAATGGGAATTGGTAAAAGAGGGAGAGGAGGAAAGGGGAGGGGGGTGAGTGGGTAAAGAATCACTTTTGTTAAGCCACTAAACACATTATGTACTAACAGCGCAAACACCACCCTAACTAATAGTAACTATGTAAACGTAATCTATGCTACCCTACTCCTGAGCATGAGTTCTTAGATTCGACTCACAAATCGAGCAGAGCAATTTTAGATTTTTCCATCAAGAATCTCCCAAAGAACTTGTGCCTGTTTGATGGGAATAGGCTTGCCTCTATCCTAAGGGACTTTAACATAACTGGCTTATTGTGGATGCACTATAAGTACACTTCAGCTTAACTCCTTGGAAATAAACAGGCGTGATGTAATACCGGATGACGTTTTTATCACTTAAAAAAAATTGGGATATTAGGTGAATGGAATAGAAGCTTTACCTAGTTTCTTTTTTTTCCACAGCTTAGAAAAAAAAATATCCATCATCAAATAAAAACCGGCCAAGAGCGTGTCGGGCCACGCTCAGTGTAGGGTTCCGTAGTTTCCCGTCCGTCACAATAAGTGTTCCCACTTATGAGTTTAAAGGTGGGTATCCATTATGTAAAAATGCTTGCATATACGAATATAGGTACTACAAACTTAGTCCAGAAATTATTTTGTACAACTTTTTTGTCTTTTTTGTACAAAAACTGTTGTTTCCATCAAGTTCAAAATAATTTTCCTAGAAAGTCCTTATAAAGTTCTACTTTTCAGATTTTTTTCATATTTTCTAAACTTATGGTTCAAAAGTTAGAGGGGGGGACACACATTGTTTTTTACTTTTGGAGTGATTATTTCCGAAATTATTGACATTATCAAAAAATGATTTCAGAAAACTCTTATTCATTTTTAAATACCTTTCCAACAATATATCACACGTTAGGGTTGAAATAAAAAAAAAAATCACTTCCCACTTTACATATAGGGGGGCTACCCTAATAAAACATTTTTTTCCAATTTTTATTTGACCACTTTATCGGCGTGATTGATATACATATTGGTACCAAATTTCAGCTTTCTAGTGCTAACGGTCGCAGAGATTAAGCGAGGACGGACAGACGGACGGACGGACAGACATGGCGAAACTATAAGGGTTCCTAGTTGACTACGGAACCCTAAAAACGCTACAAATTTCAAGTAAACTTTTCATATTAGAACAAAGAAAGCGAAATTTTGAAAAAAAAAATGAAAAATATCGAATTTCAAATCATACGCAATACGCATATGATTTGAATTTCGAATCCTTTTGAATTTTTTTTTGCAAAAAAAAAAAGAAACAAACTAAGCTTGCCATTTGCTTCTACTCCATTCACCTATTATACACATTTTATTGGAAAGTGATCCTGTATAATGTACCTAAACGTATTCAGATGCATGTAATCCGCAAGCCAGCCTCGTTCCAAATACCGGGGTTTGGGTCGAGCTGGTAAATTAACGAGCTGTTTCGTTAGTGGCCATCGAGCGGTGCTTAACATGGCAACGTAAACAACAGTGCTAGGAGATAATCGATATGATCGCGATTCACTGAAAGTTCAGTTGTACGAGTATATTTAGGGGAGCTAAATTACAAAAAAAATATTTTCCAAAATTTTATTTTACTTTGTCGGCCGGCGTAATTGACACACCTCTACAAAATTATAGCTTTCTAGTACTAATAGTCTCTGAGCAAAATCTTGGATGGACAGACAGATGGACATGAAGAAACTATAAGGGTTTCTTGTCAGGACTAGGGAACCCTAAAAACACGTAAAAAGTGAAAAATAACTGCTTCTCAAATCGGTGGCAAAGTCAATGAAACCAACAAAAGACACCGATTTCCAGAATATTTTCCACTTTGTAGTGTTTTTTTTGGAAGTTGGTATTCTGGCAAAACAGTTTCTTTATTTTAGGTTTACATATTCAGCTGTATGCAGTTAGACTAAAAGCCGACCCCAAGATATATGGATATAGATAGATGGGAACAGGCTAGGCAGATGATGACATTAAATTTTACTTTTACAGATATCAGTTTATTAATGCTTGATAACTTAAAAAAATTAACAGTCGTACACTGTCAATGATGACTCAGTCCAATTTATATAAAGATCCCACAAGGTGAAGGCTATCTACTTATCTACACTAATATTATAAAGAGGAAAGATTTGTATGTTTGTAATGAATAAACTCAAAAAGTACTGCGCCTATTTCTAAATTTCTTTCACCATTAGAAAGCTACATTCACCCTGAGTAACATAGGCTATATTTTATCCCCGTACTCCCACGGGAACGGAAACTACGCGGGTGAAACTGCGTGCCTTCCGCTAGTGTACAGTAAAATCAATAGAGCCAACACTATGCGTGCCTGTGGTCAATATTTAATACCTTGTTCATGGAACATCAAATTAATGTATGGAATGAAAGATGATCCAATCCACTTTTAGAATTATGTAAAGCTTGTTAGTCTTTTCTTTCCTAGACAAGGCGTAAACGGCCTTTCACAAAGCCGTCAACCAAGCATTCTGTACATCATTATAAGTCATCATCTGCCTAGCCTTTTCCCAAGTTTTATTGGAGTCGGCTTCCAGTCTAACCGGATGCAGCTGAGTACCAATATTTTCCATGGAGCGACTACCTATCTAACCTCCATAACCCAGTCAGTACTGGGTAATACGATACCACTTGGTAAGACTGGTTGTCAGACTATTTGGGCCACTAACTACCTGTAACGACTGTGAAAGATCACAAATGACAGCCGGGACCAATTGCTTAACGTGCTTTCCGCGGTACGGTGAAAACTCGGTATGTAATGGGCGGTCACCCATCCACACACCAATCTAGGCAAGCTCGGCTTTACCTAAAGATTGACCCGACCGGCTGTTATTTAGCCACGAGCTCCCCCTGTACATCAATCTAAGTAACCATCAGTAATGCCATCTAGCCGATTTTGGACACAGCAACGACATTCGATGGCTTTTTAGGGTGTGTGGGTTCATGTGCTTCTCAAGTGAATAGCTTAACTAATTTTGTCCGAAAATTTTCGAGTACAAAGCGGACATGTTAGTCACTCCAGTAATATACCAGTTATGTCATGTTATGTCAGTAATATATCAGTAATATACTATGGTCAGTTTAGGAGGGACATCTCTATTATTAGACGTTTATGGTTTTCTGTATTTTAGAAACTCTCGCGGATTGCGTACAAACCCCAACAAAGTGTTATAATTAAATAAAAGGTATAATCTACAAAAGCGTTGTAAAGATTATCACAGACAATTAAAATAATTACCCGCGGCATTTATGGCTGCTATATTTACTATTCTAATTAATTAAAATAATTCATTAGCAAATCAACAAGGGATCCTAACAAAATACTTTAAATTGGATTGTAAACTCAATTTGTATAACTTTATTAAGCTCGTGGTTACATAATAACAGCCGCACATATCGATCTACAAGGTTAAAGAGCGTTTGCCAGGGTTGGTTTCGGGATTGGTGACCATGCATTACTTCCCCAATTTCCGCCGTGCCTCGGAAGCACAATAAGTCGTTGGTCCCAGTTGTCAGTTTGATCTTTGACAGTTGTTACAAGTAGTCAGTAGCCTGAAAGTCCAGTCTTACCAAGGGGTATCGTATCACCCAGTGCAAACTGGATTGTGCAGATAGGCAGTCGCTCCATGTAAAATACTGGTACTCAGCTGCATCCAGTTAGACTGGAAGCCGACCCCAAAATAGTTGGGAAAAGGCTAGGCAGATGATGACTTCGCTTATTAAATGTTTGAAGGTTAGAATAATTTAGTGTGTTTAGTTATATATAGCTCTACGAATGGTGCGTGACATAACAGTCTGGCCACGGGAAATTGGAAACGAAACGCTGGGCAAGTCCCTGGAGGAGTGATTCAACAAAATTTACCAGAAGAGAACATCGGGGGAGTAGGAAGAAAATAATTTTCCACTTCCCTCTTTACCAGTTTTCTGTAGAACTTACCAATAAATTTTTGATTTCTTTGTCATCTTTAACGCTATTTAAATGCCGTACTTTGCATAAGGCCTATAAGACATTCCCTTTTTCAACATGGTTGGGAAACGATCCTGCTTTCATAGATTGATTTGAGCTGTTTCTTAGAGCACTCGTAGGCCGAGCTTTCGTAGACCGTATTGTGAAAAGAGGCGTGCTTAGCGAAAAAGGCCTACACACAAAAAAAATGGTTTTAGTTGTCCCAGTCTGTCCCACTCCTGAGCAAAGGCCTCCCCCATTCTTTCCACTTCCCATGATGGTGTGCTTCTCTTCGCCAATTCGCGAGGATGCCATCCAAGACGTCGCCATCTGGCTCTTTAGTAAATTGATCCCGCTCATTTCGATCCCGCGGGATCAGTTTACTTCTCCTTAGTCTGCCGTGACCCCGTCTAGCTATCTCAGGGCTCCAAACTTGCGATATTTGTGGGCTCACAGCTATGTCGGCATCCGGCAAACATAGCCTGTCCAGTCCCATTTGAGTCTCGCAGCTTTATAAGCTAAATCGGAAATTCCGGATTGCAGTGTGGTGTTCCTTTTACGGTCAGTTATTTTTACATTCAGTATGCTACACTCCATCGCTCGTTGGCAAACCTTGTGTTTTGACAAAAACTATAATGTACGTAATGTAAAAAACTGTATGTATTGTATATGTCGCCGCAAGAGGCTCTATCTGCTAAGATTTAATCTAATTAATAGCACTCATAATTCTATTCCATGATAAAACTGATGAATCTGCCATCTCTGCTTGGCAGTACAATTATTACATAGAACTTAATTAATTGACAAACTCAAACTCAAACTCAAACTCAAAGCATTTATTTCAATTAGACCATTACGGCACTTTTGAAAGTCAAAAATACAAAAAAGAAAATCAAAGCTACAGTCCCAGTCACAAGGCATAATAACTTGAGAAAGTACTGTAGTTGCCCATTCCCTAGCGTAGATCTCTATGGAGAAGAATGGGCAAGAAACTCCATAACAGATGAGTTAAGCGCCATCTATTGGCTTACCTAGTACTTAGATAGTTCATGGTTTCAAATAGTAATTTATTAAACAAAAGTCTAGCTAAAGACTCTCAGTAAGTCTTTAGCTAGATCTATAGTTAAAATTATGATAAGCAAGTAGGTATTTTATGACATTGGATTTGTAATTATTATTGTTCATTTGACACAAGATTGTTTATGAGGCAACACTACAGGTGGAAGATGGCGCCCATTATGATTTGATCAATAACTCAATTAATAATTTGAAACTACAACTAAATCAGATTATCTAACTAAATTACAAACTAAAAAGTAACAAGATTATTTTACAGAACAATTTATTAGTGAAAGACTGTATGTGTTGTGCTGTATGTGTTCTTTGTATTAAATCCTTTGATTTACCGGAAATGGTTTTAAAGCAAGATCGAATATTGTTGTAAAAAGTAATGAAGCGACTAATTAGCTTTAACTAGATAAAACCTTTGCATTTGTGAATATTGGAAATGTTTAATTAATAAAATGATTAATTGCGAATTATTCTAGAATTGTTTGTAAGTTTTAATGAATTTATTATGTAATGAATAAACTGTACTGAATGAGGGACTTCCGCCCACTCAGAATGGACGCGTGAGCAACGAGCAGTCACGTTAGCTTACGATTAGCAAAAACAATTGAATTACTAAGTAATTATAAGTGTCTAATGAAGTGAACGATTAATAAGATGTGAAAATGTTATCTGTAATACGATTTAAAATAATGTGAGGAGTTTTTTCATCCATTCGTCTCCTCAACCATAATAATTTGCGAATGGACGACTCAACACTCTAGAAAGTTAATCAGTTTCTGTACCTAAATGGTTTAATAGAAATAAACGGGAATTTGAGTCAAGTGCTGTGTGTGATTTCAAATACCCACCTACCTATCTACCAACAATGAAGAATCGTATCGCAAGGCGATGTGATAGATGACTGACAGACAATATGGTGGCGGATGGCGCCAATATAATTTGGGAACAGTGTTCCTCTAGGCTTTCCCTGCTGTGATATATATTATATTTAAAATAGTTATCTGTATTATGTATTCCATTTTCTTCTCTTTTTATTAACACACTATGTCTACATCTCTTTTTTAGTATCTCCTTTCGCAGGTATGCTGGAAGAAATTTCTTTAGAAATAAGCATCACCTTTGTACTATTTTCTGTTCCTTTTTAGGGTTCCGTAGTCAACTAGAACTCTTATAGTTTCGCCATGTGTGTCCGTCCGTCCGTCTGTCCGTCCTCGCTTAATCTCTGTGACCGTTAGCACTAGAAAGCTGAAATTTGGTACTAATATGTATATCAATCACGCCGACAAAGTGGTAAAATAAAAATTGGAAAAAAATGTTTTATTAGGGTAGCCCCCCTATATATACAATGTGTCCCCCCCCTCTAACTTTTGAACCATAAGTTTAGAAAATATGAAAAAAATCTGAAAAGTAGAACTTTATAAGGACTTTCTAGGAAAATTATTTTGAACTTGATGGAAACAACAGTTTTTGTACAAAAAAGACAAAAAGTTGTACAAAATAATTTCTGGACTAAGTTTGCAGTATATTCGTATATGCAAGCATTTTTTTAACTTCGTTTACATATTTTATTATCCTGAACGTATCTACGGAACCCTACACTGAGCGTGGCCCGACACGCTCTTGGCCGGTTTTTACTTTTCTTTATATTTAGTGTGTACATAAATTATTAAATAAAAATAAATAAATATAAAATCAATATTTATTACTTTATCATGAATTCATGATTGTCCTCCTGTCTTTGTTATAGTAACTATAATTAAGAAAAAAAAAACACAATATAAGTCAAAAGCCATTTATATGTTTTTGTCTGTACTTAATGTTTAAAGTGACACCTAGATAACCCACAGCTATCCGAATACATATTTGTAATACCCAAGTTTAATGTACTACCGAATAATGGAAATTTGATTTCTATCAAAGAAAACCGATGCACCACAAAGTCCAAAGTCCTTCCAACAAAGAAACCAATAAAGTGTCAAAAGAAAAAATATAAGAACTTAACAATAAAAGTTTGCAAAACAATATAAAAATGTCAATGGCTCTGTGCCTGTGTATAAGAAACAATATGGCTCAGCGGTCAGGGTGTGGATTGATTAAAGGTCGTGGGTTGAAGACCCGGCTGTTGAACTTATCTGGTGAACCCATTTCGTAGAGGAGCATGGTTGTCGGGGTTATCTGGGATATTAGTCATGCATATTATAGTAGTTTGATAACAGAATAAATTTTATGTTTAAACTTCTTATTTTCACTGACTACAGCGTATATCAACGAGGTGTGGTCATAATTACGAAAAACCGGCAAAGCGCGAGTTGGATTTGCGCCCCGAGGGTTCGGTATAAGCTTGTGGCTGTTTTTGTTATTGCTCTACATATTTACGGTTTTCAGATTTTTACCTTCACATGTTGTGTTGTAAGGCATTACTTCTTGGGGTGCGATGTCAGAAGTCCTCCACGTGTGTCTGGCGGCTGCTGGTCCCTCTCGATACGTCTGGAGGGAAGAGCAGCTGCTGGGCCGGTGCACCCTGGACGCGGCGGTATCCTTCTCCGGGGAATGAGTGGAAATGAGAGTTTTCTTTTATCCCCCGGGGAATGTGACCGCCGCGGCTAATGAATCTGACAATGGTAGGGTCCTTTCAGGACCAACGGTGCGTTCCTCTGCGTGACCCTCTGTAAGGCAGAGGGCACAGCTGAGGAATGAGGGCGGGCTCGGTGTGCACTCACCCTGCCTCCGAGCAGACAGAGAAGGATCCGTCCTCCTCTGTCACCGTCAATCTCGTAATCTGGCTATCGAAGCGCTGTGGATCACGTCTCGCGGTTTCGATAGGGGACCGAGGGTCTTGGCTTAACCGCCCGGACTGCGAGGTAGAAAACCTCTATAAAAAGTTACCCCGAATCCCAAGTGGCGACGCACCGCGAGGGGATGTATGGCTGACGGGTGTTCCATGGAACAAATCAGTCGCTAGTGCACTCCTCGCCAGGGTACCTGCAGACCCCCATGGCGAGTAACAAATACTTAAATCTGCTTATCTAGGGTAAAGGGGTCTCTGCCCAGATGGACTTTTAAATCCCCCATACTCGTGGGAACAATATGGAAAATACCAAAAAACCCAACACCGCCGGCAACGGCAAAGGAGAGGAGAGGAGGGATGCGGCGTCGGAGTCTGACATCACATCGAGTGACGTGAGCGTGGGAGGCTCAGAGAGCTCCCGCCGCGTGAGGGCCGGGACGCCCGCGGAGAACAGTAAGTTCTTCCGCAAGCGACCCAGGCGGGATGGCGACCGGGGGTCGTCATCCGGAGATGAGGAGGCCTCGGCCCGAAAAATCTCCACCAACAAGCGTGGGGGGATCCGGGGCAAAGGGAGGGGGCTCCCTGCCTCCGTGAGGTCGGCAAGAGTTGCCGAGGAGGTGCGCCCCCCGGGCACTACTGTTCCCGGGCCTGGCGATGAGGCGGGTGAAACTGGCGGCTCCGAGGCGGAGCGTAAGGCCAGGTTCACAAAAGCGGTGGAAGCCGCGATAAGGGGCGTGGCCAATAAGGTGAAGACAGGCACGAAACTTAAGGCCATACCCGCGGCTTCCGCCTCCATCTTGGCGGCAGCGGAGGCCAATTTTGCGGGGCCTTCCCCTCCTCCGCCTCCGGTAGGTGGAGAGGAGTTGGCCAAGTTGCGGGAGGAGGTGGCCCGCCTGACGGCCACCACAAAGCTTCTCCAACAGGAGAACGCGAAGCTCCGGGCAGATCTGGCAAGCCTGCGGGGGCCTGGCTCTCAAAAGGGGGGCCAGACCCAGCGGCCTACTCAGCCTGAACCGGCGGAGAACCAGATCCTAAATCTGGTTCGGAAGGAGCTGGCTGCCTTCGAGCAGCGGTTCTCCGTCCTGGAGTCAAGGGTCCTGCGCCCCCCCCCCTGGGTGCAAACAGGGCAGCCGCGGGCCCGAGCACGGTGTCGTACGCAGCTGCCGCTGCGGCTGTGGCACCCGCACCCGGACCGGGGCCGGCGAGTCAGCCCTCCGGCAGGGCTGTGGTGGCCACCCCCGAAAAGCCAGCTCCGGCGAAACCGGCGCCGGTTAAGAAGGCGCCCAAGAAGAGGGGGAAGGGCAAGGCAGCGGCACAGACGACTGTGCCGGCGCCAGTGCCAGCGGCGAGTGGGCCAGTGCCTGCGGCAGGCCAGCTGCTGCTGCCACCACCGCCCCCAGCCCCCGACACCTGCGGCAGAAGCCGGATGGCAGGTGGTTGGGGAGAAGAAGAAGGGGAGAAAGGCGGCCAAAAAGGCCCGAAATGTGGAGCGGCAGCGCCAGCACAGGGCGCGAAAGATCGCGGCTAGGCTCCGCGCCCCGAAGACCGCAGCTGTAGTGATCACACTACAGCCGGACGCGGAAAAGAGGGGCGTGTCCTACCGCGACCTTCTGGCGAAGGCGAAAGAGGCGGTGAACCTCGGTGAGCTTGGGATCACCGGGGGCCTCCGGCTTAAAGTCACCGCGACAGGGGCTCGATTGCTGGAGATCCCCGGCGAAACCAGCGGGTCGTCCGCCGACGCTCTGGCTGTAAAGCTCAGAGCGTCCCTAAACGCGGACGAGGCCCGAGTGTCCAGGCCCGTCAGATGCGCAGACCTGCGCATCCTGGGTCTGGACGACTCGGTTACCGAGGAGGAGGTGGTGGCCGCCGTCGCCAGGTCTGGAGGGTGCCCTGCCGATCAGGTCAGGGCAGGCGCCCTTCGCCCGGACTCCACGGGTATGCATACCGTTACGGTATGCTGCCCAGTGACGGCGGCTAAAAATATAGTGGAGGGCCGAAGGCTACTGGTGGGCTGGGTTTCAGCGCAGGTGAAACTGCTGGAGCCCAGACCTCTGAGGTGTTATCGCTGCCACGTGGGGCACCACGTGTCAGTTCAGTGCGCCTCGGAGGTCAACCGCAGCGGCCTTTGTTTCCGCTGCAGTCAGCCCGGGCACGTGTCCGCAGCTTGCTGCGCCACGCCGCACTGCAGTGCATGTGCGGCGGCTGGCAAGCCGGCCGACCACCGGGCTGGGAGCAAGGCCTGCGCTCCGCCCACCAAGGCCACCAGAGGCAGGGGAAGGCCCTCCACCACCATCACCACCGTCGCCACCGCCGCAGCCGCAACTGCCGCCACTGCCGCCACTGCCACTGTCACCGCCGCTGCCGCCACTGCCGCTGTCGCCGCCGCAGAGGGGCCCTCGCAGGGGGCCAGGGAGGAAGCGGTAATGGAGTGCCAATAACGGCCCCATTACGCTTCCTCCAAGCGAACATCAACCACTGCGCCTGCGCTCAGGATCTGTTGCTCCAGAGCATGGCGCAGTGGTTGATCAACATTGCTGTGGTCGCTGAGCCGTATTTCGTCCTGCCCAGGGAAGACTGGGTGGCGGACCTTAGCGGCTCAGTGACCATAGTGTCGTCGGCCGCCGCCGGTACTCCGACCCTTGAAAATGTCAGGAGGGGTCGGGGGTGCGTAGCAGCCCGGTTCGGGGAGATCGTAGTGGTGGGTGTCTACTTCTCCCCGAGCCGAACTCTCGCCGAGTTCCACAACTCTCTCGCAGAGTTGAGTGTTGTCGTCGGAAACCATTCCCTCCCCGTGCTTGTCCTCGGGGACTTCAATGCCAAGAACTTGGCCTGGGGTTCTCGTTGCACAGACGTGCGGGGATGGATGGTGGAAGACTGGGCCCTGGAGAAGGGCCTGGTCGTCCTAAATCGGGGTTCTGTCCCCACGTGTGTGCAGATGCGGGGCGAGTCGGTGGTGGACATTTCGTTCGCTAGCCCCGCTCTGTCGCCGCGTGTCATTGACTGGCGCGTCATGGAGGGGGTGGAGACCTATTCCGACCACCGGTACATCCGGTTCGACGTCTCCACCCAGACCTCAAGCGCGCCGGTACAACAGGCCCCGAGTGGTCCGCGTTGGGCGCTGAAGCAGCTGGACCGGGAGCTCCTCCTGGAAGCCTCGATCGTGCAGGCCTGGGTGACATCACCGGACAGGCCTGCCAACATAAACAATGAGGCAGGGTGGTTCCAGGAGGCCATGTCCGACATCTGCGACGTGGCAATGCCCCGCGTTCGGCCAAGAAGCGCCCGGCGTCAGGTGTACTGGTGGTCGCGAGAGCTAACGTCTCTGCGCAAGGCGTGCGTCGCTGCACGGCACCTGTACGCCAGGCATCGCAGGCTCCGCATCCGCCCACCGGATGCGGCAGCCATTGAGGCGGAGCTATATGAGGGGTACAGAGCGGCGAAGACCAATCTCCGCGAGGCTGTCCTGCGGGCCAGGGATCTGGCCCGCGAGGAGATGCTGGGGACTCTCGACAGAGATCCGTGGGGGCGCCCTTACAAGATGGTGCGGGACAAACTCCGCCCCTGGGCCCCCCCACTGACGCAGAGTCTCCGGCCTGAGCTCGTGGAGGACGTGGTGAGCACTCTGTTCCCTTCGCGAGGGGAACATCCACCCCCGCCTATGGCTCCGCCACCTGCGATGCTGCAAGCGGACCAACAGGACGACGACGACAACGCTCCGGAAGTGACTAGGGTAGACCTGAGAGTGGCGGTACGTAGGCTCAGTGCCAAAAATACCGCCCCGGGACCCGACGGCTTGCCTGGCAAAGCCTGGGTCCTGGCCTCGGAGGCTCTCGGGCCCCGACTAGAGGGGCTCCTAAGCGCATGCTTGGAGAGAGGCCAGTTCCCGCTTCGTTGGAAGACGGGAAAGCTGGTCCTCATTCGGAAACCAGGGCGCCCTGCGGACTCTCCGTCCGCATACCGGCCCGTGGTGCTGCTCGACGAGGTGGGCAAGCTCTTTGAAAGAGTAATTGCAAACCGCCTCGCCGAGCACCTTGCGGAGACGGGGCCGGACCTTGCGGAACACCAGTTCGGTTTCCGCAAGGGGCGCTCTACGGTGGACGCCATCATGCGCGTGAGAGCCCTCACGACGGGGGATGCGGTGTCCAGGGGTGGGGTTGTCTTGGCGGTGTCTCTCGACATCGCCAACGCTTTCAACTCCATGCCCTGGAGCTGCATTAGGGAGGTACTCCGGTATCACCGGGTGCCGACCTACCTCCGTCGAGTGGTCGGGGACTATCTGACGGACAGAGCCGTCATCTACCCCGGTCGTAGCGGAGAATGGAACCGGCGAGAGATGTCGTGCGGTGTTCCGCAGGGTTCGGTCCTAGGGCCGCCCTTGTGGAACATCGGTTACGACTGGGTGCTGCGCGCCGACCTCCCTAGTGGTGTCAGCGTAGTTTGCTACGCTGACGACACGCTGGTGCTGGCCCAGGGGAGGTCGCACGAGGCGGCGGCCGAAGCGATGACACGCGGGGTTGCGACAGTCGTTGAGAGGATCCGGCAACTGGGTCTCGAGGTGGCATTGCACAAGTCCGAGGCCATGTGCTTTCATGGGCCTCGGAATGCGCCACCTCCGGGATCCTTACTCACGGTAGGAGGAGTATCCATCGGTGTCGAGTCGACTTTAAAGTACCTAGGACTCGTCCTCGACAGCCGGTGGAACTTCGTGGAGCACTTCCGACGTTTGGCCCCCAAACTGGAACGGACTGGGGCTGCCTTCAGGTGGCTCCTGCCCAACCTAGGGGGGCCGAACGCCTCCTGCCGGAGGCTCTACGCGGGAGTCGTGCGGTCCATGGCCCTTTACGGGGCCCCGGTGTGGGCGCGTTCTTTGAGGCGGCGTGCCGCCCACTACCTGAACGCGCCCCAAAAGGTGGTAGCCGTAAGGCTGGCCCGGGGCTACCGCACGATTGCCCGCGAGGCAGCGAGCCTCCTTGCCGGATTGCCGCCATGGGATCTGGAGGCAATAGTCCTCGCGCGCCTACACGAATGGCGCGCGGAGGCGCTACGCCGGGGGGAAACTCCGCTGCCGCGACAAATTGTCGCTCAGCGGACAGACTTCCGGCGGGATCTCATGGCGACATGGAGAGAGCGACTGTCGCAACCCCGTGCAGGGCACGCCACGATAGTGGCGATAAGTCCCCTCTTTGAGGAGTGGCTTGAGAGACGCCACGGCGTCCTCACCTTCCGCCTGACGCAGGTCCTCACCGGACACGGAGTGTTCGGGAGGTTCCTGCACCGAATCGGGCGGGAGGAAACGCCCGGGTGCTTCCATTGTGAGGATCGACTGGAGGACACGGTGGAACACACGGTGGAGGTGTGCCCCGCGTGGGCGGAGCACCGCCGTGTCCACGAAGCGGCGATTGGCGGCGGCGACCTCTCGCGTCCGGCCCTGGTGCAAGCCATGGTCCGGAGCGAGACGGAATGGGACGCCGTCACCTCCTTCTGCGAAGCAGTAATGCTAGAGAAGGAGGTGGCGGAACGTGAGAGGGAGCGAACCTCTCAACGTCCCGGCCGCCGCGGGAGACGCCCCGGGCGTCGGGGGCCACCACCACGTGGCCCCCGGCCACCGTAGACGCGGGCCTGTGGACGGTGGGCTATGGGCTAGCTCGCCGTCCGTCCGTCTCATGACGACAGGCCGTGTCGATGGCGCGTTCGTGTTCCACGCGCGCCTCAAAGACAGTCAGCAAAAAGGAAGGGGTCCGTAAAGACCGATGCCTGCCGGGGTTGCGGGACAGTTCGAAAGAGATACCGCGGCCCCGGAACACAAAGGGCGATGAAGGAACATGGATGGGTTTTAGTCAGTAAAAGTCTGACACTCCCTCCTGCTCCGCCCAGAGCGGGAGGGGTTATTTGATGATTTCCCATCCGAAAAAAAAAAAAAAAAAAAAAAAGGCATTACTTCTTGCCAAATTTCATGATTCTAGGTGAACGGGTCGTACCCTATAAATTTTTATTCCCTTGTAAAATCGCAAAATATGCAACATATATGTGGTCCAAGGAGTAGCAGACCTGAGTATTTGGTTTTTTATTGCAAAATGGGCAGGCTCAAGCCTAATGGAAAGCGATGAATTAGGTCTATGTTGGAACGAATGAACGATCTTGGAACAACCTGAGACCTCCACGTGTTCTTGAGCAAAAAGGTTTTGACAGACGGACAGATAGACGGACAACAAAGAGATCCTATAAGAGTTCCGTTTTTGCCGACTGAAGTACGGAATCTTAAAAGTATGCAGCTTTTAATACTATTCGATCTTAATGTATAGGACGGCTGTTTGTTTTCGCGGTTACAATGTTCGTCCAATAGAGAAAGTGGTTTAGTTTGGTGGTCTAGAACACATCCTGAAATATGAGCAAACCTCTCAGATACCATGCTGTATAGCGTATAACTAGTGGTCCGCCCCTGCCTCGCATGGTTTTGCAACTTGTCAAAACATGTAAACTTTTAGCTTTTAAGGAAGTCTATTATATAGTGCTGTTCAATAATGCATTGAATTTATCATTTCGGGATAATGTCTCTGCTTACTGTATAAAATTCGTTCAGAAAGTTACAAGAACAATGCGGTTATACAAACAGATACTAAGAGCAACTCTAATTTATGATAAACTAGCTTTTACCGCTTGGCTTCACTCTTTTTCAAATTCGGGTCGTACTCTTTAACAATAATGTTAATATATAATTCAGTCATGATCATGATGATGCGAAACACACGTGGCGCCATCTATTATCAAAAGAATTTTATTGTTGTTTTCCTCCAGAATTGTACTTTTTTTTCGGGTGTGTATGCAGTGTTTTAGGCCTGAAAAGGTAACCAACAAACAAACTTATTTTCGCATTTATAATATTAGTTAGGACTAGCTTATGCTCGCGGTTTTGCCTGCGTGAAGTTCGGTAATTGTCCAACCAGATAAATACTTGTTATAAAATATCTCCGTGTCAAATTTTCTTCAAGATCCGTTTAGCCGTTTGGCGATTGTGATCGAGTTTGGTGATTGAGTAACAAACATACATCCATCCAAACACTTGCATTTATAATAGCAAGAGTAAGATGCGTAAAGATATCGATATATGAGGAATTTTAAAACAAAAGAGGAATGCAAATATACTCCTGATCTCTGCCGACCAGTGTTCCTCGGTCTTTAGCAGTTCGTAACTTTATGACAGCCAGAATTAACGTCGACGGCGCGTTCGTGTTCAACGCGCCTCAAAGAGATGAGATGTCAGCAAAAGGAAGGGATCCGCAAGGGCCGATGCCTGCCGGGGCCGCGGGGCTGTTCAAAAGAGATACCGTGGCCCCGGAACACAAAGGGCGATGAAGGAACATGGATGGGTTTTAGTCAGTAAAAGTCTGACACTCCCTCCTGCTCCGCTCAGAGCGGGAGGAGTCATTTGATGATTTCCCATCCGAAAAAAAAGGTCGCCATTGCAGTAACATTTCAGGACAGTATTTTTACTATCTGTGATGAACGCTTCAAAATGAGTTTTTCGTGTTTCTAAACACCTATGAAGACAGCACCTTTTCCAACTTACAACCCCCTGTAAGCCATTCGTCTAAGTCCAAAATCCAGAACATCTATTGTTCTATATCCTGACAATTTACGCCTGATTGCAGCTTAACAATGATCTTTGACATACTAACACAGAACATAAAATGTACCAGCTGTTAGGTTTCCCGCTAAAACTTAATAAGTCACGAAGGAAAATGGGTCAAAATACTGCTCCGTCAGGAACTACCCATCTTTTACTGACAGGACTGGCTGAACAGCTAGTTGCAATAATCTCCTAGACAATGAGTTACTGTTGTTCGAAAACTCGAGCTAAATAAGTTCTTAAGCTTGGAGAAAGAGTATTATGAAGTAAGCTGTACCGTTGTACTATTGTATCTTAATTGAATTTCCTGTTATGTATTTTGTATGCACTTAAATAAATATACTGCTGAGGAGCTCGTGGCTAAATAATAATAGCCGCTCAGGTCGATCGTTAGGTTAAGCCGCGCATGCCTAGGTTGGTCTGTGGATGGGTGATCACCCATTACATACTGAGTTTCCTCCGTGCCTCGGAAAGCACGTTAAGCCATTGGTCCCGGCTGTCATTTGTAGATCTTTGACAGTCGTTAGGTGGTCAGAGGCCCAAAAAGTCTGACAACCAGTCTTACCAAGGGGTATCGTATTACCCAGTTCTAACTTGGCTGTGGAGGTCAGATAGGCAGTCGCTCCATGTAAATGTAAAATACAGGTATTCAGCTGCACCCGGTAAAACTGGAAGCCGACCCCAACATAATTGGGAAAAGGCTAGGCAGATGATGATAAATAAATAGACTGCCTCGTTGGTCCAGTGTGACTGCTTTTGAGCATGAGATCCTGGGTTCAATTCCTTCATCAGCCAAAGTGTTATTGGGTTTTTCCATCAGGAATTTCTCAGCAGCAGCCACGGAGTCTGGATTTGTGCTCAGTTGATGGCAATAGTCTCGCCCCCTTTTACATGGGACTTAGACATAACTGGCGATATGTTTGGGTGCACTGTAGGTCATCTCTGTCTACCTTTTTGGTGGAAATCAGATGGAAGTCATGTTGTTATGATCGCTTCGCCTCAGCACACATACGTAAGTCCATCAATGCCTAGTTGTGGCCAAAGCTTGTATAGTACTTTTCTCTAATAATGCGAGGAAATTAATACTAAGTATGCACACAAACAACAATATTTTTTCTCGCGTTGACGAGTTCATTTGTTTTTTTTTTCAATAAACCGCTTTTTATTTAAGATAACATAAGATTTATTTATTATACTACACCTGCTTGGAAAGTACCTTGATACTTTATCAAATTTACGGTAGAAAGTACGTCATTGCATATCGAACATATATGCGGGGAGAAAATGCATCTGAGCGGGAGAGAAAAGTGTATGAAAATCCATTTCTTACGTGGTTTTTCTTTTTTAATTTTGGGTAAGACTATGTGCCGGTAACCTAAATATCAAAAGCCAAAAAGTTTTTACAGTGAGTTTTTATCTCCAAGTTCGCTAAATGACACTGGCCACTAGCTGTGTGTTGGATGGTGTCGGGCTGGCAGTGCGACCCTGCGGCGGCAGGATAAACAATTTGAAAAAAGAACATTAATGGAAAAAGTGTTACATTAAGCTTCACTAACTGCAACAATTTCAATATAAATTTCAATTAGAAAAGATTTCGTTTTTTATTTTCCTCGTAGGTGTAGTATAAAGCACTATGTATCACTCGAGAGAAAGTGCGATTCCCGATCTCGGGTGTTTTAAAGCCCTCGCCCCAATTCGAAATTTAAATAAAAGCTTTGATAAGTTGCCTTCTTCGTTGCCATGTTTCAGAGTAAAAAAACATTCCATTTTTAACTAACACGACGGATATGATTTTACTATGTAATTTATTTGGCCGCAAAACACGACAGATATGGTTTTCATACAACTTATGCCAGCCGCTGGTCACATGTATCTGGCCAGTACTTACAGCATTTTTGATTTATCTCGAAGAAGGTTGTCAAAATAATGCTAAAATTTCCAAGCATGTTTGAGAAAAGATTATATTCCGCTTGCATTTTAGATAATCTTGGTGCACTGGTATAAAACCACACGCCTTGCTAGGCGCACGTGCATTCGTGAAAATACATGTGCAATCGAGAAAAACTCTTACGTTACATAACATAAGATGTTTTTCTCGATTTACAGAAGGAAATAGGAGTTAAGAAAAACCCAATTCAATTTCCACTTGGCCAGTTTTTATTCAACTTTAAACTACTCGACCATAACAAACACACCGCACAGGTACCAGGAGCCCATGACTAACCAAGCGATAATAAAGCCAAGCTTATCCTCAATGTCGCTGACTTCGTGACAAAAAGGAGGAAATCGATTCAAACATTACATCTCGATGTACAGTGTGTATTAAAAAAGCGTTGTCATATTATAAGGTGTAAGGAAGAAAGAAAGAAAGAAAACCATATTTATTTGGCTTAAGCCGCAAGTGCACACTACAAAATCAAAATAAGAATAAAATTTAAAAAAAAATGAAAAATACACAATAAAAAACTTAAAACTAAACAGAAAAATAAACAAATAATATTGTGAAATAGGCCCAGTTCAGCAAACTGCCAAACAGCTAGTGCCCAAGTGTGGCGCAAGTGTAGTGCCAAGGTGGTACGGACTATCAAACTGAACAACTTTCTTCATAGGAAAAAAAATGTCAAAGTTCTGTTTAAGACTTTCACGGTTTTTCACTACACTCAAAGTACTTACGGGATAATATCCGTGGTTTTCTTTATCGTGGTTTTTTTTTGTGTTTTTTTTTTCTTTTTTTTTCCGTGGTTTCCCGCGATCATGATGCTTGCAACAGCGTCGAAATATCGGGAGCTAATCAATAAAGAAAACCACGGATATTATCCCGTAAGTACTTTGAGTGTAACTTCAAAGTTGTAAACGCGAAAAAAACATCAGCCCAGACAAAAGTTCAATGCCTACTAGACCCAGATGTAGGAACATTATGTCAATTTTCCCATAATTTTTTTGACAACAGTGTGGACGAATTTTTTGACGCCCTGTAACCGTTTTGTTACTTGTACATATTTTTATTACTATTTAGAGTTGTAGTTTGTATAGAGTGTATTTATTATTCAAATAAATATAATACTCTCATTTTTCCTCGATTACAATGAAGAAAGTTGCAGTTTGATGGTTATTATATTTATCATAAAAATTTCCAATACAGCCTGTATAATGCTGTTGATATGGGATTTAATCCCTCTGAGCGGAGTCAATCGAGAATTAATCCGAGTCGGGAGCGAAGATTTGAAGTAAAATGATTTTTAATCTTTTAAAAGCTGCCGCCTGGCTGGTAATGTTTTTGTGGCTGTTCCATGTGTGCTAAAGGATTGGAAAGGTTTATTTCGCTGAGCTAACAAAGGAGTATTTAATTTAAATCACTGTTAAATTATTGATTTGCATGTAGCAAACTTCTAGCAGTTTGTGTTAAACATTTAAATATATACCTACTTTTATTTTTCTTTTCATACTCACATCGTCTCGAGGACCTCGTGGCTAAATAATAAATAAATAAATAAATAGATATTGCTGGACATTACACACAGCGCCATCTAGTGCCACACTAAGCAACGAGGCTTGTGTCGTGGATACCAGATGGTTGATATACTACATTTATACTTTTTGTTTGTAAATACATCTATACTTATAATCTATACTATATAATCTATCTAAATATATAAAAGAAGAAACTGACTGACTGACTGACTGACTGACTGACTGACTGACTCATCTATCAACGCACAGCCCAAACCGCTGGGTCTACAGATTCCAAATTTGGCAAGTAGGTTCCTTATGTGGTCTAAGGGTGCACTAAGAAAGGATTTTTCAAAATTCATCCCCTAAAGGGGTTAAACGGGGCTCCAAAGTTTGTATGGGGAAACAAGATTAGTTAGACTATTTTATTCGAAACTTCACAGGAGTGCTCCTATTGACAAATGAGTAGAAACGGGTTTCAGGTTTTTTCAGAATTCAACCCCTAAGAGGGGGAAATGGGGTGGCAAAGTATAAAAATCAACGCACAGCCCAAACCGCTGAGTCTAGCGATTCCAAATTTGGCAAGTAGGTTCCTTATGTGGTCTAGGGGTGCACTAAGAAAGGATTTTTCAAAATTCAACCCCTAAGGGGGTTAAACGGGAATCCAAAGTTTGTATGGGTAAAACAAGATTAGTTAGACTATTTTATTCGAAACTTCACAGGAGTGCTCCTATTGATAAATGAGTAGAAACGGGTTTCAGGTTTTTTCAGAATTCAACCCCTAAGAGGGGGAATGGGGTGGCAAAGTATAAAAATCAATGCACAGTCCAAACCACTGAGTCTAGAGATTCCAAATTTGGCAAGTAGGTTCCTTATGTGGTCTAAGGGTGCACTAAGAAAGGATTTTTCAAAATTCAACTCCTAAGGGGGTTAAACGGGAATCCAAAGTTTGTATGGGTAAAACAAGATTAGTTAGACTATTTTATTCGAAACTTTACAGGAGTGCTCCTATTGATAAATGAGTAGAAACGGGTTTCAGGTTTTTTCAGAATTCAACCCCTAAGAGGGGGAAATGGGGTGGCAAAGTATAAAAATCAATACCCAGCCCAAACCGCTGAGTCTAGAGATTCCAAATTTGGCACAAAGGTTCTTTATGAGTTTTAGGGGTGCATTAAGAAAGGATTTTTCAAAATTTACCCCCTTAGGGGTTGGAACGGGAGTTCAAAGATTAAGTGGGGAAATAAGATTAGTTAGACTACTTTATTCGAAACTTAACAGGAGTACTCCTATCGATAAATGAGTTAACGTTTGTGTTTCAGTTTTTTTTCAGAATTCAACCCCTAAAGGGGGAAATGGGGTAACAAAGCCTGAACTTCAACATAGGTATTGTTTTTATGGTGAATTGGGTCGGGTGTATTACAAAAACAACTATTTTAAGATTTAATGTGGCAGACCTAAAATACTACCATTCCCTGTTGGGGTGCGATGGGGTTGAAATGTCTAAAAATCAATATTGGTGTCGATACCGAGATTATCAGGGGTGCTGATTACGAAAATGGCATTTATTTTGAGATCCAGATGATAATGATTGTGATTACGATGATGATGATTGTGATAATGATGATAATGATTGTGATTACAATGATAATAAGTGTGATAACGATGATGGTGATTGTGATAGTGATTGTGATTGTAATGGTGATTGTGACAGTGACGGTGATTGTGATAGTGTCGGTAATTGTGATGGTGATAGCGATGGTTGTGATAACGAGGACGGAGATTGTGCTGATGATGATTGTGATTAAGATGATAATGATTGTGATTACGATGAAAATGATTGTGATAACGATGATGGTGATTGTGATAGTGATTTTGATGGTGATTGTGATGGTGATTGAGAAAGTGGCAGTGATTGTGATGGTGATAGTGATGGTGATGGTGATTGTGATTGTGATTGTGACAGTGATGGTGATTGTAATAATGATGTAGATTATTGTGATTACTATGATAATGATTGTGATAACGAGGGTAGTGATTGTGATGGTGATTGTGATGGTGATGGTGATTGTGATGGTGATGGTGATTGTGATTTTGATTGTGATAGTGTTGGTGATTGTGATAATGATGGTGATTGTGATAATGATTGTTGTTGAGATAGTGATGGCGAGATCATGATGATTGTGATTAAGATGATAGTGATTGTGATTACGATGATAATGATTGTGATTACAATTATAATGATTGTGATGACGAGGATGGAGATTGTGATGATGAATATTGTGAATACGATGATAATGGTTGAGATTACGATGATAGTGATTGTGATAATGATGATAGCGATTGTGATTACGATGATAATGATTGTGATAACGATGATGGTGATTGTGATACTGATTTTGATGGTGATTGTGATGGTGATGATGATTGTGATAGTTATTCTGAGAGTGGTGGTGATTGTGATGGTGATAGCGATGGTGATTGTGATGGTGATTGTGATGGTAATTGTGATGGTGATTGTGATGGTGATTGTGATGGTGATTGTGATGGTGATTGTGATGGTGATTGTGATGGTGATTATGATGGTGATTATAATGGTGATTGTGATGGTGATTGTGATGGTGATTGTGATGGTGATGTTGATTGTGATGGTGATTGTGATGGTGATTGTGATGGTGATTGTGATGGTGATTGTGATGGTGATTGTGATGGTGATTGTGATGGTGATTGTGATGGTGATTGTGATGGTGATTGAGATAGTGATGGTGAGTGTGATAATGACTGTGATTACGATGATAATTATTGTGATAACGATGATGGTGATTGTGATAGGTATTTTGATGGTGATTGTGATGGTGATGGTGATGGTGATGGTGATTGTGATGGTGATTGTGATGGTGATTGTGATGGTGATTGTGATGGTGATTGTGATGGTTATTGTGATGGTGATTGTGATGGTGATTGTGATGGTGGTTGTGATGGTGATTGTGATGGTGATTGTGATGGTGATTGTGATGGTGATTGTGATTGTGATTGTGATGGTGATTGTGATGGTGATGGTGATTGTGATTGTTATGGTGGTTGTGATGATGATTGTGATAATGATTGTGGTAATTATGGTGGTTGTGTTAATGATGATAATTTGTGATAATGATGGTGACTGTGATAGTGATGGTGATGGGGATTGTGATGGTGATTGAGATAGTGATAGTGATGGAGATTGTGATAATGATGGCGGTTGTGATAGTGATGGTGATTGTGATAATAATAATTGTGATGATTATGAAATGTGGCACATAGATAGTTTATAACCTGGATTAACATGGAGGACACTATTATCCCTTTAGTATGATCCAGTGGGACAGTTACCGAACTTCACGCGGGCGAAGCCGCGGGCAACAGCTAGTTAATATTATAAAGCTGAAGAGTTTGTTTGTTTGTTTGAACGCGCTAATCTCTGGAACTACTGGTCCGATTTGAATGATTCTTTCAGTGTTGGGTAGTCCATTTATCGAGGAAGGCTATAGGCTATATAACATCACGCTGCGACCAAAAGGAGCGGAGCATAAATGAAAAATATTGCAAAAACAGGAAAAAATGTATTCCTTTTGTGAGCTGTTTCTCTTTTATGTGACGCAGACGAAGTTGCGTGGGTCAGCTAGTACTTAATATACATATAAACATCCATGACTCGAAAACAAATGTCCATGCTCATCACACAAACATTTGCACCGACCGGGATTCGAACCCGGGACCCTAAGAACGTAAGGCAGCCTCACTACCGCTGCGCCAATCGAGTCGTCAAATAATAACAGCCACTCGGGTCGATCGTTAGGTTAAGCCGTGCTTGCCTAGGTTGGTCTGTGGATAGATAACCACCCATTACATACTACCGAGTTTCCTCCTTGCCTCGGAAAGCACGTTAAGCCGTTGGGCTGCATGTCATTTGTAGATCTTTGACAGTCGTTAGGTAGTCATGAGGCCCAAAAAAGTCTGAAAACCAGTCTTACCAAGGGGTATCGTATTACCCGGTACTAACTGGGTTGTGGAGGTCAGATAGACAGTCACTCCATGTAAAATACTGGTATTTAGCTGCATCTGGTAAAACTGGAAGCCGACCCCAATATAGTTGGGAAAAGGCTAGGCAGATGATGATCTTCATCATCGTCATCACCTGCCTGCTGGGGTCGGCTTCCAGTCCAGTCACTGGACCCAGATGTAGTTTATATGGAGCCGCGATGGCACCTTTGGGCTTCTGACAATCCGTAACGATCAAATCAAAGATCTTTGAATGATTGCCGGGACTAACGGTTTTTTTAACAAAAACTATCATCAAAAATAATGACGGCATTGAAAACTGGTTCTTATCGCACTACGATTAGGTTCAACATGCAATGTATTTCACACGTGTGCGATTTTTTTCATTTTCCAACACGTGCGCGGGAATGAAAATTGCCACAGATAACTATACTTATACTTAGTCCAAATTGGTTCAATCCATATTATAGTCGAGGTAAATTTTTTTTTTTTACGAAAACGTCGTTTTGTACGCGTAGACATTTGTTATTGCAGTTCTCGGCTCAAAAACACCCTCGCCTATGGTTCGGGAGTTTATTCCGCCTCGGATGCAATAACAAACTTTCTCCATTTGTATCAAAATATATTATTTTTATTACTTAGCCCGTGGGATTCTGGGCTAAAGGCCTCCCTCCATTCCTCCCACTTCTCTCGATGGTGTTCTTCTGCTCTCCAATTCGTATGGAAGCCATCCAAAGAGTACATAGTAACATTATTCAATAGATAGCTTCAAAGCCTAGTAAGTCTTTAGTGACCTTTTAAAAGGTTTTCGTCACAAATAAAGTCTAGCCGGTATTAACAAGCGGGGAAAATAAACATTGCCTAAAAGTAATTCGTTTTAGGCAACATATTTTTTAAAGATTTATTCAACACAACGCAACTGCAACAAAACTTAATGAAAAGAAGACAATAATTAATGTATTAGTACAAATAACAGGCAAACCAGTAGTGGCTTACCATAAAACTTAGCAGATACCTAAGACCTCTTTAAAGAGTTGGCGCAAAAAGTACAAAAAAGTCTCTTATTTAAGTTCTAAATGTTTATATCTACTCACAATAATCTCAGTATTAATACTCAAATGCACTGGTATCGTGTGTAATTTCTTATTGAGTAATACTTCTTAAGTCACTGATAAGATTCGAATAAACCGATAAAAGCATTACGTCATTTCATGACCGTCTCTTTGATACCATACTTTTTGGTAAAAAGAAAAAAAACTGTCAGATACTGTTACTCTATACTTTGTCAAAATTAAAAACAAAATATTAACACTTGTACATTCCAATTTCAAATTATAAAAACAATATTTTCGCTCACACGGGACATTTAAAACTTGTCAGATATGACGTGACGGTTCTACCTTAACAGGCGATAAATTAATTTTAAGAAAATCTTACTGTGTTATATTATTAATACCTTTGCCAGTTAGGAATAGGGAAAACAGGGCTAGTACGGTGACGTATCATCGTATCACCGGACGGGCCACTGCTAACTCGTACTCAGTGAACTCAGTCTCACATTGAACATTGGTGCGTACAGACGACTTGACGTTTCGTCTAGCGGGAACGTGCGCGCGAAAACTTAGTGAAACTGGAAATTTATAAAACAATTTACAGTATTTCGTTTTTTAAAAACTTTTATGATCTGTGATTCGAATAACTCTTTTATTTAATTACGTGTGACTTTCTGTTCTGTTTGAAAAGTTTCGTGAATAATACTTGGTTTTAGTTTTCTTCGGATATATTATTATTGGTAAGTTTTTAAAGTTTATTTACTTCTAGCTTGGGCACCAGTCTCCCACACTATAGTTAAAATTATGATAACCTTGAAAAATTTACTGAAATATATTGTTAATTTATTATGTATTTATTTAATTAATTACAACGGTTATATTTAAACCAATTACTGTAACTATATCTAGAACTAAAAAAGTAAGAGATAACATAAAATTAAAATGTACAAAATAACAAAGTAAAGGTTCAAGTATTGTGGTGAGGATAAATTTTGGGGTGGGCTATTAAAAGACCATTCATTTACCTATTATTAATAATAAATTTTAGTTCAACTAAAACTTTTTACATTTCTAATGCTTACAAACTTTTTGTTAAATCCGAATTTTCTGAAATTTCGTAAAATTATGAAGGTTGGCGTCGTAAGTTTATTTATACCGTTCTCCAGCAAACCGCATAAATTATCTTCAGCCAATGATCATAACCATTAAAATGGCCAATAAATATCAACTGTCACTTTTACGTTCAACTCGATCATATTTATTTTAAATTAAATATATACTTTTCAGGAAAGTTCCACGTAATAATTTTCAGATAGAAATTGGTGTTGGGTTTTACGTAATAATGTTACTCAGAACTAGATAGGTCATTTAATAGTTAACGAAATAAACGTATTGAATAACTACGAGAGCAACTTAAACAATTAATTTGTAAATAAATCTACGTAATAGCACACTGAAAGAAAGCACGCAGCCTTTAAAAATCACGAATATTAAAAGACTTTCTATAAGCTACCATCTCTTTTTTTACCATCAGGAGTTTCCCTGAATTTACTTAATTTATTCATAGGACAACCATGGCGGTTTTTAACGTAGCATCAAAGACGCAAGCAATATTGTGATGCTTTATCGGCAGACATACAGATCTCTTAGTAATCTAGATGGATACAGGCTTATCTGAGAGAGATTTTCATTATCATTTCCACTTAAAAACAGTTTTAAACATGCGTCTTTTCTTAAAATATATCTACGAAACAAAAAAAAACATTTAGATGGAATGAAAAAACTATCCTAAACATATAAAATTTCACAAATATTTCAAGTTTAAATTTTAGATGACGTCGATGTGACTAGAATTTTTACCTTTAATTTTATATTTTAATTATATCGTGTGGTGTGTTTAACCTGGTGTCAGAGATTTTAGTTTTTTCGTTAATTGAAGCAAATGAATAGTTATTTAATACGCACATAAATCCGAAAAATTTGTGGCGCGTGTCTTGCAAATTTTACATTTGAAATTGGAAAATTAAATGATTGATTCACAATATTAGGGTTTTAGATTAGAGGTAAATAATTATTGAATTCTGTCTCATACAATTAACAGCAACGAACTGTTCGTTTTTCATGACGTGGGTTAATAAATACATTACATTAAGGTGTAGTTTAAACATTCATGAGCTTCGAGCCTCAATAGAAAGAAAAACTATAGAAAAAAATACACAACTATTTTTCACCAACAGAACGGTCTCTTGGCAAAGGAACTTCTTATCATCCAGTTCTATTCAGCCTTTCTACACGCAACATTAGCTTTGGACCTCCGAGGTCCCATTTCCTAACTAGCAGCGCCATCAAATGTAGCCAACCGGAATTGTGCTAGTTTGCTGACCGAAATCCGTCTTGAGTTAGGATGTGGCCTACATGGAAACTGAAGTTCCAAGGTCCAAGTTGGTGCAAATAGAATTTACATTATGTTGTTAGATGGATAATTTTACTTAATTATACTACACTACACTGCGCTCCAAAACGCAAATCGTTGACGTGGCTCAAAAGGCTGCGCAACTTAAATGGGACTTTGCGAGACATGTCTGCCGCACACCGAACGAACTGTGGGCTCGTAAGGCTCAGGAATGGTGCCCTGAAACAGTGACACGGGGTTGCGGCAGACCACGAAGGAGATGGCGAGACCAACTGGATGTCTTCCTTGAAAGCACAGAATCGTTACCGTTGGAAATAATGGAGGGAGGCCTTTTCCCAGCAGTGGGAAATGTCCCACTGCTTTTTTATTATATCTAGCCCTTATTGATGGGCTAGATATAATAAAAATATATTTATGTATTCTTGGTTTGTACCTACACACCCACATTTCCTCAGCTATGTTTAAGTCCCATGTGTTACAGTGGGTGTAATATTAGAGACCTCTCTGACTAGTCCTTGGGGATTACAAGCGTGGTTTTATAATAAGACACTCGTGAGAGAATTACAGGCTCATGCAAACAAGTATTGGTACTAACGTTATGTCGAAAGTAACGAAAAGGTAGGTGTGTTGTAAGTTACCTACAACAACCATAATACGCTTGTCGACAGAAAAAATTGGATTAGTCCGTCAGTTAAATTATCCAAAAATATTTGACCCGAATTTTTTCTTTTGTTACGTATACCAAAATTGACGAAGATACGACGCTTTTAAAATTCTCAATATGTCACGCCTTGGTATACTCTTAGTGCGTTCTGACCTCACGAACCTCCACTCCCGAGTTTGATGCGTTTTCTTTGTCAATATTCATTGATTTACAAAAACAAAAAATACTTGTCCATTATTTTCCAATACTCTAATTACTGACGGACTAAATAGATATGCATTTTTTTTAAACTGTCGTCATGCCAATTATAACGGTGACGCTTCGCATCTCTTCGATTCTTTTGCTACTGCAGTTTCCTGAGATACTCTCTAAAGAAAGCAACTATAATCCAAAACAAAACCATTTTTCTTTAGATTTAACATAACATCACACGTTTATTCCTTAATATGGCAGAGCTGGATTATTTTGAAAAAGAAACTTCGTCTTACAGGGATATCATCTTGGAACAATTTCGTAGAATAAACACTTAGTACAAGCTAGCAAGCTTAGTGCAAGTTTATCATCTTACTGAAGCCCAGTCTGACTCGCTGCAACTTTACTAACGTTTCACTGAACTGACTTACGACTACGCCTTTTGCTTGAAGATGTTTCACACGGGACTCATTTTAACTTGCTGCTCGTATTAATATTCATTGACTCGACTTAGCTTTTAACTTGAAGCTGATGTAATGGGTGTAAAAGTAACCATACTAAAGCCGAATGAAACTTGTTCTCCCCGTCATTGCGATTGGTTTGTTTGTTCTAGACCATACCTGATAACTTTCTTGTTACGGAGATATTGGAGATCCAGCTTTTTCACAAGTTTTTGACACAGGTCCCTGTGTCTCTGGGTATATTGAGAAAGCAACAATTCTGCCTAGCCTTTTCCCAACTAAGTTGGGGTCGGCTTCCAGTCTAACTGGATGCAGCTGAATACCAGTATTTTACATGGAGCGACTGCCTATCTGACCTCCACAACCCAGTTAGTACTGGATAATACCCCTTGGTAAGACTGGTTGTCAGACTTTGTGGGCCACTGACTACCTAACGACTGTCAAAGATCTTCAATTGACAGCCGGGACCAACTGCTTAACGTGTTTTTCGAGGCACGGCGGAAACTCGGTATGTAATGGGTGGTCACCCATCCACAGACCAAACTAGGCAAGCACGGCTTAACCTAAAGATCAACCCGAGTAGCTGTTATTATTTAGTCACGAGCTCATACAACGAGAAAGCAACAACAAAAAAACATAAAGGTAAAGCATAATAATTAAATTGAACCAGTAGACTGATAAATCCACCACACGAAACATTGTTTCCAATATCAGGAGTAGAATGCTTGATAGCTCTATTTGCGCCTCCTTTGAGTGATTGGTAGGGCCAGCACGAACTGTTATTAATAATGTCTACGAGCTGTGCATAAGATATTTGTTACTGTTAAGTAATCGCCAATACTTGTAGACTTCTATTTCTAAACATACATTAGGTATATAAGGTGTAAGCGGACCCTTCCTACCGAGCATTTTACACGACAAATTAAGTAACTTTACGCAAATATTATTTCAGTGAAACGACTTTTTTTGAGGTGAAATATGCGGCAGAGCTGAATTTAGTGCAAAACATTGTGCTTACGGATGCATTGAATAGTCATAGACCTATTACAGGGTGTAAAAGACCTCATCACGAAGCCGTCAACCAAGCATGCTGTACATCAAACTAAGTAACTTTACGCAAAAATTATTGCTGGGAAACGACTTTTTTTTTGGGTGAAATGTCGTGTTTTGTGGTAGAACCCAATATAACGCACTCAAAACATTGTGCTGATATTATGGGGGTCATGAAGGTGTTTAAAGTAAAAATCTTTTTCTTTTTTCAAAAACTTGTGTTTAAAGAAACTTGTCTAAAAGTTGGAACTTTGACCCCAATATCTCCGTAACTAGAAGGTATGGTGTAGAACAAAAAAAATGATCGCAATGACGGGGACTACAAGTACCTTTCAGCTTCGTTAAGAGGTGTTTTACACCCTTTAAAGTAAAGTAATAACACTGAAAAGTTGTACAAAAAAAAGCAAACTGTTGGTAGGCAATTGGTATGTTGACTTCCAATTTCTCCTTATCTATATGAGGTTTCCAGATACAGTCCAGTATAAAAAAATATCGCAATGACGACGGGGAGAACGAGTCGCTTTTGTGATCGACTGTCTACGTGAAGAGTTGATCTTCTTAACTTTAGAACGCATTTGGATATAAATGACGGTTTTCACCTTTATTTGGTTTATGCGATCGAGTATGGGTAGCTTTGTATTAAAGTAACATAACAACGCCTGAAATCCCCAAAGGGTTAGGCAGCGGTGTAGGTAACTAATAGTACACCCATTACACCCCCACATGTGGCCAGCTATGTTTAAGCTATGCAATAGGGGGCGAGCCTATTGCCATCAACCAGCACAGATCCAGACTCCGTGGCTGCTACCGAGAAATTCCTGATGGATATTCAAATAACACTTTGGCTGACCTTGAAATCGAACCGAAGACCTCTTTCTTACTCAGCAGTCACGCTCGTGGCCACAACACCAATGAGGCAGTCAAATATAAATAGGGTAATACTACAGTAATAATTATATTATAATAAAGAAAATCTCCATGTTTTGTCAAGACGCAAAAACCGTGAGAAGTAGCATCAGTGACTGACATTCATAACTGACTGACTTCGTAGCATGACCACCGTAGAAACGGGTTTCTTCGAAGAAATAATCTACAAATCTTTTGTTTATCTGTCATTGAATCGACAAAATGACAGATGAACAAAGAATCAACAAATCTTTTGTTCATCTGTGATTGAATCGACAAAATGACAGATGAACAAAAGATTTGTCGATTCTTTCTTCGAAGAAACCCGTTTCTATGGTGGTCATGCTACGTAGGCTGGTCGCTGGTTTATCAAACAAATGGAATATTCTTTTGACATTCAGATAAATGTGACAACAAAGAAAATCACTAGGTTTAAACTGACATAACACATGACACTTTAACGTCATCACATTCACTGAACGAAAACATCAAAGACTACCGAATATCTCAACAAATCTATACTAATATTATAAAGCTGAAGAGTTTGTTTGTTTGTTTGAACGCGCTAATCTCTGGAACTACTGGTCCGATTTGAATGATTCTTTCAGTGTTGGGTAGTCCATTTATCGAGGAAGGCTATAGACTATATTTTATTCCCGTACTCCCACGGGAACGGGAACTACGCGGGTGAAACCGCGGGACGTCAGCTAGTACGTAATACAGTTTACAATTTTATCTGCAAACTTTTTATCAGAGATTACGACTATCTAAAGCATAGTGATTTCTCATTTTTGTATTAAAATGATGCTGCATTTATCTCTATGAAACCAGATGTTACCACACTTAATGGCTGGGTATCCTCTAGTAATGGTCATGAAGCGATAATTAAGCAATTTTCTGTCATTTTCATTTAATCACGATGACTAATCGGAAAAATAAGAAGAATCAAGAGTGATACCCAGGGGCCTTGAAAAGTATCTACGTTAAGTTAATGGTGTTATACCTGATCTCTCTCCATTCGTGTGTGATTGACGTCCCATCGGACTTTGATAGCGAGAAAAGACAGAGTGCATCTTTGTAAGCAGACACACTAATTGATTACTGTTAGGCACCAAATCAAAGACGGTAAAGATTAAAAGGTGTATCGGGTATAATAGGTAATTGGATCACGTTACAATATTATTTTAGGAAATTAGAAAATAAAGATAATGTAACCCTCCCCGTCGCTAGCCAACCAAACAACAAGCTCCTTGCAACGAGGTTGCATTAAATGGTGTATCGGGTATAATAGGTAATTGGATCACGTTACAATATTATTTTAGGAAATTAGAAAATAAAGATAATGTAACCCTCCCCGTCGCTAGCCAACCAAATAACAAGCTCCTTGCAACGAGGTTGCCAGATCTGTCGCCAACATGTCTCCCCCCTGGTATGAACCGGATGACTATGTTAGGCACCAAATCAAAGACGGTAAAGATTAAAAGGTGTATCGGGTATAGTAGGTAATTGGATCACGTTACAATATTATTTTAGGAAATTAGAAAATAAAGATAATGTAACCCGCCCCATCGCTAGCCAACCACACAACAAGCTCCTTGCATCGAGGTTGCGAGATCTGTCGCCAACATCTCTCCCCCCTGGTATGAACCGGATGACTATGTTAGGCACCAAATCAAAGACGGTAAAGATTAAATGGTGTATCGGGTATAATAGGTAATTGGATCACGTTACAATATTATTTTAGGAAATTAGAAAATAAAGATAATGTAACCCTCCCCGTCGCTAGCCAACCAAATAACAAGCTCCTTGCAACGAGGTTGCCAGATCTGTCGCCAACATGTCTCCCCCCTGGTATGAACCGGATGACTATGTTAGGCACCAAATCAAAGACGGTAAAGATTAAAAGGTGTATCGGGTATAGTAGGTAATTGGATCACGTTACAATATTATTTTAGGAAATTAGAAAATAAAGATAATGTAACCCGCCCCATCGCTAGCCAACCACACAACAAGCTCCTTGCATCGAGGTTGCCAGATCTGTCGCCAACATCTCTCCCCCCTGGTATGAACCGGATGACTATGTTTGGCACCAAATCAAAGACGGTAAAGATTAAAAGGTGTATTGGGTATAATAGGTAATTGGATCACGTTACAATATTATTTTAGGAAATTAGAAAATAAAGATAATGTAACCCTCCCCGTCGCTAGCCAACCAAACAACAAGCTCCTTGCAACGAGGTTGTCAGATCTGTCACCAACATCTCTCCCCCTGGTATGAACCGGATGACTATGTTAAGCACCAAATCAAAGACGGTAAAGATTAAAAGGTGTATCGGGTATAATAGGTAATTGGATCACGTTACAATATTATTTTAAGAAATTAGAAAATAAAGATAATGTAACCCGCCCCGTCGCTAGCCAACCTACACACAAGCTCCTAGCAACGGGGTTGCCAGATCTGTCGCCAAAATCTCCAATTACCTATTATACCCAATAACACCTTTTAATCTTTACTGTCTTTGATTTGGTGCCTAACAGAGCACGATTAAAATATCGCCCGCGCCGATCTTCGCGGAGATTGGCCACCATGACCGAAAACGGCCTGGAGGACAATTATAACTCGTATCACTTCTTCAACTAAGGTTGGCATGTTTGTGCTTCTATGCTATGAGAATTTTCTTTGTTGTGGTGGCCATTTTCATTCAAATAAAGACCTGACGCGCTGGAACCCAGCTTTAGAAGGCCATTACAATCCGCGATGGAGCGCAGTTGACATGCAAATGTACTGCACACTGGCCTCGCCAGCTTGAGAGTTGATTCCTACCCGCTTAGCATGAACGCCGTAGACACGAAAGAGAAACGACAAATCTTTTGTTCACCTGTCATTGAATCGACAAAATGACAGATGAACAAAAGATTTGTCAATTCTCTTTCGTGTCTACGGCGTTCACGCTAAGCGGGCTAGAATGAGTTCTTTGTATCTCATGAGATGTGTACAAAGAAGTTAGTTTACTACGTTTCTCCTTGATAAACTATTCTATTAAGTTCTTGCAGCAATCGGATTCGTGGGATACTACAAATAGTTTATATGTACTTTGTTATTGACTGTTAGTGTACTGTAAGTGCATAAGAAGTTTCCTCTACAAGCAAATGAAGAAATTTAGAGTTGCAATCGTATGATCAAAATTATTAAAATGAATGTAGTTTTTTATAATGTGGGTAAATAAATTCATAACTTTAGTATTTTTATATCTTAGAATCCAAGGTTTGAGTTTATGATGTTTTGTGGCAATTCGAGTTTAAGATGTTTTGTGGCAATTCGAGTTTATTATTTTTTGTGGCTAATTTTAGTTTGGTGTAACCAACGGCAAGCAAGGACAATAAACTTGTCCGTTATTTATTTTTAAATGGGACTTATAAGTATAACTTCACGCCTGTAATCCCCGAGGAGTTAGGCTATTAAGTATGTACACCTCGTACATACTTAATGCTACACCCAAATTTCGCCAATTATGTGTAAGTCCAATGTAATAGGGGCTGCGCCTATTGCCATCAACTTGGCACAAATCCAGACTCCATGGCTGCTACTGAGAAATTACTGATGCAAAAACTCAATAACAATTTGCCTGACCCGAGAATCGAACACAGGACGACATGCTAAGGAGTCACTCTACCAACGAAGCAGTCACTCCTTTTTAACCGACTTCATCAAATTCTTCTTTCAAAGAATCTGAACTTACTTGTACATAAATACATAAATAAATAAATATTGCTGCACATTACACACAGCGCCATCTAGTGCCACACTAAGCAATGAGGCTTGTGTCGTGGACACCAGATAGTTGATATACTACATATATACTTTTTTGTTTATAAATACATACTTATTATACATATAAACATCCATGACTCGGAAACAAATGTCCATGCTCATCACACAAACATTTGCTCCAACCGGGATTCGAACCCGGGACCCTAAGAACGTAAGGCAGCCTCACTACCGCTGCGCTATTCGGGTCGTCATTATTTACATTACTACCTGTCAAACCTAGCAGGTTTTATAAATGAGATAACAAGGGTTCAGGTGGACAAGAAAAATGTTTGACAAGTTCGAAATTCAATTTATTTTTCAAGAAGGCTTTGAATTCTGACCGCAAACCAAAAAAATATTTTTTTATTAATATTTTGAAATAGTTTTCTACTAGCGTTAACGATTGTAGATTGTCAACTTGGCTAGGGGTACAGGTCATGTCAGTCAATCATGCACGCAAGCGAGTAGGATTTCCCATCGTCAAAATTAAATATACTGACTTTCATAGAATAATTAAAAAATTCAGAGGAATCTTTTTATACGTACATAAATCATTCCTTATTTGTCTTTACGTTGTCTGTCCTTGAATTAATAAATTAAGAATTTTGTTAAATAGGTACCTATGTATTTTCAAATTATCATACTATATAGTATGTTATTTAGTTAGTAGTTAGATTTTACAAGTAAACTACATAGGTACTAATTTTCTTTCCGATCACCAAACCCTTTTCCAAATCAGATGTTAATGAACTTTACAAATTGATCAATTAAAAATTTACAAACAAATTAATACCCAAATACCATCTTTACATCATAACGGTGTAAACTCTAAAACATAACAACTGTCTAAAAACTAACAAACTATCTAATTTGTACAAATATTATCAGCGTCGTAACTCCGAAAAACAGATTAAAGCGGGTCCCAAACTTGTTTGTTTTGTGTTAATTATTACACTCTGTTCATTTTACGACGATGGATATGAAACACTACAACCTTTTACGATCAAAATTAGTATAGGTACTGAATTATCAATTTTAATTTGTATTTTACAAAGATCATATTTGAATAACCCAAAAGGAGCTCGTGGCCGGTCGATCGTTAGGTTAAGCCGTGCTTGCCTAGGTTGGTCTGTGGATGGGTGACCACAGATTACAAACCGAGTTTCCACCGTTCCTCGAAAAGTACGTTAAGCAGTTGGTCCCGGCTGTCATTTGTAGATCTTTGACAGTCGTTACAGGTAGTCAGTGGCCCAAAAAGTCTGGCAACCGGTTATAACAAAAGGTATCGTATACCCAGTACTAACTGGGTTGTGGAGGTCAGATAGGCAGTCGCTCCATGTAAAATACTGTTATTCAGCTGCATCCGGTTAGAGGTTAGGTTAGGTTGGAAGCCGACCCCAACATAGTTCAGATGATTGATGGTGATGATGTTTTTGTATGTAAACTACCATAATTTCCTTTCCAATCAGCTACCCCTTTTCCAAATCAGATATTAATAAACTTAAAACTATACAAAATGTTCAATTAAAATTAACAAACAAATACCTACTCAATTACATCTTATCGGTGTAAACTCTAAAACATAACAACTGTCTAAAAACTAACAAACTATCTAATTTGTACAAATATTATCAGCGTCGTAACTCGCGGGTCCCAAACTTGTTTGTTTTGTGTTAATTATTACACTCATTTTACAACGATGTTCATTTTACGACGATGGATATGAAACACTACAACCTCTTACGATTCAAAACTAGTATAGGTACTAAATTATCAATATTAATTTGTATTTTACAAGGATCATAATCGAATAACCTAAGTTCAATTAGTTAATATTCAGGTGCAATTGTAAGGATCGGCACATTCGATTCAGCAGTATTTCTTGAATATTAAAGTGTATATAAAACAAAGACTTCAGTTAACATAACATCATTACGCCTGTAATCCCCGGAGGGTTAGGCAGAGGCGGATCTAATAGTACACACACATGTCACTCGTTATGTTTTAGTTTCATATAGTAGAGGGCGAGCCTATTGCCATCAAAGCAAAAATTACTGATGAAAAAAACCCTCTAGCCCTTTGCTCGACCATGGAATCGAACACAGGGCCTTAGTGGTCCCGCTTGCAATTAATTATCAGTCAATGGTGTCGATTCTGTTGTGCACTAACTAAACTTAATTAAGGCTAAGTATTGCTATCTTTTACTAAAAGGCAGTGCGACAAAAGGACGGCTATAGCTATGAACTAGGAGATGTCAAACTAGTTTAAGGCGTTGCGCGTCATCGTGTTTTTAGTTGACATGTCTTTACGTGCACCCTTCATTTGTATGGAAATATTAGTTCCAACTAAATTTGACAGCTCTAAATTACATCCGTCTCTTTCTCGTTTTATTAGAGAGAAAAAGATAGCAATAGCCTAAATTAAGTTTAGTTTGTGCACAACAGAATCGACGCCATTATTCACATCAATCATCACAAAATGAACGCAGTTTATTATTTAATTAATTTATTACATTATCCATTATTTAGTTTTAGTTTAACGGAGTTTACTGCTTCTCATCCTGAAATGAGCTCTTACGATACCCATGGGATATTTAGGTTATGATGGATGATAACAAAAACGAATCCATTTTAGTTAACAACTATTTTATTTATAATATTATTCCCGTCTGGGTATGAAATACAGCCTGGTATTATAGTTTCTTAGTACCTACTGTTTTGTTGAAACACATAAAACACGTTTCACTCACACAGAAAAATACATGAACGACCTCCCGACCTTACATAGGAGATCGGTGGCGTAAATTCGTGATCTTCGCGTTTGTTGACTTTTGGTTTTCAAACTCAAACTCAAAGCATTTATTTCGATTAGACCATTACGGCACTTTTGAATGTTTAATACAAAAAAAAACAAAGCTACAGTCCCAGTCACAAGGCATAATAACTTGAGAAAGCACTGTAGTTGCCCATTCCCTAGCGTAGATCTCTATGGAGAAGAACGGGCAAGAAATTCCACTTTTGCATTTTGCCTTTCATGATCTATAAAAGAATACTGTGAATCAAAGCGTAGCAGCAATCCTCTCACAAGAGGTCATCTCAAAGACAGGCCATTTTATCAATGTGAAACCATTATTAGTCCCTAACTCTTTAGGCCTTCTGTGGTCGTGATTTCAATGTGCAGCTGTTACACTATATTGATAACTAGCTGATGCCCGCGGCTTTGTCCGCCCGCAAATTATATACTCAAACCTTTATCTTGTATCACTCTATCTATTAAAAAATCCGCATCAAAATCCACATCAAAATCCGTTGCCTAGTTTTAAAGATCTAAGCATACGTAGGGACAGACGCGGTGGGTGACTTTTTTTATAATATGTAGTGAAATACCACTATGAGCTAATTGTGTACCCTATATTTAACGCACTCCTGCACCCCTAGCCAAGTTGACAATCTACAATCGTTAACGCTAGTAGAAAACTATTCAAATGAATGGGAATGACTTCATCTCAACGTTAAATCACGTGATCAACTCAAACGAATAGAAAATTCGTAGACAAGTTTACATCGTTCAAAATGATAGAATAGAATGTTATCGTTTCTACTAGTATTGCCCAAATGCAAGACCAAGACGAGACCTTAGCCAGTCTTGGTCTTGATCTTGCGTCAATACACCTGGTCTTGGTTTTGGTCTTGGTATTGCGCTCTCAGTCTTGGTCTTGGTCTTGCAGCAAGAGTCTCGCAAGTCTTGCGAGACTCAACTACTTAGACTTTATACTTTCAAATACCTATTAGCCTATTGCTATATACGAGTAATAAACACGTTAATTTATATCTTAGAATAACGTAACAGAGTAGGTATATGTTGAGCTTAAATTGACATAGGCATAGTGAACCACCAAATTAATAAAATTAACTTGACAATAATTTAAAAAAATGACGCAATTTACTACCTAAGCGTAATTACTAACTCTATGGTACCTTTAATGATTTTCTGTACGTGTACTGGCTATCCTAAACTCTTCACAAACAGCTAGCGGTTAAAATTACTATCACATATACTTTTCATCTTCATCTGGACTTGATACTTCTAACTAATAAAATTTTTCGTCAGCTAGACTTTTAATTACCAGCACAATTATAAAAAACATGAATTAAATTTTTGGTACCTACATTAAAATGTATCAGACATATCATTTTTTGGATATCTATTGTGGCTTGTGACGAACAAAAATTGTTTTTAGGAATTTTTAAGCACCTATTATTTATTTATCGCACTTTAAAAAAAAATCAGCTGATTTACTAAATAAAATTATTGATATTGATATGTAACTGCGAGACGCAAGAGTCTTGCAGGCTTAATCTTGTTCTTGCTCAAGTCTTGCAGGGTTCAGTCTTGGTCTTGGTCTTGCTACAATAAGTCGGTCTTGGTCTTGGTCTTGCAAAAATGCAAGAACAAGACCAAGACTGCAAGACCAAGACTGATTTTGGGCAACACTAGTTTCTACAATGTTGATCGCTAAACTCTTTAGTAGGAACGCTCACCATAGAGTAAAGTGTGGGTTTTTTCTACAGACATTAGAGAACGAGCGATCGACTCAGTCGTGTCAACTTGGCTACCAATTTAGTGCTTTCTATAATCGCTTACACCGAGGCGTTTACGATTGTAGAAAGAGATTCGATACGAAACGTTTGTAACTTGGCTAGGGGTGCTGTACTTACAGATATTCGGGTCCATCAAATGTCTTACTATCCTTACAGTGGTAACACCCGGGCGTTTCCTCCCGCCCGATTTAATGCAGGAACCTCCTGAAACATCCGTGTTCGGTAAGAACCTGCGTCAGGCGGAAGGTGAGGACGCCGTGGCGAGCTCAAGCCACTCCTTAAAGAGGGGACTTAACGCCACTATTGTTGCGTGCCCTGTACGGAGTAGCGACAGTCCTAAAATACCCTAAAATTGCTGTTTTATCAGATCATAATGTAATATTAAAATGCATCATGTTACAATTCTTATAATGGTCACAGACGCAGTTAATATTATGAATTGTCACTTTTTGACTACGAATTGTTACGTAATTCAAACATTGTTTTAAGCTTTCACGGTTTATAACTAAACTTATACTAACAACAACAACAACGAACCACAAACAACAACACGAAACAAACACGGAACAACAATAAACACGGTAAAACGGAAAGGTTTCATAACAATTACGAAAGATATCCCGTGAGACTATAATTTTGTAACGTAAAACATATTATTATTCTATTAACATTCTGAATATATTTATTATAATATTCATAAATCAGCCATTTTTGCCAGCTCGGCTCTCAACATTATTTATTTTTTTATATTTAAAATTATGTAAATAACACTTAACATTTATGATGCCAATGCGATGTTACTACCAAGATACACATACCTCTAACTCGCTTACAAAAAAAAAACAATGAGAAAAAACAAATAACTCACATTAAAAAAAAAACCTACAATTAATAATCGTCTCTAAACATTCTCAATGTACTTCAGTGCCACTCCTGTGAACTTCATCAGGCTGCAGTGATATATCTAGCTCATTTGAAATAATATTTAACAGACTTAAGGCGATTACGGGAGATAAATTAGCAACTCTATTTGTGGTAGTTCAAATTTTGTTTGAAATACTATTAGAATAAAGTTCTAATCCACTTGCACTACAAAGTGGTAGTTACGTCAGTCACCGCGAGCCGAATACTGCGAGTGGTTTTTTGCGATACAAAAAAATCTATTGATTGGACTAAAAAAATAAAACACTATGATGCTAATAAGTTGCTTGTAGAATTATTTGCCAAAAAATCAGAATGATTGCATGTATTTTAGTATGGTTTTTACTCGATATAAGAAATTTTTAGAAATAAGTTCGTGATTTTTTTTTTATCGAGTAAAATTAGTTTTATTATGTTTTCAAAACACTATCATACTAACATATATCCTAAAACATATCATTTATTTTTCTGGTTTTGTTTATCGCACTGAATCATGTGCTCTTTTGCATTATAAAACTCGCGTTTAGCTCTTGTAGTCGCCTTATGGCGCGTGGCAAGGGGGCAAACTTGTTCAGGTTAGTCCTAGAGGATGGCTCCAGTAGCGTAGGCGTGGGGTTTTAGGTGGTCAGCCCGCTTAGCATGAACGCCGTAGACACGAAAGAGACTCGACAAATCTTTTGTTCAACTGTCATTTTGTCGATTCAATGACAGATGAACAAAAGATTTGTCGAGTCTCTTTCGTGTCTACGGCGGTCATGCTAAGCGGGCTGTTCGTCTTGTTCGTACACTTATGGGCATTTATAATTTCTCAAGCTTTTGCCTGCGACTTTGGTCGCTGAGAGGTCGGAACTGATCCTACGGGGAATTTACTATCGGAATAAAAAGTATATAAGTCCTCATTTTTAATAAAAGTATTGAAGTAGCTTACTTTACTTTTAGGTACACCTCTGCCATACCGTCTCTGGGCGGATGACATTCTACAGATCGCAGGTACTAGCTGGATAGCAAAAGATAGAGACCTGGTCATCTCTGGAGGAGGCCTTTACCAGAAGGCCAGAGATTTTCATTCCATCTCATTTTTCCAGAGATGACCAGCAACAACTTAATAGAAACTAAGAGGGGTTCTTGCTAAAATTACAATTTACAATCATAATTTTTTAATCAAATTATAATTCTAATCGTAATTTTTAATTCATAATAAATTTATAACAATTTTCAAATTTCATGTCCTCAACAAAACTAAAGTGAATTGAATTGTGTAATACGATTTTATGATAGCATGCATGTTATTCTTATTAATTATTTTGTACTGCAAGAAATAAAAGGCTTTTTTATTAATTTATTTTAAAGTAAAAATTGTGGAAAAGTAAAGACATGACTACATGTACCTAAATTTGAACTAAAACCTTTATAATCTCTGTTTTTCAAAGTGTCTGCAAGTATCTAAAAGAACTCTAGATGTCAAGTGTACTTCACAAGGATGAGTGCAAACATCCCCGAGCCAGCCCTTGAACAAGTCACAGTGCTTGCACAGTGAAACACAATGCATTAGCTTCCTTAGTTCTTCTCCACAAAGCTATAAAGAGCATCCGTAGTTAGAAGTTGCTGTCGGTGATAGGAAATGTCAGTAATTAGGTAGGTGAGTACGTTACATTTATTCTGGACTTATCCGGCCCTTAATTCGTACGGGTGTAATCTGTTAAGGGCCTCAAATGGCTTAGCATGATCCTCCGTTACGCCTAAAATACTGCAGCATTAATTTTGAAATAAATATATGGTAAAGTTGAGGATTAACGCTAAGTATTATGTGTGACGAAAACACGATTCCATAAACTTTTCTCGATAGAAAAAAAATCCAAAGTTACCTCCAAATCGAACAATAAACCGCTCGTATTCAAAAAGTACTTCAAAATCATGATTTTTTGCAAACTCACTGAACGAACTATAAAGCAGATCTTATGTGTTTTATTCTTTTAGTCCAATCAATAGATTTTTTGTAAATCGTAAAAAAACACTCATTTCGCTCTATTCGACCGCAGTGACTGACGTAACAACCGCTTTGTAGTGCAAGCTGATTAGAACTTTATTCTAACAGTATTTCAAATGAAGTTTGAACCACCACAAATAGAGTTGCTAATTTTAGGGTCAGAAGGGCCATAATGTGTATGCAAAAACATTTAGATGATTAGAATGCTTTGTCTACATTTCTACTTCATTATCGTGTGGTTAATGCCTAACCTGCCCGCTTAGCATGAACGCCGTAGACACGAAAGAGAAACGACAAATCTTTTGTTCATCTGTCATTGAATCGACAAAATGACAGATGAACAAAAGATTTGTCGAGTCTCTTTCGTGTCTACGGCGTTCATGCTAAGCGGGCAGGTGTTAGAGTTTAATGCCACCCTTGGGCCTCTGACTTGGTTTTACATGCCGTCGCAAAATCTCAAGCAAGCTGGTTTCCTCACGATGTTTTCCTTCACCGAAGCAACTGATAATAAATTATCATCATCTGCCTAGCCTTTTCCCAACTATGTATGTTGGGGTCGGCTTCCATTCTAACCGGATGCAGCTGAATGATGTATTTTACATGGAGCGACTGCCTATCTGACCTCCACAACCCAGATAGCACTGGGTAATACGATACCCCTTGGTAAGACTAGTTGTCAGACTTTTTGAGCCACTGACTACCTGTAACGACTGTCAAAGATCTACAAATGCAGCCGGGACCAACGGCTTAACGTGCTTTCCGAGGCACGGAGGAAACTCGGTATGTAAGAGTGGTCACCCATCCACAGACCAACCTAGGCAAGCACGGCTTAACCTAAAGATCGACCCGAGCGGCTGTTATTATTTAGCCACGAGCTCCTAAAGCTAAGCTACGAGCTCAAGTGATAATTATACAATACCCATATGAATTCGATAAAGTAGAAGTGCGTGTCTTGGGTTCGAACCTGAGACCTATGACTTGGCAGTCCAACGGTCACACCACTAGGCCATCACTGCTTTCTTACTACAACAGCCCATAACGTCCACTGCTGGACATAAGCCTCTCCCATGATGGGAGGATTTGCCGTAATCTCCACGCTTGGTAGGCGGATTGGAGATCGCAGTGATGAAAGACTAACAGAAAACGCTGCTGCCCATTCTCTGGACTACGGAGGTGCAAGGTGTTCTGCCTCAGACATTAGTCGCCTTATACGACACCCGTGAGTGTAATGGGTTGGTTCTATTCTACTCTGCTGGATACTACACGGCTAACGCGCCACGGCCACTGCTTTCTTAGCGCCTGCTTTATCTACACTTAAATCTCCAAAACAAATCAAAATCCGTTTTATAATAAAATTGCGACCACAGACATATACAAAAGTGAATTAGGTATATTATGATCTTCTATCGAATAGAAGTGAAAATATTTCATGTCTTTATTTCTTACTCCTGATAGGTTTTGTCATATACATACCTTCACATATAGTTTAAAGATAATAAAATGAAAGTATTTTTTTTTTTAAGTTATACCAACAAAATATATGGACATAAATAAAATGATGTGTTATTTTTCAGATATTTTATTCTGGCACCGTCAAACTAAAATTCCTGAATTAACCCAACACGTGTGAATAACAAAGAATCCTATAAGTATACTGTCTAGACACGTCATCTAGATAAAACGTAGGTACTCACGTGATTGTACAGGTCAAACGTATACAAAGGTTATCAGACTTGCACTCAAATGACAATTTCACGGGTGATTTAGTTCGATGATAGTGTCACGTTTATGAGATATGGTTTGAATTATATAAACATTCAAGAATAGCATATTAATTGGTTTTAATGAGAAACTTCTACCGCATAGTATCCATGGTTTCTACCCTTAACAGGCTACTTTCCACCATCAATAAATTGCAAATCTATTTAGTCCGTCAGTTAGAGTATTGGAAAATAATAGACACGTATTTTTTGTTTTTTTAAATCAATGAATATTGACAAAGATAAAACGCATCAAAACTCGAGAGTGGGGGCTCGTGACGTCACAACGCACTAAAAATTATAGCACGGCGTGACATATTGAGAATTTTAAAAGCGTCGTATCTTTGTCAATTTTGGTTTACGTAACAAAAGAAAAAATACGTGTTGAATATTATTTGATAATCTAACTGACGGACTAATTCGATTTTTTCAGGACACAAGCCTGTTACCAACAACTCTTTTTCATTTAAAAAATAAAAATCAACACTGACTATACTTTTGTTAGACACGTTTTAAGAAGAGAACTGTCTGACTTTCAGCCCAGATTCAGGTCGCGGTAAAAAAAGTTGCGTTGAAATATCGACTATGCGTATGTGGGATTAAAGCACAAATAACGATTCTTCAAAGTGAAAACGTTACCTAGGAATCTTGAAAAAACTTTTCACGATCACCAAAAAATTACATTATAAATGCTAAAATTAAACTTGACCCAATTAGGTCCGCCATGCCCAACAGCACCTTTCATACTTGGTAGCTTCATTGACACCTACGTAAAATTACACGGAATGTTTCCATAGTAATTTGAGTGCCCATTACGACGGTATACTCGGCCCCCAAGTATTGATAACCTATTATAAAAGGAATCGGTTACCGCCACAGAGTATTGTAAGGATGGAGACCTATTATTATATGTCTATCGGGATAATTGGATATTGGGTCCTTGGGCAACGGTCATTGATAGATGTAAATAAGTTAAAAATTTAAATATTTATTCTGCCTCCAGAAGGACAAGAGCAAATCGATTTCAATACAATACATTTTGCATTTTAACAACAATTTTCAACAGAATTGACAGTATTTTCTACTTTTGACCTTTCTTTCATCGTGATCGCTGATCGTGTCACTCTGACTAGACCCTCAGGTATTTTCCATCATACGGACTCAACACTATGCTTGCACATTTTTATAGTGTGAACCGCCGTCTGTAGACAATATTTTGATTTAAAAGAGTGTCCATGGAGTTTCTTGCCCGTTCTTCTCCATAGAGATCTATACGCTATGGAATGGGCAACTACAGTACTTTCAGTTTTAATGTCTTATGAGTGGGACTGTAGCTCCAGCTCCTCAATTCAAAAGTACCTGTAACTGGCCTACTTGAAATAAATGCTTTGATTTTGATCTGTGTAATTTACTGCCAGCTCCTACGTTTCCCGATCATAATATTCTGCCTCTCTTCATAGATTAAGTGAATCGGTTTCTTTTAGGAAGCGTGCTCCACCCTAGGCCGCATTATCGCTTCACATCAAGCGAGTAGCGGCCAAACGTAAGTCTAATGTAGTATTAAATAAAACTAATCAATGCCAATATCACGTCAAATACCTGGTTTGCGTTTAGCCATTGTGATTCACGAAAAGTTATCACTCCATTCTTGCGGCATCACGATTCATTATCTCCTTAAATCTTTGTCATCTGCACTTGTGTTATCAAAAACAACATTACTCACGTTTCTAAATCTGTGTAGTTTCGTCATTTTTTCTTTTTTATGTACCTACAAATCGACGTTGGAAAGAAAAAGTCGCATACTGTTGGATTTGCGCCCTTCGGTTCGGCGTTTAAGGTTTACAATCAACCAGCATGCCCAATATCTCTTACACCATTTTCAATTTCCACCGTTAAGGGCCTATACCCCTCAAATGGCTTACCATGATCCTCATTTACGCCTAAAATACTGCAGAATTAATTTTTAGTCCCATGTGTGACGAAAACACAATTCCATAAACTTTTCTCGATAGAAAAAAAAACCAAAGTTACCTCCAAATCGAACAATAAACCGCTGGTATTCAAAAAGTACTTCAAATTATATCATGAAACTTTGCATACTTACTAAAATAACTATAAAGCAGGTCTTATGTGTTTTATTTTATTAATCCAGTCAATACATTTTTTGTAAATCGCAAAAAAACACTCATTTCGCACTATTCGGCCGCAGTGACTGACGTAACAACCGCTTTGTAGTGCAAGCTGATTAGAACTTTAATCTAACAGTATTTCAAACGAAGTTTGAACCAACACAAATAGAGTTGCTAATTTTAGGGTTAGAAGGGCCTTAACCTTACTTTCATTGCTACATATGTCTGGATTTTCTATTGTCTGTTTTTCCCGAGGTAGACTAAGTAATCTGATATTTTTCGTACCTATTACGTTTCCCATAGTCTGCGTATTAACATAAAGAGTTATGACGTGAGATGTTATAGCTAGTGAATAGGGAAGTATTTCATGGGAGACAAAAGTTTCAAAACATTGTTTCTGCAACATGTTTTTGTTTTTTAAAACATGTTGTACTCACTATATGCAATACAGTCAGCTTTAGTCTGCGTAAAATTTCAATTTATTACCTCTTTGCTGCAGTTTATTTGTATTTCATAAAAATATTTGTTCTGAAACTCGTGAGCAACTGTTTGCATAATACAAAACAATAGTTGGTTCAGAAAAACTTGCTGTTCAAAATAAAAACAAAACTTCACAGACTCATTGTTAAATGTCGCAACAAAATAGCCAGTCTTTTAAACAAACACAAAACTGTACAAAATAATAGGTTACGATGGAAACCAAAAAAGGACTAAAGTAAATACAAAGAAAGAAAAAATGTAAATACGACAACATTTACTGAAAACAAATAATATACCACTCGACAACAGACAGCTTTACTGGGATTATTTTACTTTTGTGAAAGCTCCCATTGACAATAGACATTAAAAAGCTGTGTAAAGTTTTATTTCAGCTGTACAATGAAATGGGAGTTACTCACATTTTTATTCCGGGTAATTAGTCGTCTTATATTTTTATAATAATTCAAAATAATATATTGTTAAACATTTTAAAAGAGATATGCATATTAAAACATGATTTAATAGTTCAACAAGTAAACCTTAACAAACAACTAGTGATTGGCCCTATGGTCCTATGGTCCTCTTAAGGAAAAGTCTGTGTTAAGAAACTCGGCTCTTTCAAAGTTAAATAATATATTATTTACTTGTTTAAAAATGTATAAATGTACATGGTACAAAGGAAAAGAAAATATAAAAATAAAAGAGAGTTCAAACTAAACTTACTCACTGGCATGCTAGTGTGTGATTGAGGGTGAGGGTGTGTGTATGCGTGGGGTTAAAATAGGTCCATGAATTAGGTGAGTATTTATTCTACCCTAATCTTTCAGTGATGATGAAATTTCTTGTTTATTCACCTCCTAATGAAACTACGCGAATGAGCAACTAGTATCATTCCCTTGTAAAGTTTGACGTTCAAAAGTACTCTAAGAATGAATAATTTGACTAACACCCACATCTACGTATATATACAACTCAAAGTGATTACTGGAGTTAAAGTTATATTTTTTTGAGAAACGATTTTTATTCTATAGTTTAGTAATTCCTTGAAGTTAGAAGTGTCGAAAGTTAGGATTCTTAGCTTTGCTTTCTTTGACGGTTTTTACTTCGTTTAAATTTTGGTCTATTATACACACATATTATATACATACATTACATAAAAATGTTTGCATATAAGTAATTACTTTAATTTTACTATATATACCAGGGCTAGTCTTTATCTTTAGCTGTTATCAAGTCCCAGGGGACACGTTGGTTGGTACTGATTTTATTAAAATGGTGACAAGGTCTCTCATTATATCCAAACTCATAATCACAATTTTATTAACTATCAAAGCAATTTAAAAGGGCCGTTGATTAAATAGCTGTAGTTACATGAAAAATTATGAGGGAAAATCTTTTATTTTCTTTGTCATCATAAGACGATAATATTTAATGCCAGTTTGCTTTACTTTATATCAGGAGCATTAATGAGTTCATGCTGTGTTCAAATATTAGCCATGTGGTAAGGGGACGTCCTATGGTGCGCTAGACGTAAATTACTTTAATAAGCAACCTTTACAATATACAATATAATAATAATAATAAGTTATTTATTTCTCCTCACAATAATAAACTTATTCTAGGTTTCACATATAATATTATTTGTTTTTTTAACAATGTGAGGAGCTGGTGTCTGAGTTAGGCGTAAAATGCCTGTATTACAAATCACCAGGTCCCCACCCCACGGAAGAACAGAAAGTTGTACCTAACAAAATATGATAATAGAATAGATACAATATTACTGCTAAGGAGATTTAAAAACAAAAACTTTTTATAATTTTTGGGGGTAGAAGTTAAAAAGAAGCTATCAACAAAAAGTTACTCTGGCGCCTGTGTATTTGTGTGTCTATGAGGGTGTATAATGATAATGTGTAGTATTGAGTGTCAGGTTGAGTTTGCCGAAGTGTACGTGAGAGGGTTTTGGTGCAAGTTATAAACTTATATCGTACTTATTTAATTTGATTGAAGTAGACTTTCTGTAAAATTATAATCCAATTTTTTTAACCAGTCTGAAACCAAAGGCTTGCATTTTGTTTTTGGCAAGGGATATAGCGCTAAGACTCGATTTACCTTATTGTATAAATTTGAACCCTGGTAGCAGAAAAACCGACGTGCAAACTTAGTTTTGAATGACGATGAAGAACAGACTGTATGTTTGCGACGTTTGTTCCTGATTCTTTCAGGTTCAAAAGTTGTTAGGGTATGTTGTTTCATAACCGTTCCCAGGATGAATAGCTGCCTTACAGTAAGTACTTCCCATTTCGAGTAGAGATCAGTAGTTGGGTGATAAAAAGGTAGAAACAAACTAACCTTTAGGAGTGCCCTTTGTGCTCTCTCAACTTTTAAGAGATGAGTTTTACATGTGCCACCCCATGTGGTGATACAGTATTCAAGCTGAGACTGACAGAGAGCATAGTAGACCGATTTTATAACAGATTTTGGTGCAGTGTTTCTTAAGGCTTTAAATATTACTATAAGTCTACGTCCTCTCGCTGTTAGAAGATTAACATGATCATGAAATTTAAGATTTCTGTCAATAATTACTCCTAGGTATTTTGTAGATTCTGTGTTTTTAAGGTTGGGACATTGACAAATTGTTTCATTTGCATTTGAGCATGAATGGGAGACAATACTTAAAGAGGGATCCGGTTTGTCATTAGTTTGAATGGAAAATGTGATGAAGTTCGTTTTATCTACATTTAATGTAAGTAAATTATTATTTAGCCAACTAGTCACAGTGTTCATGCCTATCTGAGCTTTGACAAAAACTTTATTCCAGGAGTTTCCACTGAAAAGTAAAGCCGTATCATCAGCAAACGCAACAGTTTTCGAATCCGGCAACATTAACTGACATATATCATTTATATAGACTAGGAAGAGCGTCGGTCCAAGAATACTGCCCTGTGGAACTCCGAATGTTACTGGGACCTCTTCACTAGTTATGTTACCGATTTTAACACACTGTGTTCTGTCAGATAAGTAATCTTTAAAAAGTTTTAATTGCAAATCCCGCGTACCCAGGCTTTCGAGTTTTGTTAACAGAATAGGGACAGAGACTGTGTCAAAGGCTTTTGCCAAATCTAAGAATATTCCAATCGTTTTTCTCTTTGAGTCTATGTTGTTAACTATATAATTTGTTAATTCTGACACAGCGTCGGCGGCGGTGGACCTCTTGGCTCTGAAACCAAATTGTGCTTGTGAGAGAAGATTTTTACTTTCCAAGTAGTTAATAAGTCTTTTGTTAATGATGCGCTCTAAAATTTTTGACAGTGTAGGGAGAATTGAAATTGGCCTATAGTTATTGACACAGTCTCTGTCACCACTCTTATGTATCGGGTGAACTCTTGACTTCCTATAGATCTTCGGAAATATACCGGTTGTGAGCGACAAATTACAGACGTATGTTATAGGTATTGTTAAAATATCTATATTAGATTTCAAGATGTCATGTGATATCAAATTAAGGCCCACCGAACAATCGCTCTTTAACCCTGTTATTAAAGACCTAACCTCAACTTCATCCGTAGGGAGCAGACAAAAAGAATGGCTACACGAGTTATGGGTGATGGGTCCCGTTTGTAGGTTATTCTTTCTGATTTTTTCTGCTAGCGTTTTACCTACATTTGCAAAGTATTGATTAACATTGTTTGCCGAATTTTGGGGATCACTGGTGCTTGTAAGTTCAGTCGGGCTGTCTTTGGGTTTAGTTGAGTATGTAATCTCTTTTACTATTTTCCAATTTTTTTTACTATTTTTCCCTGCGTTTTGGAATTGTAGTTTCTCATATTTTCTTTTAAGTTTTTTTTAATAAAGACGAACAAAAATTTCGGTATCGTTAATATACTTTCAATATACAATATACTTTCTTATACTAGCATATTATTTGGGCTTATAGTGCTAGATGGTTATTTTTTCGCGTGTCCATACTAACGCCGCCATCCTGTTTTTAGGCTTCCGTACCTCAGTCAGCAAAAACAGGACCCTAATAGGATCATTTTAGTCCGCCTGTCTGTACGTTTGTCAAGACTCTTTTACTCAGGAATGCGTGGAGGTTTCAAGCTTAAATTAATATCAAATACTCAAGTCTGCTACCCCTTGGAGAAGTGAAAAAATACTACAAACTTGTAAGTTAACGCGATTAAGAGATATTACCGTTTTTGTTATAATGCGATATATCACAAGAGAATAAAAATCTGTAGGGTACTTCCCGTTGACCTATACTCATGAAATTTGGCAAGAAGCAATTGTCTTACAGCATAATTACTTAAAGGAAAAAGTAAAACAGTAAATATGTAGTTTAATAACAAAATACCTACAAGTTTATACGGAACTCTCGGTGCACGAGTCCAAATCGCACTCGGACGGTTTATTCAGGTTTGGACGGTTTTTTTTTCAGATGTTTATCTATGGGTTTTTGAGACCTGAAATGAATGGTTTATTATAATTCCTCTAATCATTTTTATACAAATTCATTAAATTTTTTAATATTAATTAAAAAAAGTCTATAAAAACCATTTAAAATATAAAAAATTGTAGCCCACCGGTATCGGGAACAGGGTCCAAGCTACCGGTGGTCAGGGCTCCAGAGAGAGGAACCTCCTAACAATACGAGCCGTGTCCAGGAGTACCGCTATCTGAATCAAGCCCTTGATCCAGCTGCCTAACGAGAGCCTCCTCAGATATATTATTAATATTTATTTATTATTATTATTTCAACACAATTTCCACAAATATTTTAATTCATGATTACCAATGACTCCCTCCTGACAATATCGAAAAAGCGCCAAAAAAACCACGTTGCATGTTACGTCACAGCCAAAAGAAGCAAAAATCATCAAAGAGTTCTCATTTAAACATCACAGGAAGACATGTTTTATTTATAAGTCTCATGCGGGCGATGCCGCAGGGTGAAATAAACTAAGAATATACCTTAGAGCTTTTATGGTGGAGTATATTCGGTATAACATGTCAGTTATACGGACAAGGGTCACCAGGAAACCCCGAGGTTACATTCTGAATGGTACCTGTAACATCGGGCACTATATGGCCACGACTGTAGTGACAATACAAAGAGTACTACAGCAACTTAAAACAAAAATGTACAGCGCCATCTACGATACTCATGATGAACTAAACAGCGAAATACATTAAAATCCTACATCGCGCAAGTAAAGTTATCCACGATTTAAGACTAATATACAAAAACCCGACGTAACTGTCGGGCAGTAAGCCCACCATACATAACACCCGTCTTATCCCATGTTACTTGTGGTCGACGCAACACGTTCTCTTTTTCTATTCTCCTCTGTCAACCGTCACGCAATCATTTACTTTTTTTCTTTTATACCGTTTATACCATTTCTCACACAATCCATCCATCATTTCTTAGGTCTAAAGCACTCTCTCTTCATTATAAATATGTATACACACACACTCACCACCACCGTTTTTTTTTTTTTTTCGGATGGGAAATCATCAAATGACTCCTCCCGCTCTGGGCGGAGCAGGAGGGAGTGTCAGACTATTACTGACTAAAACCCATCCATGTTCCTTCATCGCCCTTTGTGTTCCGGGGCCACGGTATCTCTTTCGAACAGTCCCGCAACCCCGGCAGGCATCGGTCCTTACGGACCCCTTCCTTTTTGCTGACTCTCTTTGAGGCGCGCGTGGAACACGGACGCGCCGTCGACACGGCTTGTCGTCATGCGACGGACGGACAGCGAGCTAGCCCATAGCCCACCGTCCACAGGCCCGCGCCTACGGTGGCCCGGGGCGTCTCCCGCGGCGGCCGGGACTTTGAGAGGTTCTCTCCCTTTCACGTTCCGCCATCCCCTTCTCTAGCAACTCACCACCACCCTCACATACTGTTTAGTCACATGCGATTCGTCCGTCATCGTCATCCGTATTCATCGTCGTAGTATAAGGTAAAAATTCGCGAAAATACCCGTTTACATGTGTTTAATGTGTTTTGATCGTGAAAGTTTAAAAAAGACTCATCATCATATGCCCATACTTACCAAGACAGTAATAATTAAGGTATAGGTATAATTACGAGTTAAATATTAATTTAGTCAAAAGTTTCAAAGAGTTCTTGTTAACCTCCAAAACTTTCTTGGAACGAGTCCATTAAACAATTTAATTATGTACGTTCATATTTATTATTTAATGAAAACTAAGAAAATACTTTTTTCGTAAATTGGTATATTAATAGCCCGGTACTTAGGTCCCTTTTATCATGAAAAGTTTGGAGTTTTTGAGAATTTGGTTCGTTAGCTGCTGTGTTAAAAAACTTCTAGGAAACGTTCTTGATGTTAGAGTTTTTTCATTCAAAATAGAATTCACGATTCAAGAGGCAAGTGTACTTCGAGGAATAGTTAATAGGCAGACCCAGGTCATTAGCATTGTAGAGGTGTTAAGGCGTAGTTAAAAGCACTCGGTAAAGTAAAGCGAATTGAGTTCTTTCATAAAGTATTACTTTCAAGAGGTCCTCTTAGAAGTCTTCATAGCATATCGATGGAAATATAAATTTTGTCGGCCCAGAACAGTTTGACGCCTTTAGAAGCGTCCATCAGTTCCTGTAATGAACAAACAACAGGACACGCAGGACATGATATTAAGTGCACTATGGGTTGTGGAACAGCACGACATTTACACTCCAGGGCAGAGGCATCAATGAATCTCCACCTGAGAAGCTTTTCCTAGCTGCTGCCAACCTGGGTCTGGAGTTTATTTAAAGACTATAGTGCCAAGACAGCATTTCTGCCTCTCAGTTTGTGATGTCACCATGATCATCCTCACCGACTATAGCAGTCTATATGGCTAGACATGGGCCTTTCCAAATTATCATCTGCCCACCCTTTTCCCAACTATGTTGGGGTTGGCTTCTAGTCTAACCGGATGCAGCTCAATACCAGTTTGTTTACATGGAGCGACTGCCTATCTGACCTCCACAATCCGCAGTTGGTACTGGGTAATACGATACAAGATACATAGATAGATATTGGGTATAATTTTCCACACAAGGGAATATACATGGGATACATGGGCCTCTTCAATTGGAAGCTGGACCTTTAACTCGTACCTGACAGCAGCTGGATATGAGTGGCCGAGGAGACTCTTATTTTACCATCCACTCTGCGAAGATCGTTGTTTCACCTAGTCTGGGGGCGTCCTTCGTACCGTAAGTTATCATTATCTTCTTCCCAATGTTCTATGCTACTTGGGATCGTTTCAACACGTGTTTTCTTCTATTTCGCCCTGCCGACGCTCACGCTTTCATAAATCACACAACCCATCGCATTCTTTTTTTCTGCTTTTGTACGTCATTTATTTATTATTTCATGTACAATAGTGGTACATATGCGGATGTAATGCCACCAGGCAATCTCTACCAGTCAACTTTTGGGTTAAATACGAAAACATTGTGATAGGATACAAAAACAATACATACAAATTTACATAACTAGACAAAATACAAAAACAAAATACAAATACAAATACAAAATACAAATACAACATACAAAATACAAATACAAAATACAGTATACAAATACAAAATTTAAATAACAAATACAAAATACAAAATTCAAATAACAAATACAAAATCTTTATTTCTTAACCAAAAATTTTTACATTTGTTGGTGATTGGAGCCTCCTTTTAAACTAGTAATGCCTGTGTTAGAAGAATGAATACACACACATAATATTATAAGAAACTACGTCATGCATGATTGTGTTCTCGTAAAATACCGACAAATTATGAGATTTTTGACTTGAACTCTGGCGCCGTGTAATGACGTTCACACCAGGTGGACCATATCAATCGTTAACATCACGAATTCAAACAAGTAGTATACAATCAATCAACAAATACTAAAATGCATTACGAAAGATTTATTGTGTAAACTCGTAACATTTATAACCACCGTTTAAGTTTGTCGTTAAAATTGTAGTGTTTGCGTACCTCTTAAACATTTTAATAGTAAACACATCAGGCTTTGTCAGCAATTAAAAGATAGGAAAGTATTTTTGGACCTGGTTATAATAGCACGGAAAATGTAACATAAAACATCTTAACTTTCACTATTTACTCTTTTGGAGAAAAGCCAATTTTGCTTTGCTTTTTGCTTTGTCGTTTGGCGGGGTACCTAATTTATGTACCATCGACACAATATTTTCGTGAATAAACACGTTTTTATTGTGTGGAACATTCATCTCAATTCCTGATATGACGAAACAGAGTATCCTTTGGTCGTAACGGTAGATTTTTCTTCTTTTATGTTTCGGTTTTGTTTTTAAAAACGTTGCCTCTTACTAGGAATTTCTCCTGTATCGTAGGTGCGTTTACAAACATTTAACATCAACAAACACACAGCCAGAACAACTATTTGTAGGCAATACAAATATTCGTTCCGTGAGGGAATCACGCAGCGCAGCAGCCAATCGTGCCGTCAAATTTAAAATTTAAATTAAATTAAAATTTAATCTGACCTTTGGCTAACATGATATTCTGCACCGGTCATCGCTTTATTAATCTCATTAAACTGTGGAGGTATCTTCCCTAATTTGATGTTAAAAGCTCACCCTTACTGGCTTATTAATAAAAGCGACCTTTGAACGATATCGCTATATTTAATAACCAATTTAACAAAGAGTTCCCAACGAAATATCAAGTTTGCATTTCTTTTACCTTTAGCATTTATACACCGTGTTTGTATTTATTGGCTGAAAGGTTATGCAAACAAATAACTGGGTGTCCTATACACCCACATTTAGTCTATTATAAGTCCAGTCAATGTTGCTATTCCTAATAAAGAGCGTTTTGCCATTTGACCGGGAACAAATTCTTATCCTGGTTGGACTGCAATTGAGAATTCCCTAAAAAAACCTTTATAGTCACACTTTTGCCGAACCGGACATAGAACTCAGGGTATTCAAGCTCAGAAATCAAGCTTATTACCATAAAACAAACAAGTCAAAAATATTTACGATTATGGTAGAGAGCAGAGAGCCTCGGTGAACAACTCTCGAGGCTCTCGTTAGGCAGTTGGATCAAGGGCCTGATTCAGAAAGCAGTACTTCTTGATACGGCCTGCATTGTGTCTCTCTTCTCTTTAGAGCTCTAACCAGTACCTTGGACCCTGATCCAGACACCGGCAGACCACATTTTTTTTAATAAGTTAAGTAATAAAAAAAAGTGAAACATGTGATAGAAAAATGAATAAACGAAATAAATTAAATGATATCCTACTCTCATAACACTTTTGATTAAAACGAGCCGGGTATCAATATCAAATTAGAATTTCGGAATGAGAAAAAAATATCGCTCAGCGTTTTTACGCTGGTAACCGTTAACCAATAAGGGTCAAGGGATAATTGCAAGTGGGGCCTATTAACGATAATGTTTCTAGTTATTTTTGCCAATCGAATTTCGACCTTACCGCAGTTTTTTTGTTAGCTAACATAATTTTGGTCCTTACAAGTAAGTTATAGAAACCAACCAATTACTAACTGTGCTCAAGATTTGGTTTTAAAAATTGCCGTATTTCTATCGTTACTACCTATTTTGAGGAATAATACTAATCAAAACGACAAATATATGTAATATTTACTATGTGTCAGATTCTTGACTGTTTCCCTCAGAAACGGAAAATCTTTAAGTTATAGCTATCTTAAGATTTGAATTAAAACCCAAACCTACCTAAAACTAATGTATTTTAGAAGCTTTCAAACCAACATAAAATAAAAAAATCTCACCAATATCAATGAAGCAACCTAAATGACGGCACGGTTATCGCAGTGGCTAAGCGACTGGCTGCTGTGTCGCGTATCGCGGGTTCGATCCCCGCACGGAACAAATATTTGTATGGCCTACAGGTAGTTGTTCCGGGTCTGGCTGTTTGTGTATGTGAGTTTAAATGTTTGTAAACGCACCCACCACTCAGACGAATTTCGTAGTGTTCGGCAACGTAATTTTAAAAGAAAAAACAATCGGGGCAGTCTATGGGGACTGCCGATAGAAGTGAAAACAAAGTACACAGGCCCCGCCCCAGTCGTAGCACTGGTTGTGCCCCGCGCATGCCTATGTGGTGCTACGTCGTAGCGGATCGCCTACGAGTGCTACGAAGCGTGACCGCACGTTACGTCAAGAGTTAAATGTTTTTCCTTCACCGAAAAAGTGCTCAATGCGCCTAAAGAAGTTTTCACTTAAAAAAAAAAAAAATATCTTTTTTTTTTCAGATTACGCAAACTTTCACGGAATTGAAATTATTTATTCAGCACTCACAGGATTCGTTACGAAGCCATTACTTTACCCGCACCATTCCCATTAAGCTTCAAATGGTTTTCCAGCAGTTTTCCTCTTATCTTTAGTAGAAACGACTTAAGTACCTCTAGTGGTTATCAAATTACGATCCTTTTGAATTGATTGAAATTGAAACTAATATAAGCCAATGATTGGTTTCTATATTTTTTTATTTACAGAAAATTGAAGGTTAATCGAGGAGTTCGAGGCTAAATAATAAATTAAGTGTGCAATAAAAGGTCAATCTTTAGGTTAAACCGTGCTTGCATAGATTGGTCTGTGGATGGGTGTCAACACGTTAAGACACGTTAAGCAGTTGGTCCCGGCTGTCATTTCTAGATCTTTGACAGTCGTTACAGGTAGTCCAAACAGTCTGACAATGGTCTTAACAAGGGGTGTCGTACTACCCTGTACTAACTGGGTTGTGGAGGTCAGATAGGCAGTCGCTCCACGTAAAATACTAGTATTCAGCTACATCCGGTTAGACTAGCAGCCGACCCCAACATAGTTGGGAAAAGCTAGGCAGATGATGTTGATGAAGATAATTGGACTACCTGCCGGGGCTGCGGGACTGTTCGAAAGAGATACCGTGGCTCCGGAACACAAAGGGCTAAGAAGGAACATGGATGGGTTTTAGTCAGTAAAAGTCTGACACTCCCTCCTGCTCCGCCCAGAGCGGGAGGAGTCATTTGATGATTTCCCATCCAAAAAAAAAAAAAGAGTAGACCAATTAATATTAAAAATACACCTTCCACTCCGCCCAGGGTGGGAGGAGTTATAAAAATTAGAAGGTGCCATTCACAATCACCAAATGACGGATGACTCTAAAAAAAAAAGTAAGTAATTGAACTATTTCTCAATGACTTGATTTCAAGTCGTCGTCGGGCAAAGTGCTATTGGGTTTTTACATTAGGAATTTCTCAGTCGCGGCCACGGAGTCTAGATTCATGCCCGGTTGATGGCAATAGGCTCGCTCCCTAATACAATACACCCGTGCCTAATCCTACGGGCATAACAGGCGTGATGTTATGTTATTAATGTTCGAAATATTTCTGCTAACAAGGTAATATTGCTTGTCTTTGGACTCAAAGGTTACGGGTACCTACAGATTTAATTAAAAGCCCGTATGATTACTTTTTCTAAGAAGGAAACTTACATCGACGAATCGGCCTAAGGTTTTCCGAGAATTTATTACAGAAAGGCTGTCGACCTGTTCAACTAAATTCATTGTGATTCTTCGGTGTTGTGCATTTTGTTGAGAATTTTAAACTTACTTAGAAATTGACTAAATAAAAAGGGTGCAAATAGACTCGTAACGAAGCCGAAAGGCTCTTGTGCAAAAATATTTTTCATGGATTTTCGCAAGGTAACGTCTGATTCCACCTACACTTGAACTGAATTTCCGTTGCTGCTAAATTTACAACATATTATTTTTCGACGTATCAAAACACCGCTTACTAATTAAGTAGCAAGGCTCTTTATGTGGGTATTATACATGGTTTAAACAACCTCATCACGAAGCCGTCAACCAAGCATTCTATACATCAAACGAAGTAACTTTACACAAAAATTAATGCTGGGAAGCAACTTTTTTTGGGGTGAAAAATCATGTTTTGTGGTATAACTCAATGTAACGCACTCAAAACATTGTACTGATGGATGGATTAAATAATACGGGGGTCGAGGAGGTGTTTAAAGTAAAAATATTACATTAAAAACTTGTACTTTAAAAAAAAAAAACTTGTCAAAAAGTTGGAACTTTGACCCCCAATATCTCCGTAACTAAAAGGTTCCCAGGTATGGTGTAGAACAAAAAAATGATCGCAATGACGGGGAAAACAAGTGCCTTTCGGCTTCGTTAAGAGGTGATTTACACCCTTTATTGAAATGGAAGTCTTCTTGATTCGTCGGCAACATCCACATTAGACTTTTCTAGATACGGCTACTCCATCGCCGAAGCCAAATAACTTGTCTAATGGTTTAAATGTATGGCTTGTGCCGCGAATACACATGCTAGTGGCACGGATTATTAAGATGATGATCCTTGATCTTAACCAACCCATCACTACGCTAAAGGACCTGTTCCAGCGGTCAGCGATTGCAGCTCCAAGATGTTTTACGAAAGTAGACATCAACACAACAGCAACAACTTAATTCATTGCGATATTTAGTTGTTGTGTATTTTGTTGAGAATTTTTAAACTTACTGTTCACCTAAATTCTGTTCCTTTTTTACATTAAAAACTGATTTTCGGTTAAATGTAAAATATACAAGAATACTTACTGGTTATTCCACTTTTGTTCGCTTCGTGGCTTCGTTTATGATTTTCACAAAGTTACGTCACACATACTTAAACTGAATTTCGGTTGCTGCTAAATAGATAATTTATAATAATTTTCCATGTTTCCAAATACCGCATACTAATTAAGTAGCAAGGCTCATTAGATGGGTATTACTTATAACGTTTCAGTTTATCTATCTATATTATGCATTTGCGAGAACTCAATTAGGTTTCTGTAATGTTCAGCGCACGCCGAGGAAGGCAGGGCAGAATGGCAGAAACGCAGCTAGTGGTAACAAGATACAAATTTCAATGTGTAGCGGCATTCAACATTTCGAAACTGTATCCTGTTTCTACTACCTAAGTGTGAATTTACGTTGAGAATGCTCTGCCGTCCTCGGTGTGCGCTGGCCTTGTGTCTTCTATATTTCCACGACGTGTAATCAGTGCAATCACGTCTGTTTGTTCTTTACACTTAGCTTTAAATATACAGTATTAAAAGAAAGAGCAAATATAGAAAAGAGACGCAGAGAAACGTGCGGGTTCTTTGATTGCGTAATTGGCACCATCTACAAAATGCTTCCGAACAATCGGAACTGAAAATTCTTCGTCTTCGCGTCGCTTGTACGACATATTTCAAATGACATACAATTAACGAACCACCAAAATGTAACGGCAAAAAAAACACTTTTAATTGCCAAAATTAGTAAATGATCACCAAAATTAATCCCCATTTTATCGTGAAATTAGAACCAAACATTATTTTTTTTAGTTAATGACCACCAGAAATTGAACTGTTATGCTCTTGCATCCGAGTCGAGGGACACCGGTCGACGGAGCCCCACGAACGGGGCTCCTACTTCTGAATGGTTTATACAAAAAGTTTCGGGGTGCCCCAAGTCGGCCTAGGCAAAACTAGTTTGTCATCAATCACCTCATTAAAATTTGGTGCTCAATTTACAAAATTTGGTGATCAATTGATATTTTAGGTGATAGATGTCACAAAGTTATTTTTGGTGGGCATTATATTGTCCCCCATTTTAAATGTTTAAAATAAAATAAATCTTTATTGACAAATGATTGCTCAAACATCAGTGTAGCCCTTTTTTATTTTCGAATGGGAAATCATCAAATGAGTCCTCCCGCTCTGGACGGAGCAGGAGGGAGTGTGTCAGACTTTTACTGACTAAAACCCATCCATGTTCCTTCATCGCCCTTTTTGTTCTGGGGCCACGGCACCTATCTCTTTCGAACAGTCCCGCAACCCCGGCAGGCATCGGTCCTTGCGGACCCTTTCCTATTGCTGACTCTCTTTGAGGCGCGCGTGGAACAAGAACGGCCTGTCGTCATGAGACGGACGGACGGCGAGCTATCAGTGTAGCCCTGGCTCTAGTACTAGGAGTTCATGTATCACAAGAGCCAGAAACTTAGTTTGCCTAAAACTTTTCCACTTGCACAGTGTTAGAATTGGAACTGTCATGGATATTAAAGTTCTAAAATAATAGAAAATAGATAGTATCCAGTTGTATTTAAGTCTATCTATACAAGTGGTAATTGTTTTGAAACCGTTTCGTATTTCTACAACAAATTTCAAACTTGAAAAACTGTTCAAGTGCGAGTTGGATTCGCGCGTCGAGGGTTCCGTATAAACTTGTAGGTATTTTGTTATGAAACTATTTATTTACGGTTTTCAGTTTTTTTTTTATATTAAGTTCTGGAAGGTATTGTTAAGAAACAATACCACTACAACAGTCTGATCTTTTTACTGCTTCAATGGGTATCAGATTTGAGTATTTGGTATTAATTTCAGCTTGATATTTCCACGCGTTGCTGAAAAAAGGTCTTGACAGACGGACTGAGCGACAGACGGACATCTACCCTTAGCCGGAAGTAATAAGGTTAAAAGTAGTACGTAATAATGCAAACAGAATTCAAATGTCCATGTCATACAATGTGTTATTCTATTCAACTTCAAAATGTTAGTATCAAGCTTTGCAATATCATATAACGGTTATGGCCAAGAAAGTTGTTGGAAACTGTTCAAGAACTTAATAGATTTGGCTACAACCTTTCATGTGTCATGTTTGCAGAATTCAAGCAGAAAATGTACGCAAATATGGAGTTTTCTATTCTATTTACCATAGTGAACAAAATATATTTAAACATCATGTTGTACATTACAAACAATTCCTTCAACTAAATGAAAGTTGCGACTATAACAACAACAACAACAATAATTTATTTCAGGCTACAATGGCCCATAAATATAAACCTTATAAACTAACATAAATATAAAGTAAATACAAGACTTGTGTTAATAAATAAGACTTAAAAACTATGTTAGTAGCACTTCACTTAGTCACACTTCACTTGTGTTGGCTGTCCAGTGGAACTAGTCCGCGGAAGCGACGGAACACCACGTCCTGCGGCCAAAAGTCTTCCTCCATCACCATGGGCAGATAACAATTCGGTATTCACACCACGAACGCCTTGAAGTTGACGTTGCGGCGCAACTGTAGTAACTGCACCCTCGGAGTGTACCTCGTCTTTTGGCGCACGTACTCCACAATGTCCTCCGCTTTAGTGGTGTAATGCAAGCGGGAAAATGTACACCGGTCTATTCGGCTTGGCAGCACGCAGGCTCACTGTAATTATATAATTCTGTCTATGGTCAATCGTGCAATGACAGGGGTTTGAACTTTTGACCTCTCACTCGATAGTCGATCGCCCCTGTTTGAGAAAACTTTAGTATTTTTTTTTTGTATTATTTGCTAATTAATCAGTCTAAAAGGTACTCAGTATGGGGACTCAGGCATACTCTCTGTGGGAGGGTCTGGTGACTGCTTACATTGTTGATTGTTCCAAAAAAACGTCAAATTTTTCGTTTACAATGACAGTAAAACATTATTGTATTGCTCACTCATACTGAATCTATCTATTGTTTCATTCATAATCTAACGATTTTTCACTCAACTTAAGTATGCTTAACATACCTGTTATCACATACATCACGCATGTAATTCCCGAAGGGTTACGCAGAGGTGTACCCAATAGTCACAGTCAATTATCTCGCCAGATATACAGGGCGTAAACCACCTCATCACGAAGCCGTCAACCAAGCATTCTGTACATCAAACTATGTAACTTTACGCAAAAAATATTGCTGGGAAACGACTTTATTTTGACGTTAAAAATCATGTTTTGTGATAAAACTCAATGTAACGCACTCAAAACATTGTGCTAATGGATGGATTCAATAGTAAGGGGGTTGTGGAGGTGTTTAAAGTAAAAATCTTACATCGAAAACTTGTATTTAAAAAAAAAAAAAACTTGTCAAAAATTTGGACTTTGACCCCCAATATTTCCGTAACTAGAAGGTTCCCAGGTATGGTGTAAAACAAAAAAAAAATTGCAATGACGGGGAGAACAAATGCCTTTCGGCTTCGTTAAGAGGTTTTTTACACCCTTTATGTTAAAGTTCCATGTAATAAGGTGAGAGCTTGTTGCTATCAACCGGGTAAAACTGACAAATCCGTGGCGGCTACTGAGAAATTCCTGATGGAAAATTCCAATTACGTTTTGCTGGACCTAGGGAATCAAATCAAGGACCTTATGCACAGCAGTCGCGCCCACAAAGGCCAACGACCTAAGTACGGTGGGGAAAAATGTGACCACTGAAATCTTTGGGTTCTATACCCATTATTTTACAAGGACACCATTTGCTTGTACTTCCTATGAAAAACCCACTATCTAACACGCCATCATCATCATCATCATCAGCCTATTAATGTTCCCACTGGCTATAATCCACCTCACGGGTCCAGTGCGGATTGGTAGATGTGACGTCATGTCTTCGAATTTTTTGGTTTCCTCACGATGTTTTCCTTCACCGTTTTGAGAGCAGTGGTGATGAAATAAATTACACAAAGAAATGCGCCTGTCTGGTGCTCTCCATAATCGATCAATAATAAATTGACATCAATGACTAACAAATATCCACGTTAATATTGTGTGTTTTGTATCACAGCAAATCACGCGATGGCGTATTGACATGTTCGAACACATTATTTGCGGAGCCATTACCGATTGTACCCGCGGTGTTAGGATGATGATATGCTGGTCGCGGAAGCGGGCGCGGAAGCGGTTACTGAACCGGTTCAAGTTTTTTTTAGACCCTAAGTTGGCTTGCGTATGGCCGCATCTTGCCTAATCTAACTAGATGATGTGGCCTAGGGTGGAGCAGGCTTGTTTTGATGAAGCAGATTCACTCAAATCTTGAAGAAATACAGATAATAATAAAAGCAGGCAGTGAATTCCACATCACTTCATACTATAAATAATGTGGAAGCATAACACTTGTTTCGGGTCCGTGGAACTTCAACCAACGGTGACGCTTCGCAGTATCTCTGCTCGTCCGATGATGAAAGCATTTTATCACTTTCTCTATCTTTAAAGTAGGCTAAATTCCACCATCAATAAATTGCAAATCTATTTAGTCCGTCAGATAGAGTATTGGAAAATAATGGACACGTATTTTTTTTGTTTTTGTAAATCAATAAATATTGACAAAAATAAAACGCATCAAAACTCGTGTGGGGGGCTCGTGACATCAGAACGCACTAACAAAACAAAAAACAACACGTAACAAAAGAAAAAATACGGGTCAAATATTTTTTGATAATTAACAAATTTTTCAATACACAAGCCTATTGTGTTAGAAATTTTCCATCAGGAATTTCCCATATTAACTCTGGGGACTACCCCAGAGTTTATATAATGTGCCTGCTGAATAACAATAGGCTGATAGGTTCAGCCATTACATGGACTTAAACATAAAATAATAACGTAATGCAAGTATTTACTATACAGTTACACTTTACCTCACCTTTTGGGAAAACTGTTATAATGTTATGTTAAAGTATCATAGATTATGGCAGTAAGAGTTGTCTGCAGATAAAAGATTGTTCTGTAGGTGCAAGTAATGTTATCTAATTTGTAATGTGTGCTGTGAGATGCGTAGAAAAATCACGATCTCTGGAGAGTTGTTAGGCTGAGGTGTATCTAATGGGTGTAAAAACATCGTTACCGATGCTGAGAGGCACTTGTTCTTCCTGTCATTGAGATATGTTTTTTTTTTGTTCTGGACCATAAATCTTTGGGAACCTTCTAGTTACAGAGAGTTTTGAAGGTACTACTTTACATCATACTGAGAGCAGCGGTGGCCCAGTGGTGGCGGCCCCGACTTACGAACAGTAAGTCGTGGGTTCGAACTCAGACAGGCGCATTACTTTGTGTAATTTATTTCATCACCACTGCTCTCAAAACGGTGAAGGAAAACATCGTGAGGAAACCGGCATGTCCTAGAACCAAAAAAATCGAAGACATGTGACATCTACCAATCTGCACTGGGCCCGTGTGGTGGATTATAGCCCATTCCCTCTTATAGAGAGGAGGTCTGTGTCCCAGCAGTGGGAACATTAATAGGCTGATGATGACTTTACATACCTCCATTACCCCTGTACATCAATGCATCCAGCAGCATAATGGTTTGAGTGCCTTACATTGAGTGTTACCGTAAACCGTGATTTTTCACCTGAAAAAAAAATGTTTGCTCAGTGTTACTTAGCTTGATGTACAAAATGCTGTCAAGCTTCGGATAAACATCGTGAAAAAACATCGTTATGAAACCAGCATGCCTGAGAGATTTTCTCGACGGCATAGCCAGCAGGCTTAGCCAAGTTGACAATCTACAACCGTTAACGCTAGTAGAAAACTAATCAAATGTATGGAAATGACATAATCTTAACGTTAATTCTCGTGATCAACACAAACGAATACAAAATTCGTAGACAAGTTTACATCGTTCAAAATTATAGAATAGAATGTTATCGTTTCTACAATGTTGATCGCTAAACTCTTTGGTAGGAACGCTCACCATACTACGTATAGACTAAAGTGTAGGTTTTTTTTACAGACATTTAGAGAACGAGCGATCGACTCAGTCGTGTCAACTTGGCTAGCAATTTAGCGCTATCCACAATCGCTTACCGGGGCAGGCGTTTACGATTGTAGAAAGAGAATCGATACGTAACGTTTGTAACTTGGCTAGGCCTACTGGTCAGAGACCCATCATGGGCGGCATAAAAACTCTGACACCAGGTTAGACACTAACCATATTATGATAAGTAGTAGTACCTAGCTTCGTAAAGGGTTCGTTTACACCCTGTATAGTTCACTCACATTTCACCAGTTATTATGACTTCTGGTACGTGATTTTTCATGGGCGGTGGCCGGAACTGTGTTTTACATTTGCTTTATCTCAAAGTACACACTTGTTTGTTAATTAATACTTGAAAATAGAAATGTTAATGCTCAAGCTCGTTATGATAACTTAATGGGACTACAAACTGTTGGTAACAGCGAGCTTCCGCGTAACTTATTTGTTTGAATGTTAATTTTATGTATAGTGCTTACGGCTCTTCAGTTAAAGGTTCTGAAATACTTATAACTACATGATTCTTTATCCTTTACTTACTTACTTTACATATTAATTTACATTTTTAAAGATTTCTTTAAAAAATAAACATAGGAAATAAAAACATTCAAAATACTTATAAAAATAGTAGCCCAACGCTGTCGGGAACTACTTGAATTTTTATTAGCCTAATCAGCATTCGATTTCGTTGCAATTATCGAATCATGAATACCTTTTTTTTAATTATCTATACAACGATTAATGAATTGCAAATCAGCACCCGATTATAAAGATAGCGTGATTTCAATTTTCATCAAAAACACTTTTACTTATAAATCGAGACTTTTAGATGTATGCATGGTATTTGCTATTATCATACTTTCTCTGGATGACTGTAATAATGTTAAAGACGTAGGCAGATTGTAATACCACCAGAGTAAATCTAGGTATGATATCCAGTAATAATTCCACGACAGTGCGCAATGTGCGCATTTCAAAATCATAAAACGCATTTTGTTTTTCCGCCGACCTTCATACATGAGTTCACAGCCAATTTAACTTCACGACGACGCTTCAAAGAGCGGACATCAATCATAAACAAAAAACTATTTAAACCCAGATTCCGTTACGAAAATAACCCATAATTTTCTGCGATGATTACAATTTAGGGACATGAAAAAATCTGGCCAAGTATCAAGTTGTACTAAGGTACTTTTGGTACGATTGATGTTCAGTATTCTGTTTACCTACATCATCATCGAAGAGCTCGTGGCTAAATAATAACAGCCTTTCGGGTCGATCTTTCAGTTAAACCACTCTTGCTTAGGTTGGTCCGTGGATGGGTGACTACTTATTACGTACCTACCGAGTTTTCTCCGTGTGTCGAAAAGCTTGTTAAACCTTTGGTCCCGGCTGTAATTTGTAGATCTTTGACAGGCGTTACAGGTACTCAGTTGCCTGATAGTATTAGCGTCGGGGCCCTCCATGTGGCCCCCGGCCACCGTAGCCGGCTATGGGTTAGCTCGTACTCCATCTGTCTCATAACGACAGGCCGTGTCGACGGCGCATTCGTGTTCCACGCGCGCCTCAAAGAGAGTCAGCAAAAGGAAGGACCGAAAGGAGGAGGCAAGCAAGGACCGATGCCTGCCGGGGTTGCGGGACTGTTCGAAAGAGATACCGTGGCCCCGGAACACAAAGGGCGATGAAGGAACATGAATAAGTTTTAGTCAGTAAAAGTCTGACACTCGCTCCTGCTCCGCCCAGAGCGGGAGGAGTCATTGATGATTTCCCATCCGAAAAAAAAGGTATCGTTTTACCCAATACTAACCGGGTTTTGGAGGTCAGATGAGCAGTCGCTCCATGTAAAATACTGGCATTCAGCTGCAACCGGTTAGATTGGAAGCTTACCCCAACCGTTTTGGCAAAAGCCTAACCAGATTATGATTCTGTTTTCATTAACATCGTTCCCCTAACCTTATCCTACATCTAGCTAGGTCCAGGATATCTAGATAGGTTCTATACCTATGTCTGGTGATACAAATATTCAATAGCTTTCTGGCTAATATTACTATTAAATTTAATTAAATATTTGTTTATCTATGGCAACTAGGCCCAATTGTTAATAACATAACATAATTCCTAAAAACTATTGTTAGTAAACAAAACACAGAAACGCAAAACAAATACAAAAAGAAAATTGTGAGGTTAGGTGTGGGGTCTCCTGACCAGCACCTCCACAGCGTGCGATAACCAAGGTGCGTCGAACTTCTCTATCAACATACTTAGGATGCTGCTAGAACTAGACCACGCTCTTGATAAGATGGAGTTTGTCTTTTTGCGCATTATGGCATAAAAATCATCAGTATGCGCAAAAGCGAACATACCGGACGCATTACAATAGCGCGGCAGTCCCAACAGCATCCTGAAGCAGTTATTATATAGCGACCTCTTAGTACGCCTTATTATGACCCTGGCCTTCATCTATGACTTCTTTGATAAGATGTGTTTTGTAAAATTAACTGAAAAGCTAAGACTTTCGTAATTTCTGAATCAAAATTCGACGCATAATACTTTTATCCAACAGTTTATCTGGCAGCATAATAACAAAAGCCTCTGGATAACAGAACTGTTAAACCAAACACCAGTTTAAAATAATGTTCCTAACTTTCTAATTAAAGCACTTGTAACGAGCAAACTGAAAACTTTTCAGGCGACATTTGTTAATACAATGTTATTATTTACACGAACATTGTTAAAATATAGAGTGCCTACTTTGTTCATGAAAATAGTTTTACTGAATGTTAAACCAATGTTGAATTTTATCAAATAAAAACTGTATAATAAGTATCTCTATTTACAAACAAAAAGTATTAATTAATAGTATACTTTATTTATCACAGGATTGAGTCTAAATTGCGAATTTTATCCTGTAGTTTTTTTTTTAATGTTACAGCACCATGCTGAGATACCTTTTGGCCTCATATAGAACCAATTTCATCTGCCTTATTTTATTTTTTTTCTTGTTTTTTTTTTGATGCTAATTTAGCCATTTTTTAATAAGTTATATACTTTTTTTATATATACTTTTTCTTTTTTTCAGGTACGTTTACTTACCTGTCAGTCTCGCAACCAGAGGGGCATCCGATTACCCAGTAACAGGGTTGAAAGGTCAGATATACAGTCGTCTATGTAAACTGGTGCATCTGGTTCAGCAATTAAAGGCCGACTCCAAGATAGTTGGGAAAAGGCTAAACAGAAAAGCCCTTTTTTAAAGTAATAGATACGTCTTAAATCGTGAACTAATATTTTTTGCCACATAAAACATACATTCCTACTCAAATATAGTTAATTTATATTAAACAAAAACTCGTATACAGTTAGAAAGTGATATTAGTTCAAACTACGGCTGAAACTGTGAAACACAAGACGACAACAATTTGGCACTAATTATACTACTACTAACCCATCAATCGAGAGCTTTAGTTGACCCAATTGTGTTTCTATACGTGTGGGTTTTAACATAGATCCATCATTTACCTATAGATCTCTTTTGTTTGATTAAATTCAAGGATTTAAATAGTTAGAATAGCCTTACCACGTCAACTAATTGTCACGTTTCTGTTTCTTTGACATTTTAATGAACGAAAAAGAAAAAGTATTTATAAGGCTCACACAGGACAACCAAAAAATAATCAGAACAAACAATCAAATAAAACTAATCAATAGGTGGTTTAATAGGTATAGTGCTACGACATTTAAAACATAGATGTCACAGCTCTAGTTTTTTGATGGGGCCGTCAAAGTCTAGCATAGCTATAGAACAGCCTTAATTGTATCTTATTTACTCATACCGTAGGTAAATCGTTTCTACCGTTCGATACCGTAAATACTCACTTTTCAGTGAAACCACTTCCCGTGACTTAATTACGGTAAGAGCACATCAAATGATTTAAATCTGTACGAAACCTTAAAATAGGAATGATATCATGTTGTTATTTACCGGAAATTAAAACCCGACAACAATCCATTAGTCTGAAGATAATTTTCCTAAGCCAAGAATATAAATTACGTACCAAGAAATTGTTAAGCTTCATGTTACTGACTGTGCTGAAAACAGCTCTTATTATGTTATTTTAGGAACATAAATAGACGTGTTTTTTGTGGTTTCTTTGTATTATAATCAAAAGTATATCATAACGTAAATTCTCCGCGATTACTGAACACAACGTCCTGGGTACGATTTCTAAGTCGGGCAAAATGTTATGAATTGGATTTTTCCATCACGAATTTCTGAGTAGTAACTCGTTTGGACTCTGCCCGATCGATACGTTCGCCCCCTGTTACCAGTGAAATGTTACGTTATGATACAATATCAGACCAAATAAAAAGGTTAAGACGAAACTCTGCGAACAGCAAAGTGAGGCCCGTCAAATTACGTCTCGCCGTGTACACTCAGACTAAAAAAAAAAAGTCAAGACGGAACTCTGCGAACAGAAAAGTGAGCGGTTTCGTAAACATGTTGTACATTTATTGTAGTTTGATGTAAACGTGTGCGTGTGAGCGTGTATGAACAGAACGTGACGTAATTTACTCTGGCCTCACAATACTGTTCGCAGCGCTGTGTCGTGGTTTTTTACTTGGTCTGAAGATACAATTTGGAATCAGTAAAAGGAAGGGGTCCGCAGGACCGATGCCTGCCGGGGTTGCGGGACTGTTCGAAAGAGATACCGTGGCCTCGGAACACAAAGGGCGATGAAGGAACATGGATGGGTTTTAGTCAGTAAAAGTCTGACACTCCCTCCTGCTCCGCCTAGAGCGGGAGGAGTCATTTGATGAATTCCATGCCATTCGAAAAAAAAAAAAGGATACAATTTGGATAGTCACATAATATTAAATAGACTTCCACATCTAGTCCAGCTACTTCTCAATCAAACACACAATCAATAATCGCGACCACCTATCGCAGTGTCCGCTGCCTTACAAGGCGACAATTTGGCGCGCACAGTAATTTGTTCCACATCACCATCGATCGAAAGCCCTTATTGCGATGATTGTGTTGTTTATGGCTTGGGGTATTGACTTGGCCTTCGTAATATAATAATTACATTTGGTGGCTGTCTTTAAGCAGTTGGTACCGGCTGTCATTTGTAAATCTTTGACTGTCGTTACAGGAAGACAGTGGCCCGAAAGTCTGCCAGTCTTAACAAGGGTATCGTATTATCTAGTACTGGTTTGTGGAGGTCAGATAGGCAGTCGCGCCATGTAAAATACTGGTATTCAGCTGCATCCTGTTAGCCTGAAAGCCGACCCCAATATAGTTGAGAAAAGGCTAGGCAGGTGGTGATTGATGGTCGGGATTGATGATTACAGGTTTGAGGAAGACGATAGTTATACTATAATGTCGAAAAGGGCAATGGAGAGGGCTACGCTCGGAGTTTCCTTGTGCGATCGAATCAGAAACGAAGACATCCGCAAGGGAACCCAGGTTGCTGACGTAGCCCGAAGAATTGCCAAACTTAAGTGGCAGTGGACAGGGCACATTGCTCGCAGAACGGATGGCCGATGGGGCCGAAAAGTTCTAAAGTGGCGACCGCAAACCGGAAGACGTTGCTTTGGAAGACCTCCCACTAGGTGGACCGATGACCTGGTGAAGGTTGCGGGAATCCGCTGGATGCGACTCGCACGGGACCGGTCAATGTGGCGACACTTGCGGGAGGCCTATGTCCAGCAGTGGACGTCTTTCGGCTGAAATGATGATGAATGTTGAAAAATGACAAAACTGTAGTATCATCATCATCTATAGCCCGACTTGAGTCATTTTTTTCGTGTGGTTATTGTATAACCTAAGGCCCTAGCAGGAGCGCGCGATATAAACGTAACGTAAAATAAGTTGATTTTAAAATTTAAAAAATACTCCATTCACTTTCCTTAATTTTAAGCATGTACAGCTGTGCCATTTTTTTTTTATAGAACTTGGAAGTAAATAATTCATCATCAGCCTGTTAATGTTCCCACTGCTGGGACACAGGCCTCCTCTCAATGAGAGGGAATGGGCTTATTATCCACCACGCGGGCCCAGTGTGGGTTGGTGGTAAATAATTGCTATAAGCTAATAAGAAATTTTCCATTGACGTTTGTCACAACGCTTCAGTTTATATCAATAGATGGCGCTGATCAGCTTTGGAGAAAAAAAATTAAGCGGCGTTCTATTATAATCCAATGAAAAAAGAATTTACTACGTATTGTAATAGAGATCAATGGTAAAAACTTTTAACAGGGCAAAAAAAACTCTCTTATACACATGTCATACTTATTGTATATTAAAATTTCCTTATTACTCAGTGTTGTATTTAAAGTGAGATCTGTAAAGAACCTTTTTTTTTGGCAAACATTTTTAACCAAAAAAGTCTACTATTCTTTTGCATCACTGAACTGAACTACAAGTTTTTGCATGGTTTTGCTGTTGTTCTTCTAAGTGTTTTTGCGTTACGTCTGAACTCCTGATGCGTCGAGTCAAGCTTAGGTTCCTTTGCGTACTTCAGTTAAGGCTTTGTAGACATAAAAACGAGCCATTTTATTATTCCCAAGGTTGATCAGCGCCATCTAGTTCGTTCATAAAAACACTGGAAAATTCCCCATAGTATTTTAGATTTAAAAATCGACGTATTTACATTACGTTGACATCGCGTGATCGTGCCAGGGCCTCTGGTGTCAGTTTTTATGCCACGCATGGGCCTCTGACTTGCCTTTACATGCCGTCGAGAAATATCTCTCAGGCAAGCTGGATTGGTTACCTCACGATGTTTACCTACATAGAAGCAAGTGATCATCAGACGATACACACATGAATCCGAAAAATCAGAATTGCGTGTCTTGGGTTTGAACTCGAGACCTATGACTTGGCAGTCGAACGGTTTCACCACTAGGCTATCACTGCTTTACTTATTGCTGGGTATAGAAAACAGAATAGGCTTGTGTCCTGTCAGCCGTGTGGTATCCGGCAGAGTAGAAAAGAACCAACCCATTACACTCACGGGTGTCGTATAAGGCGACTAATGTCTAAGGCAGAACCAGAGAATGGGCAGCAGCGTTCTCTGTTAGTCTTTCATCACTGCGATCTCCAATCCGCCTGCTAAGCGTGGAGATTACGGCAAATTCCTCCCATCATGGGAGAGGCTTATGTCCAGCAGGGCTGTTGTTGTTGTTGTTGTGTCCTGAAAAAATCGAATTAGTCCATCAGTTAGATTATCAAAAAATATTTGACACGTATTTTTTCTTTTGTAACGTTAACCAAAATTGACGAAGATAAGACGCTTTTAAAATTCTCAATACGTCACGCCGTGGTATAATTTTTAGTGCGTTGTGACGTCACGAGCCCCCACTCTCGAGTTTTGATGCGTTTTATCTTTGTCAATATTCATTGATTTACAAAAACAAAAAATACGTGTCCACTATTTTCCAATACTCTAACTGACGGACTAAATAGATTTGTAATTTATTAATGGTGGAAACTAGCCTATTGTTATTTGACGGTCATGTATTTAACTGTATAGTGGTATTTTTTGTGAAGTGACGTCTGTAGTGACTCGCGCAATGAATTCTTGGTATATTGAGAAAAACGTTATTGTTGTCTTCTAATAACTGCCCCGTCATACATCTATCGTATCACATGAAGGTCACTACTGCGGTGCTGCCAAAATCAGGGTCTATGTAATTAGAACTCTTAAAGGCTGCTCAAACTTTTCCGATTTTCATCAATTCTCTTTTAATCTGATGACAATAAATCTCCCTTCTTCAGAGCCCTATTCAATGTTAGTGAAAATGCGGTTGTAATTTTCAAAAAGTTACAAAATTATAGTCACCTTTCTTTATTTATTACTTAATATTCTTATTATACTAAATTGTTGAATAGTCGCATTATCGCTTGTGTCCATAATTTTTATCAAATGAACGCCAAACTGATATTTTATTTCTAGTGGAACCTAATCTCTCTCCTTATTTAAATATCCTTATATAATACTAGTTTCTCTGCGCGGTTTCACCCGTAGTACCTGCATAAAAGGCCAGCCAAGGCAATAAGTACCTTTCAAATGATGAAAGAATCTTTCAAATAAGTACCGTGGTTTCGAAGATTACACTTCATACACATACAAACTGACATTTGCACTCTCTCTTTATAATTATTATTAAGTTAGATAGGACTTTACCTCTTTCAAACTTCGAAGGTAACCAACTGTGTACCGTCTCAACTATTTTATTACGTCAAAGTCTTTGTTTATTTTAACAAAAACTCTCATTATGACGTATTTAACCCGTGCAGTGTCACCTTTGCCCCCAGTTAACCTTGTACAAATATCACATAATTACATGGAGTACGGTACATAAGAACTAACAATAGCCGACTTCTTATCGGACGTACCAAACGTATGTACTTTGTTACAAAAGTCTGGGTGCTCACAGTGAATATTTTCTTTTCAAAAACCTTGGAATTTCTAGAATTTTCGCTGAGTATTTTTAGGGATCCGTACCTCAGTCGGCAAAAACGGAATCCGTATAGAATCATTTTGTTGTCCGTCTGTCTGTCTGTCTGTGTTAAGACCCATTTTCTCAGGAAGGCTTGGAAATATCAAGCTAATTAATATCAAATACTCAGATCTGCTACCCCTTGAAGCAGTGAAAATCAAACTTGTTGACAACACGATCAAAAGATATGACCATTTATGTTGCATATTTTTGCGATTTTACAAGGGAATCAAAACCTATGGGGTACTTCCCGTTGATCTAGAATCATAAAAGGCAAGAAGCAATGTCTAACAGCAGATGTAAAGGAAAAGTCTAAAAACCGTAAAGATGTAATTTAATAACAAAATACTTAGAAGTTTATACGGAACCCTTGGTGCACGAGTCTCGTACTCTTACTTGGCCGGTTTTTTGGGAAGGTGAGACTACTTTCTAAATGCGACAATTGGTAATGTAATGCACTCATTTTAAAATAATTTTCCTAAAAGGATTGACACGCTCCGCAGTACTTTGCCAATGGAAATCAAGAATTGTCTAATTTACTCAGACCTACGTGAATATTACACTACTCCACAGCACTCAGTTTATTGTCTGCAGCATTTTAAATTATTTCTAAGTAATATGAAGTATTTTCAAAGTGATCCTCAAATTACTCACAAATTTTAATAAACACTTTTAAATAGAGTAACATGATGCCATTCCAAGATAATCGGAAGCACTGGCTGAAAACTCTCAAACTTTAATAACATTACAAAATTTAAATCCTGACATAAACTGTTCTGATCTAATAATATAGGTACCCACTCTACAGTAGGTCTTTCCCTGCATGAAAGCCTCTATGGTTCAAACCTACCTAACCTTTCCGATTCATTAGTAGATTAAAACCTTGTGTTTCTTTAACTGCCAATTTTAAAGTTTGAATAGGAATGAGGAATTTTCCTCTGACGTTTGTCACAACGCTTCAGTATATATCAATAGATGGCGCTGATCAGCTTTGGCAATTTTTTTTTAAGCGGCTTTCTAGTAAAATCCAATAAAAAAAGAATTTACTACGTATTATATTATAGGTAAATGGTAAAATCTTCAAACTCATTGTTTAGTAAAATTTCTTTATTATTCATTGTTGTATAAAAAGTGAGAACTTTATAGAACTTTTTTTTTTTCAAACGTTTTTTACCTAAAAACTCTACTGTTCTTTTGCATCACTGAACTGAACTATAAGTTTTTGCATGGTTTTTGCAATTGTTCTTCTGAGTGTTTTTGCGTTAGGTCTAAACTCCTGGTGCGTCGGGTCGAGCTTAGGTTCCTCCGTACTTCAGTTAAGGCTTTGTGGACATAAAACGACCCATTTAATTAATCCCAAGATTGATCAGCGTCATCTAGTTCGTTCATAAAAAGCACTGGAAAATTATCCATTAGAAAAAAATACATTTTTTTTATTGATAATTATCAGTCCCGGAATTATTTATCTTGAAGTATGAACATACTAAAATCTTGTGGTTCTACCATTTAAAAATAAGTATATAATAATATACTTAGTGGCGAAGTTCTTTGAAGTTTTATTACGCTACACTACGTACTTACATAAATGTATTGATTGATTGACTGATTGATTTAACCTTTTTTTTAACCGACTAGGCGACTTCCAAAATGTTTCATGTCACAAGTTCGGTAAAAAATACAATACTAAAAAATAATTAAACTTGATTATAAACAATATTAAAATACATCCAATTTGTCACCAAGTAATTTGTTACCTATAAAAATTCAACTTTGTACTTAAACCTCGTTCAACAATACCCGGCCATAGTTAAATGAGCGCGGTTACTGTGACGTCACGTAATATGACGTCATTATCAACGTATATAAACTTACATAACGTATAACAGGCCACTGGGAATGTAACAGAACGCACCATCTGGTTGCTATCGCTGGGAAATTCCGGTACTTCACTAAAATCGTAGAATAATATGAATAATGAGTACACTCGATATAACGTACCTATATTATGTAATACGTGTTACTAGCCTGTACTTGCCTCTATGTATAGTAAATACTTTTTTTTTATCTATACAAATATTATAAAAGAGGTTTTTTTTTTCACTACACTCGAAGTTGTAGACGATTATGTGACGGTCCAGTTAGGTAGGTCTAACTTTGCGGGGAGCAGCGGTGGCCCAGTAGTGGCGGCCCCGACTTACGAACAGTAAGTCGTGGGTTCGAACCCAGGCAGGCGCATTACTTTGTGTAATTTATTTCATCATCGCTGCTCTCAAAACGGTGAAGGAAAACATCGTGAGGAAACCGGCATGTCCTAGAACCACAAATTCGAAGACATGTGACATCTACCAATCCGCATTGGGCCCGCGTGGTGGATTATAGCCCATTCCCTCTCATAGAGAGGAGGCCTGTGTCCCAGCAGTGGGAACATTAATAGGCTGATGATGATGATGATGATGATGATGAACTTTGCAAAAGAGGTTAATTGTCAAATCCAACTCGGCCGGGCAGCGTTCGAGAATTTGCGCGGTGAATCTTCTCGTCCATCTTACCGCAGTGCCTCAAGATGAAAGTCTATGACAGTGCGTGTTATAGTCTGGTTCAAACTTAGCTTCCGAGCCGCTATTAAGTTTGAACCAAACATAAACCAGTGATTGCATACGGGACCGAAACGTGGTCGCCGTTGTCCAGCAGTGGACGTCTTGCGGCTGAAATGATGATGACGACATTTATTTGAAAGTTCCTGTGAAGGGGGTATAATCTTCGGGATTAATGACCCAATTCTAAAAAATATTTCACTAGCAAAAAGCAACGTTATTCGTGGGTGCTATAGGCCATAAATTATAATATTTATATCATGCATACTAGCCGAGCTCAAAAGGATGAAGGGAAGTGAAAGTCATATTCATTCCTAAGCCAGGTAAGAGTGACTATACCAACGCCAAACACCACCGACCAATCAGCCTGACCTCCTTTCTCCTTAAAACTTTGGAGAGAATTTGCGAGAGAGAGCTGAGGGACGGCGTTTTGAAAACTATCCCACTCCACACTAACCAACACGCATACAGCTCGGGCAAGTCCACTGAATCCGCCCTCCATCTAGTGGTCGGCCGGATAGAAGAGGAGATTCACCAGAAGGGCATCTGCCTGGGCACCTTCATAGACATCGAAGGAGCCTTCGATAAAACAAACTTCGCCAGCATCAACACCGCGCTCTCCCGTCACGGAGTAGAACAGGTACTGACAGACTGGATCACCAATATGTTAAGCAAACGAGTGGTTCGACTTGAAAGGGAACAGCAGATGGCCTTGATAGCCAGAGGCTGCCCCCAAGGTGGAGTACTATCCCCGCTCCTCTGGAATCTGGTGATAAATGACCTCATCACAAAACTCAACGCGAACCATTTCTACACAACCACTCAATCCGTATACTCTCAGACAGCATGGCTGTACTGCTGGCACTAAACAACCACACAGTCAACTCTGGGTTTATACACGAGTGTCACCAACGCCTGAACCAGGTTGGTAATCTCAATAATATAACCATCCAATGGATTAAGGGACACAGCGATTCCCGTGGCAATGATGCGGCGGACGAACTCGCTTGAAGGGGATCGAGCATGGCAGCGGTCGGACCCGAACCTATCGTGCCACTCCCTTTCGGATACCTACGCACACTGGTAAGGAACCGAACTAGTGAACAACACCACAAGCTATGGCTAGACCACGGCGAGTGCAGGCAGGCCAAGGAAGCACTTCCTACTATCGACGGCCGCCTCACTAAACGCGCGCTTCGGTTGACCAAACCGCAGCTGCGCACAGTTACAGCTGCCATTACTGGACACGGCTCTTTTAATAAACACCTCTTTGTCATAGGAGTCACGGACAGCCCCCTGTGCCGTGCCTGCATGGAGGAAGACGAGACAGCAGCCCACGTGCTTCTGCACTGCCCAGGGGTTGCAACATACAGGGCAAAGTACTTCGGTAACCCAGGTACTCTCCGCGAGATTGTCAGCAACACCAAGGCGCTGCTGGCCTTTCTCGGGGAGTTAGGGTGGATCGAATAAAATTCCCACCCGCACGCAAAATACGCGCTTTGTCGTTGAGTTGCGGACACCAGCCCGCTATACAATACAATACAATACTAGCCGAGCTATCACATTTTTTACGGACAAAGTCGCAAGGTGTGTAAATATAATGCTAACGAACTATACGATAACAGTATTACTTTACGAAATAACAATACTATAGTTGGTGCCAGTTAAGATGAGAATAGTGGTCATTGACCCACCTACATATAATAAACATCTTGACTTTGAAAACCAAAGCTTGTTCAAGTCTGGAATCGTCATCTATCGTGATCTTCGTGATCTTCGTTTGTGTAGGGCAACACTGGTTGAGTGACATGTCAAAATTTAGCTCCGTAATTTTAAATTAGTTTTAATTAATATTTTAGTGTAAAAAACTTGTATTATTATAATTAAATGTCTATTAAGTGTATTAATACCCAAGATTATTGTTTTCACGGAAAAATACACTGTAACACGTAGTGATTGGTTTCCTAACTCGACCGGTAACCTATTACACGAACAGCTGATGTACCTGCGGATCTATCTGGGGAGTATAATTGTTTCCTTCTAATGTCTAATAAGTAGCTCATATTAACCAATTAAAAGCTCTGTAGCACTAAGTTCATTATTCTGACTAATCTGGCACTCTTTTGTAGTTGAAGTTAGGTTCTATGTCAGTTAGCACTTGTTAGTTATCTAGTTGTGTAGTTTGTAATAAGTAAATGTACTTGCTATCTATATATTTAATTAACTAAATACACAACAAAAAAGTACGTTGGTTATTCTTTAATAATTTTTGGCATTATTATTCAAATAAGTCCAATAATTTTAAACCAAGAGTCCTACCCACTTCATAAAAAAGTTATAGACATGAAATCAATTTAAAGTTTAATTTAATTTAATAATCTTATTAAAGTATTTTGTGTAAGACTCATAAGCCTACCACAGTTACCAATTTATTAATCACATATTCCAGTCTATTCTCATTTTCTTCTTTCATTTCTAGCTTTCCTAATTTTGTCCATTCAATTAGTTCTCACCATTCTTTGTACTTCTACTTTCAGTTCTATTCCCTGAAACCATGCCTGTGATGACCCGTAAGGCAACTACCCAGGAGTTACAGGCTAAGTTGAGATGAGACGGCCCTTGATGAACTTAAGGAAGCAAACAGCAAATGTCAACAGCTGTTATTGGATAGAGAGGAACATGAGGTTGAAATCGAGAAGGTCGTTCACAAAAACACAAGCCTGAAACGGGAGCTAGTGGACCTGCACCAACAATACATGGATGTTGTTCAGGAACGGGACAATCTGCGGGTGGTCACAGATGGTTTCAACGACTGCAGTAACCATTATGAAATGGCTTTATGTAAGGTTAGGGACTTAGAAGTTGAACTGCTTCATGCCAACAAACAAATTATTGAGTTTCAGAAAGAAAGAGAATGTACTCAGGTTAGGGAAACAGATCACCTATATAATCAATTATTGAATTCAAATTGCAACCCACATTTCTTAACAACAATAGATCTTACTGAAGATTCTATTCTGAAATATAATTGTAGTAGTTATAAAGTAAGCCAAAATAAAATAAAGAAATATGCAAAACTAAATAGAATTATAAAAAAATGCAAGAAATTAAAAAAACAACAAAAACACAGTTCCAAAAATATTCAACTAATAAAAGAACGTGTTTTCCTCATAAAAAAGTTGAATAATTATCAAATTAAATTAGAGGATAGTAAGAAGTTTTATGAAATAGACACTCAAAACTTACAGTCTGAAATTCAAGTTTTAGAGCGTCAACTAAAGTCATGTTATTCTATGTATGTAAATTCTCAAAAACAAATTAAGGAACATATCCTTGCTGCAAACGAATTAGTTGATAGCGGTAATAGTAATGCATACTGTGTAGACACGATGACCTTCAACAACACTCAATGTACATCACAAAGTGAATCCAGCCCGGACACTCTCCTACCCGAGGTAACGGAGAACCCGGCCCGGCTGAGCAGTGTTCCGGGCTGTATCTCCATTCAAAATTCACCAGATATTGTACAAGGTTCATCACAGGTAGGTCAAATAGATAGTAGTTCTCCCCCTTCTTGTAATACACACAGTTGTTGCTCCATTTTGTTCTCAGATAGTATAGGAAAAGGGTTAGGCAAGTTAATTAGTAACAATCTGAGTCATTCTTCTCTAAATTATTGTACTCCTCAGGCTTCTTACAACCAGATAATAACATCAATAACTCGGAAGGAATTTGATCCTAATACCATTATAACTGTACTTGTAGGTAACAGTTCTAACGTTAAACTTGATGATATCACGGACAATGTCACTCAACTATTAAAACTAAATTGTAAGAGAGTAATTCTGTGCTCGTTCCCGTACTTTACGAAATTGTCTAGCAAGCAAAACCATAATATCCATGCCTTAAATAATCATTTGCATTTTCTAGTTAGTCACTATAGTGACAGGTTGACATTTTTCGACACTAACAGTTTCGTTCAGAAATTGAAGTCAACCAGAAACCATGCGTACTTGCCTATTAGTTTTAGACGTCAAATAGCTCGGCTATTAGCTTTTAATATAAACTCAGACATATGTGGTATGTCGCAGTTTTTTGTAAATAGGTCTACGGAAATTAGTAATTATACTAATTGTAATTATACAAATAGTATTAGCTTAGATTTAAACTAGTCACTAAGACAATAGAAGGTACGAGTGACAATTTAGTTAATCTTGTCAACTTCGAGGTATCTTCTAGCTCTCAATCAAATAACTGTAAAAAAGGGGCTGAGCAGAATTCCTTAAAATTGTTTCACCAGAATATTCAGGGACTTTCTTCCAAAGAACTAGAAATATAACTATTTTTAGAAAAAACTAAGTTTGATATTATCTGTTTTACTGAACATTGGATGAAAGATTATGAAGTAATGCAAATAAATTATGAGAATTACAATGTGAGCAGTTGCTTTAACCGAAAATCTAAGATGCGTGGGGGTTCATTAATCCTAGTAAAAAATTGTATTAAATCTAAGTCTCGTAATGATATAGTCGATCTATCGGTTGAACATAGCATTGAATTGTCTTGTGTTGAGCTAGATAAGCATGTAATAGTGTGCGTTTACAGACCCCCTAATTACCTGAACTATTCTATCTTTGAGTCAGTAATGGAAGATGCTTTGGCAAAACTTGTAACTGGTAATAAACCAATAATTATCTGTGGTGACTTTAATGTCAATATCATAGAGAATAATGTGAATAGCAGTAGATTCTTATGTCTCTTTAAATCATTTAACTTGTCAAATGTGTTTTCAGAACCAACTCGAATTACGACAAATACTGCTACATGTATCGATAATGTTTTTTGTTGCTGCGATTACATAAATAAATCCATCGTAAATTACCTGCCTTCAGATCATAGTGGTCAGACGGTTACTTTCGCGTACAATAGACAATTACAAAGAATTCAGATACAAACTAGACAAATAACACCCAGCAATCTAGACAAATTTAATAATAATTTAATTAGCAAGTTAGGTATACCGGGTCATATTAGAAACAATGCAAATGTATTTTATGAAGAATTCTTTTCGGTAGTGCACACCGAATTTAATAATACTTTAAAAAAGAAATCTAAAACTATTGGCCCAAAGTTTATTTTCAGTGACTGGGCAACACAGGGTATTCGGAAAAGTAGGGAACGATTGTTTGAGCTGTACGGCCTTAAGCCTTACATCAACACTGAAGCTTTTAATAAATATGTTGCTACTTACTCGAAAATTTTTAAAAACACTTGCAAGGTAGCCAAATCCTTATTCATTAGCAACAAGATTAAATCAGCCGACAACAAAATAAAAACGGTTTGGAAAATCATCAACAGTGAAACAAATAGAAATAAAAAACAAGGCAATGACTTCACACTAGAGACATCGCGTGGCCTTGTGAGCTCCAACAATGAAGTTGCTCAAGAATTTGTAAATTTCTTTACCAGTATCCCACTTAAAACTACAGAAACCTTAAATTCCTCTCCCTTGCTCTCTATTGATTTATTGAAAGCGAACGTTTCAGCCTGTCCGAATGAATTTAAATTTCAGCATATAAACCCCATAACAGTCATAAAAGGTTTTAAGCAAATCAAGATCAAATTAACGGAAGATCTATGGGGTATGTCTATCAAAGCTTGTACCTCAATTATTGAGACTGTAGCGCCGTATTTAGCCTCAATATTTAATTTGTGCGTGGATCAAGGGGTCTTCCCGGATCTAATGAAATTCAGTAAGGTAATACCGCTTTTTAAATCCGGGGACAGTAAAGACACCAATAACTATAGGCCCGTATCCGTGTTGCCGGTTTTCAGCAAGGTGTTTGAAAAGATAATGCTCAATCAAATGCTTAACCATTTTAACACTAATAAAATATTACATGAGCAACAGTATGGTTTCACCAAAGGACGTTGTACAACTGACGCCGGTGTCACTTTATTAAAACACATATTTACTGCGTGGGAAGAGGCACAAGATGCCATAGGAATCTTTTGTGACCTTTCGAAGGCATTTGATTGCGTAAATCACGAAACCCTGATCTTGAAACTTCAACATTACGGTTTAGGTAAACTTGCGCTCAGTTTAATAAAATCGTATTTGAATGATAGACAGCAGCAGGTACAAATAAATGGAGTAAACTCAATGGGTTTAAAAGTAAAAATGGGTGTACCACAAGGTTCGATATTGGGTCCCTTCCTCTTTTTAGTATATATTAATGACCTACCCCATCTATTTAACAACCATCCGCATATGGTGTTGTTTGCTGACGATACTTCTTTAATATTTAAAATAAACAGACGTGCCACTAATCTTGATGACGTAAATAACGCCCTACTGCAGGTCCACGATTGGTTTACCGCTAATAATTTAGTACTAAATGGGAAAAAAACTAAATGCATTAGATTTGCTCTACCAAATGTCAAAAGTAGTGATTGTGACATAATATTGAATCAAGAGAAACTAGAATTTGTCGATAAAACGGTTTTCTTGGGAATCACGCTCGACTCAAGGTTACAATGGGGTCCTCATCTAACATCTCTTGCAGGACGGCTAAGCTCAGCAGCATATGCTGTTAGAAAAATCCGTCAATTTACTGATGTTGATACCGCGAGGCTGGTCTATTTTAGTTATTTTCATAGTATTATGTCATACGGTATTTTACTATGGGGACGGGCTGCAGACATCGAGTCTATATTTATTCTGCAGAAAAGAGCCATCAGAGCCATTTATGAATTACGTAGACGCGATTCTCTAAGAGAACTGTTTAAGGAAATTAATATCATGACAGTACCTTGTCAATACATCTATGAAAACATCATGTACGTTAGAAAAAATCGGCATTTATTCAGTAAGAGAGGGGACAGACACCACTATAACACTAGAAATAGGGACCAACTAGTTCAGCCAGGTTTCAGGCTTGCTAAAGTGGATTCATCTTTCATGGGGTACTGTTTGAAATGTTACAATAAAATACCTCCCCACATTCTTCAACTGAATGAGACGAAATTTAAATCTTGTATAAAACGCACACTATGTAGGCAAGCATATTATAAGTTGGGGGATTACATTGATGATAAAAATGCTTGGCTAAATGCTGGTCCTGCTCCACAACCATAGGTGGGGGGGAGGGGGGCAAACTAATTGTTTGTACTGGACGGGCATTATTTGAGTCCATCGACACGTAAAGAAGAAGATGAAGAATTGATTCCCATGTTAATGTATTGTGGAAGCTGCAGAAGATTGTAAAAATATACTTGCATTGTATAGATTCCAGTTCTTAGTATTATATAATTGCATAGCACTTTGCATGCCTTGTGACTGGGACTGTAGCTTTGATTTTCTTTTTTGTATTTTTGACTTTCAAAAGTGCCGTAATGGTCTAATTGAAATAAATGCTTTGAGTTTGAGTTTGAGTTTGAGTCTTCAACAGTTTTTCTATTGAAAAACGATACATGGTTTATTTGTTTTGGTTCGTACGAAGAGATATTAGGGAAAGGCAATGACCGCTATTCTCATCTTATATGGCACCAACTATAGTATTGTTATTTCGTAAAGTAATACTGTATAACTGTATTATATTGGGGATTGTACATCAAACCCACGTAACACTGCGCAAAAATAATTACTGAGAAACGATTTTTTTTTATGTGATAAATTCCGTTCTACGGTAGAAACTGGATGTAAAGCATTGTGCTAATTAATGATATTAAGTTAAAAAAATTAAAACTTGTATTTTTTTAAGTTTGGAAAAGTTGGAACCTTCAATATTTCCGAACTCCGGATATACCCGCTTAGCATGACCACCGGTAGACACGAAAGAGAATCAACAAATCTTTTGTTCATCTGTCATTGAATCAACTAAATGACAGATGACCAAAGATTTGTTTTTTTTTTTAAATCTTTATTTATAGAGTTTATTCGCTAATGCGAATATAACATTGGTGCCGATTCCCTTGTTCACAAACTAAACTAAATTTAAGTTCAGTGCATCTTTTTCATTCTATTTCATTAAGAAAAGGACAGAAGATAAATTTTAGTTATGTTCTGTCAAATTAATCAGCGCCATACAAGTTTTAGACGCGATTAAAAAGTTGACTACTAACATTACATCAAATTACGTCAGGTGCTGACTAATTTGATGTAATTTGACTAATATTTATCTTCTGTCCTTTTCATAATGAAATAGAAAGAAAAAGATGCATTCAACTTAAATTTAGTTTAGTTTGTGAACAAGGGAATCGGCACCACTGTATGTTTAACAAAAAATAGTTTACAGTTCAATTAACAGGAAGAATAAACAAATAAATCATCATCAATCTGAGCTATGTTCTGGGCCTGTTTTTCAAAGCGGACTTAACCATATTTATTATGGGAATTATTTTATCTGTTAAATGGTTAGATAAATTTATATTGTAGATACCAATTTGAGATCTTAACAACTGATTCCGGGTACATCTCATCAAAATGTGGTATGTGTCTTCCTCCTCATTACATAGGTATATCGCAAGCAGGGGATGGTATTTTTTTCATTAAGTGGCCGAATTTATTAAGAGGCATATGTCCCGATCGAAGTCTTAATAATATAGTTAAATCCACTCAGCCAACAGGACTGCCAACAGGAAAGTATAGCGGAAGAGTAGGAAAATCTGAAGTGGAAATTACAGATTTTCCTACTCCTCCGCTATACTTTTCGGATTAATTTCGTTGCGAGATCCAAGACAGTTAAATTCATTCTCTGGGACTTCGTCGAGCTTCATTGTCTCGGCGCTTTTCTGGTGGTCGCCACTGTTGATTCTGGCTTTCAGGAATTACAGTGGTTGGGAACACTGTGGCGGGCTTGTCCCATTTAAAAAAAAAAAAAAAAAGGACAATTATCAATCCAAAGAGAATATGAGGGCTGTGATTGGATTGTTCTATACCAGAAAAGATTTGTTGATTCTTTTTTGTTTCTACTGGTCTATTCTATTCTATTTTTATTTAATGGTAAGTGAAAACGGGATCAGTTGACCAATTAAAAAAATCATTAGGTCGACTGATCCCGCGGGATCCGCCTGTGTATGATCAGTTTACTAAAGAGCCTTTTGTGACTACATATCACAAATGTCATAACTTACGTACTTAATGTCTTAAGTAATTTTATTGAAAGACTACTTAGTCATTTTTTAGATCTATCAATTTCGTCAAATTCTGTGCTAAAAAGTGGTTGATTATTCGATCGACAATCGAGCAAACCACAATTTTCTGGAATTTTTCATCCGTAACGTATTTAATGACAAAAATAAATCTTTTTATCACATTTTTAACATTTTGTTGTGGTAATTTTATAGAATGAATAAATAAAATGACTTTCTAAAGGTAAAGTAATAAGGCTGAAGCTTAGGCCTAAGCTAGGATTCTTCCCTCTGATAAAAAAGGTCTAAAAATATATTTAATTACGTAAAATTAGATTTAGGGATCCATTAATAATAGACAGAATTGTACCTACTCCACAATATATTAAAATAGTTGTAGATAAAATCCGTAAAATTGAGAATGTTGTATCGCCTATATTATATAATAGTTTAATTTTAAAGTTTTAATGCTATAATATTTTTTTTTATTTTTAATATTAATTGTCCTACTCTTGACCTCAATCTTGTCCTTAGATGAGGTCGAGAATGGAACGAACCAACCCAAAAGAAGCGAATTAACTCGTGACTTATATAGATAATGTTATGCAGAATATAGACAAAATAATTCCAGACTTTTAATATCTAAGCTATGCTTAAAATAAAATCGCAGCTTGCCACAGCAGATAAAAACGGATGCTAGCACTCTGGCAGCATTCCAAAATAAGTTATGCAATAAAATAGAAAAATAAACTTTGATGTTCGAATTTCGAATACCATAGATTGGCTATAGTTATGCCTGTCAATACTTGATTTACAGTAAGAGAAATCACAAAAATAAAGCTTGTCAGTCTAATTGCAAAACAAACAATAACAGTCGGCAATAACACGTTTTATTATTTCTGTTTGAGTCTGTACCGTCTGCGGTTCTAAACCTCATTTTTGTTGTCATAGGCGAGACGACAAAAAAATCGAATTAGTCCGTCCTTAAGTCCGTCAAATAGATTTCCAAAAAATATTGGACACATATTTTTTTCTTTTGTTACGTAAACCAAAACTGTCGAAGATATGACGTTTTTAAAATTCTTAATACGTCACGCCTTAGTATAATTTTTAGCTAGTTCTGACGTCACGACCACTCCTGAGTTTTGATGCGTTTTCAACTTTGTCAATATTCATTGATTTACAAAAACAAAACATAATTATGTGTCCATTATTTTCCAGTACTCTAACTGACGGACTAAATAGATTTGCAATTTTTTGATACTGTCGTCATGCCTATTATACAGGGTGTAAAAGACCTCATCACGAAGCCATCAACCAAGCATTCGTTTATCTATTTTAGTTTCTATAATTCGAACGACTTATTTCAATTTATTAATATACTAGCTTCTGCCCGCGACTTCGTACGCGGAACCAGTTGCTTATGCCAGCGACAACGGGGTCGTCAAAATCGAAGATCTGATACGTCTGATGTCGAAGCGTTATTCTCTATCCGTGAACGTCTCCGACTCGCGAGACAATGCGTGACGTTCACGATCAGCAGTCAGTCGCGCATCACGTTCCTCACTTTAGAAGTCGATGTGTGGATACGCTGAGAACTCAAGCGTAATTCTCTTTCCGTGAACGTCTCCAACTGGCGAGACAATGCAGACGTTCACGATCAGCGGTCAGTCGCGCATCATATTCTTCACTGGTCTCTAGAAACCTGGATGTAGATGCGTAAATACTGCTGCTGCTGCTTCGCGATCCGAAGAGGTTTCCACAGAGCGAGTTGAAGCCTCATGTTCTCGAACAGCATCAAGTCTCTCCTGACGCTCTTCGGTAGATTCCTGGGATCTTATGATCCTCAATCTTTTAGCTCCTTTGGAACATTGGGAAAGATTTGACCTCTATCTAGGCATGGTTATAATTTTATTAAAATCTAAGTGACTGCTTCGCTGCGTTACCGGGTAGGCTACCGTGTCACGAAGATAAATGGAAAAGGAAATTAAACACTAAAATAACATAAGCCGGAAGGCATATTTATTCGATAAATAAAATAATAAAAGGGAGTTGTCAAATTTTCAATGATATACCATCGTCATCGCAAATCAGTCCTAAACTATTACCACCTTCACCGCGTGGAAGTACTCCCAGCTTATGTTATTTTATAATTATACATTAAAATTAGTGATAGCTTTGATTTCCACATCAGATGTTTCTGATCTTCGATTTTTATGAGTCAACAGGAAATGCCCATCAGACCGAACAACTTTTGCTAAGACGTCATTCCTATATATGTGTTATGGTGTAGCTGGGCTCTTGGAGTTCTACAACAGGTGTTCCAGATCTTCGATTTTTATAAGTCGACAGAGAGTGCTCATCAGATTGAACAACTTTTGCTAAAACGTCATTCCTATATATACATTAGTGTAGCTGGGCTCTTGGAGTTACACAGATCTTCAATTTTTATAATTCAACAGAGAGTGCTCATCAGATTGAACAACTTTTTCTAAGACGTCATTCCTATATGTGTTATGGTGTAGCTGGGCTCTCGGAGTTCCACATCAGGTGTTCCAGATCTTCGATTTTTATAATTCAACAGAGAGTGCTCATCAGATTGAACAACTTTTTCTAAAACGTTATTCCTATATATATGTAAGTGTAGCTGGGCTCTTGGAGTTCCACATCAGGTGTTCCAGATCTTCAAATTTATTCTCTCAGCAGAAAATGCCGATCACGTGGAACAATTTTTGCTATAGTACCATTTTTGTATCTCTTATAGTTCAGCTGGTCTGTTGTGGTTCTGCATCAGGTGGAGTTCCACATCAGGTGTTCCAGATCTTCAAATTTATTCTCTCAGCAGAAAATGCCGATCACGTGGAACAATTTTTGCTATAGTACCATTTTTGTATCTCTTATAGTTCAGCTGGTCTGTTGTGGTTCTGCATCAGGTGTTCAAGTTTCCAAGATAAATTATAGCCTATATCTTGCCCAGACTTAATACCTATACAACAACAAAAAAATCATTCAAATCCGTCCAGCAGTTCCGAAGATTAGCGTGTACAAACAAACAGACAAACAGACAAACAGACAGACTTTTTTTTTTGGATTCGTGCTCTATTACTGTTTCTAAACCCCCCTCAATTATTTATTTTTTAATATATTCAATGTACAGACACAGTTTTTCTACTGTTTTATTATATGTATAGATATAGATGAAAGCGACGGGCAATATGTACATATTTTAATTTTTAATCATTTTATTAAATTAAATAAAATTACATTTAAATCCACTTTCAATTAATTATTAAAAATTATGTCAATATTCATTGATTTACAAAAACAAAACATAATTATGTGTCCATTATTTTCCAATACTCTGACGGACTAAATAGATTTGCAATTTTTTGATACTGTCGTCAAGCCTATTATACAGGGTGTAAAAGACCTCATCACGAAGCCATCAACCAAGCATTCTGTACATCAAACTAAGTAACTTTACGCACAAATTATTGCTGGGAAATGACTTATTTTTTGGGGTGAAAAATCATGTTTTGTGGTAGAACTCAATGTAACGCACTCAAAACATTGTGCTGATGGATGGATTTAATAGTACGGGGTTGTGGAGGTGTTTAACGGAAAAATCTTACATTAAAAACTTGTATTTAAAAAAAAACTTGTCAAAAAGTTGGAAATTTGACCCCCAATATCTCCGTAACTAGAAGGTTCCCAGGTACGGTGTAGAACAAAAAAATGATCGCAATGACGAGGAGAACAAGTGCCTTTCGGATTCGTTAAGAGGTGTTTTACACCTTTTCTGTCTGTAATGATTTGAATGTGTGTGTGACTGCGTGACTGCTGAGCATGAGCTCCTAGGTTCGATTTCTGGGTCAGGTAAAATGTTATTGGGGTTTTCCATCAGAAACTAACTAATCCTTCGGCGATTAGAAAATCAGATTCATATAAGCATCTTGTCAGTGGCCTGAAATTCTAACAACCAGTCTACCAAGGGGTATCGCATTACCCAGTACTAACTGGGTTGTGGAGGTCAGATAGGCAGTCGCTCCATGTAAAATACTGGTATTCAATTACATCCGGTAAAACTGGAAGCCGACCCCAACATATAGTTGGGAATAGGCTAGGCAGATGATGAACCGGGTTGTGGAGGTCAGATAGGCAGTCGCTCCATGTAAAATACTAGTATTCAGTTGCATCTGGTTAGACTGCCGACCCTGACATAGTTGGGAAAAGGCTACGCAGATGATGAAGTTGAGTTATTAGTATTAACTTCAAGCTAAGATAAAAAGTCATTAAAACTATGCCAAAGATGAAGAAGTCCGGAAATGATAATGTAATTTTAATGCAACTGCTCTATAGCTTAACTACTTGTGCTCTTAAAGTTCTTAACAATATTACTGTTAAAAGCTGCATAGCGCTTAGCGGTACTTGAAACAATTTCAAGACATTAACTTGCTAATTTAATGTGCTTTGGGAGTTAACATAGTGTAAATACTAGTTCATGAATATTTAAATCTTAGATTTTGTGTTAAAATTCACTAAGGACATAACATCACGCCTAAAATCCGTGAAAGGTTAGGCGGAGGTGTCCTTATATCCTAATAGTAAATTCACATTTCGCCAATTTCGTTTAAGTCTCAGTGATAGGGGGTGAGCATATTACCATCAACTGGGCATACATATAGACACTGTGGCTGCTATTGACACATTCCCGATGTAAAAACTTATTAGCACTTTTCCCGACCGACCTGGGAATCAAACCTAAGACCTTATACTCAGTAATCAGTAATCACGCTTGGCACAACTAAACTAACGAATCAACAAATCAAAAGATGTTATAGGTTGAAATTGAGTAAGGACATTAAAAAATAGGCTTAAACTGAAAACGATGAGAAATCAAATACCAACAAAAACAATTGCCACTTCAACAGTAATTCCAAAGAATTAGCATATAGAACGAACTATCACTTCTAATATTTACATACACATAAATCAACTTGAGAATTATGTTATTAAGTAAGCAGTAATAATATAAGCGAAATGACGCAAACGCAATTTCCCTAATTTTATCGACGACATTAAAATGTAAAGGTTAGGTTACACGAGCCGAGCACTGGTGAATAAATAAAGGCCCTCATGAATAACGTCCAGGGAGATTCTCGTTTTTCCATTGCCGAGATAAACATAAACACGTCCTCTCTTATATACTTTACACTGATAATATATTTTACAAATACTGGTCAACAGTTTGTATTAGTTATTAGAAACAACGTACAATAATAGTTATTTATGATGCTAGTGCGGTAAGTTGGTTTTTACAAACAAGTAGACGGATGTAAGCTCGAGATGAAGTCGAGGGCTTACCAGTTTGTAAATACCAATTTCTGCACGGTTGTCATACAATGTTTTTCAACACATTTGCGAGAAAATCGTGCAATATGTAATGAAACAAATAGCGACCCCAAAAACCACGGAAACAACACCCATGAAGGAAAATTCAAAAATTTTCCTCGGTGCCATCTTGGATTTTCTTTTCGACCTCATTTTCATTATCAGCGACGCCAAAAACCACGAAAACGACACCCATGAAGAAAAAGCCCGAAAAATTTCGTCGGCGCCATCTTGGTTTTTCATTCTGGCCTTATTTTCATTATCAGCGACCCCAAAAACCATGAAAACGACACCCACGAAGAAACAACCTAAAATTTTCGTCGGCGCCATCTTGGCATTTTCATTTTGACCTAATTAAAAAAAACCATAAAGAATACGCACGGTGCTATACAATGGCGTATGCGGTGAAATAGGCACTTAGGTGAGAGTACCTATTTTACCGCACGTTCCGTTGTATGCCGCGTAATTTTTAACTTTCGAACAATGTGTACAGGCTCCGTAAATGCAGTTTTTGAGCAAATGTGTTGAAAAGTGTATTTACGTGTTCAAGTAAAATGCTTCACTTGACTACATGATGGTGACTTCAAAATTTAAAAAGATTTTATAATGTATCTATGTAAGATGCTGCAGGTTACCTTAGGGAACTAGTATTTAGATATAATAATTTGCACACCAATCTGAGGCCTAAAACGACCGCGCAGTGTAAACATAATTATATACGTCGATTTTTTATTTATTTAAAATACTCGTTTAAGTTATAACATTTTCATATTTTTTTTTAAATCATGGAGATACTGCTTGTGCTTGTTGCAAACAATTTAACTAAAATGCACTAAAATAGGTGCTCGTGCTAGAGCCTCAGGTACCTGTTCTAATTCTAGAGATTCTAAGCACATAATGATAACGTATTAAAAAAAAAAAAATATCTCATATCTATTTATCTTATCACAACTTTTACTCGTATTCGTTAAGTTTCACTTAGTCGTCAGATTTTCCTTGGCCAAACATTTAGCGTGTGTGTTCCTGCCCCTAGACATATAATTATTATTGTAACTAAGCAAAATATTTACCTACCGACACTAATGATCTTTAACCTAGCACTTACGTACAAACACGTGGAATAAAGTATTGACTCATGCTCGTACATAGTTGTTACTTATTTATTATTTAATTAACACTGGTAAACAAATATTAAAGACAAGCTGTTGCCTTCGATTTCATCCGCGTGCATGTCAGATATTACTCCATGGAAACGTACTTTTAGGGGCTGCCTCCACGAGCGATTAAATCGCGGCGATATTATCGTCCTTGCCACGTTTTTCTATACACTCTCTTTTGGGCAGTCTCCACGAGCGAGAGAATCGTGGCGATATTTTCGCATAGAAATACGTCAAATCGCCGCGATTCTCTGGCTCGTGGAAGTGGCCCCTTAGTTCAGGCTACCTATGTGTCAAATATATGTATAATATGTCAAATGACATAACGATCGGTTCAGTGGTTTAGAAATAAAAAGGTAGCGGACAAAACAGACATACCAAGCTACGTCCACATTTATACATCTTAATAATCATATAAAATTGAAGTGTCTGTATGTATGTTCAAAATAACAGCGTTTAACTAAATGCATATGAAAACATATACGGTATTTACAGATACCAAAAACTCTTTTTTTTTGTGTGCCTGTCTGTTAGTTCTCTGAAACGGCTGGATTGATTTCGACGGGACTTTTACTGCCAGATAGCTGATGTTATACGGAGTAATTTAGGCTACTTTTTAGGGTTCCGTACCCAAAGGGTAAAAACGGAACCCTATTACTAAGACTTCGCTGTCTGTCCGTCTGTCTGTCCGTCTGTCCGTCTGTCTGTCACCAGGCTGTATCTCATGAACCGTGACAGCTAGACAGTTGAAATTTTCACAGATCATGTATTTCTGTTGCCGCTATAACAACAAATACTAAAAACAGAATAAAATTAATATTTAAGGGGGGCTCCCATACAAGAAACGTGATTTTTTTGCTCTTTTTTTGATAATAATGGTACGGAACCCTTCGTGACTCGCACTTGGCCGGTTTTTTAAGATTAGCGTTCCGTACAAAAATGGGAAAACCCTTGAAATTCTTGAAAATTTCGGTGTTGGGGAAGTGATATTTTTTATATTATTGTTTCACGCGGCCGGAGGTCACGGGCAGTAACCAAGTAATGACTAAATAATTAAACGAACGATTAATATTTAATGCGGCTTATTGTTCAGCGTGTAATAATAATATTTACGCCCTGTAACCCTTTTTGATACTTGTAAATATTTTTATTTCTATTATAGAGTTAGTATGTAAATATTATTATTCTGTGTTTAATAATAGCTATTTATTCACCAAGGGGAGTAAGGCACAGATTACTAATCGAGTGTGCATTTGAGGCCCGACGCGAAGCGGAGGGCCGTAAACCACACGAGTTTAGTAATCTGTACTTACCCTCGAGTGATATATACTGCTTTATACTACACTTGCAAGAAAAGAAAAGCAAAGAAAAGAAAAGAAAAGAAAAGAAAAGAAAAGAAAAGAAAAAAAACGTGTTGCGCCGACCCCAAGTAACATGGGATAAGGGCAGGAAGATGATGATGACGTCATCAAGACTTAAAAAAAACAAAAACAAAACGCGTTAGTAATGCATTACTACCCTGATTTTCAGGGCAGTAATGAAATTCCATACAATATACAACTTGTAACTGCCTAGATTTTTGAGAAGGTTTAATGAACAGCTTTCAAGCCCATTAGTGGGGTAGTATTGGTACACTTACTAAGCAAGTGTAGTATAAAAATAATTGTACACTCATAATATTTTAAAATATCCACATGAATTATTTTGATCGTGGCTCAAATCCTGGTCAACCACTTTAGGCTTAAATATTTTATTCAGTCGTTTTACGCTGTAGCCACGCTTTAATAAATAATCAGTACGTGTTTGTTCATAATACGGCCATTTGGGTGAATATTTTATTTAAAGAAAAACAATGCTTTTTGTGGATCTGTATGGTGTCGGACGTAAAGAATAGCACCATCCCATATCTTCCCGTGGGTGTCGTAAGAGGCGACTAAGGGACTTACCAGAGAATGGGCAGCAGCGTTCTCTGTGCTTTTGTAACAACCGTACTGCGATCGCCAACCCGCCTGCCAAGCGTGGCGATTATGGCAAAACCCCCCTTTGGGGGAGGCCCATGTCCAGCAGTGGACGTCTTACGGCTGAAATGATGATGATGATGATGAATGCTTTTTCATATTTATGACATGGAACATAACGAAACTGGACTATTGGTTTTTTTAATCAGGAAATTCTCAGTAGCAGCCACGGAGTCTAGATTTGTGCCCGGTTGATGGCAAAAGGCTCGCCCCCTATTACATGGGACTTAAACATAACTGGCAAAATGCAGAACTTGCTCTAGCAGAACACTGTAAAGTAATAACCTTGTATAATGTATTGGAATCATTCCCCCTGCGTCGAATCCCTTTATGTCGACTTTGTCTGGGTCACCAAGATACAGGCTGTGCCTAGTTTGGGACCCGTTGTTAATCCTATCTCAAATCATCATCCACAGCCCGAACTCACCCACTGCTGGGTATAGGCCTCTCTTTCCTTGTGCCAATCTCCACGTTCCTGTGCCAGCCTCATCCAGTTTTTTTCCCCCAACGGCAGCTATGTCGTCTGCCCATCTCGCCGCCGGACGACCCACGTTCCTTTTACCAGTTCTTGGACGCCACTCAGTGACAGCCTTGGTCCACCTGTCATCCCTGCGCCTTGCTAGGTGTCCTGCCCAACTCCATTTGAGTTCCGTAACGCGATTTCCAATATCGAAAACTTTTGTGCGTTTTCGGATTTCAACGTTAGGAACTCGATCTATCAGCTTAATGCCGAGCATGGAACGCTCCATGGCTCTCTGTGCAACTCTCAGTCTGTACACAGCCTCCTGCGTGAGCGTCCATGTTTCAGCACCGTACGTCATTGTGGGCTGGACACACTAGTTATAAAGGCGAGACTTAAGGCATAGCGGAATTTTGACTATCTCAAATAATTATAATATAGTTATTTATGCAACTGTTGTATAATGAGGGGTATTAAAACACGAATGTGGGTTTATCACACGAGGCGAAGCCGAGTGTGATAATAGTATCACATGAGTGTTTTAATACCTAATTATGTACAGTTGCATACAAGACTTTATCTACATCCATGATATAAATCCTCCATATAAAAGTTTCTGAAACCATAGGGTGTTGTAGTGTTGTAAGAAGTCTATGTAAATTCATGGAAAGTTTAATTGCTGAGTATTTAATACAAACAAACCATGTATAGGTAATAATATAATTATTTACATTTTGGATTGAACAATTATTAAAATGCACAAAGCTTGTGTCACTCATTTTTGTAAACAACAAAGTACATAATGCAATACTAATATGAAACAAAATGGCGGGATACGACGTGAATTCGAATTAACCTATAAGTTTTTTTTTTTAATTACGGCGCTGTGGTAGTGAATCGCACGTGCTAGACAATGTTCTTTTTTTAAAACGAGTTGCATAATGAAATTCAGTACAACATTATAACACCCGTTTGGGTGTTATAATGGTTATCATGACACTGGCTGTTTTAATGTTGGCCATAAGCTAACTGTTTCAGATACTTTTATAGAGGATTTATAACATGGGTGTAGATAAAATAATTAAATAAATAAACAAATTAATAAATTAATAAAAAATGTAGGCGTACTATATGTACCTACCTACACCTCTACTTAACCCTTTAGGGATTTACGGGCGTGATGTTATGTTAAGTAAAATGTATTCTGAAGTACAAATAAAATAATTATTATGTCATGTATAGTCAGTCATCCTTGGTCATAGAAATACGACTCCCAGTACACTCATTCGTGCATATTATTGACATACATAGCAATAATGACATAATTACTAATCCGGTAAATGTATTACAATACCATAGTAAAGAGTTATGTAAAGAAAGAAAGAAAAGAAAGAAAGAAAGAAAAATATTTATTTGGGACAAGCACAGGAAATACAAAAATAATAAGAGTCCGCGTGACACTGGTCAGTTTGATCACTCGTCATTTTATTTAATTCGACACTTTCGTTGATTCGTCACTTTCGCTGATTAGTAAGGACTAGCTTATGCTCCGAGGTTGCGGGACTGTTCGAAAGAGATACCGTGGCCCCGGAACACAAAGGGCGATGAAGGAACATGGATGGGTTTTAGTCAGTAAAAGTCTGACACTACCTCCTGCTCCGCCCAGAGCGGGAGGAGTCATTTGATGATTTCCCATCCGAAAAAAAAAGTACTATCTTATGCTCACGGCTTCGTCAGCGTGGAGTACGGTAATGTCCCACGGGATCGTAGTACCGGGATAAAAAGTATTATTTGTGTTAATATAGGAGGTACCTACGTGACTCTCTCTGCCCGCGTAGCATGACCACCGTAGAAACGGGCATACATTTTTATTATATTTTTAAATGTTTTTTTTTTCTAATTAATGATTATTTATAACTGTAATAAATTTAAACACTGTTTTAAGCTTTTAAGGTTCATAACTATACTACAAATGTCACTTACGGGATATCTTCCGTGATTATTGTTTTTTTTTATCAATAATCACGGAAGATAATTATCCCGTAACACAGAATAGATAATAGTACTAGCGTACAGAAGTTGCACTCCTTTGATCTTGAAGAAAGCCGACATTATAAATACCTAAACTGAGCCCGTTCAATCTAAATTGTGCCTTGACGCCACGCGTTAGCGTATTTTATTCGGCGTCTCACTGCTTAATGGTCAGTCGGTAGGGTTGCCCCATGTACCTACTCAAAATAAAATACTACCAACATTTTTGTACTTTAATGTAATTATTTAAATGTTAATTAAACTTTTATAATTACAATTGTTTTACTCTATTATAATGTCTCATATATATCTTGCCTTCTCTAAAATTACGATTACTTATTATATTGAATAGCAGCATAAATGCGAAATCTAACAAATAGGTAATTTTTAAATAAACTCTGATGGGAAGCATGGACATGGAGCAGTGAAATTTATATAAAAACGACAATTTTTTTCTACATTTATTAACAGCAACAGTTTATCCGGCTCGTCATTTCCACTAGTAATGATTAATGATCAATAAATCAGTCAGTTAGCAAACACGAAGTACGAGTAGGTAGGTACGCGACGCAAGGTCAAAAGACCGCGAAAAATTAACGCGGCATACGTACGCAGTTACGCACGGCTGGAGCGCGACAGCCCTAGAGAGCTTGCATATCCAATATGCGCGAAGCGGTAGGTAATTATATCATGCCTACACACGGAGTGCAATAGCTCTGCCCGTAAGTGACATTTGTAGTGTAATAAATTTGTTACAAGATAATAAAGAATAAGAACAATCTATTATAATATTTCTTATTATTAGATACTAGCTGACGTCCCGCGGTTTCACCCGCGTAGTTCCTGTTCCCGTGGGAGTACGGGAATAAAATATAACCTATAGCACTCACGAATAATGAATCTTTCTACCAGTGAAACAATTTTTAAAATCGGTACATTACTTCCGGAGATTACCCCCTACATACAAACTTACAAACAAAATAATGTTACCTCTTTATAATATTAGTATAGATATAGATTAGAAAGAATAAGAACAAGTATTATGTTTCATCCAAATATGTCGTATGACGCTTGCCTTTTAACATCAATCAGATTTTCTCTTTGCCCAAAAACTGGTAGGCAGATTATCTACACTAATATTATAAAGAGGAAAGATTTGTTTTTTGTGTGTATGTTTGTAATGAATAAACTCAAAACCTACTGCGCCGATTTAAAAAATTCTTTCACCATTAGAAAGCTACATTCATCTTGAGTAACATAGGCTATATTTATTAACATAGGTTTATCCCCGTACTCCCACAGTAACGGGAACTACGCGGGTGAAACCGCGTGACGTCCGATATTTCAAAATAAAGTACCTACTGTAATTAAACTTTTTGGGTAGGGTTGAAAGTTAAACTTGTTCGTTAATATGTAGACGCATTAGCCTGGAATATTCTCTCAACCATATTTTCTAGTTTGAAACTCATTCAACTGTAAATTTTCATCGATTTTATGGAGGAGATTAATTTTCGGCGATTTTAGTGGAGTAGTTTACTACTGGCTCGTCGCTAACTTTGCTATCATGCACGGCTGGATAACAAATAAAAATAAAATTTGTTTTATAACGAAACGCGAGCTAAAAGTGATCAAATTCGCGATTGCGTGAATTGTAGATTGTCATGTGATGGGTGGCAAAAAAGATGTTTCGCTTTAATTTGTCTTTATTAAACAAATTTTTGGCCTACGCTGGGTACTTATCTTCATACAAAAAATTTATCAAAACCGTGTTTTAAAAATGAAGCTTTATTTTTAAGAAAACAACCAATGATATTCTAATAAACAGGTATGTCTTACACCTACAAAACCACCGAAAAAAGTAGCACACCTTTTCATTCATTCTACATTTCACTACAAGCCAAAATGACACAAAAGGGATAGCACGATAAAACCAATAAGAAAAAAAGAGACAGACAGTGTTGTTCTGTCTGGAGTGCAAGCGTCCTTTTCGTAACTATTCACGACAAAAATGTATTTCCCATCTCTTTCTTTTTTTATCCTCTAAATATCAGAATATTATGAAAAATTAATGAGAAATATTAATAAAACACACAAGGGATTTCATACCACATGTAACTACGCAATATACTTCATATTGCGTAGTTACATGTGGTATGAAATCCCTTGTGTTTTATTTACTTTGGTATCATAATTGATACACTTTCTGAACACGCACGATGGCATTTTTATAATTTTTATCTAAATTCGTAACAGCGTAGCGCTCGTAGCCATGCGTGTTGCAGACTAAAAGCAATACGGCCCAATTGGGCCGTTTTCGAGTCTTCACGATTGCGTGCTCACGACATATCTGTGTAAACTAGAATATCATTAGAAACATCAAAAAATCAACATTTTTATTTTTAGATACTCTTGCAGTGTAACAGTAGGTAATGGATGACTGCCTCGTTAGTCACAAGCACTAGCGCTTAGCATGGTGTCATTGGACTCGGGAATTTATTAGGTTGGTTGTGGAATTTTTTGCCCGATTGATGATAATCTTGCTCTCCGTTATCCAGTACTTAAAACATAACTGGCGAAATGTGGGTGAACTAAAGATTCTTCAGGAATTTCAGGAATGACGTTATGTCATGGAAGATTCAATACCTACCTGCTCCATCTATTTTGCATTTTCACCCATAAAATCCAACATGTTCCCGCCAAAACATCAACACACAAATTCAACATGGCGACAAGAATACGCTCCACTACTTCTTGAAGTATAATTACTCACACAGATTGTGCTTTAGTCCTTAGTCAACATTGTACTTAATCTCTTTTGGTGCCAGTCGACCGTCAGTTGATGTCAAGATTATGCTAATCCTAGTACTATGCGACCTACATACCGAATTGTTTAGATTTTGAATTCAGAACAGCTATGGGAGCCGGCAACTGACGCTACACTTTTTTTTTTCTATTGTGATGGTTGAGTGATATAAGTATTGTGGCTTTTGGTGTGGAATAGTAAAGTTCCCTTTCTATAGTTTCTTTTGTTATAAAATGTGAGTCGAGTTTCCTTGTTCAGTAATTTTCATGAAACTGAGGTAACCCTCAGTAACTGTAAAACTTCACAGAACATAAAACTTCAAATACTGGTATTTATTTGAAGTTAACGTTTTATTATTTGTGGTTATACGCTTCGGATTCGATTTCAATACAAAATTAATGTTTTGTGCCGGCCACAAAGTGTTGTAAAGTTTTTGTTACCGTCGAAAAGCTGTTCATTCTGAAAGCTGGCAATGACGCAAATTTCTGTCAAATATTTCACTGTTTAATATATTAATGAATACTCCAAAAAAATTAACAATATTGTTTTTGAATTGCAGTAATTAACACTGAATTAGATTTTATAACATTTTGGTGCAAAAACGGCATTGTAAAGGTTTTTCAAAAAAAAATAATAATCAGTGTAACGATATTATGTAATTGCGATCTACAACCAATACTTTAATATGTACAATACAGGGCGATCATTTTAACTTTTCTTTTTTGTTTGCAATTTGCGACGTAGTCCGACGTTTCAGAATGAATAGAATAAAATAGAACACTCTTTATTACGTACACCATAAAAACACGCACACAAACACACACACTCTTAAGGAAAAATCACCAGCTTCCATAAAAAGGAACATGCTACATCTACACCAGGTGTCAACCTACTCTCTAAGATAATGTTGCTTATAATGTTACCTCATAATAACTAAATTATTATAAAAGTGAGATAATGAGGTTCACCTCGCGTTAATATAGTGCAAAATCGTGTTTCCTCTGTAAGCAGATGCACTGGCTTCGTGGAAAGCTAATTAGCCATCTAAAATATCTCGGAGGAGAGGCTACGTCAGACACTCGTTAATTTTGCTTGTTAAATCTTTGTTTTATTACGAACTAGCGGACGTCACGCGGTTTCACCCGCGTAGTTCCTGTTTCCGTGGGAGTACGTGGATAAAATATAGCCTATGTTACTCAGGGTGAATGTAGTTTTCTAATGGTGAAAGAATTTTTGAAATCGGCGCTGTAGTTTTTTAATTTATTAATTACAAACATACACACAAAAATACAATTCTTTCCTCTTTATAATATTGGTGTAGGTAACACCTAGAGTACTTACGGGATAATACCCGTGAAATACACGGTTTTTTTTTAGTGAAAAACCGTGAAAGTCTAAAATAGTGTAGATAAGTACTGAAAACCCTCAAAATAATATCAAGATTTTGTATAAGAAACTTTATTTGAATTCAAACTAAGTTTAAATAAAGCTTATTAATTTGCTCGTTGCAACAGCTTGTTGTTAGTACCAGGCATTTCGGACGAGTGGCAAGCTTTCGTATTTCTACAATGATTTTCTACAGCATAAGTCAATGTAAAAGATTTTCGGTAGCTTATGTCAGTCCCATTCATTTTTGAATAGCCTATCTTCGTTATTGCTGGTATAATATTACATTATCTGTGGTGTGGTGTTCCGAACAATAGAAGTTGGTATAAAACCTTTCATTAAATAATCTTATCAGGCAGAATCGAAAAACTATATCAAAAATTTGTAAAGCTTGCAAAATACCTGTCCTTTGAATCCATTTGTGATCGTAGCATGTATAAAAACTAAATAAAAAATGTTACAACTACAAAGTAAATTTAGAACTTCAATCAAAATTGGAATATGGAACGGAATCGGAAAACAATCTATTGTTCGCTCTACAGCCAATCATACGAATAGTTTTCGTGTGGGTAGTCTGGATTAAACTCTTGTCTGGCTTTGTGCTTTTGTACGTCCGATGAAATTGTTGTTTTGTTAGAACACACCATATTTTTATTTAAACACTGTTAGATTATAGTATATTTAATCTCTGTGTTTTATTATTAGATTGTTTTTTTTTTCTTTCGGGTTCTAATTTTTTTCCTTAAAATAAAAAAATAATTTTATATTATTTTTTCGATTATTCAACTTCAAATATTATGTAAGTATAAGTATTAAAATATGAAGGCCAGCAAGTAAAAACAAAGTAATATGTCAGATGTCACACAAGTCCCTAAAATTTTAAATATTATTAATATAGGACCTTCTTTTCGCCCTTCATACAAAAACAGACTGTATAATGCCGTTAAACATAAAAGAAAATATTACAAAGAAAACGGTCTAATAAAGGAAACGTACCACAGAATATAACAAGATCTAAATTGACTTGGCGACATTTGCAATCTTAGCAGGATTACACAATCTTAGATCCAATCCTTTGTTTTCCTTCAAAGGTTCTAGATTTTCGGTTGTCCCCAGAGACCTATGTAATTCTTTTTGTTGTCAACTGGCTTCTTATTTTTCTTGCAAACTTTTCCTTGCGTGAGCTTTCTCGCGTATTGTAAAAAGAATAGGAAATACAATTGTTGATGGGGCTCACACACTTTTCTTTTTTTTGGCATTTCCAAGAAAATGTCTGAATTTCCATTTGCATGTAAGAGGTTATTGTTAAATAGTTATTACACGAAACTAAAATACATTCGAATTAGCAATATTTTAAAAGAGTTTGTTTCAATTTTAGCGTACAATAAAGATATTCTATCTATTCACATCGATCCGACAACATACATTATGGATTTCTAATGTCCTATTCTATATTTTAATTCATATTTGTGAATACAATACGTTCATGGCACCAAGTTCCCTTGCGGATGTCCCGAGAAGACTGGGAAGATTATTCTGCCTCTGGAGAGAGGCACACTAACTAGCCCATAGTTGGCGTAACGGCCACCATGGATCACGTACAGTGAGGACAAATTGCGGAAACACAAACCCAACATAGAACATAGAATACGTTCATTTCTGAACACAATAACTGATCCCAAATTGTATAAAGAAGTTACACGCGAAGATTAACGGGTACGGTTCAGAGGCTTTAAAAGGATTGATCTACAGAAGATCAGCTCCACACAAAAAAAAAGGCAAAAGCACCCGTACATATAGACACACTTTATAATAATATACAGTGAGTGCAAGAGTACTCTAAACGGGTATTCCTTGATTCGATCGCCATACAAACCTTTCACAAAATTTTACCTCACAGGTAAAACCACAGAAATATTTATTTTATTTGCAATAAGGAGGCTGTTTCTACCACTGACAAATCTGTCAACTTGTCAAGGTCATTGTGATCTTTATTATTGTTGCTTTATGGTTTCTTTCTGTTGCTGCTCTCAGAGGTAACATAATTGTGAAAGGGATTCACTAACGAGTTCACTGTAGGGCTACGATTTTTGAATCTTATTACATAGGGCATAAGGATTTACGACACACGACACGAACGTGCATAGATAAGTACGTTCATGTCTAATCACTTGTTAGAAGTAAACCTTCTAAACCAACCTTTTTTGATGACAAAGGTATGAATAGACATTTCCGTCATCAAAATATGAATCTATTTATCGTTCTTCACGGAATTAGGGCCACGTCTGCCTCCTCATGAGGGTTCTTTGAAAAGGATCCTCCTTTTATAGGCATGACTGGGTAATATTCTTTCATTCCTCAACCCAAATATTATAGGCACCTAATGTTGAGAATATATACGTGGAAAAAATCAAGAGCGAGAGAGCCATTGTTAAGAAAACGGCTGCTTCATAATCATGTAAATGTTGACTCCTTATATGAAAAAATAACAAATCGCATTAAGAACCTAAATGTATATTATGTGATGGAGGTGTTGTCGTAATATTTTTACTATACATTTATGATTTGACATCTACACTAATATTATAAAGAGGAAAGATTTGTATTTTTGTGTGTATGTTTGTAATGAATAAACGCGACGGCTGTATACATTTTATATGCAAGTAGATTAAACGGGCGCCGCGATTGCGACGGGTCCGTGCCTTGCGTCTGTTCTGTGTGGCCGGTGCCTAAGACTTTACCTAGTGACATAAAAACCCACACATTTTAACTTGTCAAAATTCTAATTATTTTAGATGGTACACAATGATGATGAATCGCTATAACGAAACAATTTTCTTCAATCAAAATTTCATAATTAAAATACATTGAACGATAGGCGTGCTTAAGATTGAAATCCTGACATCTGAATCTGGTGCAATTTTCATCCACCAAAAGCACGTTCGAACCAAAACAAAAGCACCTGTTCTTGACGACACACGAGGGAAGGGAACTAGTGGATATCCAACTAGAAGTAGTTTAAATTGAAAATGGAACTCTATAATAATGAACATACAGTTTGAACTCATTAAACTTGGTTAGTAGGGTCTAACAGGAGTATTAGTAATTCATTTCTCGTTAGTGGTCCACCTCAAGTGCAGTTTGTATGAAAACGGATGTACCTACCTAGGTATAGGTATTCACACGCGGTTCCGTATGAACAGTCAGCGTTTAATTAATGTGGTCGTTGTATTTGAGTCTCTGGTATGAGTTGCTAGGTATACTTATGCTTAATAACCTTATGTGTTTATGAGTTCCTGTGATGTTATGCCGTTAGCCGTGTGGTATCCGGCAGAGTAGAATAAAACCAACCCATTACACTCACGGGTGTCGTATAAGGCGACTAATATCTGAGGCAGAACATCTTGCGCCTCCGTAGACTTGAGAATGGGCAGCAGCGTTTTCTGTTAGTCTTACATCACTTAGGTCTCAAATCCGCCTGCCAAGCGTGGAGACTACGGCAAATTCCTTCCATCATGGGAGAGGCTTATGTCCAGCAGTGGACGTTATGAGCTGTTGTTGTTGTGATTTTATGGAGAAGTTTGTGACTAAACCATAACAGTCGCTCAGGTCATTCTTCAGGTTAAGCCGCGCTTGGCTAGGTTGGTCCGTGGGCGAGTGACCATTTCGTCCTATTGAGCTTCCTCTGAGCCTTGAAAAGCACGTGAAGCAGTTGGCTGTAATTTGTAGATCGTTACAGACAGTCAGTGGCTCGAAAGTCTGACGAACACTCTTACCAAGGGGTATCGTATTGCCCAGTAATACCCTGAACTATCTGGGTTATGGAGGTCAGATTGACAGACGCTCCATGTAAAAACTGGTATTCAGCATGCTACATCATGACTCATCCGAAACTTTCATTCTTATTCTTTCTTGCACACAAAATTAAAAGATATAGACAGACATGACAGAAATCACACAGATAGAAACGTGTTTCAAAATTGTTAACTCGACATTCTCTAACTCGTTTAGATATGTTTAAGTTTTTTCTCTAGATCTTGGAACACATGTATTTTATTAGCATTAGTCATAACATCATCATCATCATCATTTCAGCCGAAAGACGTCCACTGCTGGACATAGGCCTCCCCCAAGTGTCGTCACATTGACCGGTCACGCGCGACTCGCATCCAGCGGATTCCCGCAACCTTCACCAGGTCATCGGTCCAACTATTGGGATGCCTTCCAACGCAACTTCTTCCGGTTCGCGGTCGCCACTCCAGAACTTTTCAGCCCCATCGGCCATCCGAGCAACCCGGCACAGCGTAATCAGGTTATTTTCTCTATCAATATTTATTGAAAAATCACCGTCAATAAACGAATTCTGATAATAGGTTTAAAATCTGATTAACAACAACACACCGGCAATTTCGCTTTAATGCAATAATATGCACTTTATCCACTGCAATAAAAAATACTCGTTAAATAATAAACTAATAATTATTTTAATGCAAAAAAAACCGGTGACGCCATCCATAACCAATCGCAGTACTTTTTACTAAGTAATTTTTGCACCGAACAGTGTGGTATCAGAAGGTATTAATTTTTATCTCCGTTGAAGATTACGAGTGCTTTAGATTTCAGTGCTAACGATAACATACTCTATAGATGAGTTCAGTGGAAATTTTGGTGTTTGGGTTGATGAATAACCGCCTGGTGATCTATAGTTAGTAGATTAGAGAATCAGCCTTGATATTAAACGGAGATTTACATTGTTAGGATAATCATCTTATCATAACATCTTAATCAATTAGTCGTAGGCTCCTATTTCTGTCTGCAGGGTTTAAAGTAACCTAAGATAACATAACTTTGGGGTGCCTCAACAGAGATCGCTTCACTCACTTTTGCATCCTTAGTTCTCCTGGTAGGTAATATTGCCATCCATTATTTTCTAATTCATTCAATTTATTTTAAAGCTAAACATTTTAAAGAGTGAAACATTATTTTTAAAGTGCGTTTATATATTCCTCCTTTAGATATTTAAATAAAACACAAAATTCTAAACAAGTTTTTATTTCAGACAAAATTCAAGTTGAACAATCTTTACATAGTATAAAACAAAGTACGCTTAGATCTTTTAAACTACGCAACGGATTTTAAAGCAGTTTTCAGCAATAGATAGAGTGAATCAAGAAGAAGATTTATACAGGGTGTAAACGACCTCATCACGAAGCCGTCAACCAAGCATTCGAACTAATTTAGAACTCAATGTAACGCACTCAAAACATTGTGCTGATGGATGGATTGAATAGTACGGAGGTCGTGGAGGTATTTAAAGTGAAAATCTTACATTAAAAACTTGTTTTAAAAAAAAAAAAAAACTAAACTTGTCAAAAAGTTGGAACTTTGACCCCCAATATCTCCGTAACTAGAAGGTATGGTGTAGAACAAAAAATATGTCACAATAACGGAGAGAACAAGTGCCTTTCAGCTTCGTTAAGAGGTGTTTTACACCCTTTATGTATGTGCTACATTGCACCCGTGCGAGGCCGGGGCAGGTCGCTAGTATATTATTAAATAGATCTTCACTAATACTTAGATACAAAATAAACTCATGCTGTTGGCTAACTAATCTCGGCTACCTATAGACAATATCATCCAGGAATACCAAATGATATTAGCATTCAATTATGCTGTCAGCTATTAATTAACAATTAATTAATACTCCGGGGAGTTAGGGAAGTAGGCCGCTTGGGTAAATAAGTAAACAGACCAAACTTAAGACATAAACGAAGGATAGGACGGTACAACATGGAAGTTTCATTGGCTAAAATAATTTACCCTTAATAAGACGGCTCATACAAGCGGAGCGATAAATCAAGGAGCTCGTGGATAAATAATAAAAGCCCTTAATACTTGCTTAACCTGATCAATCTTTGGGTTAAGCCGCGGATGGGATGGGAAGTTGGTTTAAATATTACAGCACCATGCTGAGACCACCTTTGGCGTCACACAGGACCAATTTTGGTTTAATGTATGTCTTATTTTTAAGTTTTTCTTAAGTAATTTTGTTTTATTGTAAATTTTAATCATTTTGTTTAGTCCTATGCGAGACAAATAAATACATTTTCATTTTTAGGGTTCCGTACCCAAAGGGTAAAAACGGAACCCTATTACTAAGACTTCGCTGTCTGTCCGTCTGTCCGTCTGTCCGTCTGTCTGTCACCAGGCTGTATCTCATGAACCGTGACAGCTAGACAGTTGAAATTTTCACAGATGATGTATTACTGTTGCCGCTATAACAACAAATACTAAAAACAGAATAAAATTAATATTTAAGGGGGGCTCCCATACAACAAACGACTTGCGACGATTTGCGGGACTATTCGAAAGAGATACCGTGGCCCCGGAACACAAAGGGCGATGAAGGAACATGGATGGGTTTTAGTCAGTAAAAGTCTGACACTCCCTCCTGCTCCGCCCAGAGCGGGAGGGGTTATTTGATGATTTCCCATCCGAAAAAAAAAAAAAAAAAAAAAAAAAGGGGGGCTCCCATACAACAAACGTGATTTTTTTATAATAATTGGTACGGAACCCTTCGTGCGCGAGTCCGACTCGCACTTGGCCGGTTTTTTTTTTTAAGTGACCTTTCTAACCCTTAACTCCCTATGTATGTGCTCTAGCGCTCGCTCAATAGCATATTTTTGAATACACCTAATGGTTTTGGTCGTTAGATGAGGAAATCGATGTAACCTCTCACTTGTATCGTATTATACATAATACTTCCGACTGATCTAAGTTCAAAGTTCAGATAAGATATAAAGCAAACATCCTGTTTATTGTATAGTAGTTTGTATTGTTACACAATTATTATTTATTTCATCAAGTGGTGGCGGTTATTTACTTAAAATATTGTGAAAACAAAAGTTGCTTATCACGTCTGTCTAGAACACATCTATTGAATTCGAATCAATTAAAATTATGAAGTTTGAAGGAATTTACTTTGATGAAATCCAAAAACTATAAATAAATAACGCTAGACATTACACACAGCGCCATCTAGTGCCACACTAAGCAACGAGGCTTGTGTCGTGGACACCAGATAGTTGATATACAACATAAATACTTTTTGTTTGTAAATACGTACTTAACATACATATAAACATCCATGACTCGGAAACAAAATGTCCATGCTCATCACACAAACGTTTGCTCCTACCGGGATTCGAATCCGGGACCCTAAGAACGTAAGGCAGCCTCATTACCTCTGCGCCATTCGGGTTGTCCAGCGTTATTTATTATTATTTATTTATTAAATCCAATAACTAAGAAAATAACAAAAGCATTATTTGTTTTCGATCAGATGATCCGATCATGTTCTGTGGTTTCTACCCTTAGGATAAATACGTGACTTTAAGCATGTTGACTTGAATTGGAAAGTTATAGACTAGAAGGCATAAAATCTTGCATGTGTAAAAAAATACACTTCTTTGCAGATACTGAAAATAAATAATAATAAACTACACTAATATTATAAAAAGGAAAGATTTGTATTTTTGTGTGTGTATGTTTGTAATGAATAAACTCAAAAACTACTGCGCTGATTTCAAAAATTCTTTCACCATTAGAAAGCTACGTTTTTACTGAGTAACATAGGCTATGTTTTATCCCCGTACTCCCACGGGAACGGGAACTACGCGGGTGAAACCGCGTGACATCCGCTAATATATAATTTTTTTATTTCCATCAAGGGAGGTACAAGAATTTTTTACTCTAATAACAATTTAAATATTACTTTAGAGGTTGTACACTGTCACATAGAATTTTGACATTCTCTAACTCCTAAACCAAGTAAAAATTAATTTAATTAATTCAATAAAAAGTACTTTCCACACCAATTTCTCCAATTAAAAACTATAAAATACTTAATGAACACTAAACACAACTTCCTTTTGTTAATAATTACAATACTAAATTAATTCTCATTGCCTCGTTGACCCAGAACATTTCTAAGTGTGAAACAAAAAAGAATCTTGTATTTATTTTTCTGTTCCAACGCGCGATTTCATTTGTACAGAGAGGGATGAAATAAATGGCGCAATTAGTATGAGAGAGGAAATGAACTGTATAGTTGATTCTATTGTATGGGTGCCTGGTACTTGAAATGGAAAATTTTCAGGGGATCATTTTATTCACCTCTGAATATTATGATTCTAATCAAGGTTCTGTTATTATTATTATTATCAGCCATTTGTGTCCCACTGCAGGGCTACGGGCTCCAATTCCCTCCTTCCACTTATTCCTATCCAATGCTGTTATGCGCCAATCCTTATCTTCTTTGATAGGAGTCGAGTTTGTCCCGCCATCTCCTTCTGGGCCTGCCGCGTTGCCGTTTGCTGCTATTTGGGACCCATTTTGGGTAGCTTTAGCCCATAGCTCCTCCGGCATGTGACAAATGTGGCCAGCCCAGTTCCATTTGAGCTTGGCAGCCGTGTGACCTACATCGGCAATTTGAGTTTTTGAACGTAGTATTGAGTTCCTTACACGATCGAAATAATTACAGCCACTCGGGTCGATCTTTAGGTTAAGCCGTGCTAGCCTAGGTTGGCCTGTGGATGGGTGACCGCCCTTACATACCGAGTTTTCTCCGTGCCTCGGAAAGCACGTTAAGCCGTTGGTCCTGGCTGTCATTTGTAAATCTTTGACAGGCGTTAGGTAGTCAGAGGCCCAAAAAGTCTGACAACCAGTCTTACCAAGGGGTATCGTATTACCCGGTACTAACTGGGTTGTGGAGGTCAGATAGGCAGTCGCTCCATGAAAAATACTGGTATTCAGCTGCATCCGGTAAAACTGGAAGCCGACCCCAACATAGTTGGGAAAAGGCTAGGCAGATGATGATATTGTATTTTTAAAGCTGATCATGAAGTTTTGTAGAAACTGAATAACTTATGTACTTACATCAAAGTGATCTTCGCAGTGTTTCGCATGTTTGTATCACCGGGTACTCTAAACCACAACTTCCTTTAGGTTCAAAACGTCTACTCTCCCAAAACGTCCACTCTCCCAAAACGTCCATTTCCCAAAATCAACTTTCCTTGGGGTCCTTATTGATGTATTTTTGTTTTGCATTCCGTGGAAGCCATGTTAAATAATGCTGAATGTGTATTTTCAAAATGTCAAATTATTGTTTACAAATGAGAGCTTTTCTTTTTGAGGTATTTAAAAAAAAAATAGTTTCCACGAACTCTATAGATGGCGTTGAACTGACTACGATAGTTGGTGCCAAAGCCAAAACGCTTGGAAAAAAAAACATTGCGTCACGTCACATACGCTCGTTGACTAACACTTTCGTTTGCTTAACTTTCCGAATTTATCCTAGTTTTTTCGCGCTTTGTTAAAATCTGTTTTTTTTTTTAGGTTCTGTTCCTTGCATTATCGTACTAAGTTTAGCGCCATCTATCCAGCGACTAGGGAAGGGCTAAAAAGAAAATCTGTCATTGAGTGACGCCACAGCACAGATCATTTATAGACTAACATGGCAGACAGCGTTTTCGTCTGTGTAGGAAAAACAAACTTTTAAAATAAAGTTTTCCTGTTTTCTAGGTCTCAAAATATATGAGATAATGTACGTCATCATCATTCATCATTTCAGCCGAAAGACGTCCACTGCTGGACATAGGCCTCCCCCAAGTGTCGCCACATTGACCGGTCCCGTGCGACTCGCATCCAGCGGATTTCCGCAACCTTCACCAGGTCATCAGTCCACCTAGTGGGAGGCCTTCCAACGCAACGTCTTCCGGTTCGCGGTCGCCACTCCAGAACTTTTCGGGCCCATCGGCCATCCGTTCTGCGAGCAATGTGCCCTGCCCACTGCCACTTAAGTTTGGCAATTCTTCGGGCTACGTCGGTAACCTTGGTTCTCTTGCGGATGTCTTCATTTCTGATTCGATCGCGCAAGGAAACTCCGAGCATAGCCCTCATGTACGTATATGTGCCTAATCAAGGTCCTGTTTTTTTTTTGAAAAACCATCATCATTCCCCTGCCTTTATCGAAATTTTTTTGTGGTCGGCGCAGCATGTCGTCATCTTCCATCCCTTTCTATTACTCGTCATCTCATCAGACACCTCCTTTCTAACCATATCATCCTTCACACAGTCCATCCATCGTTTCTTTGTTCTTCCTCTACTCTTATAGCCATTTGCATTCATACTCAACTTTTTACCCGACTATAACGGCGATGCCAAAAGGAAGAGTTATGGTTTGAGCAGTCTATGTATGTGTGTTATAATATGACAATACATATCATATATCATATATCATCATCATTTCAGCCGAAAGACGTCCACTGCTGGACATAGGCCTCTCCCAAGGGGGGCTTGCCATAATCGCCACGCTTGGCAGGCGGGTTGGCGATCGCAGTACGATTGTAACAAAAGCACAGAGAACGCTGCTGCCCATTCTCTGGTAATCCCTTAGTCGCCTCTTACGACACCCACGGGAAGATATGGGACGGTGCTATTCTTTACGTCCGACACCAGACGGACACGTATACAATAATACATATGTATTGTTATACATATGTATTATTTTATTTACGTATGTTCCTCCGTAGCGCCTAAACTATTCATCTGATTTTGATGAATGAGGTGTCAATTGATTCGTTATTATAGCTCGGGTAACATAGGCTACATTTTAACCGACTTCAACAACAGGAGGAGTTGATTGTACCCTGTAAACCCCGAATTTAATTAAAGCCGGGTTTTTGAGTTGTGGTATATATACCACACAAATTCTTTTTCCTCACTATATTTTCACCATTTCTCCACATCACATGTCTACACCACGATAACCAATTACCACACATAAGATTTGGACATAGAAAATAATTTAAGTAAAAACTTTTGAAACCCTCGAAAAGAGCCGACGACGTTCATTTCATTACTATTAGTATTAGTAACAGCATTAATAAAGTCCTTTATATGCTTCTTTAGAAGTTATTTTAATACATAATAATAACCTTAGCTCGTACCGTTTGAACCCCCATGGGTACAAGCGTGTATGATGTATTAGTTCATACCTTTGTTCATACTATGTTGTATTATATTTATATGTATGTACAAGCATAAATATTATGTAGGTCGGTTCTTATTACCTTAAAGGCGAGGGCGAGTGTTTTGGGGGACTGTCTTTATGTAATTGAAGTTCATAAAGTGCTAAAGGACAATGACGAGATTGCATGTGATTCGGGACCCAGTGATATGGGTAGCGTACATTGTGGAAACTTATGAATAGTTAAAGAACGACTTAAAACTAACAAAAAAGTAAATGGAATGTAGGTTATAGAAGTTGGGAGAAAAAAGATATGAATGGTAGAAGATTATAACCTAACTTAAGGCATGGACTTATTTGTTATTATTTAGTAGTAGAATGGCTTAAAATAGTATTTATCCGTATGTCCTTATTTTTTACTGCTACTACAATAGGCTACTTTCCTTCATAAATAAATTGCGAATCTATTTAGTCCGTCAGTTAGAGTATTGGAAAATAATGGACACGTATTTTTTGTTTTTGTAATTCAATGAATATTGGCAAAGATAAAACGCATAAAAACTCGAGAGCGGGGGCTCGTTACGTCACAACGCACTAAAAATTATAGCACGGTGTGACGTATTGAGAATTTATTTTATAACTATTTTATTTATTAATTAAAAGCGTCGTATCTTCGTCAATTTTGGTTTACGTAACAAAAGAAAAAATACGTGTCAAATATTTTTTGATAATATAACTGACGGACTTATTAGATTTTTTCAGGACACAAGCCTATTATTCACCCTGGCCCTATCATCGAGTTCACTAAACTTTCTCCAACGAATACTGTAAAAAAAGATATTGTACTCGTAGTACCGTCTAATAAGGTAACGGTTCGACAGCAAACAGCCTTATTGGGCATATTACAGGCTTACAGGCGAGGGTACTCGAACACGACTCGAATCTTAATGAGTTTCCTTATTGAGTACCAATTTGTAGGCCGCGTTTGGAAATTATTTGGTATGGGGTACTTGAAGACTTACAAATTGGTTTTCCTAAGTCATATGCATACGCAAGTAGTATGGTATGGAAAATTACTTAAGGTGGTAGACACCACCGACGTACAAACGGCAAGTTTTCAGTTTATCATTCTATAATAATAATGTGTTTATTTTCGGCATACAATTAACGAACAACCAGATTTAGCAAAATGTAACGGCAAAAAAATCACTTTTGATTGCCAAAATTAGTAAATGATCACCAAAATTAATCCCCATTTTATCGTGAAATTAGAACCAAAAATTTATTTATTTAGTTTATGACCACCAGAAATTGAACTGTTATGCTCTTGCATCCGAGTCGAGGGAGACCCAGTCGACGGAGCCCCGCCTGGCGGGGCCCCTACTTCTGAATGGTTGTTAAAAAAATAACTTGGGGTGCCCCAGTCGGCCTAGGCAAAACTAGTTTGTCATGAACCACCTCGTTAAAATTTGGTGCTCAATTTACTAAATTTGGTGATCAATTGATATTTTTGGTGATAGATGTTAGTGATCACAAAGTTATTTTTGGTAGTCATTATTTTTTCTCCCTTTACTTCCTCATCACAAACGTTACAGTGAACAGGAATGATTAAATCTAAAACACAGGGTAAACATTTTTGAGATACTGGTGCCCGAATTAGGTAAACAACACCTGTGTTACGGGTCACCGGGCCCCCCAAGACTTACAGGTATAATACTAATTAAGATTAATTACTAACAAAATGCGTGATTTAAATAAAAATAAGAAAAATTATAAATACTCTAAAAGGATTCTGATCCTTCCCACAGAAAATTTTCAACGGTAATAAAAAAAAGCTATTCTGTTTGTTGTGTGTCTTGGTTGATCCATGGATAGATGACCACCAGTTACATTCCGAGTTTCCTCCGTGTCTCGGAAAGCACGTTGGTCCCGGCTGACATTTGTAGATTTTTCTCGTTAGAGTCATCAGTGGCCAGAAAGTCTGACAACCAATCCAACCAAGGGGTATCGAATTACCCAGTACTAAGTGGGTTGTGAAGGACCGATAGGTAGTCGCTCCATCCTCCTACTAATATTATAATTGCGAAAGTTTGTGGGTATGTATGTTTAGATGGATGTATAAATGTTTGTTACTCTTTCACGCAAAAACTACTGAACAGATTTGGATGAAATTTTGCACACAGATAGTTTTAAACTTAACCAACATAAACCTAGATTAAAACATAGGATAGCTTTTACGACCCGAATGGCGCAGTAGTAGTGAGGCTGCCTTACGTTCTTAGGGTCCCGGGTTCGAATCCGTAGAAGTAAATGTTTGTGTGATGAGCATTGACATTTGTTTCCGAGTCATGGATGATGTATAATAAGTATGTATTTACAAACAAAAAGTATATTATGTACTATATCAACTATCTGGTGACCACGACACAAGCCTCGTTGCTTAGTTTGGCACTAGATGGCACTGTGTGTAATGTCCAGCGATATTTATTATTTATTTTATCTCGGTAGTAAGATCCCATGGGACAATTTATCAAACTTCACGTGGGCGAAGCCGCTGGCAGAAACTCATCATCATCAGCCTATTAATGTTCCCACTGCTGGGACACAGGCCTCCTCTCTATGAGAGGGAACTAGAACTTTCTGGCAGAAACTAGTGTAAAATAATCCAATATCGTTCCTAAAAGGCTAGGCAGATGATGAGTTAGCCGTGTGGTATCCGGCAGAGTAGAATAGAACCAACCCATTACACTCACGGGTGTCGGTATAAGGCGACTAATGTCTGAGGCAGAACACCTTGCGCCTCCGTAGACCAGAGAATGGGCAGCAGCGTTTTCTGTTAGTCTTTCATCACTGCGATCTCCAATCCGCCAGCCAAGCGTGGAGATTACGGCAAATTCCTCCCTTCATGGGAGAGGCTTACGTCCAGCAGTGGACTTTATGGGCTGATATAGTAGATGATGAGTCAGTCTTGCCACTAGATGTTTCTGATAAACAAGTTTTTTCTCAGACTTGACATTTTACGACAAAACCCAACATAAACACAACCAACGCATTAACTTCTCGGATCTTTAGCCACAACATAATACACCAGAAAAATCCTCCTATCTACAAGAAAACACGCATCGTTAGGTCACTTCACCCAATTTCGTCCGTCCTTACAAAACAGTCTCTGTACTTAAGTTTTTTTCCTAGAGATAAACCATTGAACATTGCCTACTGACCTCATTAAGTCGGGCAATATTCATGAACAGGGCTCAGAGCAATAGTTAGGGCGTGTCGGGCAAATAGATCAAGATGGACGGACATGCTTCGTTGAGCTAAAGGCCTAGTCAAGTTTGCTATTTGATGTGGCTGGTGACTAATTGGGACTTTCGATGTGTGATGCCCGTTTGAATTTAGAATCGCTTAGTATGCCGTTAACCCTGCTGTTCCGGCGAAAAAAGGTTGGTAATGTTTTTTGGAAAAGTAATTTTACCAGCGTTTTCTTGAAAACACACACACACTCACACACTCACTCACTTCATACTCTTGAGTATAGATCGTAGATCGGAAAAGTGCTAACGTGTTGTTAGAAATGGCTTTTCGTGTTTTGGTCATTGCCAATTTTTGTTTACCCTAAGACTTAATAATAACAGCCACTCGGGTGGACCTGGAGATCGCTTCATGTTAAGCCATGCTTGCCTATTTTGGTCCGTGGATGGGTAACCACCCATTACATACCGAGTTTCCTCCGTGCCTAGGAACACATTAAGTGGCCCGGCTGTCAATTGTAGATCTTTAGTCGATTGATAGCCGTCAGCGGTCCGAATGTGTGACAACCAGTTTTACCAAGGGGTATCGTACCTATTAGCCAGTATAACTGGGTTGTGAAGGTCAGATAGGCAATAGCTCCATATAAAATACTGGTATTCTGCTGCATTCGGTTAGACTGGAAGCCGACCCCAACATAGTTGGGAAAAGGCTAGGCAGATGATGTCTGAAAAAATTGTGTATTGTTCAAATAAAAGACTAAACAAAAAAAACATTGGTCGAAAAAACGATGAAGGCTTAACAATCTGTCTAGATTAACAACAAAAACAAATAGTACATCCGATGCCATCGAATTCAAAACGAATTTTATCGAGATTAAAACAGTGCATTTCAAAAATCCTCCTTTCATCTGTGTCTATCACAGATCAGAATGTACCGACACGTCTCGTTGATTTAAAAGGCTCAACCCGTGCTTTCAATAGTTCTTTTTGACACAGCCGAGTTAGGGGAAAAGCAAAAACCTGGTTGCCTGGTATTTTTTCTAGAATTTCCTCTGTAAGGTAAAGTGCACCCGGATGTTACGTTCAGGTTTACTGTTAGGAAAATCGACAGGTGTACCGGATTGATACTGATTGAATAGACGATGTTTGAAGCAAAGTAAAAAGTAAAAAAAATATTGTCGATAAACGCGACCCTGTCTATTTTTAAAGGGAGAAAACTGAAAAGCATTTTCTGGTTTTAGCGGTGATCAGTGGTAGTTCTGTATTGAATCTGCTTCAACATACGACGTCGTGGGTTCAAATCCGCGTTACTCTGTGGGATTTTGGTCATCTCCACTGCTCGTAAGACTGTAAACGAAAACATCATAAGGTAACCGGTAAGTCCTAGAACCAAAACTTCGAAGACATTTGACATCAGCTACCAACCCACACTGGGCTCGCGTTTGTTAATCTATTTCAAACCAGTCCATCACACGGGAAAAAGTACTAGTTTTCTTTTAAAAACAAAACACATACGACCCATTACTTCCCCAACTTTCTTTAAAAACACATCCTTCCAAACCAAAGCATTCACACAATGGTCATAAACTGTGGTCCATTCACACTGAAGCAAGTACATTTGTACACAACTCTGATAATAAAAGTGATATAGAAGTCGACAAAGGAATATAAATTGGCGGGCAGTCGTATGTGAATGGCCGTGGTCGGTTTTGGGCACTGGATTAAAGGATAAGAGGTGGCGGATACCTTTCAGTTATCTAGATGAAATAAATGGGACGATTGTTTTGTGTGAAAGCTGGTATTTTTGTTTTAACAGGCTTTCTGTCTAATGAATGGAATATTTACTACGATTGTTCGATTGCTCTGATTTGTGGATAGAATCTAGGGTTCCCGCGTAAAGTAAACCAGCTTTCGCTTGCGACTTTTCCCGCATGAAAGTCGGAAATTTTAAAGATATTGTAACGGATGAAAATGATCCTACGGTACGTTATCGACCCAGGTTATAGTAGTACCTGTGTGGTAAACTTCATTAAAATCCATTCCGCTGACACATGACAAGTTTACAGACTGACGTCATTGTTTCAAATTGATAATTATCTGATTGTATTAGCTAAAGTATCCCGTAAGGAGGAGCCCGTGGCTAAATAATAACAGCCGCTCGGGTCGATCTTTAGGTTAAGCCGTACTTGCCTAGATTGGTCTGTGGATGGGTGGCCCATTACATACCGAGTTTCCTCCGTGCCTCGGAAAGCACGTTAAGCCGTTGGTCCCGGCTGTCATTTGTAGATCTTTGACAGTCATTACAGGTAGTCAGTGACCCAAAAAGTCTGACAACCAGTATTACCAAGGGATATCGTATTACCCAGTACTAACTGGGTTGTGGAGGTCAGATAGGCAGTCGCTCCATGTAAAATACAGGTATTCAGCTGCATCCGGTTAGACTGGAAGCCGACCCCAACATAGTTGGGAAAAGGCTAAGCAGATGATTAGCTAAAGTATCCATTGATTAATTTTATTTTAATAGGATTTTTTATTGAATCACCGCAAAATCTTTAATTTAAATTAAGTGATTTTATTGTTTTCTTTTCTTCATTTCAGGTAAGTACGAAGTGATGGCAAATATATAACACAAAGCAGTCTGAACTCAGCCATAGCTATTTTCACAGAAAATGGGCAATAAGCTAAGAAAAAGGTAAGTAAACAGGAAATTGCGTATCAAAAATGTATTGTTTTCGTAGTATTACACAACAATGGCCAAGATTAACAAACAAGATGGCCCAAGATTAAAGTCTGAAAGAACATTTTAGTTGGCTTTCTGCAAGAGCTTCCTGAAACGTCTTTGTATTTTCTGAAATTTATAGTTTAGACGCCAGACACTGTTTATGATTTTTTATTATTTGATAATTTCATCTCTGAAGATTTTTTAAATAAAAATCATTCAGATTAATATTATTTTCTTTTGGACATTTTTGGGCTACTCCTTATGGACATGGACAAGCAAGTCCAAAAAAATCTACGCTTGTTTGAGCGACGACGAAGACATGCAGAAAAAAAAAACTGATTATACCTGAGGGATTTTCTTTTTAGGTCTTCCTTAGTCGCTGGATAGATGGCGTTAGGAGTTAGTATGATAATGCAAGGAATGGAACCTAAAAAAACTGATTTTAACAAAGCGCAAGAAAACTAGGTTATATTCGGAAGGTTAAGCAAATGAAAGTGTCAGTCAACGAGAGTATGTGACGTGACACAATGTTTTTTTTTCCAAGCGTTATGGCTATATCACCAACTATCATAGTAAGTTCAACGCCATCTATAGAGTTCTTGGAAACTAAGTTTTTTTTTAATACCTCAAAAAGAAAACTTCTCATTACGATATTGGTCCAATGGACAAATCAGTTTGATGTTTTGTAGCCAAACCCTTAAGTATGACTATTCCCTTTCTGTTACACGGCGCTGTATATTTTACAGTCCACAAATTGAAAAGTGATGTTCACCGCGGTTTCTTATGACTTAAAACACCTGAGTTTGTTACTCGTTTTATTGACTGACAATAGTAAAATTGATTGACCGTTCACTGTTGAGAGACCGCGAACGAAATGCGATCAGTTTTGGGACTTTTAGAGTATCAGCATTTCCACCAAAGATTTTATACAGGGTGTAAAAGACCTCATCACGAAGCCGTCAACCAAGCATTCTGTACATCAAACTAAGTAACTTCACGCAAAAATTATTGCTGGGAAACGACTTTTTTTTTGGGGTGAAAAATCATTTTTTGTAGTAGAACTCAATGTAACGCACTTAAAACATTGTGCTGATGGATGGATTTAATAGTACGGGGGTCGTGGAGGTGTTTAAAAATGTTATATTAAAAACTTGTATTTAAAAAAAAACTTGTCAAAAAGTTGGAACTTTGACCCCCAATATCTCCGTAACTAGAAGGTATCCCAGGTATGGTGTAGAACAAAAAAATGATCGCAATGACGGGGAGAACAAGTGCCTTTCAGCTTCGTTAAGAAGTGTTTTACACTCTTTATAAAAATAAGTCCAGCTTTATTCATTTTTAAGCTTAAATAATATTTGGTTCTCCTATTTAATGATAATTGCGAAACGGATTATTTACCGGTTTAACGATGGAAGGAGGGTTTAAACGCAATTATTTTATGTTCATAAAAGCTTGTTAATTTTATTTTTGCAAAAACAAATAACACCCACGGACGATGGATACTCGTAAATAATAGAAGCATGGCTATAAATTAAAAATAAAACACTGAAAAGGTTTAACGGATTAATTGCGTTCAATGTTTTCATCGTAAGACCAGGAGCCCTACTCTCTAACGCTTCGTCCGCAAATGATGTCTCTGTCGCGCACGTCTGCAAATGAGTACGAGTGAGAGAGATGGATAGATCCGAATATACGGACGAAGCGTTAGGGAGTAGGGCCTCCGATTTTTCGAAGAAATGACGGCAACAAAACAGTTAAAATAATAATTTTAATCCATTTCAAAACTAATTTTTGCCCGGGACTCTCCCACGTGTAGACTGAAAATAAACTATCCCACAGAAACTCTATGATATAAAGTACTAGCTAATAGCCGCGGATTCGCCCGCGCCAAGTTCGGTGATTATTCCACGGAATCTACTACCAGGATAAAAATTAGTATTATTTAAGTTAATCCAGGTTATAAAATATATATGTGCCAAATCACACAAACTTTCGCATTTATAGTATTAGTAGGACTTAATGTTTTAAACTAGGTCAATCACTCGGCCTTGTGAACCTCATCGATATCCATTCAGCCGTTTGCTAACAAGTAACACACCGACAAATTTACTTTCGCATTATTTCTTTCAAAGAGACATTCTATTCTTTTCTGTAATGTTAGTATGACATCAGCAACCAACTCTATTCTACACATTTTCTACATCAAATAAACATCGACCATCATGTTTTATTAATCGCATTCATTATGCAATCGGGTTGAAACATCGCGTCTACGAGTACTTAGCATTTAATACGGGAAAGATTCCACACCGCTTCGATGTTTATTTAAAATCAACGGTTCGAGAATAAATTATTGAGGGTTTTTTAGGTTCAAACTACTAAGTACTATTTATCTGCACAATTTTGATCAAATCACCACTTAGGGTGAGGTCAAACTCGAAAGAGATACCGTAGCCCCGGAACACAAAGGGCGATGAAGGAACATGGATGGGTTTTAGTCAGTAAAAGTCTGACTGTCCCTCCTGCTCCGCCCAGAGCGGGAGGAGTCATTTGATGATTTCCCATCCGAAAAAAAAACAAAGGAATGTGAGGCCAAACGAACGTAATTATGAGTTATGAATCGCGTAATTTATGCCACATTTACATACGAAAGTCTGGTGTCACGTGACGACGTAAAATGCGCCCAACTATGTATGTAACCGAATTTACGCGACTCACATAACTACTCTCGTTTGGCCTGTTGTCCTGAACTGACTCGCTCCTGGGCAGAAGCCTCTTCCCATTCCTTCCACTTTTCTCGATATTCATCTTTTCTCGCCAATTAACGAGAAAGCCATCCAAGGACTGTTTGAAAGAGATACCGTGGCCCCGGAACACAAAGGGCGATGAAGGAACATGGATGGGTTTTAGTCAGTAAAAGTCTGAGACTCCCTCCTGCTCCGCCCAGAGCGGAAGGAGTCATTTGAGATTTCCCAGCAGGAAAAAAAAAGCGTCCCGCCATCTCCTCGGTTTGCCGCGACCCCGTTTAGCTGTCTCAGGGCTCCATTTTTGCCATAATTATGCGGGCCCACGGCATAAGTATTATATACATTATAAGAGGTCATAGAACAGGCCCGGTTCTGGGTTGACTTAATCTAGATTTCCAACCAAGAAATGAGAAATGCTCATGATTAATTTAAAAAGACCATTTTGATCGGACACTCTTCAATTGGGTTCTGAAAATAATGCCCTAAAATAAACGATCACTAGGATCATTTTAACATTCCATTCCATTTGTGCGGATGGAATGGAATGTTGGAATGTCGAAAGGTCGACAGGAAGCCATTCCAACTAATCATTCCAATTGACCGTGAATGAGCTATTAAAGTTGATGAATTTATGGTATTGAATATTATTGCGTTAAGGAAAACTATTATAACAGAAGTCTGCTCAATAGAGTATTTAGATAATTTCAATAGATTCATATTCTAATAAACCGTTATACAAGATGTTATTTTAAATCTCTTATATCTAGGGTATGAATGAGACCTTACCAAAGAATCAACAGGCATAATATTATAAATTATTTTTCAATATATATTTTTTTGGTTTTCATTTTTTATTCAAAATAATTTGGCAAGTCATGATTGTTTACGTAAAACACCCTTGGGTGAAATATGACAACGTCACATTTCTTAGCTTTAAATTAAGAATGATTGGTGTAGATGAAAATGAATTACTCGTATTAATCAATGAAACTTAAATTTATTGTGATTGATGATATCTTCGAAACTATGCATTTTTTGACCGCATGTTCTAAGACTTTTAGTATTATTTTCAGTAGAATCATCATCATCATCAGCCTATTAATGTTCCCACTGCTGGGACACAGGCCTCCTCTTTATGAGAGGGAATGGGTTATAATCCACCACGCGGGCCCAGTGCGGATTGGTAGATGTCACATGTCTTCGATTTTTTTGGTTCTAGGACATGCCGGTTTCCTCACGATGTTTTCCTTCACCGTTTTGAGAGCAGTGGTGATGAAATTAACTACACAAAGTAATGCGCCTGTCTGGGTTCGAACCCACGACTTACTGTTCGTAAGTCGGGGCCGCCACCACTGGGCCACCGCTGCTCCCTTCACTAGAATATAACCCTTTTTTTCATTTTGGATGGGAAATCATCAAATGACTCCTCCCGCTCTGGGCAGAGCAGTAGGGAGTGTCAGACTTTTACTGACTAAAACACATCCATGTTCCTTCATCGCCCTTTGTGTTCCGGGGTCACGTTACGGTATGTCTTTCGAACAGTCCCGCAACCCCGGCACTAGAATAAAACCCTAGTTATGAGATATAAAAAAACACGTTGTGTAATGCTTACAATGTCAGTGGCCAAGGCTATGAGTAACACCAGTCCTCTCCACTTTTACAAACAACCGTTATTTTTAAAAGCATAATACATACATTTGAGCAAAAACCTATTAGTCGTTTGAAGTACATATCATCAATGGAAATTATTATATTTTATACTTTGGCAACTTTTAGGTTTTGATAAAGTTCTCCTTTGTAAAGACACGTGTGCCCCAACTAATTTCAATGACCAAGTTATTATGCTGCTAATGTTGAAAAACTCAAGGATATTTTTAGATAAAGAAAAAGAGACGAGTTTAACAGATGGCCCTTTTTAAAATAAATAAAGAGGTTACCTGAATAGACGGATGACCTAGTGAAAAAAACTCAATTTATTAAAATTTGGGATTCAAAAATACACATCTACTTTTGCATAGACGTTTATTAAATTACGTATAGTAGGTACTACCTATAGGTAGGTACTACATTGAATAAACTCAATAAAACACCGAGGCCGAACGTTTACGTCATTTATGTGGCAGTGAATAGCTTTTACTAACATATTCATCATTATGTTTACAACAAAAACTATCAGCTTGCTATCCGTATCCTTTGACTTGATACTGGATAAAGAATTTGAATAATAAATTTTATGGCACAGCAAAGTTTAATAACAGTACATACCTACACTTCAGTTAGAACATTGAACCACAAAGCGTACTGTATTTTTATAGGTTCTCCCTTTGAAAGCAATATGGCCATTCTTTTTGTTCCAATCCTTTTGAAATAACCAGTTATGAAATGAAATTTTAGAACGTAAGAGTTGCTACCGACTTGTTCGGGTCGGCACTGTCTATTGGCAGTATTAGTTCAACACCAAAGCCGACCCGAAGTGATTACTATACAGGGTGATTGGATCTGGACCCGCCATAGCAAATTTGCTAAAAGAGGAGGTCATTTTCTTAATTAATAGACATTACTTTCAAAGATTTTTTTAAAAGCGTACAATTTAATTTTTAACCCTAGTTTGAAGGAACTTCCAAGGTATTTTAATCACCAATGATTATGACTACCTACCAACAAATAATAAAAAAGTACTAAAATAATGTAAATAAAAGTTATGAATGCTTGAAGGTGAAATTTTGGAAAAATCTCAATAAAGTATAAAAATTGACGTATCTCCCAAACTATGACACTTTAGCTAGGCAAAGTAAGGTTCAATAATTAGTAAATGGCCTCTTCTATATGCGAATTCCCTATGGCAGGTCCAGATCCAGTCACCCTGTATACATTTTGTGGGCGTCCATGGCGATTAGTATTCGGCATCTATAGTCTGCGCCATTTAAATAGGGAGTAAAGGTCACTAACCCAACTAACAACTAAATAAATGTATGCACATTTATTTAAATACATAATTCTGAAAACAGAAATAATGACATAAACTTGTCCCGAAACTACCTATAAGGTGATCCTTGACTTTTTCTAGTAATAAAAAACGATTCATAATGTATTGTCGGGGTACCTTACGCAGAGAAATTAAGGAAAGAGCAATGACCTTTATTCCCTACTATAGCATCGCTGAATCATGTTGCTCTGTGTTAATTCATAACTATGTATAAGTCGAACGGCATTTATCTAAAACCCTGCGTGTGCCAGCCCGATCAAGTGTGTGGTATCCCTTGTCTGCTCGAGACACTGGAGCTTGGTGTCCAATAAAACGACGATGTCTTCACGATAACAAATAATTTAATTTAAAATGACAATGAGACAACGTAACTGCGTTATATTACAAATTTAAACAATGCCAAGCTCTTAATAAAATGAAATATGTGTGGACTGATGTTCGTCCGTTTTAGAATGTAGATGAATTGATTATCAAAAATGTCAGGTAGAAGATTTTCCATAGCAATTTATTTTGTGTGCAATCTACCGACATTTTTGAGCGCCTGATCAAAACAATTAGCAGCACCCTAGCGACGACGCAGCGATGGATTAAAACGTCAGGCGCAAACATCTTCCCCGGGGTTAAAAGTCTCCGGCTTTTAACTCTCACTCGATCAAGTGCTCCGTCACTGGCAGCGGACAGAGTCGCTTAAAGGGCCTCCTGTAAGTTCCCTGTGTCGTTTGAACGTCTGCCACTCGACATACTCCATCCGGACCAGGAAAAAGCTTGCTGATACGGCCCATGCGCCAGCACAACGGTGGTAAGTTGTCTTCTTGAAGCAGCACTAGGTCGCCAACGTTCAGTGGAGTGTCATTAGTGCGCCATTTTGATCTCTGCTGCAGCTCAGCCAAGTACTCCCTCTGCCATCTCCTCCAAAAGTGCTGTCGGATTTGTTCCAGTCGTTGATAGCGCTTCAGGTGAGTGGATTTGCAGTTTTCTAGGCTTGGTGAAGGCAGCGCGGTTAGCGGCCGGCCCAGCAGGAAGTGCCCTGGGGTGAGGAAAAGGAGATCATTCGGAGACGAGGACATGGGGTAAAGTGGGCGACTGTTTAATATGGCTTCCACTTGTGCGAACAACGTGGATATCTCTTCGAAATTTAGATGCGTGTTGCCCATTACACGTCTTATATGATATTTGGCGGATTTTACCCCGGCCTCCCAGATACCACCAAAGTGGGGAGCGTAAGCAGGTGAAAACAAAAATTTAATTTCTTCCTCTTTAGAGAAATCTGTTATTGCTTGGCGATTACATTTCAAAAAGTTGCCAATTTCTTTGGCAGCGGCCACAAAGTTGCGACCGTTGTCACTAAAAATTTCAGTAGGCTTACCCCGACGGGATATAAACCTACGCAGGGTAAGGATGAAAGCGTCCTTCGAAAGATCGCTTACCGCTTCCAAGTGTACACATTTGTACCTTAAACAAACAAAAATGCATAAATAGCATTTTGTGACCCTTGATCCGCGCCCCTTTCTAGTTGAGACATAAAAGGGTCCGGCAAGTCTATGCCAACACTACGAAACGGGAAGTCCACCGTAACGCGCTGAGAGGGCAAGTTCCCCATTAAGGGCATTAAAGTCTTACCTTGTACCCTTCTACATGTGATGCAGTTGCGCACAGTTCTCCGAGCGAGGTGTCGCCCATTGATAGGCCACACGTATTGCCTGACGCTCGCGAGGAGAAGCTGTGGGCCAGCGTGTAATTTGTGTAGGTGTTCCCGCTCAAAGATTAATTTTGTGAGATGGTGTGAGGAATGTAGTAGGATAGGGTGTTTGCTAGCAAATGAGATAGCTGAAGCATCCAGCCGGCCTCCTACTCGTATCAACCCATTTACGTCCATAAAAGGTGTGAGCCCTATGATGGGTGATTTTGTACTAATTGATTTTGCTTTGGATAGCAAATCGTACTCAACAGGAAAAGATTCCTGTTGGGCCTTACGGCATAAAAGATCCAAAGAATTTTGTAATTCTTCTAAATTAAGGGCGTCGACGCGCCTGGATTTAGGATTGCGTAAATTGTAAAAATATCTTAGTACGTACGCATAATCTTGTTTTATTTTATGTAATTTACTGTATTTATGAAATGGAATGATTGAAGAATTATCCATCTTGGGAACAATGTTCGATTTTGTTTCGGGAATTTCAGACTCGCCTTGGAGTTCATTTGATAAGGTAGGCCAAGAAGATTCGCCTTGAAGTAAAAATTCGGGCCCAGACCACCACAGACTACGATCCTTAAGCTCATCGGGGTAGACGCCGCGCGAGACGAGATCAGCAGGATTATCTGTGGTAGGTACATAACGCCAACAAGAAACATCTGACAGTTCCAGCATTTCCGCTATTCTATTAGCCACGAAGGTCTTTAACCTTCTAGAGCTAGTATGCATCCAAGCAAGGACAACGCTGGAGTCACACCAATACAATTTACGAGTTACTGGGAACCTCAAGGAATCGACGACTGCCTTGCAGAGTTTGACAGCTAGTAAGGCGGCACACAGCTCCAAACGAGGTATAGTACAAGCCTTGATTGGTGCCACCTTTGACTTAGAACACAAAAGGTTAACATGCACGATACCTGCTTCATCAATAGACCTTACATAGACGCAAGCGCCGTAAGCCCTTTGGGAGGCGTCGCTGAACATATGTAGCTCTGTAACAACAGGTGAGTCACATAGAACCTGCCTCGGCAGTGTAAACGTAGCTAGACAAGATAGATTATTAGAAAACTTACGCCAATCCTTTTCTATTTCCTTTGAAAGAGGTTCGTCCCAGCCAACCCTATCAAGCCAAAGTCGCTGCATTATTAATTTAGGAATAATAATACAGGGGCTGACAAAACCGAGTGGGTCAAAAATTTTAAATGATGTTGATAAAATATATCGCTTCGTGATTTTATCATTGATAGGGGGAATTCCGAAAGAATAATGTAAACTGTCAGTATGGGGATTCCAGCCTAAACCGAGAGCATTCGAGGATTCACTAATGATAAGCGAGTCTGTAGAGTTTTCGGAGCAGGCTTCGAGTACGCTAGACGAATTAGATTTATATTTTCGTAGATTAAAACATGCTGCCTTAAGGGCTCCTGATACAGATTTTTGAATATGTATTAATTCTTTCTCAGAATTACAGCCGGTAATTAAGTCGTCTACGTATAGATCGTGTTGTATAATTGTTCTAATGAGTGGATCTTCACACTCCTCTCCCGACTGCCAAAGACACCTTGTACTTAAATAACTTGCGCTTGTGAAACCATAAGTCACCGTATTCAAACGTAACGTCTTAAGAGGCTGACGCTCGTCTTCTCTCCATAGAATAAGCTGAAGATTTCGATCTGACTCGTCCACTAATATTTGACGAAATAGTTTTTCTACGTCTGCTGCTAATAGATATTTGTAGAAACGAGCTCGAGTTAAAATGGAGAAAAGAGAGTCTTGAATTTGAGGCCCAACCATTTGTATGTCATTGACAGAGAGGCCTGAGGAGGTGCGAGCCGATGCATCGAAGACGACGCGGATTTTTGTCGATTCGCTGTTTTCTTTAAATACAGGATGATGTGGTAAGAAATAGCATAAATTAGAATTTAAATTATTTATTGCAATTTCAGAGAGATGACCTAATTCTGCATATTCTCTGATAAATTCAATATATTGCGACTTAACTTCAGGCTGTCTTCTAAATCGCCGTTCTAAATTGTAGAACCTTTTCTTGGCCATGTTGTAGGAGTCACCGAGACAATCCGGTGTGTCGGTAAGAGGTAACTTGACAGAGAATCTGCCGTTTTCTAAGCGGCATGTGTGCTGCAAAAAATGCGTTTCACATGCCTGCTCGCCTTCACTTAGAAAAGTTTTAGATGGAATCTCTTCCAGTTCCCAAAACCTATTCAATTTTAATTCTATGTTTTCATCATAAGAAAAATGGGTAAGTACATGATTGCATTTAATTTCCTTAGGTTGCTTATGTTGCAGGGGACCTCCAATCAACCAGCCTAACCTTGAGCTGTGTAACTTGGGAAGATTAGGGCCTAACGACTTCTGCTCACAACATATAATGTCCCAAAATAAATCTGAGCCTATGAGAATATCTATGAAACAAGGCTGATAGAATTTAGGGTCTGCTAAGATAATATTTTTAGGAATATTAAACGAACTAATATCAATTACCTTGTTGGGAATTAGAGATGTTAGTTCATTCATAACAAAAAAGTTGGAAATAACGTTGAATGGCGTGTTTCGAGATTTTAATTGGGCAATGCAATATTCAGTTATTGTACCTGCATCATTGTTGCCAAAACCTACTACCTTTGTAGCATTGATAGGGCAGTCCTCTAATGATAACCTTTGTTTCAGGCTTAGACTTATGAAAGAAGATTGGCTGCCACAATCAAGCAGGGCTCGTACTGTTTCACATTTATTTGTTTTAGGATTTACTATATCAATCAAGGCAGTACAAAGAAGAGCATACTTGTTACCTTGATTGTTGCAGTTAGTCAACGTCTCAGGAGAACTATCGATGCTTGTACTAAATGAACTGTCAGATGTACCAGTAGGAAGGTGCAACATAGAATTGTGTCTCTTGTTGCATTCAAGACAACGACCGGAACGACATCTAAATGTAGGGTGACCTGACCTTAAACAATTAAGACACAATTTCAATTTAGTCGCCTCGGCTATACGCTCGCTTACGCTCTTTGCTTTGAACGAAGGACAATCAAATATTTTATGATCAGCGTTACAGCATGGACAGAGGTGCGATGAAGATGATTGTGCTTGTGGCTGGTTACTACTACTAATGTATGCATGTGCTTTAGTATGACGTGTATGGTCCGGTTGCTTCTTTGAATGGCCTTCCGGACGCTGTTTATCATGATTGGATCTATAGGCGTTGTCAGACTTGCTGCGGTGCAAGGACTCAAGCACGGCTGCACGATCGTTTAAAAATTTATAAAATTCCTTAAGTGTAGATGTGTATGTTGATAACGCGTTACAGTGTTCCTCCCACTTTACGAAAGTGTTATGGTCCAATTTGGAAGAAACTATGTGAATGATAAGGGGATCCCAATTTTCAATGACTTGTCCCAAATTGGAAAGGGCACGCAAATTCTTAGCCACGTGGTCAACCAAGAAGCGCAACGATCTTTCAGACTCCTTATTTACAGGATTAATGCTGGTTAAGGCCGTGAGATGATGACTTATTAATAAACGCTTCCTGTCGTAACGTTCGAGCAATAGGTTCCAAGCTTCCCGATAATTATCAGCCGATACTTCTAGATTTGAAACGGTTCGTGCTGCTTCTCCTTCTAAATATGAAATTAAATAATGAAACTTGTTCACTGAACTAATTCTACTATTCTCATGTATTAAAGATCGAAACGTGTCACGAAATTCCATCCATCGAAAGTATGACCCGTCGAATTTAGATATCTGTATCATAGGTAGCTTGAAACCTATTTCATTATGATCGACAGCGCAATGAGTTATATTGTGAGGAGTGCTTGAGTCGTGGATGCCTTCATCCCTAGCGTGCATTTGTAATAACTCTTGAGCTATTACGATATTGCTAATGAACTCTTTCTCGATGCTTTCTCGTTCTTCAAGTTCATCCTTCAACCCACTAGAATTAAGAATTTCAATTTGACTTTGTAACTCATCGAACCTTGAAGATAAAGTTTCGAATTTACTAAGTCTAAGTGTAAGTTCCGCCCTTTGTGTTGTATTAAAAGTGTCCAACCGCGATATTTTTTCTAAATAATTTTTAAACTTCGTTACTTGGCCCTTGACGGAACTACGTCTAACATTTAATTCCGCCAAGTTCTTGGCTTCGTCACCTAAACCCATTGTGACTGTTTATTTCAAACAAAATTCTCACGAGAAAGAAATTAAAGAAGTGTGTGATTGAAATAAAGAAAACTACGTTAAAATAAACCAAATAAAATGAAAGAATACGCTCACGCCCCTGGTTGGTGGTCTCTGCCGCGCGGGAGGCCGAAGTCGCAGGCACCGGTTTGCAGGCTGCCTCTGCACGGACGCTGCGCGTGCGTTGCGCGGTGCGGCAACGACGCTCAGCGATGCACGGGAAACTTGGGCGATTCTGAAACGTTCGGCGGAATAATCACTAAACGGAACTGAAATGGGCACAGCTGCAGCCTGTGGAATTAATTTCCTAAAATATATTCTTAATAATTAAACAATAAAAAAGGTTTGATTGTACTTTTGACTTTATATGGGTATGTAGGTACTTCGAGATGTGGAATGTACTAGAAAATTCCGCTTGAAAATTCACCAAAACGGAAAAAGAAATAAAATATGCAATGTAGAATATCCTTGCGAGTTGTCACTGATACTAAATAATAGCGAACTCGTGGAAATTTGAGGAAAGAAATAATTAGAAAGTATGACGCAATTCTGTAACCTTGACAAGGTCAAACTATGTATAAAACCTATGAAGTTGCACAAGTAGAAAACCATACAGAAATTGGATTAGGACGTAGGCTACTTGGTTTAAACGGAAGGTTAGGAATTAAGGAAGGGCACTTAGCTGCAGAAATGCTGCTGCGCTGCGGTGTGACGCCGTATATAGCATCAATGTCCGGCGGTGCTAAGTACTGCTTGTATTCTTCCCATGTACGTGCTTCTCCCAAGGGCTGGATGTGGCGCGGTGCTGACCGGCTGATGGCTGCGGCGCGATGCTGGCCTACTCCAGCTAGGCCCTGGTATGGAGGCAGGCGTGTACGATCTTCTCCCAAGGTCTGGATGTGGCGCGGTGCTGGCCGACTGGTTGCGGCGCGGTGCTGGCCGACGAGTTGCGGCGCGGGGCTGGCCGACGGGTTGCGGCGCGGTACAGGCCGACTGGTTGCGGCGCGGTGCTGGCCGACGGGTTGCGGCGCGGTTCTAGCCGACGGGTTGCGGCGCGGTGCTGGCCGACTGGTTGCGGCGCGGTGCTGGCCGACTGGTAGACCTCGGTACTCCAAATTTTGCTTCGGATCGTGTCCTGTCACGGTCGCCAATTATGTCTGCTCGAGACACTGGAGCTTGGTGTCCAATAAAACGACGATGTCTTCACGATAACAAATAATTTAATTTAAAATGACAATGAGACAACGTAACTGCGTTATATTACAAATTTAAACAATGCCAAGCTCTTAATAAAATGAAATATGTGTGGACTGATGTTCGTCCGTTTTAGAATGTAGATGAATTGATTATCAAAAATGTCAGGTAGAAGATTTTCCATAGCAATTTATTTTGTGTGCAATCTACCGACATTTTTGAGCGCCTGATCAAAACAATTAGCAGCACCCTAGCGACGACGCAGCGATGGATTAAAACGTCAGGCGCAAACATCCCTTATATTTTCAATTCGTTGTTCAAACACATTTTATAATTGTTTGAGTGAACAATCAAAAATTGGGGTAGTATTCAGTTTGTCTTTGAATAGAAGTATTTTTTTAAGATTTATTTTAAAAATACATTGCTTGATCCGGAATGATTCTAAAAATGTAATGATAGTAATCACTTCGGCATTGGTAGTTAGATAATAACAGGTACTTTAGAGTTCAAAATATCAAGGGCATCATCATCATTTCAGCCGAAAGACGTCCACTGCTGGACATAGGCCTCCCCCAAGGGGGGTTTTGCAATAATCGCCACGCTTGGCAGGCGGGTTGGCAATCGCAGTAAGGTTGTTATAAAAGCACAGAGAGCGCTGCTGCCCATTCTCTGGTAAGTCGCTTAGTCGCCTCTTACGACACCAACGGGAATATAATTAAGGGATGGTGCTATTCTTTACGTCCGACACCATACAGAAATATGTAAGTACTTAGAATACTACTTCTACATACTCGTATACTAGGAAAGTAATTACTTAACACGTAATAAAACTTAAGTCGAATTGAATAAGTAAGTACTTAAACTATCACAATATTCATTTAAATAATGCCTATCCACGATTCAAAACTTTATTATTTAATTATTCATATCAATGTAACTTTAACTATGGAGAGGATAATATATTCGCATACAATTAGAACGTAACGTTATGACCATTCGTCCGCATTCAACAGTTAGTCATTTGTGTGAAATGGGACCGAAATAATATTTTCCATTATTTTCCTCAAACTGTCGGCGATGGAAATAGCTCATACTATCATCTTGCTCAATGGCGGTGAAAATAACAGGCCGTTTATAATAACTCGAGTCTTGGTGGGCCGAAAGTTATCGGACAAAACTTTTAGGAAACAAGAAAGCGTTAATTTTAGTTCTATTTGTAGTCTGTATAAAATGTATATAAAAATAGAGTAAACTTCTGAAAATAAATTACAACTCATCAGATAACGATTTTTTGTGTTAACGATGGATCATCATCATCATCATCAGCCTATTAATGTTCCCACTGCTGGGACACGGCCTCCTCTCTATGAGAGGGAATGGACTATAATCCACCACGCGGGCCCAGTGCGGGTTGGTAGATGTCACATGTCTTCGAATTTTCAGTTCTAGGACATGCCGGTTTCCTCACTATGTTTTCCTTCACCGTTTTGAGAGCGGTGGTGATGAAATAAATTAAACAAAGTAATGCGCCTGCCTGGGTTCGAATTCACGACTTACTGTTAGTAAGTCGGGGTCGCCAACACGGGGCCACCGCTGCTTTCCGTTAACGATGCACGACGCTGGAATAGTTAAAATCATAAAAAAATGTTCGGGATTACTGTCCCACTGCTGGGAAAAGGCCTCTTCTCATACAGAGAAGGCACGAGCATTGATCACCACGCTTGTTCAAGACGGGTTGGGGATTTCCGACTTAATATTATTTATACAAGTCCAGGTTTCCTTACAATGTTTTCCTTCACCGATGTCTGTGATGTCCAAGATGAAGTAGAAAGTACAATACGGCCGATGTATCTTGGCGAGTCTGAACATAGGCTCTGCGAACTTTAGCGCATGTACACTCGTGAAGAAAAATGTTATTGTCTTTATTTTTTATAAACCAAATGTACGAATAAAATAACCATAATATGCTTTGGTTGGCATATTTGGCGAATAATATAAGTGCCAACTGACACTTGCAAATACCGCAAATAGAACAAACTTAACACTAAACAAAAAAACTAAACAATAATAATAACCAATAATAAATAATTCACAACAATAACAACGAAAACTTTTATAACCGACTGTACTCAAGACAGAGATAGTGACACGAAAACGACACCAATGCTAACGTGTGAGTGAGACATATTACCGTGTACCGAGCATTGCCGAATAAGCACGAAGCTTCACGAAGTAATCAAATAGGGATGTCCAATACGCGTTTCTGAGGGTGCTGTTTAATCGATTTTTATTCAAATCGATTAAAATTAAGTAAAAAATATATTTATTTTTAATTTTTTAAGGAGGTTTTAAATTTTCTCAAATAGTCGTTACTCAAGTAGTCGTTAATAGATAACTGATATTTTATGTAAATCATGTCTTTCAACCGAGAAAATAAAATTTAATAAGTTTTTTTTTAATTTCAATTACAATCCCGTTTATTCACAAACAAAATACACTATATTTGTAAATCTATTTCGTTTAATATCCTAAACAAACAAAAATCAGTTAATTCTAAAAAAAACTAATCGATTACGATATTAGATTGAATAAAGGGTCAATAATTGTGTTTATTTTTGGTCAATCTCTAGCCTAGACCACCGCCCCCCGCACGTCGCCTCATGCCACCATTTGGTTCCTCAAAACAGTGATTGCGCAACCTTCTGCGCGAAGTTCGGACTCGCCAAGATACGTCGGCCGTATTGTACATATGAATTGTAAAAGTCACATTGGTACTTGCCCGGATTTGAACACACAATCTCATGCATGAGAGGCGAGACTTTGACATAAGCTATCGAAAAGCTAATATGAATCCGGTAAAAAACTATTGTAGAAATACGAAACGAAAGTGATTGCCACTTATAAGCTGAAAAAATCTAATTAGTCCGTCAATTAGATTACAAAAAAATAAATGACCCGTATTTTTTATTTTATTACGTAAACCAAAATTGACGAAGATACGACCCTTTTAAAATTCTCAATACGTCACGCCGTGGTATAATTTTTAGTGCATTCTGACATCACAAGCCCCCACTCCCGAGTTTTGAAGCGTTTTATCTTTGTCCATATTCATTGATTTACAAAAAACAAAAAATACGTGTCCATGATTTTCCAAAACCCTTACTGACGGACTAAATAGATTTGCAATTTATTGATGGTGGAAACTAGCCTATTGTCTATTCTCTTTGAGGGTAAACAAGGTTAGAGGTTAAAAATCCGGTGCGTACTTATTTAAAAGAATTTTCCAATTACTGAAGAAAACCTTAATTAATAATCTCAACATGGCACCTGGAATTAGAACCCCAAGAGGTACTTTAATGAGTTTTAAACGGCTTAACTTTAAAGCAATTCAATGAAAAATTCGACTAGAAAAATCTAATCAAAGCTCAGTTGAGAGCTATTTAATTAAAGTTGGTGTAGACTTACAACTTTGAAAAAACTACATAATACAAGGTCACAGAATAGATAATACGTACAGAAGTTGCACTCCTTTGATCTTGAAGAAAGCCGACATTATAAATACCTAAACTGGGCCCGCTCGATCAAAAATGTGCCTTGACGCCACGCGTTAGCGTAAGTTATTCGGCGTCTCACTGCTTAATGGTCAGTCGGTAGGGTTGCCTCAAGTACTCAAAATAAAATACTACCGACATTTTTGTATTTTAATGTATTATTATTTAAATGTTAATTAAAACTTTTATAATTACAATTGTTTTATTATAATGTCTCACATATATCTTTCCTTCTCTAAAATTACGATTATTTATTAAATTTAATAGAAGCATAAATGCGAAATCTAACAAATAGGTAATTTCAAAATAAACTCTGATGGGAAGCATGGACATGGAGCAGTGACATTTATATAAAAAAGACATTTTTTTTCTACATTTATTAAAGCAACAGTTTATCCGGCTTGTCATTTTCACTAGTAATGATTAATGATCAATAAATCAGTCAGTTAACAAACACGAAGTACGATTAGGTAGGTACGCGACGCAAGGCCAAAAGAGCGCGAAAAATTAACGCGGCATACGTACGCAGTTACGCACGGTTGGAGCGCGACAGCCCTAGAGAGCTTGCATATTCAATATGCGCGAAGCGGTAGGTAATTATCTCATGCCTACACACGGAGTGCAATAGCTCTGACAAGGTGTAAACAGACTCTTCACGAAGCTGTCAACCAAGCATTCTTATCTGTACCTACATGAAACGAAGTGACTACGCAAAGAATGTCGCATGGAAAAAACTTTTTTTTTGGGTGTGGAAAATCACGTTTTACATTAAAACTCAATGTAACGCACTCAAAACATTAATCTGATGGATGCATTAAATACTTTAAATACCTCTATGACCCCCTGTGTCATAGAGGTATTTAAAGTAAAGTAAGAACATTATAAACTTGTATTTTAAAAAGGTTAGCCTCTAATATTTCTATAACTAGAAGTTTCCCAGGTATGGTCCAAAACAAAAAAATATCGCAATGACGAGGAGAATGTGCCTTTCCACTTCGTTAAGGGTATTCATATCTAGACTTAATCTGAAATTATCAACACTTGTTCAGTAAAGTTGATGATAGATGCTGTCAATGAGATGAAATCTTAGCCAAGTTCCATTGGGAGGACGTATGCCACGTTGGGCACCCGCTTTAACAGCACCTGAGGCAATGGTACCTGAGGTTTTCCATTTAGGGCACCTATCAATATTTTTCGCAGGTGCCATTAGTGGAATAGTTTATTATTTAAATTTTATTCCACAAATGGCACCTACAAATCAGTACCTAAAAATACAATACAATGCCTTAAAATAAACGTCTTCGTCTCGTTTATTTTTTACAGGACGTCAAAATTCAAAATCCGATTAAAATGAGTGGAGTTTAATAGCAAAGACAAAAAAAGACTAAATAACAATTAAAATTGAATTTAATTTTTTAACTTCTTGTTGGTGGACCAATGGAACTTTCCGTTAATCTACATAACATCACGCCTGTAATCCCTGAAGGGTTAGGCAGCGGTGTACCTAAATATAGGTCGCGGCACGTAACTCTAGCGCTGTACGGAACCTGGAAGGGATAGCTGCGAATGTTATACGACTGGAGAGCCAATCGACGCAACGCACGCCCCAAGACATTCTTATTCTTTACTTCTGCGAAATAACGGTCAGCGCTAGAGTTTCGTGCCGCGACTTGTAGTAGGTACACCCACGTTTCGCCAGTTATGTTTTAAGTCCCATGTAAAAGGGGGCGAGCTTATTGCCACGCTTATTACCGGGCACGTATCCAGACTCCGATGGCTGGTACTGAGAAATTCCTGATGGCAAAACACAATAACACTGCCCGACCCAGGAATCGAACCCAGTACCTCATGCTCAGTAGTCGCGCCTGCTGCCACTAGACCGACGAGGCAGGCCAATGGAACCTAATATTTTTATTAAAAGATTTTTACCAACTCCACGAAGTACCGTTAATGGTAAAATCATTTCTTAGTTTACGGCTTCAAGTTTAATCCCCTTTCCTTTTAGAGACTTACCTAATAAAACATGACAGTTCCTTTTATAACAGCCTATTTTTGAATTTTTTTTGCCCAAAATAAAGTTCACAAAAGACAGGATCAATTTTTGTAAGTTTTCAGTGTGTTTAAGAATTTTTCAAAGATTTTTCGAACCGGTGTTGTTGAATAAAGAATTTATTTTTAACAATAAAGGAGTATTTATAGGAGCAGTCTCTATTGTCTTAGCGTAATGTCAGTTTTGAAAGCTCTATGAAATTACACAAATCATCAAATGACTCCTCCCGCTCTGGGCGGAGCAGGAAGGAGTATCAGACTTTTACTGACTAAAACCTATCCATGTTCCTTCATCGCCCTTTGTATTCCGGGGCCACGGTACTTCGAACAGTCCCGCAACCCCGGCAGGAGATTACACAGTGGCTTCGCCTGCAAAGAGCTCGAACATTTCATTGATTTATTATTTAGTACAGTATTTAAAACCATTAACACTAAATTGGATACCTACTCCTTTTACTCGGTCTTCTCGCAGAACCACAAACATTCCAACAATATCGTCTTCCATTCATCAGCAAACAAGTCCAATCTAGGGTTGGTCTCCACGAGAACGTTGAGGTTCGTAAGCATACGTGGTATAGGGGAAGTGGATCGAGCTACAGTGCGACTAAATAGGACATTAAACAATTTATGTTTCCTAGAGCGAATATAATTATTTGGAACAAATAATTGACACAGCTCCGCATGTAATTCCGAGTATAATTCATCTCACGTAATAGCTGTTAATACCTGAATCTAACGCATCCTGTGTTCTAACCCAAGTCATAGACTACTCGTGTGCCAATGACACGAATCTGTTTAGCCGTTTTTAGGCGTAAAATTGTAACAAACACACAGACAGTTAATTTTTCATTATGATTCAAAATTAATAACTTTAGTATGGACTATATGGTACAGGTATAGGTTTGTAAAGGTATACAAAGAGTATCATAATAAACACACTTGAAGCTTTCGTACCATGAAACTTAAAAACTTTTGTTGAATGAGTACTTGACATTCGCAAAAAAAATAGACTTTCTATAGAAATTGCCGCAATCAGTTTATCAACATGTATGGTAACAATAAAATAAAACGTCATTTCCAAATGTTATAGAACAAAAGTGGATCAGTATCATGAGCTAAGTCACCGCACGAGAAGTAGTGCGTTTATTTTGTTACACCTTGTATATTCTCTGTAAAACACTTCCTCTAACGATGATGTCGGTCGCGTACGTTGGTCGCGCGTACGAGTATACATTGTGTTCTATATAGCACACATACTGCGACGCTGACGCCAGCGTCGCGTACGTTGCTATGGTATTTCTCGCTAACGTACGCGACCAACCGTATGCAACCGACATCAGCGTAGGAGAAATTCAGGCCTAACGTAGCCATTAGAAATGTACGTACTAAAAAGATAGACTGAAAGCTTTTGTTAGACAGTACGTCTTGCTACCATTTCATATTCATAATATTTCAATATGGACATTATCGACATCGTAACATTCGTACGAGACACGATAATATTTCGACAAGGTTGTCACCCTCCTCGTCCTGTTCAAATATTTTCTTAAACGTCTCGTGTCTGAAATTCATATATCAATATTATTCTAGAAGAGTTTCTAAATTTAAAACATATAGTCTAAGAACGACCTTCACCGAGCTGGTTAATGCATGAAAAGTATTATATCAAATTAAATATGTCATTAAATAAATTGCAAATGGGTTGACTAAAAAATTGCAGTCCAGAATATGATTAATTAGCAATTTAAAAACCATATTTTTTTAAACATTTCTCTGGTTTGGTTAATAGACAAATTCCATAGCAATTGAAAGTATGAAGCCTATAGAATATGCAAACGTTAGGTTAACCGATTAACCTATTTGCAATATATTTTTTGACATATTTATTTTGATATAAAATAATTTTTATCCATTAACCAGCCCGGGTCGTTCTATAAGGGATCCTATACTAATATCTGTTTCTATAGAGGCACCTTCAGTTTTCACTTAGATAAGAAAGTTTATAAAGGTTTCACTACGATTCATTTTAGTCACGAACAAAACCGAAATTACGGTAAACTGAAAGGGCTGTGGTTTCGCTACATTTCCCTTCAACGCTTTTAGCTCTTCTAAAAGCATCACAAACCTGGTTATATCTACTAGTTTAATTACAAAGATTTCGCTTTAAATATTCTCTGGGCGAATAACGGGTTAATTTTTAATCGCCCAGTCGAATTAACCCTCGTCCAAGACGCAGGCCTCGGGCCTTTATAAAACGGCACTGAAGAATAATTTGTCGTCCGCCTTTCCTACTTTTGTCTGAAAAATTATACAGCCACTCCGACACTGAAGAAAATACCTTTAGATAGAAAGAAATAAGGTTTTATTTCTCTTGTGATAAAAAATCAGTCGTGAGTTATTCAACGTCCGAGTTTATTGTTTCATAATTTCCTCGCGAACGCTCCGTAAGTTGTTATTTGCAGTTTTTTTTTCTCGATTTATGACATTATGGTGTTATAAATGTTTAAGGAGTGGAAGATGGACGCTGGGAGATTTTGTGATTATTTTTACTGACGTTGCTCATTATAAGCCGAGATCTTTTCTTGAAGGTAAGGTTATGTTTCTTGTGAAAAGTGTGTTGGTTTCACCGATTGCGATTGTTAGACGCAGATGCGTTTAGCAATTGCGATAAAAATCATGATAATAAAGAAATATACACTAGTTATTTATTGTCTACTGACCGTACTGACGGACAGAGCAGCGGTGGCCCAGTGGTGGCGGCCGCGACTTACGAACAGTAAGTCGTGGGTTCGAACCCAGGCAGGCGCATTACTTTGTGTAATTTATTTCATCACCACTGCTCTCAAAACGGTGAAGGAAAACATCGTGAGGAAACCGGCATGTCCTAGAACCACAAAATTCGAAGACATGTGACATCTACCAATCCGCACTGGGCCCGCGTGGTGGATTATAGCCCATTCCTTCTCATAGAGAGGAGGCCTGTGTCCCAGCAGTGGGAACATTAATAGGCTGATGATGATGATGATGACCGTTTGCTGTTTCGACCTAGCAACCACAAGAAGCTTTTGTATTTAATATTCAGCTCATCTCGTTTCTTCTGGACAGGGGTTCTCCCCTGCAGGGGTCCTGATGCCCTGCTCTGCTGCCTGGGTGTTATGCCGACCCCAAGTAGAATGGGCCAAGGACAGGAAGATGATGATTGTAAACTGAATGAGTATAAGGGCCTTATATCTACACTAATATTATACTAATCTACACTATTATTATAAACAGGAAAGATTTGTATTTTTGTGTGTATGTTTGTAATGAATAAACTCAAAAACTACTGCGCCGATTTCAAAAATTCTTTCACTATTAGAAAGCTACATTTACCTTGAGTAACTTATGCTCTATTTTATCCCCGTACTCCCACGAAAACGGGAACTACGCGGGTGAAACCGCGTGACGTCTGCTAGTACTTAACATACATAGTTGGGAAAAAAATAGGGAGATGATAATTCAATGTATAAAGAAATCCTTTGTAAATAGATAAAAAGTTTTATCCAATTTCAGACCGATTGATAAATTAATTAAAAGTAAGATATTGTCTAGACTACAGATATCTTCGCCTTCTTGAGTTATTTATTAATATAGAACAATAATATTTTTTTTCAGAATTCAGATATTCTGAATTAGATTAATACAATTTATCTTATTGTCTGAAGTGTATGAAGTAAGACAACGTTATCCTGCCAAAATTGTTGGATCGGTTTAATTATTAATTAATTTGTCACTTTTGATTCATTCTGTATCCAGATGTTTCACTTCAAGTGAAATGTCAATGTCATGCTGAGTAAAAAGCCAAAGAAGTGTAGGTATGTGAGCAGCAAATATCAGTTTTTGATAAAATTGCAAATAACTGTTATAAGAAAAGTATTGCATTTGCTGCCAACTTCACACGATAGCTGTCAAATTAGTACTGCCATCAACACACTGTCTGTCAAATTAGTACGCTTTGGTAATGAAGTTCGCGAGAATTGCAGAACAAAATTTGTCTTATTTGGCTCGCATAGTATCTGTATGTCACATTCATTTGATACCAGTTCAGTGAGATTACAGTGAATTTGACTAAAACAGTGATAATCTAGTGGTGTGACCGTCACGCTGCCAAGTCATAGGTCTCGAGTTCGAACCCAAAACATGCACCAAAGATTTTTCGGTTTCATGAGCTTATTGTATAATAATCGGCATGTAAAGCCAAGTCAGAGGCCCATGGCGGCATAAAACTCTAACTCCAGGTTAGGCACTAACCACACGAAAAAGATATAAGATTTAAATCAAACAAAGTTTTTAGGTAAAACAACAAACGATGAGTAATTCATCAACTCGTCCCACAAGCCCACGGGGCCACGGCCCATTTGGGACGAGTTGATGAAAATCAAAATAAATAATATTTTCGTTCTGCAACTCGTCCCACGTTTCTTTCTGTGTGGAACTTGAAACTTTATCAACGTTAGGTACAGTTAGGAAGACAAGGACTTTATTCGGAAAATAACAGCATACAACAATGGTAATAAAACTTTAAACCTACGAGTATCACAAACCTTAGTTAGACTGCCGTGGTCGGTTAAAAGCAAAAGAACTACAAGTACCGACGTCAATTTATAGTAGATTGTATGACAAGGATTGTATGACAAAAATGATATTTTTACTGCGAGGGCGCTATTCTGAATCCAGAATTTGTCGCCAATTTGTCGCATAATCGCAGATTTAATCGGGTCTTAGTTTAGAAGATATAATTAGTTCAATTAGTATGGTTCAAGAGATAGATCGTAAGAATTTAGAGAGTTCATTCATCACTTGGCGACAAATTTCGAATAATTTGGCGACAAAATATGGGAGAAAACAGATCTTCTCTAGGTGCCCTAGTTAGGGTTCCGTAGTCAACTAGGAACCCTTATAGTTTCGCCATGTCTGTCCGTCCGTCCGTCCTCGCTTAATCTCTGTGACCGTTAGCACTAGAAAGCTGAAACCAATATGTATATCAATCACGCCAACAAAGTGGTAAAATAAAAATTTGAAAAAAATGTTTTATTAGAGTAGCCCGCCCCCCTATATGTAAAGTGGGAAGTGATTTTTTTTTTAATTTCAACCCTAACGTGTGATATATTGTTGGAAAGGTATTTAAAAATGAATAGGGGTTTTGTAAAATAATTTTTTGATAATGTCAATAATTTCGGAAATAATCGCTCCAAAAGTAAAAAACAATGTGTCCCCCCCCAAAAAAGACAAAAAGTTGTACAAAATAATTTTTGGACTAAGTTTGTAGTATATTCGTATATGCAAGCATTTTTACATAATGGATACCCACCTTTAAACTCATAAGTGGGAACACTTATTGTGACGGACGGGAAACTACGGAACCCTACACTGAGCGTGGCCCGACACGCTCTTGGCCGGTTTTTTTGTGATAAAATGTGGCCAAGCTGGGGAAACTTACTCCAGATCGGCTACCTATAAACCCTTATATCTTTTGAACCAGTGACCGACAAATTCTGAAATTTGGAAAAAAAAATCGACTAATTAGTGACAAAATTTTCGTGTTATCAAAATTAAAATCCCTGATGGTGGCCAAGCCAGTGTCACTGACACCCCGTTTCGCAGGTTCCAACTTACGCGCGTGTTAAAGCGAGAGAGTGTTATAAATCTCTCGCTCTACCGCATAGAGGTTTGAAGTTTGCCGGCCATATCGGAATGTATGCTACCTGCTTTAAAAGTGCTAGTGGCCAGTACTTTTTATGGTAAAATTAAATCGTTTGATTGGCAACGTCATCAAGATTAAAAAAAAAAAAAAAAAAAACGTGTTAGTAATGGATTACTACCCTGATTTTTAGGACAGTAATGAAATTCCGCACAGTATAACTGCCTAGATTTTTGAGAAGGTTTAATGAACAGCTTTCAAGCCTTTTAGTGCGGTAGTATTGGTACACTTACTAAGCAAGTGTAGTATAATAGCTATTTATAACACATTTGCTCGTAAAGGGTCTCTTATTTCACCCATTTCAATATCGTAATGTATCTCATTACGTACTTGTGCAGTAATGTAAATGCTCCGTCTAAAACGAACGGTACTTTTTAGGGTTCCGTACCCAAAGGGTAAAAACGGAACCCTATTACTAAGACTTCGCTGTCTGTCCGTCTGTCTGTCCGTATGTCCGTCTGTCCATCTGTCCGTCTGTCTGTCACCAGGCTGTATCTCATGAACCGTGACAGCTAGACAGTTGAAATTTTCACTGATGATGTATTTCTGTTGCCGCTATAACAACAAATACTGAAAACAGAATAAAATTAATATTTAAGGGGGCTCCCATACAACAAACGTGATTTTTTTGCCGTTTTGTCTAATGTATAGATAATGGTACGGAACCCTTCGTGCGCGAGTCTGACTCGCACTTGGCCGGTTTTTTTTAATCTTAGCAAAGAGTTTTTATGTCAGAAAAGTGGTCAATTAATTATGAATAGAATTAACTGTGGGAGATGAAATATAATAAATAAACATTTAATTCTTTAATTTAATTAATTTTGACAATAAATTACAACCATTTATCTGTAACAAAAACACAAAAATATTAATTTACTTTATTAGTAATACTGGCTGTTTTGTGTCTTTGCCTTAAAAAAAATGCGCTGATGCGCGGGCATCAACATCAACAACAAGTAAAAGATTTATTCGTTTAAAAAAGTCCGAGTTTTATTATTTCCTCGCAAATAATTATGTTATAAAACGTCGTATGACATACGTGCGCTTTGATAATTACAGCCTCTGCTTTATTATAGCCCTCGCCTACGGCTCGAGCTAGCAATATCGCCTCGGCTGTAATTTTCAACTTACCGCACTTATATCATAATGTACTATTATTCACCAAGGGGAGTAAGGCACAGATTACTTATCGAGTGTGCATTTGAGGCCCGACGCGAAGCGGAGGGCCGTGAACCACACGAGTTTAGTAATCTGTACTTACCCTCGAGTAATAATTATATACTGCTTTATACTACACTTGCACTTTTAAGCACAAAGAAATAAAGACAAAATAGCAAAAAAAGCATTTTATTAAAAAGTTATTTTGACAAACTTTACCAAGAAAAATGTCTCGAAATACGTCAACCAACAATAAGTTTTTTTATTAATATTAGCGCGTCAAACAGTTTTCGCGCCAGAAGACGTTAGAGAAGGTAAAAACGCCCCGTATGGTAAAATTAAATCGTTTGATTGCAATGATATTCAATTAAACAGATATGATAAGAGCGCGCAATCGTGAAGACTCGAAAACGCGCCAATTGGCCTGTTTTGCCTTTATTCTGCGTCATTGCGTGTATGTGAGCTGGCTCTCCCCGCGGCACACACAAAACGCGTTAGTAATGCATTACTATCCTGATTTTCAGGGCAGTAATGGATTACTACCCTGATTTTCAGGGCAGTAATGAAATTCCATACAATATAACTGCCTAGATTTTTGAGAAGGTTTAATGAACAGCTTTCAAGCCTTTTAGTGGGGTAGTATTGGTACACTTACTAAGCAAGTGTAGTATAATAGCTATTTATTCACCAAGGGTAGTAAGGCACAGATTACTAATCGATTGTGCATTTGAGGCCCGTCGCGAAGCGGAGGGCCTTGAACCACACGTGTTTAGTAATCTGTACTTACCCTCGAGTGATATATACTGCTTTATACACTACACTTGCACAAAGAAGTAAAGGACAAAAGGGAAAAGAAATCAAAAGAAAAGAAAAGAAAAGAAAAGAAAAGAAAAGAAAAGAAAAGAAAAGAAAAGAAAAGAAAAGAAAAGAAAAGAAAAGAAAAGAAAAGATAAAAAAACGTGTTTCGCTGACCCCAAGTAACATGGGATAAGGGCAGGAAGATGATGATGATGACGTCATCAAGACTTTAAAAAAAACAAAACGCGTTAGTAATGCATTACTACCCTGATTTTCAGGGCAGTAATGAAATTCCATACAACATAACTGCCTAGATTTTTGAGAAGGTTTAATGAACAGCTTTCAAGCCTTTTAGTGCGGTAGTATTGGTACACTTAATAAGCAAGTGTATTATAAAAATATTTACTCAGCCAATGTGTCAGCATCTGGTAGATTTTTAGTTTTTAAAACTGGTTATTATAGTACCTAGCAGTCTGTTACACTGCCGTGCACTGAAACGAAACAAACCATTTTATTTTTTGTTATAAAACACAACGTTTATGGTGACGCCTGAGCCGTCATTCGCTTACAATATTCTGTGACGGATGTCGTAAAGATTTTTTCTTTTTTATCCGACTATTAAAAAAGGAACGTTATGTATTCGGCCGGTATCTTCTTTTTGTATTTAATCATTTGAAGTTATAATTTTTTGAGGTCGAAATAAAGTGGAGGGTTTACCTGCGTCAAAAAATAAGCGTATTAAAAAGATATTATTTTAATTTACGGCTGACAATTTTTATTAGGTAGACAACTTTTTACGATTAAAAAGTTAATCTTAAGCAGCGCAACTGGCGTTTTCATTTATGCTTTTTCTTCTGATTATAATTATATATTCACCGAGAGTAAATGGTGTTTTGGTTTTCAATTTCCGCAGTCAACGCAGGCGAGGCGTTGAGCGAAAATATAAATTGTTAATGAAACATCAGTATAGGTAATTATTTCCGTGAAAGAAAATAATAATCTGATTGGACTTGTTGATTGGTATCCTAATTGCCAGTATATATGCTCCCTCTACGTTTTTTTCTTAAATCATTTGCAAGATATACTTACAAAAGATGTAATTTATGTATACACTAGCTGACGTCCCGCGGTTTCACCCGCGTAGTTCCCGTTCCCGTGGGAGTACGGGAATAAAATATAGCCTATAGCACTCACGAATAATGTAGCTTTCTACCAGTGAAACAATTTTTAAAATTGGTTCATTATTTCCGGAGATTACCCCCTACATACAAACTTACAAACAAATGTTACCTCTTTATAATATTTTAGATTACCACAGTGTTTTTTTAGGGTTCCGTACCCAAAGGGTGGTGGTGTCTGTCCGTCTGTCTGTCACCAGGCTGTATCTCATGAACCGTGACAGCTAGACAGTTGAAATTTTCACAGATGATGTATTTCGGTTGCCGCTATAACAACAAATACTAAATATAGTCAATGGTACGGAACCCTTCGTGTGCGAGTCCGACTCGCACTTGGCCGGTTTTTTATTTAACTAATATTTACTAGCTGGCATAGCTGCAGGAAGCGCTGTATTTTTAATGTATAAAGTAATTCATAGAAATAAATAGAATAATATGGTTTTCATTTCTAATATTAACATCATATCACGAACGGGTTTAACGTATATAAAATGCAATCAGATTTATCGCAAAACACTTTGAGAAAAGCCTTCACCCAGATTTGAATTTTAAACATATTTATTTTGGCATCAATATCAGCAGTCTTATGTATCTTTATAACCACCAAAACACCAAAGTACCGGTACTTAGAACATAAATCCTATTGAATCCAACACATAAAAGTCCAGAATCCCATTCGCAGGATTTGGTTTCACGCAAAATCTGTGCACATTACTTTGTCCGCCATTTTATCTCGAGCAATAATCCTAGTTGAGATTTATTCGACTACAATAAACTGTAGTTTGGTTTAAGATGACCTCGACAAAGTGATGGTGAATAGATGACAACTGACTAAAAATACTGACTGAAAATATACCACATTCGGTGACGTCGAAATTTTTATGTCCATAATAAATCTGGAATACGGTGCGTGAGAATTGGACCGTGTTTGTGAATGTAGGTGTATATATAACTACGAATGGCAGTGACTTGAGTGTCAACAGATGCCATTTTATGATAGATTTATATAGTGAGATGCAGCCACCAGGGTTTCTTAAATATTTTTTCTTTTGGAATCGAGTCCAGCCAGTAAAAAATCTTTCCGAAAAATTAACCTGTATTTTTTAGGCATTTGATTCGAACGTGGTTGTTACAGCACTTATACTTTGGAGTTTCTAGTCAAATTGTCTCGTTAGTTGCGTGGTCGTAAGCGTGACTGCTGCTCGTGAGATCCTGGTAAGATATTACCTATAGATATTTATATTATAGAGATATTGGGTATTTTTCAGGAATTTTAGCAGTAGCAGCCACAGAGTGTCGCCCGGTTGATGACAATATTATAGGCTTGTCACCGATTCTATGGGACTTAAACATAACTGTCGAAATGTGGGTGTACTATTAGATACACCTCTGCCTAACCCTTCGGGGATTACAGGCGTGATGTTATGTAATGTTGTACTTTGTTGTGCGATTGATTTACTTGAGATTTATTTGAGACCATCTAAAACAGGCTGTAAAAGACCTCATCACGAAGCCGTCAAGCAAACATACTGAATATCAAACTAAGTCAATTTACGCAAAAAATATTGCTGGGAAACGACTTTTTTTTTGGGTGTGAAAAATCATGTTTTGTGGTAGAACTCAATGGGACGCACTTAAAACATTGTGCTGATGGATGGATTGAATAGTACGGGGGTCATAGAGGTGTTTAAAGTAAAAATCTTACATTGAAAACTTGTAGAGTATATTTAGAAAAAAATTGTCAAAAAGTTGGAACTTTGGCCCCCAATATCGCTGTATCTATAGGTTCCCAGGTATGGTGTACCACAAAAAAAATGATCGCAATGACGGAGAAAACAAGTGCCTTTCGGCTTCGTTAAGGGCCTATACTACCTCAAATGGCTTAGCATGATCCTCCGTTACGCCTAAAATACTGCAGCATTCATTTTGAAATAAATATATGGTAAAGTTGAGGATTAATGTTAGGTCTCATGTTTGGCGAAAACACGATTTCATAAAATTTTCTCGATAGAAAAAAAATCCAAAGTTACCTCCAAATCGAACAATAAACCGCTGGTATTCAAAAAGTACTTCAAATTAGATCATGAAACTTTGCATACTAACTGAACTTAAAGCAGGTCTTATGTTTTTTATTTTTTCCAAAAGACGAAAATTTGATTTTATAAAGAATAAAAACCACTCATTTCGCACTATTTGGCCGCAGTGACTGACGTAACAACCGCTTTGCTACGCTGCACTACGCAAGCTGATTAGAACGTTATTCTATCAGTATTACAAACGAAGTTTGAACCATGACAAATAGAGTTGCTAATCTGAGGTAGTATAGGCTCTTAAGAGGTTTTTATTACCAGAGGTTTTTTTATAAAAACTGACAGTCCATCGCTAACCGTATACCGCTAACCGCCGATCGTGAGAAGTTGTTATCATGACTGAACGAAGTTGAACGTACAACTGCATGCAGTTAAAAATATTGACTGCGCGCGGTTGCTGCGATGCAGTCCGTCTGTTGGCAATGGCTTGCCTACATAAAAATAGTACAAAATAGTAATAACCCCATAACATATCTGACTTTATTGTCCAAGTTACAATATAAATAAGAAGTAACGAAGCTAAATAAAAGCGGTATCATTTGTATTTATTCATTCGTCAATATACTGACATATACATGCAAGGCCTATTTATAAAGGCTCAATAAATTGCTCCTCACTTCGAATACAATATTGGAGAAATTCCCCAACTGTAACACGACAAATACTACTTGAAAATCTTTAGGAATTATTGTATCGAGAATTTCGACATCAGTAACTACGAGTAGTATTCTTTACATAAAGGTTTTACTGAATGAAAATGGTCTAGCTTTTCTTAAATTCCTCCGTTTCATAATATTTACAGTTTTCTTTTATTACCGTTTTTATTTACGACGCCATCAATTGTTTTAAATTACGTATTTCAGTAAACACAGAGATGATTCATTGGTTCATACTGTATGTTTGTATAGACTTGCTATTCATTAGACGTTATCAAAATATAATAAATTAAAGTTTATGCGAAGATACGTAAATATTGTTCTGAGAATTTTCATTAATTTGTTGATCTTTTTGTAGTTTTATGAATTGAGAGATTTTATTGCTTAGTTTAATAATTTAAGAGAAACATTCTAGCTTTTTACCCAGAATACAAATAGATGCAATTAAGGTATCTATCTGCTTTAAGTTAGATTAAAATATTTGAAGTAAATTACTGTTTACGATGTCTGGCAACTCGTTGAGATAGAAAATAACTTTTAATTTATAGGTATTTTTAACAGTACATTAACATTAAATTCAGGTATCTTCATAACAAATAAATCTAAAAATAAAATACCCAGTTTTCTTTATGCTTCCGAGTTTCCTCATAATGAATAATATTTGTGTTGAACATTTACGAATTCAACCATTATGTATATTTCTGTTGACTCATAAATAATGCATGATTTTTGTTTTTTTATGAATAAAGTCTACTTTCATACCGCTACAGGTCCAAAAGAGTGGAACATTTCAGCAAAGATTGAAGTTATAAGTGTAGTTCCTGGGCCCGGCAAAACTGATTTTGACGATTGTTGCAAAATATACCTCTACGGTTTTAAAAAACAACACTCGAGATTACAATTCAAAATTATGTTAGTTTTGATGATTTACCGCGTTCCGAAATGTCTGAAAAACTAAATGCGAAAATGCCTGGAAGTACTGGCAATACTGGTCTTCAGTCTAAAAAGGAGAAATTATCAATCGGGCGAAAAAAAATAATTGGCGACTAATACACTGACTGAGCGACTATTATACCAAGTAAGCAACATATTTATCCGGTTATTGCGGCAAGGAGAACATATTAGGAAGCAATTATTAATTGGGCAAAAAATAAAAATAGGCGATTAATACACCGACTGAGCGACTATTATACCAAGTAAGTAACTATTTATCCGGTAATTGCGGCAAGGAGAACATATTAGGAAGCAATTATTAATCGGGCAAAAAATAACAATAGGCGATTAATACACCGACTGAGCGACTATTATACCAAGTAAACAACTATTTATCCGGTCATTGTGGCAAGGAGAACATATTAGGAAGCAAGAGCGAGCTCGGTACTTGGGGCACCCCGACTCGGGTAGGTTAGGTTCGAAGGGGATGGCGGGGTCTAGTGAGCGGACGAAGCGCGCGAACTAAGACCCCGGCCTTGCCTTCGAGTTATGTTACTTTAAACCCTGCAAACAGAAATGGGAGCCCCGCGAACCAGGGATACGTAGACTACGCTCTATCTACAATCTAGTTTTTAATAAGCTTGTTTTAGTTTTTTTTTCTGAGTCCTTGAATAGGGATGATGACTGACTAAAAAAATATGATTCTGTTTAGTCCGTCAGTTAGATTATCGATAAATATTGGATACGTGTTTTTTGTTTTATCAAATAAATAAAAAATGAAAAAGATAAAACGTGACAAAGATCATGAGTCAGAGCTAGTGGTGTCACAGTTGAGTAAAAAATGTACTCAAATGTTAATGATAAATGTACTCAAATGATGTCACACGAGTTTTTGACGCATTGTATCGTCTTCATTTTTTTTTACCTGAAAAATAAAAAAACGTGTCGAATATTTTTTGGAAATCTATCTGACGGACTTATTAGATTTTTTTTGTCATCTACCTACCCTATTAACACACTGATTGCATTGAACCATTATTAACTCAAATTTGTATTTTCCTATATTATCCCGTTTAAATACTACCCTTTAAAAGCCACGTAATCAAAATGGCGTCTATCGTGGGACGTCACCGCACAGTTGTACCGTACAGCGTCTGATATTGACACGTGTTACGGGTGGGCGGACATTTTTTATGCTAATCTATCGTCTATCCCATTCAGTTGATTGTGATTGCGACATGTAGTACGATGAATATGTGTGGCCTCGTAAAAGCATGTGGTTTTATTATCAACTACATGGATGATGTGGTTGGATGACAACAGATTTTTATAGGTTTATTGGTGGATTGAATTTTCTCGATTGCTTTCTCGATTTTATTTTTGTCTGATTTCTGTGTCATAATCATCAGCTGCATAGACTTTCCCGAACTATGTTGACGTCGGTTTCCAGTCTTAGTATTTCACAAGGTTATTATGAAGCTCTAACTTTGCATTTTAGCTTTCTTATTTTCTTTTGAACAAAGGAAGAGCTCGTGGCTAAATAATAACAGCCACTCGGGTCGATTTTAAGGTTAAGCCGTTCTTGCTTAGGTTGGTCTGTGGATGGGTGACCACTCTTACATACCGAGTTTCCTCCGTGCCTCGGAAAGCACGTTAAGCTGTTGGTACCGGCTGTCATTCGTAGATCTTTGACAGTCGTAACAGGTAGTCAATAGCCCAAAAAGTCTAACAACCAGGAGGACAGGAGGACAGGAGGACAACCAAGAGGTATCGTACTACCCAGTACTAACTGGGTTGTGGAGGTCAGATAGGCAGTCGTTCCATGTAAAATACTGGTATTCAGTTGCATCAGGTATTCAGGTTAGACTGGATGCCGATCGCAACATAGTTGGGAAAAGGTTAGGCAGATGGTTCTCCTTTGAACAAGCAATCATAATAACATATGCTCTACAAACGATTTGCTAAACAAAAATGTTCCTACCAAGTATGTACGACCACGAAAGTTTCCGCCGGTTTTCCGTGACTTTATAAAATATCGAGTTCTGTTAGGGCTCATTTACGGAGACGCCGCGCGCCGCTCAACAGGCCGACCGACGCGACGCGTCGCGTCTACGTAAATGAGCACTTAGAGCGCATAGCAAAAGAATAAAAAAGAGGGTAGACCCGACTTAAAGAGGGTAGAGTAGACGAGACCAATGACTAATAACGTCTAATGTCTGTTAACTATACATGATGACTTTTTTATCACTTTACAAAAATAAATGGGTATAATAGGTGAACGGAGTAAAAGCAAATGGCATATTATTATTTTTTTTTGCGAAAAACAAATAAAAAAAATATCGAAGTTCAAATTATACGCGATTCGATATTTTTCTTTTTTTTTTAAATTTCTCTTTTTTTGTTCTAATATGAAAAGCTTATCTGAAATTTGTAGCGTTTTTTGGTGATGGATCTTCTTAGCTGTGAAAAAAGAAAAAAAAACTATGTATGCCATAAGATTCTACTCCGTTCACATATACCCATTTTTTGGAATATGATAAAAAAGTCATCCGGTATATGTGTAGGTGCTGCTTACTACACACATTTGTACACAAACTCATGCTTTTATTTTGCACTAGCTGACGATCCGCGGTTTCACCCGCGTAGTTCCCGTTTCCGTGGGAGTACGGGAATAAAATATAGCCTATAGCACTCACGAATAATGTAGCTTTCTACCAGTGAAACAATTTTTAACATTGGGTCATTACTTCCGGAGATTACCGCCTACATACAAACTTACAAACCAATTTTACCTCTTCATAATATTAGTATAGATTTAATTCTCTTGGCTATGATCATTCAAAATAACAATATAACAAATTCGTAAAAATAACTCCCATTTCGCTATAAGAAAAGCCACGTGGCTCGGCCGAGCGTAAATGCAATTACTGCCCGGGAATTCTGTTTTTACATTGAAAAAAAAAACCGGCCCAGTGCGAGTTGGTCTCGCGCACCGAAGGTTCCGTATAAACTTGTAGGTATTTTGTTGTTAAACTACAAATTTACGGTTTTCAGATTGTTTCCTTTACATGGTGCAAGACATTGCTTCTTGGCAAATTTCATGTCAACGGGAAGTCCCCTATAGGTTCGGATTCCCTTGTGAAATCGACGACATAAACGGTCATACTTACTAGTTTGACGACCTGAGTATTTGACATTAATTTCAGCTTAATACCTTCCCGCGCTCCTGAGAAATAGGGTATTGATGGAACGGAAACCTCTAGGGTTCCAACTGAGGTACAGAACTCTAATAATGTGAAATATGTTTTACAACATAAAATAACATGCTATGAAAATACAAAGAGTTATTAGTTTTATTATGTGCCTAACTTATTATACGTAGGTATTATATTTATGATACTAGAAAGGTTTTGCTTTTACTTAATTATCAACCAAACCGCTTTGTTGGATTTATATCAACGGTCGGGGCTGTAAGTCGAAATGCCAACAGCTTGTCTCAGATATTACATTTACACGGTACCTGTGTACTTTTTTCATTAAATAAATAGTTTTTGATCTCCTAGTGTGTACTGTTTAAGACTTTCACGGTTTTTCACTACACTTGAAGTACTTACGGGATAATATCCGTGGTTTTCCTTATTAATGAGCTCCCGATATTTCGACGCTGCCGCTGTTGCAAGCATCAACAACACTTTTAACGAAAAACACCCAATAACAATTTGAAAAATCATTAGGAGTACACTTAAAGTACTTACGGGATAATATCCGTGGTTTTCTTTATTAATGAGCTCCCGATATTTCGACGCTGTTGCAAGCATCATGATCGCGGGAATACTGAAGAGGTATGCGGGTGGGGCAAAAATTAAGAAAGAGGGTAGACAGATTTGTCTGCTCATAATAAATAATTTTCGCCCCACCCGCATACCTCTTCAGTATTCCCGCGATCATGATGCTTGCAACAGCGTTGAAATATCGGGAGCTCATTAATAAAGAAAACCACGGATATTATCCCGTAAGTACTTTAAGTGTACTCCTTGTTCATGATTTTTCAAATTGTTATTGGGTTTTTTTCGTTAAAAGTGTTTCAGTAGCAGCCACGAATTTAGATTTGTGCCTGGTTGATGGCAATAGGGTCGCCCCCTATTACATGGGACTTAAATATAACTGGCGAAATGTGGGTGTAGTATTAGGTACACCTCTGCATACTCTCCGGGGATTAAAAGCAAGATGTTATGTTATTGTAAGTGGCACTTCATTGGTGAATGTTTGAATGGTGAGTGTAGTACGAAGTTTAAATAGAATGCAAGGACATTTTATGCTGATTTTGTTATCACAGACGTCAACCTTTCTCCCTTCCTGTGGGACTAAAATCCTAACTATCCTAATCCTAACTTATCCTATCACTAATCACTGTCACTACAACACACAATACACTGACAGGACTACAATGACACTGACTCCAATGCACTGACTGGACAGGTCCACTCAAATCTGTATGGTTCTTTCTTCAAAAGACCATCTCAGGCACTAATCTGCATAGTCCTCATGTGAATTGAGCAAGATTATGTCTGGACTTTAAAAGAGACTGTGACCTCTGAGTTTGTTTTGGCTGTTTCTTCTCAGAGTAGTCAGGTACGAAACACCGGCCCCATCTAGTTTTAAAAAATGACGTGTAAAAGTGTTTGTTAAAACCAGAGGCTATTGTCAATTTATTCATGGCTTCGTTTAGGACAGAGTCACCGCTGGGTCCGTCGACAGGTGGGTCGGATGCTATGGGGGCTATGGGGGGGTCCGAGGGTACGCCTGTCATGTTCTCCGCTGGGGAGGTGGGGTCTGTCCTAAAGGATCTAAAGCGGGGTAAGTCTCCTGGACATGACGGCTTAAGTGTAGAACACCTACGATATGCAGGTAAGCACTTGCCACGTGTCTTAGCTCTCTTGTTTAATTTATGTATGAGTCACTCGTATCTTCCAGAGGACCTCATGAAAACGATTGTCGTTCCTATAATAAAGAACAAGACTGGAGATACGAGTGACAAGAACAACTACAGGCCCATCTCCTTAGCGACCATTATTGTGAAGGTATTGGACGGTCTGATTGACAGGCAGTTGGATAAATATCACCTTACATGACGCCCAATTTGGGTTTAGGCCACATTTGTCGACTGAAACGGCGATCCTCTGTCTCAAGCATACTGTCCATTACTATGCAGCAAGGAAAACACCTGTTTATGCCTGTTTTTTGGACCTCTCCAAGGCATTCGACCTAGTGTCCTATGACTGCCTTTGGAGGAAATTCTCCCAAGACGCCAACCTTCCTGGGGGACTGATTGCTGCACTAAAGTACTGGTACAGTAACCAGTCCAACTATGTTAGATGGGCAGGTGCTATGTCGAGTGCGCACAGGTTGGAGTGCGGCGTGAGGCAGGGGGGGCTTAGCTCCCCCAGGCTCTTTAACCTGTATGTCAACCGGCTGATATGTGAGCTCAGCAGCACCCAAGTAGGTTGCTCCATTGACGGACAATGTTTAAATAATATTAGTTACGCGGACGATATGGTGTTGCTGAGCCCATCAATCAGTGCGTTAAGAAGGCTTCTCCGAATCTGTGAAGACTATGCGGTGACTCATGGTCTCAGGTACAACTCAACCAAAAGCGAGCTCTTAGTGTTTAGGGCGCAGAACTTAATTTATGACTGTGTTCCATCAGTAACCTTGAGCGGAGTTCCGCTGAAAAGAGTCACTCGGTTTAAGTACTGGGGGCACTGGGTCACCGATAGGCTGTCGGATGATGCCGATTTAGAGAGGGAACGTAGAGCGCTGGCAGTCAGGCGTAACATGCTGGCCCGCAGGTTCGCACGGTGTACGAAAGAGGTTAAAGTAACATTGTTCAGGGCATACTGCCAGTCGCTGTACACGTGCGCCCTGTGGTTCAGTTATACACAGGGCTCGTACAGTGCTCTACGAGTCACAAAGGTTTCAGAATATTGTTTGTCAAGCGGGCAAAGCCGCGGGCATCAGCTAATAATATTATAAAATATGCGAAAGTAAGTTTGTTTGTTATCACTCCGAACCGATCATCCTGATTTTTAGGGTTCCGTAGTCAACTAGGAACCCTTATAGTTTCGCCATGTCTGTCCGTCCGTCTGTTCGTCCTCGCTTAATCTCTGTGACCGTTAGCACTAGAAAGCTGAAATTTGGTACCAATATGTATATCAATCACGCCGACAAAGTGGTAAAATATTTTACTAGGGTAGCCCCCCTATATGTAAAGTGGGAAGTGTTTTTTTTTTTTATTTCAACCCTAACGTGTGATATATTGTTGGTAAGGTATTTAAAAATGAATAGGGGTTTCCTAAAATCACTTTTTGATAATGTCAATAATTTCGAAAATAATCGCTCCAAAAATAAAAAAAACAATGTGTCCCGGCCTCTAAATTTTGAACCATAAGTTTAGAAAATATGAAAAAATCTGAAAAATAGAAGGACTTTCTAGGAAAATCATTTTGAACTTGATGGAAACAACAGTTTTTGTACAAAAAAGACAAAAAGTTGTACAAAATAATTTCTGGACTAAGTTTGTAGTACTTATATTCGTATATGCAAGCATTTTTACATAATGGATACCCACCTTTAAACTCATAAGTGAGAACACTCATTGTGACGGACGGGAAACTACGGAACCCTACACTGAGCGTGGCCCGACACGCTCTTGGCCGGTTTTTTTCATAAACGTTGTCAGGTGAACAGAAACGGAGATGGGGTAAGTTTTATCCCGAAAAAGAGTACTGTTTCCGAGGAAAACAACAATAACGTTCTTATGAAAATAAATGACGCCACGTGTCTTTCGAATCATGTTTGTATTTTATATTATTACAAGCAGCGGCGAGCAGCGGTGGCCCAGTAGTGGCGGCCCCGACTGCGAATAGTAAGTCGTGAGTTCGAACCCAGGCAGGCGCATTACTTTGTGTAATTTATTTCATCACTCTCAAAACGGTGAAGGAAAACATCGTAAGGAAAATGTTCTAGAACCAAAAAATTCGAAGACATGTGACATCTACCAATCCGCACTGGGCCCGCGGGGTGGATTACAGCCCATTCCCTCTCATAGAGAGGAGGCCTGTGTCTCAGCAGTGGGAACATTAATAGGCTGATGATGATGATGATGATGATGATTACAAGCAGAGTGCAACCCGAATTGATTGTCCAATTCTAATGGAGATGGCAACTGTGAAACTAATGGCACTAGCATAGTTTGTTCCAAGCATCGTCATTGGTAGAAAATCTGGAAATGTCATTTTATATTTCAAAATGGCTTGACGTCATTGGTCAGATTGGGAACAAACTATGCTATCGCCATCTGCTTTCAGCTTTCACCGGCCAACCCCATTAACGCGAGCAAAGCCGTGGGCAAAAACTACTAGGGTATACCATATCTCCGAAAAAAAAATACCAAATTGCAAGTTTGACAAAATATATTGTACAATGAGAAAGACTAACAGCTTAGGTACCGCCAGACGTAAATAGACATACGCATTGCCACTCGTAGACTAAATTCGGCACAAGCACGTGAGTAAATCATAATACGTGAACGCACTTGAGATAATTTCAAGATCTGATTCAGAAAAACAAACAAACATTACGTCATAATATTTAGACAGCAACCGCGAAATTCAACGAATGATTCACACACTCGTACATCTTATACTAAGATCTATAAACGTGACTAAGCATATTCTTTGGCTTAAAAATGTTCTTGTCTCTTTCTTGCACTAGTATTTTGATAGTAGTGTTGTGTTTTGTGTGTATAGCAGTGATAGCCTCGTGGTGTGACCGTCGGACTGCCAAGTTAATGTTTCAAGTTCGAACCCGAGACATGCACTTCTGATTTTTCGGATTCATTCAATTCATTCGTATTGTATAATGATCACTTGCTTCGGTGATGGAAAACATCGTGAGGAAACCAGCATGCCTGAGAGATATTTCTCGACGGCATGAAAAGCCAAGTCAGAGGCCCATGGGCGACATAAACTCAGACACCAGCACCCCTAGCCAAGTTACAAACGTTTCGTATCGATTGTCTTTCTACAATCGTAAACGCCTCGGCGTAAGCGATTGTAGAAAGCGCTAAATGGGTAGCCAAGTTGACACGGCTGAGTCGATCGCTCGTTCTCTAATGTCTGTAGAAAAAACCTACACTTTAGTCTATGGTGAACGTTCCTACCAAAGAGTTTAGCGATCAACATTGTAGAAACGATAATATTCTATTCTATCATTTTGAACGATGTAAACTTGTCTACGAATTTTCTATTCGTTTGTGTTGATCACGTGATTTAACGTTGAGATGATGTCATTCCCATTCATTTGAATAGTTTTCTACTAGCGTTAACGATTGTAGATTGTAAACTTGGCTAGGGGTGCTGGTTAGACACCTACCACACGATAAAGAAAGAAGTTGCACGACGCGCGACGGTCACAGTAACAACGCTTGGCCCAAGTAACGTTTTTGAATCTCGGCCTAAGAGTTTCCACAAGTATCACAAGGCATGGCGGAGTAACTATTAAGTAATCCACGCCATAGCCGTATGGTATCCGGCAAAGTAGAATAGAACCAACCCATCACACTCACAGGTGTCGTATAAGGCGACTAATGTCTGAGGCAGAACACCTCGCCTCCGTTACATCACTGCGATCTCCAATCCGCCTGCCAAGCGCGAGATTACGGCAAATTCCTCCCATCATGGGAAAGGCTTATGTCGAGCAGTGGACGTTATGGGCTGATGTAGTAGTAGTAGTAGTGATCCACGCTAACACGGAGGTGAATCTGCTAAATATTGTTGTAAATTAAAATTCAAACATGTTTGTATGGCAAATAGATCACGTGAATGTTCATTAGTGGAGCGCCTGGGGCGTTAAAAACATGAAAACCTAGGATTTCTGTTACAGTGAATGAAATTTTATAATTCAAAGTGGAATGTTTAGCTTATAATATATACAAAAAAGTTTACCTATTAAAAAATTGTGATCTCGATTAGAAAAAAAAATTATGAAATTACTATCATGTATAACTTATAATATTAGGCTGTAGAACATTTTTCTACACCAAAATTAAATTAATTTATATATTCATATAGAGATATTAATTAGGAAAAAGAAATAAATGAAGGAAAATGAAAGAAAAAAAAAATATGAATAAATCATATGTTTATTTAAACAATTTACATTATTATAATACTTCCCATATAATGAAACGTTCCTTTTCCATCAATAGTGTTGATATTGAAGTCAGCATTATCATGCACAAATTGAACAAAGCTGCCAGGTTCTATTTGTGGTGGAGTTGCAAAAGTAGCTGAAGCTTCGTACAATGTAGCTTCTTTATATGAAGCACAGAAGCCTAAGGAGTGACAGATATTTATAATTTTTTTAGAACCAAATTTTCTATGAAACATCACAGCCAAAGTAACATGCAAAGGTGATAGAAATGATCGTGGTCGTACAGCTGATATTATAGCATGTGCGATAGATTTACATTTCTTTTCATAACAAGGAATTGCTTCTGTATTATTATTTTTATCTTTCAGTATTATTTGTGATAGTAAAAAATTTAAAGATTTTGGAATAGATTCATCAATATCTTCAAGCATTCTGTCACTTGGTGTATACTTTTCATTATCGTAAACTTGAGCTCTTATATCCCTCCTAATAATCTCACTAGCTGCTTCTAATATATGTAACTCCTGTTCTTCTTTACTATTATTTTGTTGATTGTACCAACTTTCTTTTAATACATTATGATTAGTTTTTTTAAAACATATAATAGTATTAGTTCCAAATTTACTTGATAAAACAATATCATCATGATAGCGGTCTATTAGTCGTTTTCTAATAGTTTTTTCATCCGGAGTATACTGTGAGGTGATGGTATCTTTCAACTCTTGCATAGAAAATTGGCAGTCGTCATTCTCTTCTATATATTTGTATATTTGCTCCATTGCTGCATCTATCATCGAAATTCTCGAACCAACTTTCTTCTCAGCAGAGCTCAGATGAATGGAATTCTTAAGAGAATTATAACAATCAGCATGATATTTTGCTTGGACTGTTTGTAAATCTGCTATACCAGCAATTCTTTTATGAATTTCTCGACAATAATCATTCTTCTGTGCAGCTATAAAGTGTACAATGGAGTCACTTAAAGTTGGAGTATTAATATATGAGATTTGTCTTCGTCGTTTTTTATTTAATTTTGCTTCTTTTTCTTTATTAGCTTCTTGGCCACAGATGAAACAGTTTTTTTCCCACTCAAAGCTCGATAAATCAGTGCTACTTCGGAGTTTCTTTTTCGGAGGCGAAAATGGAGTTTCATTAGACCTCTTCTTATATATTTCAATATATTTTTTATGGATATATTTTTGGTGACAACCTGTATGAGCGTAAATGAATTCAGTTTCAAGATAAGGTAACAAGCCATCCTTTCGTTCGCTTGAAGCAGCTCGTAACGTAGTCATTCATTTATTTATTTTTTTAATAACACCTAAATCTGAATTGGTTTCGGAAGATGAACCCAATTTTTCACAGATAAGACAGCTGTGCTCATTACTTGTACTACTGGTCCTTGATTCATCCATTGTTAGAAAACTGTGATAGAAAACAATTGAATACATGAAATGATTAATTTATTAAAAAAAAATTCTTTTACTTAAATTAATCTTTAATTATCTATGTACCTATTATTTAATTTATTATTTAATAATCATTATGGTCATATTATAACCATCATGATCATATAATAAACTGCAGATTTTTAATGAGATTACTTACCAAATGAACAAATAAAAAATCTAACATAGAAATTCGATAGAAAAAAAACGTCTTCAATAAAACTTTTATCAGAAATAAACAACAAAATACACAACTTTTACTCTCAATTATATACAACATGCGCAGAACACGTGTCATTTATAACTAAAAAGTAGCTAGAAAAATGTCGTTTAGTTTTGGAGCAGCTGGTGTTGCCGTTCTCCCCTCTCCACGTTCTACTACCTGTCCAAGGTCGTTATGACCCTTCATACGCTCCAACATTTAAAAAAAATATTCATTTATGTCTATTTAGGTATTATTCAACGTATAGATACGAAAAAAAAATTACTTCAAATAAAATTACATGCTCAAGTATTAATTTTTTATAGTTTTTGTTTAAATAATAAAAAAATCAAAAGCACAAAAAAAATTTGGGTAAACTTTACACTTCATAGTATAAAAAAGAAAACCCCCCCTCGACCATTTAAATTCATTCACTGTAACAAAAGTCTGAGGTCAAAACCCCCAGACACTCCACTACATGATCGTCGCAAATATTGACTCAACATCAAACTACACGATTTGTCGCTCAGTAAATCTATGAAAGGTATCGTGACATTTAATAATTGTCATCATCATCGGCCTATTAATAATGTTCCCACTTCTGGGACACAGGCCTGCTCTCTATGAGAGGGAATGGGCTCTAGTCCACCACGCGGGCCCAGTGGGGATTGGTAGATGTCACATGTCTTCGAATGTTTGCTTCTAGGTCATGCCGGTTTCCTCACGATGTTTTTCTTCACCGTTTTGAGAGCAGCGATGATGAAATAAATTACACAAAGTAATGCGCTTGCTTGTGTTATAACCCACGACTTACTGCTCGTAAGTCGGGGCCGCCACCACTGGGCACCGCCGCTGCTTCCTTTTGCTTTAATAATTGTATCTGCCCTAAATCTTAAAAATCCCGATACTAGGTAAGTAGTAACTACCGTGTAGACGCGCGTTCGTGTTCCACGCGCGCCTCAAAGAGATGTCAGCAAAAGGAAGGGGTTCGCAAGGGCCGATGCCTGCCGGGGCTGCGGGACTGTTCGAAAGAGATACCGCGGCCCTGCCCGCTTAGCATGAACGCCCTAGACACGAAAGAGAAACGACAAATCTTTTGTTCATCTGTCATTGAATCGACAACATCAACATCATCTTCCTACCCTTGTTCCATGTTACTTGGGGTCGGCGAAACACGTTGTTTTCATCCATTTTCCCTTGCAATCGTCACGCTATCATCTACTTCTTTTTCCTGCATATTCATTCCTCACACAATCCATCCATCTTTTCTGTGGTCTTCCTCTCCCTCTCCATCCATCAACATTTTATGCATCACTCTTCACCACTCACCCAAAAAATAGACTAAAAAAGTAGATAAATAGTTCATCATCAAAAAGTGCCTTTTAAAGGTAAGCGTCCATCTGTCCGCATCATACGCATTGGACGCATCGCATCAAACGGATGGTAGTTTTATTGAACAGATTCGAGAGATCCGTACGTGTCCGTACGGTACGGATCAGTAACTTTCTACACAAAGAATACTACAATCCGTTTGATGCGTTGCGTCCGATGCGTACTGAAGGAATGTGCGTGATTGTAGAAATAAACAAAATATTTTGCTGATACAACTTTTATTACGCAAGCTAACGGATACAAAGTGACAAGGGAGGCAGCGTCACCCGTACGATATTTAAGAACTAAAATTGGTTGCGTTCCATTATAATCTAACACGTACGATGCGGACAGGTGAATGTTTACCTTTAATTAACATCTCTTAATAATATCGCCATAGCCGCTTAGAATTATTATGACAAAATACCTTTGATGAAAAAATACTTCTTATAAAAAGATTTTACTTTTTTATTTTTTCAGTAATTCCTTCAGTTAAAAGTTTTAAGGCGCACGTTTCAGCCGTTTGTCACACTTTGTTTTCTCTCCAAGGAGTTATTTGTGGATACAACTTTGAAACGCACACGGATTTAAAATAAGGGGGTTTACTTTTCTGTAAAATAAAACGATTTTAATGAAATGTACTTTTGTTGCAGTATGAAAAAAATAATCTTTGTTGGTCTAATGATTGCAGACGATGAGCATAAGGTCCTGGGTTGGATTCCCAGGTTGGACATAATATGCATAGTAGGCATTTACTGCTACGCTTCTGTAGTGTTTCTGCAATGTTTGCTGAGGCACGCACTGAAAGTTTTGATGCGTTGTTGTGTAAAAAATCTGCTTCGCTACCCTACAGGCTGCGTGGCAGTCCCTGTCAGATTTATCGAATCGATTCCTACGTACTTGCACTGCTGATCTGTTTTAGATAATTACTAACATAGGTTAAGTAATATTGTTACAGTACATACAGTGGACGTCTCTGTAGTTTGACAAATAAATAATAGTACATTATGATATAAGTGCGGTAAGTTGACAATTACAGCCGAGGCGATATTGCTAGCTCGAGCCGTAGGCGAGGGCTATAATAAAGCAGAGGCTGTAATGATCAAAGAGCACGTATGTCATACGACGTTTTATAACATATTTGCGAGGAAATAAATAAAACTCGGACTTTCTTAAACGAATAAATCTTTTAATTGTTCACAAATTAACGATGCGCGTGCATCAGCGCTTTTTTTTAAGGCAAAGACACAAAAAACAGCCAGTATTACTAATAAAGTAAATTAATATTTTTGTGTTTTTGTTACAGAAAAATGGTTGTAATTTACTGTCAAAATTAATTAAATTAAAGAATTAAATGTTTATTTATTATATTTAATCTCCCACAGTTAATTTTATTCATAAAATGTTAACCACTTTTTTGACATAAAAACTCTTTGCTAAGATTTAAAAAAGTACCGTTCCCTTTTGACGGAGCATCTTGATAAACCGTGCGTCTGTATAGATACTCTGTGGTTGTACATTACATTACTGCACAAGTACGTAATGAGATACATTACGATATTGAAATGGGTGAAATAAGAGGAGACCCTTTACGAGCAAATGTGTTATAAATAATAATAACAGTCTTATTGGGTTCTTCAAATTTCTCAGTAGCTGCCACGGACTTTAAATTTGTGCCAGATTGATGGCAATAGGCTCGCCCCCTATTACATGAGATTTAACATAACTGGCGAAATCAGGGTGTTCTTGTAAAATCGACCTCTCCTAACCCTTGGGAAATTACAAAGCATGACGTTTTGTTACGAAAAAAAAATTAAGCTCTTAGGAACTCATACAAATGGATTACTCTTGAAAGATTACACCAGTTATGTACAAGTCCCATGTAATAGAGCCTATTACTAATTGAGAATACTTGATGGAAAAAAACACTGTAACAATTTGATACACTCATCATTCCCCTTTTTTTTTCAGATGGCAAATTATCAAATGACTCCTCCCGCTCGCACTTTTACTGACTAAAACCCATCCATGTTCCTTCATCGCCCTTTGTGTTCCGGGGCCACGGTATCTCTTTCGAACAGTCCCGCAGCCCACTTATTTCCCTGCCTTTATCCCAATTTATTTGTGGTCGGCGCAGCATGTCGTCATCTTCCATACTTCTCTATATTAGTGAGTATGGTTTAGATATGGGAATGGGAATGTCTGTCAAAGTTTGTACATCCATACTTGAGACTATAGCCCCTTACTTAGCTTTAATTTTTAATTTATGTGTAGACCAAGGAGTTTTCCCTGATTTAATGAAATACAGTAAAGTCATACCTCTTTTCAAATCCGGGGACAGTAAAGATACTAATAATTATAGACCTGTATCCGTGTTACCAGTTTTTAGCAAGGTTTTTGAAAAAGTAATGCTTAATCAAATGCTCTATCATTTTAACACCAACAGAATCTTACATGATCAACAGTATGGCTTCACCAAGGGACGTTGTACAACTGACGCCGGTGTAACCTTATTAAAGCACATATTTACTGCGTAGGAAGAGTCTCAAGACGCCATTGGAATTTTTTGTGACCTCTCCAAAGCGTTTGATTGCGTAAATCACGACACATTACTTTTGAAACTTGAGCATTACGGACTGGATAAACTTGCACTTAGTTTGGTAAAATCTTATTTGAATGATAGACAACAACATGTTCAAATAAATGGTGTTAATTCACAGGGGTTAAAAGTAAAAATGGGGGTTCCACAAGGCTCAATATTGGGTCCTTTCCTCTTTCTAGTATATATAATAATGATCTACCCTATTTACTGAAAAACCAACCTCAAAATATGGTGTTATTTGCTGATGACACTTCCCTAATTTTTAAGATAAATAGGCGGGCCCAAAATCTAGATGACGTGAATAATGCCCTACTTTCAGGTCCAAAATTGGTTCACAGCAAACAATTTGGTATTAAATGAAAAAAAAAACCAAATGCTTTGCAGATTTGCTTTACCGAATGTTAAAAGTAGTGATTGTGATATAATATTGAATAAAGAGAAACTTGAATTCGTAGATAAAACGGTTTTCCTGGGGATTACGCTTGATTCAAGGCTACAATGGGGTTCTCATTTGACATCTCTTGCGGGGCGTCTAAGTTCAGCAGCCTATGCCATTAGAAAAATCCGTCAGTATACTGATGTAGATACCGCTAGACTGGTTTATTTTAGTTACTTTCATAGTATAATGTCTTATGGCATTTTGCTGTGGGGACGGGCTGCAGATATTGAGTCTATATTTATTCTGCAGAAAAGAGCCATCAGAGCCGTTTATAATCTTCGTAGGCGCGATTCTCTAAGGGAACTGTTTAAGGATATTGACATCATGACGGTACATTGTCAATACATCTACGAAAACATAATGTACGTCAGAAAAAATCTGCACCTTTTAGGTAAAAGGGGTGACAGACATAATTACAGTACTAGAAATAGGGACCAACTAGTTCAGCCAGGTTTCAGACTCGCTAAAATAGACTCATCTTTCATGGGGTACTGTTTGAGATGCTATAATAAAATTCCACAAAGTATTCTTGAACTGAATGAGACGAAATTTAAAACATGCATTAAACGCACACTATGTAAGCAAGCATATTACAAGTTGAGCGATTATATCGCTGATAAAAATGCTTGGCTCAATGCTGGTCCTGCTCCACATGGACAGGGCGCATAAATTGATAGCATTAAATTGTATTGTTGGAGCTGCTGAAGATTGTACAACTATCTTTGCATTGTATAGAATCAATCTCTTTAGTATTATATAAATGCATAGCCCATATTGTGTGAGTACTATGTACTAGAAAGCTATCATTCACTGGAAACCTACGTCTTTTCTTGACTTGAATGTGCCCTGGCGGTTTGGAGTATGTCATGCTCACTCAATTGTCTCGCTGATGGTGGCGCATGTGTCGGATCATTTAGTTCCCTTCTAAATGGTTGAGTTGAATGGTGCTGATCCATGCGTCATGTCCGTGAACGGGCGCTGTCAGTTGTGACTGGTCATCTCTTGGTTGCCATGGCTTATTTGAATGAATTATTTTTGAATTGTATTTTTTTTTTGTTTGTGTGTTTTTGCTGTGGACACTTTTACCATGCACATCTTGCTACATTGTTCTCACATAATATACCATCTCAACGTGAATGATGTAACCAAGATTTTGTAACAATATTCTGATTTAAAAGAGTGTCCATGGAGTTTCTTGCCCGTTCTTCTCCATAGAGAGATCTCTATGGAGAAGAACGGGAATGGGCAACTACAGTACTTTCACAGTTTTTATGTCTTGTGACTGGGACTGTAGCTACATTTAATTTTCATCTTTGTTTCGACAATTCAAAAGTGCCTGTAACTGGCTTACTTGAAATAAATGCTTTGATTTTGATTTTGATTTTGATATGGCCACAAATTTAAAAGAAATACGCCCGTGGAAGTTTGATTATTTCTATAAGGAGCGCTCAAAATAAAAATCAAAAATTTTCTTGTATTTGAGTGCTAGACTCCACACAACTTCAGTCACTGGCTCTACTTTCAGACTTCCTCATTATGTACTCATTCCTTATTTTTAACCAATTTCTAGAAAAGGTTTCTCAATTCGACCGTATATATTTTTTTTCTATATTTTTTATGAGTGTTCCCGGATAACTTCGTTGTTTATGAACCGATTTAGGTGATTCTTTTTTTGTTGGAAAGAACATATCCCAAGGGTGGTACCATAAACCCGGGTCTGATGATGGCATCCTAGAGAAATCAAGGGGAACCTTCGAAAATCGTACTGGTGACTAGTGCGTTTGTTAATTTTTTCATTTTGTATTTTAAAGCACTACTATTTAATGCAGGTCTGGAGTCGATCTGATGATGGCGCCCAAAGACAGTCGAGGGAACTCCTCAATGATTTACAGCAATTACCTGGGTTTTGGGCTTGACTAATTTGTATTGATGAGAACTTTACGCATTTATGGGTTGTGACTGTCATTATGGGTCTGATGATGAAGACGAAGGACAGTCAAGGGAACTCCTCAACGTTTTACAGTAGCTACCTTGTATCCATTGGCGTTACTTATTTACACTATAGTCACATAATTAAAGTCTGACGCCACCTACGTACATCTCTCGCTCCAATCCATTCCAAACAGACTAACACAATTATTTCTCAAAAAGCAATCGAGAAACTTAACCTATTTCCACGCGATAACTCACCTTATTTGCTGTACTACTCGTATTAAACTTTCACCTTTCAGTTAAAACCGGTTTAAATGTGACACGAGACGATTCCGCCGTCAGGGGTGCGTGAGGCATAAGTAATTTGTTGAATAAACTTCCTGAACTACTCACACGGTTTGTTTTGACTCGCTTGAAACAGTACTGTTATGTGAACTAATATGCGGAGTTTTGTTAGTTTTGTTTGAGGCCTTTAAAAGTTCTGTTAGTGTTAATGTGTTTTTCTAGAAGTCTTTTAATTACCTCTCTGGTCTAGTCTAAGTTAATATTGAACTTTTACATTGAATTTGTGTTATTGCGAGCCAATGACGCATTTAATAAGTTCCACGACACATTATCATCATCTACCTAGCCTTTTCCCAAGTTTTATTGGGGTCGGCTTCCAGTCTAACCGGATACAGCTGAATACCAGTATTTTACATGGAGCGACTGCCTATCAGCTGACCTCCACAACCCATTTAGTACTGGGTAATACGTTACCCCTTGGTAAGACTGGTTGTCAGAGTTTTTGGGCCACTGACTACCTGTAACGACTGTCAAAGATCACAAATGACAGCCGGGACCAACTGCTTAACGTGCTTTCCGAGGCACGGAGGAAACTCGGTATGTAATGGGTGGTCACCCACATCACCCGTGGTCGTGGAATAAGTTCCACGATACATACCTACTTAATATTATAAATGCGAAAGTTAGTATGTCTGTATGTTTGTTACTCTTTCACGCAAAAACTACTAAACGGATTTGGATGAAATTTTGCACACAGATAGTTTATAACCTGGATTAACACATAGGGTACTTTTTATCTCGGTTGTGAGATCCCATGAGACAATTATCAAACTTCACGCGGGCGAAGCAGCTGGCAGAAAATAGTTATAACTATGTTATGATATCTTTTTTCCATTTAAGAAATTAAAACAGTATGCAGTGAAATCACCTAAGTATATTAGTAGGTAAAGAGTTACCATTATGCTGTAAACACAAGTGCAAAATGTTGTGGCAATTTCGAAAAAACCCCAACACTAATACTAAAAAAATCTTTCGAAACTTATAGGTACTTTATTTTATTTTACAATTTAGGAAAACTTACAGCTAAAAAAATACACACGATTAAGAGTAACAAAAATAAGGCCAATTAAATTTTTTCACAGATAAAAGAGACAAAAACAAAAATACATACTTTAATATGTAAGACAGTGTATGTAAAGACAGTATCATAATATGTAAAACTGTGTTTCATTATCAAAAAATAAATTACAAAGAGTCCTTTTTAATTTTGAGATGCTGGTACTATCGAGGACACTCCCGTCTAACCACCTCTAAGCTCATTTTTGCTTGCACTCGCAACATAAAAACGCTCTCTAGCCCCGCCCCGTTGACTTTGTGTAGAAAAAATGAATGAAAAGATACCGAATCGGCCGAGCGCATTAACGACGCACGTCAAACGAAAGTTATTGTTATTTTGCGCGCCAAAGTTGACGCTTTCCTAATAGGCCCAAACTTTAAGGGGGCGTGGCTCGGCGCCACCGCATGATTTAAACGAAAAAAAATTTAAAATGGTCAGGCGGAAAAGACACCCCGACCCCGATAGTACATACGAAACGCTTAAAAACCATAATTCGTCTGAATAATAATAATTGGGTTCTAAGAAATTGTAATAACTATAATTAAAAATTTTGCATGCCTGAATAGGGTAGATGACATCATAAAACAATAATTCCGAGACACCAATCTCTAAAAAAAATATTTTGGGCCTGAAGACCGGATTTATTTTCTATCAATTGCTAAATTAGAGTTTTAGTTGCTTTGAAATCAATAAATAGTTGAGTCATTGAGTTGACTGAACAGTGACGTCACAGTTTGCTGTTGCCATACAAAATCTATGAGAGAACCGCGTTTTGACAGCTCTTAAAAAGTATATCAATTGATTGGTGTGTCATCTACCCCATTAGACAATACACTGAACTGCGCATGGACTTGACATTTGGAAATGTACTGTGTTGAGCAATAAACAAGTATTCGAATTTTGGTAGGTTAACAACGAAGTGGGCGTGGTAATTAACTATTTTGTCCTAATCTACCAGGAAAATATATTAATTACATGATTTTTGTGGTAGGGATGTAGTCGTTAAATTTTAATCACAATACTAAATAGGTTTTATTTTAAAACTATACGTACATAATAAGTACCGGAAAACCGCATATTTTGTGAATCACATTACCAAACATGAATTTTAATTAACTTGAAATTTATGATTTCATGTAAATTTTTATAAAATAAAAAAACTGGTTTATTCCTTATTTAATTATTTTCCCTTTACGACAAGGAATAACAACACCATACAAGTATTAATTTCCAATTAAAACCATTTATTATCATCATATTATCAGTATAGGAAAGTGCCTAACGTAACATTTACCGCCATATTGATTAACTCGTCACTGTAAAACCCGAAGTGGTTGCGTGACACCACAGTTTTCGAAGTGTCTACTGTACACTAGGTACTTAATGTTTCGTAGTTACTTAGGATATTAGCAGGAATAATAATAATATATAGTAATAGGAATGAATACTTTGTTACGAGTTCCACTGAATTTTACCTACCTATTAGCAAAAATGAATAAATAAATACCTAAATCTTGCGTAACCATTCGGTTTTGGAATAACACTATCTCAAACACTGTTTTAAGCTTTCACGGTTCATAAGTCTAAAAGGAGCTCGTGGCTAAATAATAACAGCCGCTCGGGTCGATCGTTAGGTTAAGCCATGCTTGCCTAGGTTGGTCTGTGGATGGGTGACCACCCATTACATACCGAGTTTCCTCCGTGCCCCGGAAAGCACGTTAAGCCGTTGGTCCCGGCTGTCATTTGTAGATATTTGACAGTCGTTAGGTAGTCAGAGACCCAAAAAGTCTGACAACCAGTCTTACCAAGGAGTATCATATTTCCCGGTACTAACTGGGTTGTGGAGGTCAGATAGGCAGTCGCTCCATATAAAATACTGGTATTCAGCTGCATCCGGTAAAACTGGAAGCCGACCCCAACTAAGTTGGGAAATGGCTAGGCAGATGTTGACGGTTCATAACTCTACTAAAAATATCACTTACGGGATATCTTCCGTGATTATTATTTATTTTTGAGCTCCCGATATTTCGACGCTGTCGCAAGCGCCATGATTACTGATTAATCAATAATCACGGAAGATATCCCGTGGGTAAAATTTTAAGAACACTGTCCCATGATTTTGCAATTTAAACACTATGATTACACTTTCATAATCGAATTCAATATGAAAATTTTACATAGATCTATAATGGTGTCGCTTCTGTTGTGCACAAACTAAACTTAATTTACTAAAAGGCAGTGCGAGAAAAGGACGGCTATAGCTATGCACTAAGTTAGAGATGTCAAACTAGTTTTTACGTACACCCTTCATTTGTATAGAAATATTAGTTCCAAGTAAATTTGACAGCTCTAAATTACGTCTGTCTCTTTCTCGTTTTATTAGAGAGAAAAAGATAGCAATAGCCTAAATTAAGTTTAGTTTGTGCACAACAGATTCGACACCATTGACTGCTTCGTTGGTCGACGGCCAAATATGCGGCCCTGGGTTCGCTTCCCGGGCCAGGCAAAGTGTTATTGGGTATTTCCATCAGGAATTCAGTAGCAGCCACGGAATCTGGATTTGAGGCCGTTTGTTGGCAATAGGCTCGCCCCATTACATGGGATTTGAACATAAGTGGCGAAATGTAGGTGTGCCATTAGATGCTCCTCTGCCTAACCCTTCGGGGATTACAAGCGTGACGTTTATATAGATTTCAGTTTTCTAACAGCTTTCATACAGGGTTTAAAAACCTCATCACGAAGCCATCAACCAAGCATTCTGTACACCAAACTAAGTAACTTTACGCAAAAATTATAGCTGGGAAACGACTTTTTTTTTGGGGTGAAAAATCATTTTTTGTGGTAGACTCAATGTAACGCATTCAAAACATTGTGCTGATGGATGGATTCAATAGTACGGGGGTCGTGGAGGTGTTTAAAGTAAAAATCTTACATTAAAAACTTGTATTAAAAATATATATGATCGCAATGACGAGGATGTTTTACACCCTTTATATCAATATCCACACCATAAACAACCACCATCATAACACAATTCATTCCTTATTTCTCAAATCTTCCTCTATTACCACGTTACTCAGTAATTTCTAGAAAGATTACGACCGCTTAACCTCAAGCCATTACCGACACAAATGGCTTAGATTACGAGTCGCGTTGATACCGCTCATAAAGATCTTACGTAGAAACAGAATGACATAACAAAGTGACGTATGTAATATAACTTATATTACATATGTCATTATCATATCATTATCGCTACTTTTATGACCGTTTTATTGCCACTGACTCGCGAAATGCAAAAATCTACAGACTGTGGTTCGGTGACGCAGTAAGGCGTAGTACAGATAGAATGTGGGGTGGAGTGGATGTGGACTTATCTGGGTCATGTTACTGTTGTATACTTTGATATCAGACCACTCACCTCCTGTTAAGCTCTAGCTCTTCTTGGAAAACCGATAAGTGTGTGTATAAGTGAAATTGTAGTGAAGAAAATACTGCAGCAGCTTAACTCGAAGGTTTTCAAACCTCTGTTCAAAGGATATAAGATTCTAGTTATAGCTTGATATTAGTTGTCTGTGCGCTGGTGATGATGAGCTTAATGAACCTTTTGAATCATTTTCTATTGTAATTCGACTATAAATAAAGTTGGGTCTTGATTGCGTTCGGTGCATAGAATTGCAAAAGGTCTAAGGGAATTTTTAGAAGAAGAAATTATCACTAAATTTGTGACGGAAGACTAATTCCCGTAACAAAAAAAAACGGAAAAAGTCGCTATCTGCCATTTCACAGAGAGAATCAACGTCAAAAAGTCAGAAATTTAGATAAAAAAGAATTTTTGACAGATTGGGTTCATAATAGAAACGGTTTTGAAAATACCGGAATTGCCGTCAATTGCCGGAATTGCTCACTGACAAGGCTCTTTTTAGAAACCTGCCATTGATGGTATATGACTATATTGATGTTCACCACGGAATATTAGAAGACATTGCCACTACACTTTTGAACTGTGTGCACCTCACTGCAATGTCTTTTAAAGGTCCCACTTCCCTTGAAAGGACGAAAGAAAAAATGTTTATTTGACATATGCCACAAAAAGACAAAATTACCTTTTAAAAAAAAGAAAAAAATAACATAAATAAAAAAAAATATGTGTCCCACGTCTGCGCCAAATAGGCCCAGTTCAGCAAACTGCCGGGCAACTAGTTCCCAATGCTTGTAGAGGTATGGACTAAAAAATGGCTACCTAGCTCTTCTAAAACTTTAATTAATAATAATAAATTTATTTTTTCTCCCACAAAGTACAGTTACAATATAGAGGTGTTACAAATATTGGAGGTACAAAGGTTTGTGGGAGTCAGAAGTTCAAACTAGGATACCCTGTGCTATGGACTCCTGGCCCCCCTCGCCGAGATTGACATTATGACAATTTTAGAGCGACATGTCATTGTAGGACTATTGTAAAAGAACTAATGAATAAAAAAAGAAATAAAATAAAAAAAATAAAAATGCGTGTGTGTGTTTGTGTGTGAAGTGTGAGTGTGAAGTGGAAGGTGTCGTTTGTGGTGTGGTGTTGTGTGTGTGTATGTGTATCTGTGTGAGAGAGAGAGTAAGATAGTGTAATGTGTGTGTACGTATATAGATGGATGTTTATACAAATGTGTGCGTGAGGGGGTGGCAGTATGTCGTTATGAGAAATGCTTTTTAACTGTTTGTTTCTAATTAGATCTGCAACTCACTTTTTATGTTCCACATTAAATGTCATTTTACATCCGCCACGCGCGTGTCTATTGTCGCACGTTTCATCTATGTGAACTAAGCCTTATAGCTAATCCCTGAATGGAATATCACTTCTTCTTTATAAGACGGTGATATTGTATAATAATCGTGATAACTTGCTTCAGTAGCTAGTGAGGTGTTCAGTAGTTATTATCGATAAAATAAGGATAAGAAAAGCAATAGGTTTCGTGAACTGTTTCCAATCGGTTTCATAAATGAGCTTCTTTATATTTGGGTGCATGAAAAAGTGAGTTCTTGAGTGAAAGTGAGTGTTGAGATATAAGACATAGTGTCTTTGTGATTTGTGTTATTATTTACAAGAAAACTGAAACCACCAACCAACCACCAACCACTCAACCAACCACCAAGACCAACCACTTAGGTACGTAGTTTTTTTGTTGTTTTTTCTTTGAATCTCTTTGGTTTGTTAGTCTGTTTCTTAATATTTACGCTCATTTAAAATACTCCATAACAAAAATAAGACCCTAATGAAATTATAATATTTATGTAAAAAGAAAAAAAAAAACATCAAAACATAAAGGGTGTAAAACACCTTATAACGAAGCCGAAAGGCACTTGTTTTCCTCGTCATTGCGATAATTTTTTTGTTCTATACCATACCTGGGAACCTTCTATTTACGGAGATAATGATGGGAGGAATTTGCCGTAATCTCCACGCTTGGCAGGCGGATTGGAGATCACAGTGATGAAAGACTAACAGAAAACGCTGCTGCCCATTCTCAGGTCTACGGAGGCGCAAGGTGTTCTGCCTCAGACATTAGTCGCCTTATACGACACCCGTAAGTGTAATGGGTTGGTTCTATTCTGTTCTGCCGGATACCACACTCCCTATTACATGGGACTTATAAATGGCGAAATGTGGGTGTACTATTTGGTACACCTCTGCCTAATCCTTCAAGGATAACCGGCGTGATGTTATCTATACTAATATTATAAAGAGGAAAGCTTTGTATTTTTGTATGTTTGTAACGAACGAATAAACTCAAAAAATACTTGACTGATTTGAGAAATTCTTTTACCGTTGGGAAGCTACACTATCTCCGGGTGACATAGGCTACTTTTTATCCCTGTATTCCTAAGGGAACGGGAAATACGTGGGTAAAACTCCGTGGCGTCCGCTAGTGTTATACATTTTAAGCTAGCTTACTATTTTCACATTTTTAATATAATATCGACAAAAAAAAAGAAATCTAAATCATAATAAGTAGGAATAAGGTCCATAACTAATCATAAGCTTAGACGTTTTTCTATATTAGTCTAACTCTTTCTTACGCAAGTAATTTATGGTCCTATCTCGCTCACACTCCTCAATTTCAGATAATCTCCTGTGATGAATGAAAATGGATCCTCATAAAATTCTTTCATAAAGCGTTTGTCTGAACGATGGCGCTGATCTTAATAAAAAATAAGGTAGGCAGAAAAGAGGATTCTATGAAAAATCAAAGAGGATTTAAGTAGATTTTAAAAGTATAAATATACAGGCTGTAAAAGACCTCATCACTAAGCCGTCAACCAAGCATTCTGTACATCAAACTAAGTAGCTTTACGGAAAAATTATTACTAGGAAACACACACACAGTTGGGATTTTGACCTTACTTTAAAAAATCAAAATCAAAATCAATCAAAATCCTTACTTTTTGACAAGTTTTTTTTAAATACAAGTTTTTAATGTAAGATTTTTACTTTAAACACCTCCACGACCTACGTACTATGCAATTCATCCATCAGCACAATGTTTTGAGTGCGTTACATTGAGTTCTACCACAAAACATGATTTTTTACCCCAAAAAAAGTTGTTTCCTAGTAATAATTTTTCCGTAAAGCTACTTAGTTTGATGTACAGAATGCTTGGTTGACGGCTTAGTGATGAGGTCTTTTACAGCCTGTATATTTATACTTTTAAAATCTACTTAAATCCTCTTTGATTTTTCATAGAATCCTCTTTTCTGCCTACCTTATTTTTTATTAAGATCAGCGCCATCGTTCAGACAAACGCTTTATGAAAGAATTTTATGAGGATCCATTTTCATTCATCACAGGAGATTATCTGAAATTGAGGAGTGTGAGCGAGATAGGACCATAAATTACTTGCGTAAGAAAGAGTTAGACTAATATAGAAAAACGTCTAAGCTTATGATTAGTTATGGACCTTATTCCTACTTATTATGATTTAGATTTCTTTTTTTTTGTCGATATTATATTAAAAATGTGAAAATAGTAAGCTAGCTTAAAATGTATAACACTAGCGGACGCCACGGAGTTTTACCCACGTATTTCCCGTTCCCTTAGGAATACAGGGATAAAAAGTAGCCTATGTCACCCGGAGATAGTGTAGCTTCCCAACGGTAAAAGAATTTCTCAAATCAGTCAAGTATTTTTTGAGTTTATTCGTTCGTTACAAACATACAAAAATACAAAGCTTTCCTCTTTATAATATTAGTATAGATAACATCACGCCGGTTATCCTTGAAGGGTTAGGCAGAGGTGTACCAAATAGTACACCCACATTTCGCCATTTATAAGTCCCATGTAATAGGGAGTGTGGTATCCGGCAGAACAGAATAGAACCAACCCATTACACTTACGGGTGTCGTATAAGGCGACTAATGTCTGAGGCAGAACACCTTGCGCCTCCGTAGACCTGAGAATGGGCAGCAGCGTTTTCTGTCAGTCTTTCATCACTGCGATCTCCAATCCGCCTGCCAAGCGTGGAGGTTACGGCAAATTCCTCCCATCATGGGAGAGGCTTATGTCCAGCAGTGGACGTTATGGGCTGTTGTTGTTGTTGTTGTAATAGGGGGCGAGCCTATTGCAAACAACCGAGCACAAATCCGGACCCCGTGGCTGCTACTGAGAAATTCCTGATGAAAAAACCCAATAACACTTTGCCCGACCTGGGAATCGAACCTGGGACCTCATGCTCAGCAGACCAACGACGCTGTCTAGTTTCCAAGTTTGTGACAAGTCATGGTTTGTAAAATTTTCGAAAATAGAAATCCTGTAAGATAACTTAAAACTTCTTGATAAGATTTGAAACCTATTTGGAGGCAACTCAGAGAACGAATTCGATTGGACGAATACGAAATACATTCGTATTTTGAATAAAAGTTCAGTCTTCTGTCTTTCTTAATCGCACTTTACTTTGATACATTTTGATTTAACTGTTGGTCTCTTTTGCAAAACCGTGTTGAAAAGTATTAGAATCTGGTTTTACATATCGTCGGCGCCATTTCAGTACCTTCCACATCTACATTTTTGGGTTACAACCGATGTTAAAGAAAGATCTTGTTTCTATGCTTACAACACCTGTTTATTTACTTCCCACTTCCTGAAAATTCTCGCCTGCTTAACAAACTTCAGGTAATATTTTTAATCATTTCTAACTTCATCAATAAACTATTGTAGTAGTCGGATCAGGGTAAGCGCAAACATGTGCGAGTGGCAATAACTCAAACAGTGTTATAGAACTACTGCGAACATTGCCGAATATGATGTGGAAAACTTCGATGGATAGTTTTAATTATACGGTACGGTAATGTTCGAACTTATTCCCGAACAGTGCGAATCCGTTTCGCTTTGTTTTAGAACCGCTTACAACTTCACACACTAAATTAAACTATTGATTCAAAGTTCAAATGTATTTGGTGGCGTACGTGTATGACCCAATGTATAAACGAGAACATGGATGAAACAAAAAGAGTATGTAAGAATTTTACCAGGTGGAATTCTGTAGCTTTTACCCATCCCCAGGGGAAAAAGACGTGTAACGAACGAGAACTCTGCAAGTAAGAACAGTGTTTTAGAACTATTTAAAAATAGTAAAAAGTTTGTGACAAAGTGATACTCCTTCATCACTTGCGCGCTGTCAATTTTTATTACTGGCCAGTGTAGTGCTTCCTTTTATTTAATTTTGAATTTAGAACTTCGTGCTGACTTTTTCATACAGAATTCAGTAAAAAGCCGCTAGCCTTGTTAGGAATTTATCAGCCAAAGAAAGTAGAAGCTAGCAGAAGAATAGTCATAGAAAAATTGTGATTCCATGCTTCAGTGACAGTAACGTCTTGTAGCCAAATGACAAAATTCCCAATATTGACACTTTTTTTAATACGTTGCCCCGTCTAAAAATTTCTTCTGTATCGTGGGTGCGTTTACAAACATGTGAACTCATATGCAAACATCCAGACCTGGAACAACAACCTGTAGTAGGCCATACAAATATTTGTTCCGTGCGGGGATCGAACCCGCGACACGCAGCGCAGAAGCCAGTCGGTCAGCCACTGCGTCAACCGTGCCGTCAAAAATACAAACGAGCAATGACCGGTTGTCTCTTGCAAGTGATCAATGATTTGGTTCGCACTGACTCGTTTATCGTATCATTATCATCGTAATTTTTTTGCCCTTATCTCAATTCATTTGGGGTCGTCGCAGCATGTCTTCTTCCATACAAGACTTCTATATTACTCGTCATCTCATCAAATACCTCCTCTCTAGCCATATCATCCTTTACACCAGTGTTTTTCAACCTGCCGGTCGCGACCCCCGGGGGGGTCGCAAGAGGTCGCGGTCGCGGTCGGTCAAAACTACCGCAATAAACAAAACAATGAAGCCTAAAAAGATAGATTTATGAAGAAAACGTTAAATAGGATAATTAAACATTTGTGTGTTCATATAAATTAACAAAATAAAAACCTATTACCTAGTACTCATCCATGAGGAGCTCGTGGCTGAATAATAACAGCCGCTCGGGTCGATCGTTAGGTTAAGCCGTGCTTGCCTAGGTTGGTCTGTGGATGGGTGACCACCCATTACATACCGAGTTTCCTCCGTGCCTCGGAAAGCACGCTAAGCCGTTGGTCCCGGCTGTCATTTGTAGATCTTTGACAGTCGTTAGGTAGTCAGAGGCCCAAAAAGTCTGACAACCAGTCTTACCAAGGGGTATCATATTACCCGGTACTAACTGGGTTGTGGAGGTCAGATAGGCAGTCGCTCCATGTAAAATACTGGTATTCAGCTGCATCCGGTTAGACTGGAAGCCGACCCCAACATAGTTGGGAAAAGGCTAGGCAGATGATGACCTAGTACTCATCCATCTTACTGAGGTTTCGCTTGTTCATTAACTAATTACTCCCATTGTGGATCCGTTTTTGCTACACTGAGAATTAAATCGAATTCCAAATTATGCAAATGCATATAAAAAAAATGTAGGGATTTAATATTTGTAAAATAATAAAATAAATGAAAAAAAAACGCGAAGGGTCGGGGTTCGCCAATATGTTTTCATGCTATGGGGGGTCGTGTCATGAAAAAGGTTGAAAAACACTGCTTTACATATCCCATCCACATTCATTCTCAAATTTAATTTAAATTACGTTCGTATCAGTAATTCTTAAAATGGGTCTACCCCGTACCACAACTGAAAGCAAACATCGTTCATGAATCAGATCCGATCGTAACGTTTCTATCTATCATCGCTCTGGATAATATCGGTCGGCACGATAGATTGATCTTGACTAATGATCGACAGATGCCGCAGACAGATGAGAATGCCCAGTGGCAGGGAATGGCGCTTTTAGATGAGATATTTTTTGGATTGTTGGTTTTTTTTTATTTCTGATAGAAAAGTATTTATTGAACTTACACAGGACATAGCAAAAACACAAAGATAGAATAGACATGACAAAATTATATAAAAAAGTAAACAAGAGAAAAAAAACCAATCACAATGGTCCTGTGCAAGACCAAAAGGCTCCTATCTCAGCAAGGTGCTGTGACATTAAAAAAAAAGCCACAGTGCTGGTATTCTGATAGGGCCCAGAGTGATGCCACGGTCATAAACGAATCTAAATTTATAACACAAAATAATAATAATATAAATATTTAAAGTGTAACAAATTTAAGATATAGAATAAAAATATAATTTTATCTACACCCAACGTCACCACAGTTTGTCTATGCATGGTTGCATGGCAACACTGACAGAGACGCGGGCGCAGCCATTTGTGTCAGCGAAGAAAAACCAGAACAATAAATCCATCCCCTTATCCTGGACCTATATTTATATCTAGAACCTAAAGGTCTTCTTCTTCTTCATCGTGTGTTAGTGCCTAACCTTGTGTCGGAGTTTTCATGCCGCCCATAGGTTTCTGACTTGGCTTTACATGCTGTCAAGAAATATCTCTCAGGCATGCTGAAACCGGCTGATTTCAGCATGCCTGAGAGATATTTCTTGACAAAGCGGGCTCGCTTAGCATGAACGTCGTAGAAACGAAAGAGAATCGACAAATCTTTTGTTCATCTGTCATTGAATCGACAAAATGACAGATGAACAAAAGATTTGTCGATTCTCTTTCGTTTCTACTGCGTTCATGCTAAGCGGGCAGCATGCCCGCCTCGCGATGTTTTCCTTCAACCTAAAGGTAGAACATTTGTACATCTGTCATCAATCTAACGTGCCAACTGTTTATAGTCTCCGCCAGATAAGTAAGAATTAAAGGTCATTAACCCGCATACATTTATTCAAATACATAATTCCGAAAACATAAATAATGACATAAACTTGTCTCGAAACGACCTTTGTCGTGATCCTTGACTTTTTCATAATGTATTGTCGGGGTACCTACGCAGAGAAATCATGGAAAGAGCAATGACCTTTAATTCTTACTTATCTGGCGGACACTATAATATTGATGATGGTATGTGGTATGTGGTATTCTGATTAGATATAATATAATAGAGGAAAATAAACACTGATATTTTTGCAAACGCCTAAAGTTGTTTTAAAAATATCACACAGAGACCACAAATGGTATGTTCTCACGCCAAGTGAAATCATAAATGATGGAATCAGAAATAGACCAACGCTAACATTTTAGTCATGTTCCATGAAACTTCCAAAAATATCTCTTGACTTTATTTATTTAACCTCGTTATATAAATAAAGACAAGAGATATTTTTAAGAGAGGTAACTCACTGCTCAAAATATCTTTCCATTTTTATTCACATTAGGCTTTGCTGTCATTCATATTTTTTTACAAGCTTTTATTTATTTAACAGATAAACAATTCACCACAATCTGTAAATCTTTACTCTGACGTCACTCTTCATTCACGAACGTACATTAAAGACTTCGAGAAACTTTAAAAGGACATTTGGGTGAATTTCAACAAGTCCTACAAAATCTTCATTTCCGTGTTTTTTTTCATCTTAAGTTTTTTTAAAAAACAAAAACGCTTTTATTAAAGTTTTTGATAATGTATAATATTCTTGCTTAATGTCTAGCAGATAACTTAAAAAACTAACGATATTATCAGGATTAAAAATTTCGTGTCACGGCGATGAAACATGCGTGCACGGCAATGAAACAAGCGTCCACGGCAATGAAAGAACTGTGCCACGGCAATGAAAGAATCAATCCACGGAAATTAAAAAATATTTTATTTAATGAGATAGACAGATAGATAGAATAAAAATTACTGTTTATAAGAGGTCTTGATTCCAACACTTGTATGGGAGTAAAACTTGGGTAAAGAGATATTACAAAAAAAGAATAATAATAATAATAAGAGCTTCGATGACCATCTATCGAAGCTCTCTTTAGGCGGTTGGATCAAGGGCCTGATTCAGAAGGCAGTACTCCTCGATACGGCTCGCATTGTGAGGAGGTTCCTGTCTCTGCAGCCCTAACCACCGGTGGCTTGGACCCTGCTCCCGACACCGGCGGACTACTATTTTTTTATATTTTTAAGTGTTTTTTTTTGTATCGTTTTATTTTGAGAAATACTTAAAAATGTAATTATATAAGGATGTAAATAAATAAACGGAATAATAATAATAATTTATTCAAAAATACATAAGGTAAACGATTACAGTTTTTCTTAAATCTATGCCAAGTTCACCTATAAGCTGTGAGCCTGAATGAGAGTACAATAAGTAAACAAAGATTGTTGAATTACACTCGCAACACTACTTAGAGACTTTAATACTACAGTCTTTCTTTTCTTATACATACTCCCATTCTTCCTTTTGTAATATCTATCCAAATCTTACTCCCATACACAATCTGTCTGGGTTTGCCTTTCCCTCTCGGAGACAGGCGTGATCAGATATATTTTTGCACTTGACAAAACAAAATAGCTTCTTCAGAAAACGTATATTGTGATCTCTAGCAAGTAAGATGCATTTTCAAAATAACAAGGTACTAAATTTTTCTCCTAATCATACCATGGCGATGAAAACACAAGTCACGGAAATGAAATACCTGACAACGGCAATGAAACTAAATTGTTTTACAAGGCATGGCAATGAAATTTTTTTCATTGCCGTGTCTTTTTTTTCATTGCCATAGCAAATTTCGGCCACGAAAACCACGGCAATGAAATCACGGCGATGAAAATCAAGGCAAAAAATATAAATAACAAAAAAATTATTAACTATTCGAAGAAATAAACACTTCACAAATTAACATATGAGAAATGGTGTTCTATCGAATGCTTACTCATGAAGACAAACTTATTCAAATATATAGTTATACCTATCCACGGCGATGAAAGAAAAAATGTCCAGTAACATAAAATTTGAATACTTATATTTATGGCGCGAAAACGCAGGCACGTGTGTACGTCCTTCCACGTTGAGCACTTAGGCAGCACTAATATGCAACGTTTAGCATACCGGGAGGGGGGACGCAAGTCGTAGGTAAAACAATATCCTTGAACATGATTAGGACACGGCGATGAACGGTAGTTCTGGGATAAATGATTTTTTATTAACCATTCGTTGTATTGTTTAAATATTTGAATAAATGTATTCCGTAACAATACTTAAACTATTCATGTATCAAATAAAACAAGGTTTTAATATAAATAACCAATAGATTTTATTCAATGAAGAATACTATACAACAAGGTGAAGTGTGGACAAACACGGCAATGAAAGATTTCGAGGTTTAATTATTTTTTTTGGAGTATCCATTAATCCAATTAAATAAAATATTTAGTGCTACACATAGATTACTATTTCACCTAACCGGAAAAAAATGTGAGAACATTATAACTATGTTTTTTAGTACCGATTTCATTGATGCCACGCAATTTTCGGTCCCGGGAAATTCACTCATTTCCATATTTTATTAAGGCCCGACATACATCCGGAATTTTCCGAACACGTCTGGCATTTTACCATTATGAAATAACTATTATGTTTTTTAGGGTACTCCCTTATATCTCCTAAAAATTTTTGTCCGAAAATCATTATCCATAAAACGTTTGCTATAAACTTCAGTTACCATAATGTTCAAAATCCCGAAATTTTGTTTTACATAATTAGCTTTATTTCTAAAACTGTTCTTTCATAATATCGAATACTATAATAATTGAATCTTCTAATTTTATATGCCATAAAGTCAATTATCCTAAGTGTTTTATTGTATAATGTGTATTATTCCTAATGTTCATATAAGTGTAATACAATTTTTGGTCCTAAAACATTTGCAATAAATTAGGTTTTATTGACAGAAACGAATCGCTGTAAATCCGACCCCACGCAGTCTTGTCTGCCCTACCCCTAGAGTGTAATTTAAAATCGCGTAGGCGCGGAGGGGCGAGGCGGCCCGCGAGTTGAGGAGCAGGTGGTTGTAGCACTCGCCGCCGCTGCTGAGGCTGGCCGGCGAAGCCGGCCAGCAAGCCGAAGCTGCGGTGGTGAGCGTTAAACACATCTGCGACGATAAGCTCGCGAGGGACCGCCGCAGACCCGCAGCGCCGGAGCCGTGACAGAAACCATGCCTGCTGCATGTTGCTTGCTCGCTTGCATGCTGCATGCTTGCTTACATACTGTATGCGTGCTTGCATGGTTGCTGTAAGCTTGTTGCATGCTTGCTGCATGTTGCTTGCTCGCTTGCATGCTGCATGCTTGCTTGCATACTGTATGCGTGCTTGCATGGTTGCTGCAAGCTTGTTGTATGCTTGCTGTATGCTTGCTGCATGCTTGCTGCATGCTTGCTGCATGCTTGCTGCCTGCTTGCTGTATGCTTGCTGCTTGCTCGCTGCATGCTTGCTGCATGATTGCTGCATGTTTGTTTGCATACTTATTACAGGGTAAAATAAAATCCACATAATTATGTTCACACTCAACTGTGTTATAACGATTAACAGGTTTGATTGATTGATTTTCTGCCTTTTAATGACTACCTATATGAAATGTATGCTAACTTTCTGCGATATGATGGTTCTACTTTTTAATTCTTACAAATTTCATAAGAGCAATATTGTATAAAAATGTGTTTTGTTGAGAGAAGTTCATAGCATAGCAAAAGCTAAGTAATACTTACTTTACTGTAGGTACCCGTAATTACAGACACAATTAAAATAACAATGTTCTGTTCCCTTTTGGGAACGTCTGGGAACATACCGGTTTGTTTTAAAAATATTATTAAGATCTAAACTTTTTTATTTTTTTATTTAGGATTTTTAACTATTATTGAAAACGATTTTAAGTGTTTTGTATATTATTGATTGTAATATTTATGACAAACGGGTTTAGAGCATTTTGTATTTAGGAATTTCAATTTTATAGCATGTGATATTATGTGATATTAAGTTCGGGTAAGTTATCATTCGGACAAATGATGATTAGGACAAAAAAAGTTATGGCACTTTAAATTATGAATAAAAAAGTTAGGTAATACAATAGAGAACCGTTTTTTAGTGTTACAACAGTTCTCAATCAAATTCATTTTAGAATAGGCTAGTTTCCACCATCAATAAATTGCAAATCTCTTTAGTCCGTCAGTTAGAGTGGAAAATAATGGACTAGTATTTTTGTTTTTGTAAATCAATGAATATTGACAGATAAAACGCATCAGAACTCGAGAGTGGGGGCTCGTGTCGTCACAACGAACTAAAAATTATAGCACGGGGCGTGACGTATTGAGAATTTTAAAAGCGTCGTATCTTCGTCAATTTCGGTTTACGCAACAAAAGAAAAAATATGTGTCTAATATTTTTTGATAACTGACGGACTAATTAGTTTTTTTCAGGACACAAAGCTATTGAGTTAATATTTAATTTTATACAGTTTGCTGTGCCCTACAGGGTCCGTAATTGTTCCTTAGCTTTAAGCCCATTGTAAGATCTTCACACATTAAGGAATGCAAATAAAGATATGAATATGAATATGATTGCAGAGGTAATCCTAAAAGGTCCGGAATTTTACAACAATGAGAAAACAACAAACATTTGATATCAAAATATTTTTTTTTTTGAATAAATTCAGTTAAATTATATTCATCATCATCATTTGAGCCATAGGACGTCCACTGCTGGACATAGTCCTCCCTACTACACTACTACAACAGCCCATAAAGTCCACTGCTGGACGTAAGCTTCCACCATAATGGGAGGAATTTGCCGTAATCTCCACGCTTGGCAAGCGGATTGGAGATCACAGTGATGAAAGACTAACAGAAAACGCTGCTGCCGATTCTCTGGTCTACGGAGGCGCAAGGTCTTCTGCCTCAGACATTAGTCACCTTGTACGACACCCGTGAGTGTAATGGGTTGGTTCTATTCTACTCTGGCGGATACCATACGGCCAGGCCTCCCTAAGTGTCCCCACATTGACTGGTCCCGTGCGACTCGCATCCAGTGGATTCCCGCAACCTTCACCAGGACATCGGTCCACCTAGTGGGAGGTCTTCCAACGCAGCGTCTTCTGGTTCGCGGTCACCACTCCAGAACTTTTCGGCCCAATCGGCCATCCGTTCTGCGAGCAATCTGCCCTGCCCACTGCCACTCGAATTTGGCAATTCTTCGGAGTACGTGGGTAACCTTGGGTCTCTTACGGATGTCTTCATTTCTGATTCGACCTTCAAAGGTCGAAACGAAGTCGTAACGACTGTTAAAGATGTACAAATGACAGCCGGGACCAACGGCTTAACGTACTTTCCGAGGCAGGGAGTAAACTAGGTATGTAATCCTTGCTCACCCATCCACCGACCAACCTAATCAAACGCGGCGTAACCTGAAGATTGACCCGAGTGGTTGTTATTTTTAGCCACGAGCTCCTCTCCCTAATCTATCCTTCTAAAAACATTTTCTTTATTATTAAGGAAAATCATGCTAACGAATTTGTGGTTTAATCGGCACCATTTCCTCGTAATTCCAATTAATTCAATATAGGAAATGATTCTACGGTTTTCGAATCGTATTACCGGGCATTAGTCGTGCACTCAGCTGAGGGTAATCCCTTTAAGAAAACGGCTTAAGCTATTAACTGTGTAATGCCTACACAAGGCTCTGTCATCTCTGTTCTTGGCTTATAGTTTTCTTTATATTCCCATACGGAAAAGCTAACTGGACCGACTTCATTATCCGTCAATTACGTGGAGTCATTAATTTAATAAATAAGGGTTCCTATTAAATATTTTTTTGGTTCTAGAGTTCGATTCCCAGTTCGGACAAAGTGTTATTAGGTTGTCAGAAACAGCCACGGAGTCTGGATTTGTGCCCGGTTGATGGCAATATTTTATTTTATTTTACTTTATTGGGACATTTAACAGTTACACATTACAATGAAAGTATGACAAAATAAGCTTAAAACAAAATAAACGTGTAAACGTGTTAAATGCGTGCATTATTAATACAGAAAATTAAGTACAAACTAATTTAGGGATAGTATAATAGTAAGTATCAGATGGCTACTTTAAGGATTCAATAGCCATCCTTTTGAACTTAAAGTGTGTGAGCGCGAAAATATCAAGTTCGATAAAAATGTGTGTTATACGTCTAGGTCTGTCCAATATAGGCTCACCCCTATTATAAGGGACTTAAACATAACAATCATATCATGAATTGAATGATATTTTATGATTATTAATGATTTCTTTACTATTTAATCTGTTTCAGTTGTATTTTTCTTGTGTATGGGTATTTTTGCCTGCAATAAAACACGTTTTTTTTATAACTGGCGAAACGTCGGTGTACTATGTATTAGGTACACTTCTGGCATACCTTTCCCTTTGGGAAAGGACATGCGTGATGTTATAAGTAGGTAACTTTACAAGTAAACGATAGAAACTAAGCCTTACAGTTACTATTAGCCCACGCTTTCCCACTACTGGGCCAAGGTCACCCTATGACTTAGCTTACGTTATCCTACTGCTAGCCAAAGTCCTCGTCCCATGACTTCCAATAGGCTTGTGTCCTGAAAAAGTCTAATACCCTAAGTCTGTCAGTTAGATTATCAAAAAAAAATTGACACGTATTGTTTTTTTTGTTACGTAAACCAAAATTGACGAAGAAACGACGCTTTTAACATTCTCAATACGTCACGCCGTGCTATAATTTTTAGTGCGTTCTGACGTCACGAGCCCCCACTCCCGAGTTTTGATGCGTTTTATTTTTGTCAATATTTATTGATTTACAAAAACAAAAAATACTTGTCCATTATTTTCCAATACTCTAACTGACGGACTATAACTGATGGAAATAAATTTGCAATTTATTGATGGTGAAAACTAGCCTATTCTTCCGATTGAGGGCAAATGTAGACAGTGCGACAGGTCACTGGAACAACTTGCGACCCACGGATGCCCCTCAAGTTAGAGGGGAAAATATACAACTCCGTGATTAGACCTGTCGTACTGTATGGATCGGAATGCTGGGCTGTGAAGAAGATGGATGAAAAAAGATTGCATGTAGTAGAGATGAGCATGTTGAGGTGGATGTGTGATGTGACAAGAATTGATAAAATAAGGAATGAGTATATTAGAGAAAGTGTGAAAGTTGCGCCAGTTACAGAAAAATTGAAAGGGAATCGACTGTCTTGGTATGGGCATGTGATGAGGAGGGAAGAATATAAATGTTGATGGATGGAGAGGGAGAGGAAGATCAAGGAAACGATGGATGGATTGTGTGAGGAGTGATATGAGGGAAAAGGTGTAAATGATTGTGTGACGGTTGGCAGGGGAGAATGGAAGAAGAAAACGTGTTGCGCCGATCCCAAGCAACGTGGGATAAGGGCGGGAAGATGATGATGATGAGGGCAAATGTGGACTACTCCTCGTTGGTTTTGTTCACCTCATCCTGGTATCTTCTACGAGGTCCACCGCCTGACGCGACACCTTTTGGCTATGAGTGTAGATAGATAGATAAGACATATAGGTATTTAGTGCACACAAAAGACATAGCACAACACACAGAAGTACGACTAAATGATACAATTAACATTTGTAACCTAATAAAAACTCGATAAAATCTAAGAAACGAGTTACTATTAACTAAAACCTTTTCCAAAGGAATAAATCAAAACGTAATAAAGGATCAGAACATTTCTGAGAATTAATAATGAAGGCAGCAAATTAAATATTTTAATGAGCGGTGTATAGTTACAGCGATAATTAAAATATGATATTAAAACTTCCCTGTCCAATTATCTTAATTTTCTTTGTTTATTCACGCACCGATTCAAAACTAAAGTTTATTTAAGACTAGCTGACGTCCCGCGGTTTCACCCGCGTAGTTCCCGTTCCCGTGAGAGTACGGGAATAAAATATAGCCTATAGCACTCACGAATAATGTAGCTTTCTACCAGTGAAACAATTTTTAAAATTGGTTCATTACTTCCGGAGATTACCCCCTACATACAAACTTACAAACAAATATTACCTCTTTATAATATTAGTATAGATACCCACAGTTAAAGTCACATTTTGTCGCGGGCCTGTAGACGGTGAGTAATGAGCTAGCTCGCCGTCCGTCCATCTTATGACGACAGGCCGTGTCGACGGCGCGTTCGTGTTCCACGCGCGCCTCAAAGAGAGTCAGCAAAAGGAAGGGGTCCGCAACGACCGATGCCTGCCGGGGTTGCGGGACTGTTCGAAAGAGATACCGCGGCTCCGGAACACAAAGGGCGATGAAGGAACATGGATGGGTTTTAGTCCAATGATATTATATAGTAAAAAGAGGTAGATATCGCACTAGCACGCAAAAATTGTTGAGGACAAAGTGATACAATTGTTGCACTTTGATAGCTAGCTATCTCTTTCTATCTTATAAGTTCCGTATTATCTATCGCTGTCGTAGTTTAAAATTACTCGCAACGATATCTGAACGCCATTCAGTATGAACATGGCGTATCTTCTTTATAATATCATTGTTTTAGTCAGTAAAAGTCTGACACTCCCTTCCGCTCTACCCAGAGCTCCCCTCATTTGATGATTTCCCATCCGAAAAAAAGGTCACCTTTTTTGCCGAAAGGAATATTTCGGACATGTTACTCCATAAATTACTAAGTTACATAACATAACATCACGCCTGTAATCCCCGGAGGGTTAGGCAGAGGTGTACCTAATAGTACACCCACATTTTACCATTTATGTTTAAGTCCGATGTAATATGGGGCGAGCCTATTGCCATCAACCGGGCGCAAATCCAAACTCCGTGGCTGATACTGAAAAAATCCTGATAAAAAAGAAACCCAATAACACTTTGCCCGACCTGGGAATCGAACCCAAGACCTCATGCGCAGTAGTCGCGCTTCGACCACTAAACCAACAAGGTAGTAAAATTAAGGCAGTCGAAATGATTAAATTGCTCCGTTACATATCATATCGCATTTTACAAGAATTTTTGTCATCTAAAGGGTGTAAAACACCTCTTAACGAAGCCGAAAGGCACTTGCTCTCCTCGTCATTAGTATACGTATACGCAAAAATTATTGCTGGGAAATTACTTTTTATTTTGGCGTGAAAAATCACGTTTTACGGTAAAACTCAATGTAACGCACTCAATACATTGTGCTGGGGATGGATTGAATAGTACAAGGGTTGTGGAAGTGTTTAAATTAAAGTTCTTACATTAAAAACATGTATTTAAAAAAAAAAACTTGTAAAAACGTTGAAACTTTGACCCCCAACCAGAACCAGAACCTTTGTCCATAACCAGAAGGTTCCCAGGTATGGTCTAGAACAAAAAAATGATCGCAATGATGGCGAGCCGTGTGGCCGTGTGGTATCCGGCAGAGTGGAATAGAACCAACCCACTACACTCACGGGTGTCGTATAAGGCGACTAATGTCTGAGGCAGAACACCTTGCGCCTCCGTAGACCAGAGAATGGGCAGCAGCGTTTTCTGTTAGTCTGTCATCACTGTAATCTCCAATCCGCCTGCCAAGCGTGGAGATTACGGCAAATTTCTCCCATCATGGGAGAGGCTTATGTCCAGCAGTGGACGTTAAGGGCTGTTGTTGTTTTTGTTGATGGGGAGAACAAGTGCCTTTCGGTTTCGTCTTTTTACACCCTTTATACATACACTGCTAAAATCATAACCCTGCCTTTTAGCTTCACCTTAATCGAGTAAAAAGTGAAATCTAAGAAAGAAAAAGTTGCATTTCTAACATTTTTATCAAAGTACTAGCTGACGTCCAGCGGTTTCACCCGCGTAGTTCCCGTTCCCGTGGGATTACGGGAATAAAATATAGCCTATAGTACTCACGAATAATATAGCTTTCTACCAGTAAAACAATTTTTAAAATTGGTTTATTACTTTTGGAGATTACCCCCTACATACAAACTTACAAACATACAAACTTACAAACAAATGTTACCTCTTTATAATATTATTATTATTATTACTAGCTGACGTCCCGCGGTTTCACCCACGTAGTTCCCGTTCCCGTGGGATTACGGGAATAAAATATAGCCTATAACGCTCACGAATAATGTAGCTTTCTACCAGTGAAACAATTTTTAAAATTGGTTCATTACTTTCGGAGATTACCCCCTACATAAAAACTTACAAACAAATGTTACCTCTTTATAATATTATAATAAGAGCTTTATTCCCGCACCATTTGAACCTAGTGACTTGTAAAATGCACCCCTGCACACTTAACACATAAAATGCAGGGCATTAAATTTTTACAGGGTGGACATAGCTATAGATAGATAGTAGTCGGTATAAAGTTTATATCCTCATCTTAATGGAGATCGAGAAATAATGGGACTCGGAAAACCGGTGGGAAAAGGTCTTTTAAAAATGTCTTGACTGGTGCTTACACGTGACTCGTGGCTAAATAATAACAGCCGCTCGGGTCGATCTTTAGATTAAGCCGTGCTTGCCCAGGTTGGTCTGTGCATGAGTGACCACCCAATACATACCGAGTTTCATCCGTGCCTCGGAAAGCACGTTAAGCAGTTGGTCCCGGCTGTCATTTGTGATCTTTGACAGTCGTTACAGGTAGTCAGTGGCCCAAAAAGTCTGACAACCAGTCTTTCCAAGGGGTATCGTATTACCTAGTACTAACTGGGTTGTGGAGGTCAAATAGGCAGTTGCTCCATGTTAAATACTGGTATCCAGCTGCATCCGGTTAGACTGGAAGCAGACACCAACATAGTTGGGAAAAGGCTAGGCAGATGATGATTCAAGAACATATAGACTGCATACACAAAAGTGATATAACAGATAAATCTATAGAATATGTACTAGAGTTATGTGCTACTGAATTGCCTAAAGAAAACTTATTAATTATAACTATGTATTGGAATAGAAGAGAGGAAGAAGTATTTCACCAACAACTTAAACTAATCCTAAAATATATAAATAACAAATATTCTAAACTAAATATTATAGGAGGCGACTTCAACATTAACATACTATCAGATAACCTTAAATCGAACCAATTCATAAATTTAATGCAGGAATATAAATTTATCCAACACATAAAAAGCCCGACACGTGTGACGCCAAACACAACCACATGCTTAGATTTAATATTCACAAATTTTAAATTCAACGATATGTACACGACTGTAGAAGAACTGGGTTTTTCAGACCATAATAGTACCATTTTACATTTGAACTTACCTAAACAAACAAAAAAAATCGCCTGGCACGTGAAGAAAAGATTTTACAATCACACAAATATATTAAAATTTAAGTCTAAATTACAGGAAATAAATTGGAATGATATCATTACAACAGGAAAAGATATAAACAGAAATTATGAAGCGTTTAATGACATACTCATTAACATACTAAATCAGTGTATGCCATTAAAAAAATTAAAATTGAAACCAAATTATAAGAAATACTGGCTCACCGTAGGCATAAAAAACTCTTGCAAAAATAAACGATTATTAAAAATACTAACAACTAAAACTAACAACCCGATAATAACTAGACATTATAAAAAATATGAAAAAATTTTAAAGAAGACAGTAACGACAGCAAAAAAACTACACTATAAAAATAAAATTATTACTTCTAATAATAAAGTTAAGACAATGTGGAGCATAGTAAATGAACTTACAAATAAAAAAATAGCGAGTGAGAAATGTAACATAACCCTACAAACAAATAATAGCGTAACTTCTGAACCCCAAGAGGTTGCAAATATATTTAATGATTTTTTTGCTTCAATCGGGGAGGCTACAAACAACTCAACCGGCAAACCGAAAGGATTTCCTGTTGTATGTCCTACAAAAAATTCAATCTTTCTCAGCCCAATTGACCCCTACGAGGTTAACACATTAATAAAAAATTTGAAAAATAAAAAAAGTCACGGCGTTGACGACCTTCCACCTACCTTATTAAGAAAATGTGCAGATGAATTAACCTTACCATTCTATAAATTATTAAATCAATCATTTGAAGAAGGAGCTTTCCCCAATCTATTAAAAAAAGCTCTGATAAAACCCATCCACAAAAAGAATTCCAAAACTGATCCGAATAACTACCGCCCCATTGCCCTCTTACCGACAGCTTCCAAAATATTTGAAAAAGCCATGTGTAATCGAGTTTATGCGTTTTGTGAAAAATATCATGTATTTAATGACTGCCAAAACGGTTTCCGAAAAAACCGTTCTACTACCTTAGCCGTTTACAAATATATCCAAAAAGCCCTTGATATAATTAACGAAAAAAAGTACGCGATAGGACTTCTACTTGATATGACTAAGGCATATGATAAAGTACAATTTGAAATATTATTGAATAAACTTTATAGTATAGGACTCCGCGGCAAATGTTATGACTGGTTTGTGTCTTATTTGAAGCACAGGGAACAAATAGTTGAAATCGAATATTACAACAACAATAAAAATGAAATAGAATTAATAAGATCCGACAGCAAACAAATCACTGCCTCAATCCCGCAAGGTAGCGTAGTGGGGTGTTTCTTATTTCTTGTTTACGTAAATGACCTTCCAAATAATATAAATGAGCCATGTGTCCTATTTGCGGATGACATATCTATACTTACTTCATGCGAAAATAACACCAACTTAAATGACAAATTAAATTCCATACTAGATTCTACAATAAATTGGATGTCTGAACACAACCTAGAAATTAACTTCAATAAAACTAAAATAATTTCATTCCACCCTCGCCAAAAAATACCAATTAATATAAATTATAGCTTTAAAAATAATAAATTAGAAGTAGTTGATAAATTCACCCTACTAGGCATAAACATTGATACACATATAAATTGGAAGTCGCACATTCAGAGATTAAGAGCTAAAATATCAAAATTCTCATGTGCCCTCCGCGAGATTAAAAAAACAACAGATCTTAAAACTGCAATAGTAACGTACTACGCGTACGCCTACGCATGGTTTAAATACGGTGTCATCTTATGGGGCAACAGCACTGACGCGCCCACGCTATTTACCCTCCAAAAAAAACTAGTTAGAATCTTAGTAAATATTGATGTCACCGATAGCTGTAAACCACATTTCCAGGAACTAAAGATTTTACCCCTACCCTTTTTTTTTTTTTTTTTTGGATGGGAAATCATCAAATAACCCCTCCCGCTCTGGGCGGAGCAGGAGGGAGTGTCAGACTTTTACTGACTAAAACCCATCCATGTTCCTTCATCGCCCTTTGTGTTCCGGGGCCACGGTATCTCTTTCGAATAGTCCCGCAACCCCGGCAGGCATCGGTCCTTACGGACCCCTTCCTTTTTGCTGACTCTCTTTGAGGCGCGCGTGGAACACGAACGCGCCGTCGACACGGCCTGTCGTCATGAGACGGACGGACGGCGAGCTAGCCCATAGCTCACCGTCCACAGGCACGCGCCTACGGTGGCCGGGGGCCACGTGGTGGTGGCCCCCGACGCCCGGGGCGTCTCCCGCGGCGGCCGGGACGTTGAGAGGTTCTCTCCCTCTCACGTTCCGCCACCTCCTTCTCTAGCATTACTGCTTCGCAGAAGGAGGTGACGGCGTCCCATTCCGTCTCGCTCCGGACCATGGCTTGCACCAGGGCCGGACGCGAGAGGTCGCCGCCGCCGATCGCCGCTTCGAGGACACGGCGGTGCTCCGCCCACGCGGGGCACACCTCCACCGTGTGCTGCACCGTGTCCTCCGGTCGATCCTCACAGTGGAAGCACCCGGACGTTTCCTCCCGCCCGATTCGGTGCAGGAACCTCCCGAACACCCCGTGTCCGGTGAGGACCTGCGTCAGGCGGAAGGTGAGGACGCCGTGGCGTCGCTCAAGCCACTCCTCAAAGAGGGGACTTATCGCCACTATCGTGGCGTGCCCTGCACGAGGTTGCGACAGTCGCTCTCTCCATGTCGCCATGAGATCCCGCCGGAAGTCTGTCCGCTGAGCGACAATTTGCCGCGGCAGCGGAGTTTCCCCCCGGCGTAGCGCCTCCGCGCGCCATTCATGTAGGCGCGCGAGGACTATTGCCTCCAGATCCCATGGCGGCAATCCGGCAAGGAGGCTCGCCGCCTCGCGGGAGATCGTGCGGTAGCCCCGGGCCAGCCTTACGGCTACTACCTTTTGGGGCGCGTTCAGGTAGTGGGCGGCTCGCCGCCTCAATGAACGCGCCCACACCGGGGCCCCGTAAAGGGCCATTGACCGCACGACTCCCGCGTAGAGCCTCCGGCAGGAGGCGTTTTTTACCCCTACCCTGTCTCTACATATTTGAAGTTTGTAAGTTCGTGCGAAATTATCCAGAATTCTTTACAAAAAGAGAGGACATACAATCGAAAATTGTCTTAAGACATAAAAATAGGCTAAACTTACCAACATCGCGACTAAAAATGCACTCCAATAGTACCTTGGTCATGTGCATAAAAAATTATAATAAGTTACCCGAAATAATAAAGAATTTAGATAAATATAACACTTTTATCAATAAATTAAAGCTCTTCCTGCTAAGCAAATGCTACTATAGTATTAGCGTATACTTAAATGATAAATTATGAGTACTTCACAATTTGTTTCAATTATTCAATAAATACTCGTTAGAGCCACGCACACCTACTCATGATAATAATATAGAAAATAGATACACCATATAAATAAAAATAAATAAATAATAAGAAATTAATAAAACAATAATTTATAATATGACATTAAATTATATAGATTTAAACTAATTTACAATATCTAATAAATAAATCTACCTTTATAATTTATAAAACAATAATTATTACCTTAAATTAAATTCTGCATTAATAAAGCAGTAGGTATTATATATTAACTGAAATAATCAGCCAGTAAGTAGTCTTCCTCCTCTCTCCTACTATAATCTATGCTGTGCCCGACAGGGTCCATAATTGTAACTAAGTATATCTATCTTCCTTCCACCTTATAAACATTATGGTATGCAAATAAAGAATTGAGAATTGAGAATTGAGAATTGATGCTTGACTGTGATTTCACACCTGAGTCATAGACTAGAGAAGCCGGAAATATGTCTTGTTATTGTATTTGTAGCTTTTGGTGGTTTGGTTTTATGTTATCGCGATTCTTGTCATTTATTTGTAGGTTAGGAAGAGTATTTTCCCTTTTTTGTCGGAGGGAAATCCTCATACGTCGTATTGCTACAGAGGAACAACGGAAGAACAAACATACATACATCTAAAATCAGCTTAGGCTCTTACCTACCCTTCCTTAAAAAAAGTGGTGGCACACAAATAACCTCAAAGGTCAAAAAAAAAAAGATTTTACAAACATCGACACTATTGACTTAATAAAATTCAGTAGCAATAGTAACATTTCCGTCCATCATACTTTTATCAGTCATTGTCTGTACTAGGTGAACGAGGGATTCGTGGTAAGTAAAGTTTTTATATTTATCTTATCGCCCAAAAGGCTTTTGTTAGTGTTTGAAACATTTACGCGCATGAGTGGCCGCCTACATTCCCAGCTGTTATTTGATTATCGTCATGGTTATTTGGTTATTGAGCAAACAGATTGATAAAAAAGTTAAAAATATCATGTCCTAAAATGGTCCTAAAACATCATTTGGGCTGTGTGTTTTAACCATAACTATAGTCTGCACCAGAGTAGGAATTAAAGGTCATTAACATACATTTATTCAAATACATAATTTCGAAAACAGAAATAATGACATAAACTTGTCCCAAAACGACCTTTATCGTGATCCTTGTCTTTTTAGGGTTCCGTACCCAAAGGGTAAAAACGGAACCCTATTACTAAGACTTCGCTGTCTGTCCGTCTGTCCGTCTGTCTGTCACCAGGCTGTATCTCATGAACCGTGACAGCTAAACAGTTGAAATTTTCACAGATGATGTATTTCTGTTGCCGCTATAACAACAAATACTAAATATAGTCAATGGTACGGAACCCTTCGTGTGCGAGTCCGACTCGCACTTGGCCGGTTTTTCTAGTAATAAAAAACGATTCATAATGTATTGTCGGGGTGCCTACGCAGAGAAATCAAGGAAAGAGCAATGACCTTTAATTCCTACTTATCTGGCGCAGACTATAGTCACTCAGTTGAACATTTCATTAAATATTTATATCTTTGAATTCCATAATGTTTAAAGCTAGTGTACAATTACGGACCTTATAAGAAACAGCAGAAAGTATAAAATGTATGTTTTTACTAAAATTAAGAATCAATGTTACAGGTCGCGGCACGAAAGTCTAGCGGTGACCGTTATTGCGCAAAAGTAAAAAATAAGAATGTCTTGGGGCGTGCGTTGCACCGATTGGCTCTCCAGTCGTATAACATGCGCAGATATTATCCCCTCCACGTTTCGTTCAGCGCTAGACTTACGTGCCGCGACCTGTATTATACGTTGCGTTTTACGATGACTGATGTTTGACAGTTGCATGTTACGGTACGTTTGTAGATCTCGGCCTTGATCCACGAGTTCGATTCGTACTTGTACACCCACACATATCTGCAAAATCTCAGGGTTTCTTGCAGATATGTGTGGGTGTAGTGATTAGTAATCTATCATCATAATTTCCATTAGACCAGCTCAGCTGATCAATCAATCATATTTTCACAAGCATTACACTGCAGTATTACAGTCCACTTCAGATTACAACGTAACGCAGCTTACAACAATCAGTTTTCATATCTGTTCTCAATATCCTCATTACCCTACATATTGATGGAGTGTGTCGGGAACAAAGCTCTTAGAGCTTTAATTTTATTTATTTTTGGTTAGCCTGTACTGTCCCACTGCTGGGCAAAGGCCTTACCAAATTCCTTCCATGTACTCTTTTCCCGTGCTACCTCGGACCTACCCTCGCGGTACGCGTGCAAATCGTCTCGCCGCCTCTTCCTGGGTCGGCCTCGGCGGCGCCATCCGTCTTCCGGCAACCATGGTGTGGAGACTTTAGCCCAGCGGTCATCGTGCATGCGGCTGACGTGAATCACCCAATCCCATTTTAGCTTAGCAGCCTTTATGCCAACGTCCACTATGCCCGTTTTGGAACGCAGCGCGAGATTTTATGAAAACTAAAATTGATATGATTTCCTCAGCTGTGGGTTGATGTAACTGATTATGCGAGACGACAAAAAAAATATAATTAGTTCGTCAGATAGATTTCCAAAAAATATTGGGCACATATTTTTTTTTTGTTACGTTAACCAAAATTGACGAAAATATGACGCTTCTAAAATTTTCAAAACGTCACGCCTTCCCGAGTTTTGATGCGTTTTATCTTTGTCAATATTCATTGATTTACAAAAACAAAAAATATGTGTCTATTATTTTCCAATACTCTAACTGACGGACTAAATAGATTTGCTATTTTTTTATACTGTCGTCATGCCTATTATGTCCATCCCTTTCACGAGGGAGGCAAGATTTCTGTACAGGCTCGCTGAAATGGACATTAAAGATACAATGTAAATCTATTGTTTATCTATTGTGTGACTGTATTTTGAAATATGTGTGTTGGATTTAGTAATATGTATTACAGGGGCGACATCTTCAAATTGAACAAGTCCCCTAAATAACGAGAAAAAAAAATACATCCTCACTACCAAGTGCCATTCATTTCTGGAGTTATGTAACCAAATATTCAACTAATGTCAGACTGGCATCGTCTTGGAATCCATTGCTTACCATTAGCCCTCACAGATTCCTGCGGTTACCCGACTCAACTGAAAAGGGACCCCATAATTTATATTCACGATAAATCTTAGCTGGAGGCGTTTATTCATTTTGTGTATCATTTCCCGAGTTATTTACTTGTTATTGCTTTACTTATTAGCTTATTTCCACGCATTGTTTGTCTAACATGAGAACTGTGAGTGGTATAATGGTGTGAAAGTATACATTCAAGTGTGTTCTTACACAAATATTGCATGAGTTTATCTCGACAGTGCTTTTGCGCTGTTTGAAATATTAGATACGAAATGAAAATGGTTGCATGGAGTTTTCTTTGATAATTAAATGTTATTTACATTTAATTATGGCGATCTTCTTACGCAACAACACGAGTTTCAATTCTGCTAACTCTGCATTTGATGTTTTTGGATAAATATTTCTTGTAATGAGAAATATTCATACGTAGTGTTGTCATTTAAAAAAAAACAATCGGGGCAGTCTTTGGGGATTGCCGATAGAAGTGAAAACAAAAAGTACACAGGCCCTGCAGTAGGCATAACCAGTGCTACGACTGGGTCGTAGCACTGGTTATGCCCCGCGCATGCCTATGTGGTGCTACGCCGTAGCGGATGCTACGAGTGCTACGAATGGCTACGAAGCGTGACCGCACGTTACGTTACGTGACAATGAGTTCAATGTTTTTCCTTCACCCAAAAAGTGCTCAACGCGCCTAAAGAAGTTTTCACTTCAAAAATATTAAATTGGTACTAAAACATGAAGGTTTGTGTGATCAGAAATAGCAGTCTAGACATTCATAATTACGAGTAAGTAATTATTTTCATATAACTTACTTAAATATTTCTAGAACAATTTATTTATATCCAGAAAACATACTCCGTCTAGCACGATCGTATTTCTAGGGAAACCGAAAATTTTACCGTTTCAAATTAAATTTTCTGAATGTTCTCATATTTTGGGGTAACGCGAGCGTTAAATTATTAAAATGTTGTACTTTACTCCGTCAAGTAGGGTATGCTCAGCTCATTTATTTAATAACATAAAATTAGGCAAGAATTTGATGGAAGATTTTTTTTTGTAACGGTGTATCGTGGTTTGTGGTTTGCCTTTGATATGCGAGAGAATGTACTTACTTATGTTAATAAAGAGAACAAAGATTTCAATTAATTGTAAATGTTAACTTTCATAATATTAGAACTAAGGGATAAAAGGATATATAAACTCAACTTTGCTTTTCAAAGAATCATTAAAAAACTTTATTATCTACCCAAAATGTAGTTCACGCATATTCTACAAATGTTTACGAGCACTTTGTGTATTTACATTTTGTTCTAAATACGTACCTACCTAACATGTATATGTCGGACCCGGTCATGAGCGCGGTGGTGGCATCACGCGACTGACTTACGAGTCTACCCCCACCATGGCGGCTTTTACAGAGGCCTGATGTTAACACCTGGCGGGGAGGCGGACATTCTATGTCTGATCACAGCGGAGTTAAGATGTCTTGAAACTGTACCCGAATCATTGTGCCCAGTATTAATGTGTCAAAGTGTAATGTCAAGTAATTTGTTAGACTCAGTGTATCTGTTTGAAAAGAGTAACCATGGAGTTTCTTGCCGGTTCTTCTCCATGGAAACTACCATGCCGAACCGTGCGATGTGAAATAAAATAGTGTATCGCATCCAGTGTGTTTTCATAGCACGAAACCCGTCTTCTGCCCACATAAGCTCGAGCCTAGCGAAATAAATCCTGACAATCTCGACATATACAATAACAAATGACAACGAACACATAGACAATTAAAAGAGTGTCCATGGAGTTATTTTTCATAGAGATCTACGCTTTTTTAAGCTCTACAGTACTACATTATGCCTTATGGCTGGGACTTGCTTTTTTTTTGTATTTGACTAGCTTAGCCAGCTTAGCTTGCTAGCTTAGCTTGCCTACTTTAAATATACCTATGCTTTAATTTTGGCTTATACGACCTCACACACGCCACACTCACACACTCGTCACATCACACACTCACACACACTACTTTTAACAATTTCTGATTTATAACAGCTGGTTGTCATATTAATCTACAGTCAATTTGATCAAGTCTGCATTTGAGCCGTCTATGAATAGATCCCATTATGTTAAGATAAACTCTTTGAAGTGTTTTTACATTTAAACGCTTGTTTATAATCTATCTGCTTGAAGCTTATCGGACTTTCGTTCATATAAATAAATAATGTTTTATATGTGTTTTGGCAAACCCAAATTCGTGTTCTATCTCTGCGTTTAAAGTACATTTTTTAATTCGGTCTAGATTAATATAATTTATATTAATTGTTTGCGCTGATATCGCCTTCTTCCAAGTGTTTAATTAGTTTTTTTTTTCTTATAAGTGTTTCGACGGCAACGAAGTTTAAATATTATGTTTAGTTCGAAATTCAGTTACGGAGACTCCGTTCACTGACTCGGTCGTAAGATAGAAACGCCGCATACGGAGATTTGAGCCATCGATTATAGTATTATGCTATACTTACGCTTCATATTCACCATTCATAATACTATTCATCATCCTTTTTATTTGTTTATATATCTACACTCAGCAAATCGATTTTAATACGATTCTTTAACTTGGAAATAGCTGAAATTAAATATTATCAAAATTTTCATGTTGTGACACTTACGTCAAGCGTCAAATTGTCAAACTCTCAGTTTCTGCTTAGTCTATGATATTTACTTTTTGGTTTGTAAAATTTAAATTATTTTTATCAATATGTGTTTAGCCATTATATTTTGTAGATTATTACGATTGTTTACTAAATAACTTATTATTAAATTATATTATAAAATTATTTACGCACTCATGGATATGTCCTGGCCGACTACACTTGTCAGTTGAGATGATGGCCACACTAAGAAAACTAAGATTTAAAAGAAGAAGACTACTTGGGAGAAACGAGCTGACGGACGGCTGAAAGGACGACTCTTGGATCTGATTTGATGAGTATCAGAGAGCAGATTGGTTTTCGCTGTGAGATTCTACAACTGCCCAGGGGATCCAGCTAAAGATTCCCCTGGGACTTCTGCTCCCGATGTTCGGAGGCTTACTACGTGCCTGTCTGTCTACTGGTCTCGCAGGGCTGTCCTACGTCTGGCCCTAAGTTCTGCACTGCCTTGCTGCTGAGCTGTCCTGGTGAACTCTGAGATCTGCGCTGCCGCCGTTTCTACTGCTTCAGAGCTGAACTTCAAGGTTGCTCCGGTATCGACCTGCTACCCTGACGCCTGCTCCCGTGATTTCTAACTGTGAACTATAAAACTATAGAGTGCGTGGTAGGTAGTTTTTTTATATAACTAGTTGTATTTTTTTTCCCTAAATTAAATTTAATTGAACAAGTCTGCTTATCCTTTTAGACTATACGAGCTAGTAGATTTGTTACACGATGAACCCCCCATCTGTGAAGATTGTCTTTGCTTTTAATTTATTTCCTTTTTTCACAGCTCGTTGCATTGCCACCCTCTTTCAAAATTATCGACTACGAATTTCATAACTGTCGATCATATCATTCACCAATACATTACACTGCAACCAACTTATCTGTGCAAGCGAAAAACACAGAACTAAAATAAATGTACCAAGTTTGACATATTGATGCATTTTTTATTGACCACCAGCGCCATCTTGAAACTTGAACTGCAAACTTGAAGTGGTAATACTGTACCTCAATACAGTGGTATTGTCATTTGAACACGAATACATAATTATCAATCAAGTAGGTACGATTATGGTACATATATTTTTGTTTCGTTCGGTTGGTTCTAAGAAAGTAGGTACATTATTTTATTTTTTGTTAAGTTTTAAGTTTTTTTTATTTATTGTTTTTGTTTTCTTTTTTTGGTCTTTTTGTTTTATTTTTTTATACTCTAAGCACCTGTGACGTGTGCTAAACAAATGTATTTTCTTTCTTTCTTTTTTATTAATCATTGGTAGGAGCTTCACTACTAATATTATTATAAATAAAATATAGTACAATAAAATGGGTTATTTAATTTATTTTGAAAATACTTTATATTGGACCAACTGCGAATTGGACCAACCGCGGATTGGACCAATTGCAAATTGGACCAATCGCGAATTGGACCAATTGCGCCTAAAGGACATTTTTGATCAAAAGTTATTAAATACTCTGTTTGACTATCGTAGCAAAATGTAATCTCTATGATAAGTTAATTATATGCTCAGTGGTCAGACAAATATTAACGATCCTTTTGCAACTTTTAGAATTTTTAATTCTAATATTAATACAGAAAAAGATTAATTCCTCTATATAATTCCGGGGTTGCGGGACTGTTTGAAAGAGACACCGTGGCCCCGGAACACAAAGGGTGATGAAGGAACATGGATGGGTTTTAGTCAGTAAAAGTCTGACACTCCCTCCTGCTCCGCCCAGAGCGGGAGGAATCATTTGATGATATCCCATCCGAAAAAAAAAAATAAGTTGTGGACCTTACTCGTAGGTAGTTGCCTGAAATAAAGTGAATATTATTAATATGAGAAACTAGCTTCTGCTAGCAGCTTCTCCCGCGTGAAGTGTGATAATTGTCCCATGGGACCTTACTACCAGGTTATAAACTATCTGTGTGCAAAATTTCATCCAAATCCGTTTTGTAGTTTTTGCGTGAAAGAGTAACAAATAAGAAAAAATAAAAAAAATAAACAAGAAGAAAATTTAAAAAATCAGAGCAGTCTTTGGGGACTGCCGATAGAAGTGAAAACAAAAAGTACACAGGCCCCGCCCCAGTCGTAGCACTGGTTATGCCCCGCGCATGCCTATGTGGTGCTACGCCCTAGCGGATGCTACGAGAGCTACAAACGGCTACGAAGCGTCACCGCACGTTACGTTACGTGACGATGAGTTCAATGTTTTTCCTTCAACCAAAAAGTGCTCAACGCGCCTAAAGAAGTTTTCACTTCAATAAACAAGAAGGATGTATTTGTTGATTAATTTTGAACAATAAAAAGAACCAAGGGCTTGCTTATGATATTCTAGAGAATATTGCTAGGAATCTTCTTTCTTTAGAATACATAATGATGGTGGATATACATAGGTCCCCAACAAGACCTGAGAACCTAGTGACTGCTTTAAATAAATATACATACCTAGTAGCACACATCTAACGTCAGTTGATCAGCACTAAGTCAGTAGATTCCACAGTGATTAGAAGATGACGAAGTTTGATTAAACTAGAATCCGACCCCGAATACCAGCGAGAGGCTTGAGCTGGTACTAATTACCTCGACTTAATCCTTCATTTTCATTTGAATCAGTCTGATACCTATGACGGGAAAATAAGGAAAAAAAACCTTCGTCTTTCAATCTACATACTTATACAGGATTCGTTTTCAATGACCAGCCAAAATTTAAAATTAAGATCTAGATCTTAATTTTAAATTTTGAAAAAATGTTAAAATTTAAAATTAAGTTCTAGATCTTAATTTTAAATTTTGGCTGTTGATATCAAACGAGAAGTGCATTTTAAATATTATTGTCGAGAAATATAAATTAAAATAATAGCAGAAATACAAAATGTCCTAAAGTTTCCTAAATCATAAACCTAGTGGGAATCAATGCACTTGTGTGCGTGCATGCACCGCCAAATGTATGTGTGTGCTAACTGCTACCTAACTAGGTTGTTGAACTAAAATTGTGCTGTTGCAATATCCACACGTTTTTAGTGGTAGGCAGGAATGAAATTTTATTTTAAAAACATGTTTTTTTTTTCATTATATTGTATATTAACAATTCTAATTTCAAACCATCACTGAAAATTTGGCCGATCATTATAAACTAACCCTGTATACGCACATTGATTACTAAGAAGCCACAACTCAGCTGAAATCCAATTATAATATTTATCTTGATATGCAAACATATCGTCACGGCTATAAACCCCGAAGGGCTCGGCAGAAATGTACCTAATAATTTATTTATTTTCCATTAAAATTTCCATTAAAATTGCCTATTCTGTATGCACTCGGCTGAATGCACACTTTTTTAAAAGCGCGTAGTGCTTTATTTTTATTTTATGTTTTCCCCATGTCAACAATGCCTTTTTTTTTTTTTGTTTTCGGATGGGAAATCATGAAATGACTCCTCCCGCTCTGGGCGGAGCAGGAGGGAGTGTCAGACTTTTACTGACTAAAACCCATCCATGTTCCTTCATCGCCCTTTGTGTTCCGGGGCCACGGTATCTCTTTCGAACAGTCCCGCAACCCCGAATGTCAACAATGCCTAACCTTGTGTCTGAGTGTACTTAGTGCTTATTCCTTATTTTAATTCCTTTTATTTGTATTATAATCGTGTTTGCTATTTGGTGATCCTAAGGTTTCTACTACCATCTCTGTGTCTACTTGTGAGAACCTGTAATTATCTCTGTGTCGCTCATATAATTGTTACTCACATAATTTAGCTGTTGGTTCTCCTTTTCATAAATAAATAATGTACTCAAATTTTGCTAGTTAGATATCTCTAAAACTTAAAGCCTCATGTAATAGAGGGCGACCCAATTGCCATCAACTGGGCATAAATAGATGTTGTTGTTATAAATCCAGACTCCGTGGCTGCTACTGAGAAATCCCTGTAGAATAACCGAATAACATTTTATCCGACCCGGGAATCGAACCAAAGAACTCATGCTCAGTAGTCGCAGGCGACCACTCGACCAATGAGGCAGTATTAAATAAATAAATATCGCTGCTGGACATTACACACAGCGCTATCTAGTGCCACACTAAGCAACGAGGCTTATGTCGTGGACACCAGATAGTTGATATACTACATAGATACTTTTTGTTTGTAAATACATAATTACTATACATATAAACATCTTTAGTTGGTCTCTTTCCAGTCCAGACAAGATAAGGAAGTCATAAGACGAATCGAAAATGCCTGGAAGAGCTCATGAAAGGAAATCTTCCTTTGTCACTCAAGCGTAAAATCATGGACATGTGCATTCTTCCCATTTTGACATAAAGATCCCAGACTTGGTCTTTGACAAACATTCAGAAGTCCAAGCTCAAGGTTTGCCAACGTGCAATGGAGCGCAGCATTCTTGGCGTCAAACTTACCGATCCATGAACACAACACCACACTGCGCTCCAAAACACAAATCGCTAACGTTGCTCAAAAAGCCGCTAAGCTAAAGTGGGACTGGGCTGGCCATGTCTGCCGCATGTCCGACGAGCTGTGGGCCAAAATAACCACGATGTGGAGCCCTGATACAGCTAGAAGCCGACGCGGTAGACCTCGCAGGAGATGGCGAGACGAGCTGGACAAAACCAACGACCAGTGGTCTACATTGGCCCTGGATCTAAGAATTTGGAAGTCATGGGGAGAGGCCTTTGCCCAGCAGTGGGATGACACAGGCTAACAGTAACAGTATAAACATCCATGACTCGGAAACAAATGTCCGTGCTCATCACACAAACATTTGCTCCTACCGGGATTCGAACCCGGGATCCCAAGAACGTAAGGCAGCCTCACTACCGCTACGCCATTCGGGTCGTCAAAGTAATTCGGATCGTCTTAGTAATTTATCTTTATTGTTATAAAAATAAATTAATTTATTTTGACTATCTATATTGAGTAGAAAATGTTGGCGAATCTCCAACCAGCCACATCTGTGATCAATACCAACACAACAATGTCTAAATCAACTCGACTGATTGGCATACGTTACATAAAATATATCGACGATTTTACGACTCAAATAAATAATGCTGATGAATTTATAGATAGGTAGGTTTAGTTATTTATCTAAATCGACTGATCGTCTTGTTAGATTGACGTTTACCATCTCATGTGCCGATGAGAATAACGTAAGATATAAATTAGAATTGAAAGAAACATCTGATATTCGTTCAAATATTCCAAGATATACCTACACCGTATTACGTTCTTTTATCATCTCGTTTATAAATACATTTATACATTAAAATAACCTAATGTAGCTAAATTAACAATATACAAAAAAACAGCGTCAAAAGTTCCTCAACGCTGTCAACTGGCAAATGTTCCCAAGAGACTGGCGGCATTGCCACGTTGTATGGCAGCCTTTGACCAAGATAAAAGCCAGCTCTTGAATCACGGGAAGTCAACTAAGCGATTGGAAAATGCCTTGTAAAGGCTGTGGGCACTCGGGCCCCACGGTTCTACAGTTTCAACCACACGGTTCATTTTTTTTGAATAAATTGTCTTAGTAAAACTAGCCGATCCATCAGGTTAAGCTACGATTGCCGAGGTTGATCCGTGGATGGGTGACCATCTTTACACACCGGAGACTGTTAAGCCGAAAGCACCTTAAGCCGTTGGTCCCGGCTGTCATTCGTGGATCTTTGACAGTCGTTACGGGTCATCAGAAGCCCGAAAAGTCTGACAACCAGTCTTACCAAAGTGTATCGTATTACCCGGTTACTGGGTTGTGGAGGTCAGATAGACAGTCGCTCCATGTAAAATACTGGTATTCAGCTGCATCCAGTTGTACTGGATGCCGACCCCAACATAGTTGGGAAAAGGCTAGGCTGATAATGATGATTAAATCTACATCAACACTAATATTATAAAGAGGAAAGATTTGTATATTTGTATTTTTGTGTGTATGTTTGTCTATACTAATATTATAAAGAGGTAACATTTGTTTGTAAGTTTGTATGTAGGGGGTAATCTCCGGAAGTAATGAACCAATTTTAAAAATTGTTTCACTGGTAGAAAGCTACATTATTCGTGAGTGCTATAGGCTATATTTTATTCCCGTACTCCCACGGGAACGGGAACTACGCGGGTGAAACCGCGGGACGTCAGCTAGTAATGAATAAACTCCAAAACTACCGCGCCGATTTCAAAAATTCTTTCACCATTTGAAAGCTACATTCACTCTGAGTAACATAGGCTATATTTTATCCCCGTACTACCACGGGAAGGGGAACTACGCGGGTGAAACCGCCTGACGTCCGCTAGTTGTCTATATATATGTTGAATCAAAAGTTCAAACAACTGAAACTATTACCTGATACCAGCAAATTCAACTAAACTTTGAACTACTCCTACTCGTTAGTCTTATTCTGCGAATAAATTCACGACATCCGTTCGGAAAACAGTAATACCAAAATAGTGATCTATTTACGGCAAGAAGATAAATCCTTATCTAAGCCTAATCTTAAGGAAATATAAATTCTTTCTTTAAATATATTTTCTTTCAACCCAGTATAATTATATAACATTTTCCGAGTCTATTTATATCTAAGGAGGTGGCGGAACGTGAGAGGGAGAGAACCTCACGTCTCAGCCACCGCGGGAGACGCCCCGGGCGTTGGGGGCCACGTGGTGGCCCCCGGCCACGGCGGATGGTCTAGCTCGCCGTCCGTCCGTCTTATTTTTTTTTTTTTTTTTTTTATGGGACAAGCCCGCCACACTATTCCCAAACCACTGTAACTCCTGAAAGCCAGAATCAACAGTGGCGACCACCAGAAAAGCGCCGAGACAATGAAGCTCGACGAAGTACCAGAGAATGAATTTAACTGTCTTGGATCCCACAACGAAATTAATCAGAAAAGTAAAGCGGAGGAGTAGGAAAAAACCGTAATTTCCACTTCCCTCCATATCAGCAGGAGACAGAACGGAACAAGGCCAAAAGGCACAAAGGGACGTTTACAACTGGGATAGGCCCAGTTGCCTAGCACCACGGATAAAAATATTAACATTAATGGGTCCTAAGTTGTGAGCTGTTATATTTGATTCCAATAATAGGTATGACAAAAACGCTTGAACGCACGGAAATTTGTTCTAGTTTCCACAAGGTCTGTGTAGTAAATAACTCCGGATGTAACCTGTACACTATCCAACATAATATTGCGTTCATTCTGCCAATGACTGCACTCCCATAAAATGTGATGTGCTGATTGTTCATATTCGCAGTCAGATGTGGAACATTGACCGTCCGTCTTATGACGACAGGCCGTGTCAACGGCGCGTTCGTGTTCCACGCGCGCCTCAAAGAGATGTCATCAAAAAAGGAAGGGGTCCGCAAGGGCCGATGCCTGCCGGGGCTGCGGGACTGTTCGAGAGAGATACCGTGGCCCCGGAACACAAAGGGCTAAGAAGAAACATGGATGGGTTTTAGTCAGTAAAAATCTGACACTCCCTTCCGCTCCGCCCAGATTCGGAAAGGTCATTTGATGATTTCCCATCCAAATAAAAAATCTATTTAATCTCTATCTAATTTTATTCGCTGCTTACAATAAAATAATAAACATATTTTTAGCAAACTATTCTCAAAAAAAAATCTCATCATATCGCATATTAACTTCCTTTCATCTTTGGGAAACTTTTGATCTATCGCTTAACAAGTGGGAGTCACATATTTTTTTACGATAGCATCTTTCATTAAGTAATGAAAATTAATACTGTTCTAATAAAATTAAAAACTGTCCTACTTCAAAGTAAACGTTTTTCAACATATATTAGACAGATTGTAAATGAAAGCATTATTCATGAGACAGAACAGAACTCAATAATTTTTGTAAAAAAAAAAAAAACAAAAGTACAGGATTAAAAACTCTTTGCTAAACGCAAAACAGCTATTATCTTCAGTTCCATCGTTCAGACAAGAAAATGAGAATGACAGAAACGATTTATTGGGCTTTTATAGATGTCACGAATTCGTTAACAAAGAAGAATAATGGGCATATCGTTTCACAGATTATTATGGATTGTTTTAACAGCCTTGAAAGGCGAAGGACGGTCACAAGCTGGTTTTTCATTTACTTATCTTAGTTCTATTTTAAGATCAAGTCCAGTACTAACTGGAAAGGGACTTGTTCTCCCCGTCAATGCGATCACTTTTTTGTTCTACACCATACCTGGGAACCTTCTAGTAACGGAGATATTGGGGGTCAAAGTTCCAAATTTTCATAAGTTTTTTTTGCAATAATTTTTGCGTAAAGTTACTTAGTCTGATGTACAGAATGCTTGGTTGACGGCTTCTTGATGAAGTTGTTTACACCCTGTCTGTAAAATACCTTTAACCAACATACTTAGTAACTAACATACTTAGTTGAGATAAGGCTAGGCCGATGAATACTAAGAAACATTATTTTTACATCAATTTTTAACATTGTCGTGGACCTGACATATATGAGTGTGTAGTACAAACAATCAACCTCAAAAACTTTCTCCATTGGACAAACATTGGAATTGCGAAATATTAGTCAGCTGTCCCATTTTTCACTCTCCTGTAAGGTTGCTATTTTTGACTTACTTAGTGTTAGAACTTCAACCAAGCCATACAGAAAGATGTTTGGTTTTAGGGTCTATACCACACATTTAGGGTGAGGCCAAATGAACGTATTTATGAGTTAGGAGTCGCGTTCAGGTCGCGGCACGTAACTCTAGCGCTGAACGAAACGTGGAGGGGATACCTGCGCATGTTGTACGACTGAAGAGCCAATCGGCACAACGCACGCCCCAAGACATTCTTATTTTTTACTTCTGCGCAATAACGGTCAGCGCTGTTACGTGCCGCGACCTATAATTCTCGGCACATTTTCATACGAAAGTCTAGTTTGTGTCACATGACGACGTAAAATGAGCCCAACTATGTATAAAACCGAATTTACGCGACTCACATAATTACGCTCGTTTGGCCTCACTCTGAAATAAGGTCACACTTTTCCGATACATGTTAAAGAACATGAAACATGGTCACAACAACTTTGTTTTTGTTTACCTACCTATCAGTAAGGATGACTATAGCCTCAAAGATTTGATGTTTATAAATACAATTTCACAATATACATAAAACAAACTATTAGAACCAGTCTTTTTGTAAGTAATCTATTTCATCGATTCTACAAACATATTTACGGCAGAACCCATTTTAGAATCTACGTTTTATAGTTTCCACTTCAGCATTCCGATTTTATAGACACAAGTATTTTTACAGCCAATCAAAACACTTACCGAGTGTGAAATATATCTCGGAAAATTTAAGACATAAAATATCCTACGAACTGGTATTAATACTTTATGAACGATAACTTTGAACATGTGGAGTATTATTTAATATCTCTCATATTTTTTAGTGTTGAAAAGAAAATATCTAGAAGCCCTTTGGGATTTCTTTGTTCTTTACAATTTCAGACTAGATCTTGACATATCGTTTACCGAAATTAATGCGTTCATAGATAATATCTTCAATACCATTACTAAAGATCTCGATAACTGTCTAAAAAGTTTCACTCAAGCAAATACAATAAATATTCTCTCTCTTGTTTCAGATTTCAATCATCAATCAAGAATGATCGACCGGATATAGAAAACAATGATCAAATATTGTACTCCATTTGGTTTTCACGATAACAAATATAACAAGCAAATAAGCAGTTAATAACAGTATGAGACAAAGCCAGCTTCACATAAAGATAAATAAGATAAAACATACCAAATATGATAAAACCAAACCTAAATGGTATATGATGACAAGTTAAGAACTAGAAGGAACTATGCCGATCGAACTATGGGCTACCGATACTCCAGCAGACAATGACACACTCAGCGCAATCAACAATGAATTCCAAAACAATACAACTACTGACCCAATTGAGGATAAAGCGATTCAAGCAGCTTTCTGTACAGCATATACCATTATTTTCGTAGTTGGAATCTTTGGGAATGCCCTAGTATGTTACGCTGTGATCAGGAACCGGGCTATGCAAACCGTCACTAATCTCTTCATCACGAACCTCGCATTATCCGACATCCTGCTCTGCGTGTTTGCTGTACCATTTACACCACTTTACACTTTCCTCGGTAGATGGGTGTTCGGAGGCCCTTTGTGCCATATTATGCCTTATGCACAAGGATGTAGCGTCTATATATCTACGTTGACTTTGACTTCGATAGCTATTGATAGATTTTTCGTCATCATCTATCCCTTCAAACCTCGCATGAAGATCCAAACCTGTATCTGCCTGATTGTTTTCATTTGGGTGTTCTCTCTTTCTGTGACCTTCCCCTATGGCTACTACATGGCACTCCAAGATGTATACTGTGCGGAGAAATGGCCTTCAGATCAAATTCGTAAGGCGTTTGGTGCAGTGACCACCATAATGCAGTTCGTAGTCCCCTTCATTGTTATGGCTTTTTGCTATACCTGTGTTAGTATAAAATTGAATGATAGATTAAAATCAAGGCCTGGAAGTAAGAACAGTAAGAAGGAAGACGCAGAAAGAGAAAGGAAGAGACGAACAAACAGAATGTTGATAGCAATGGTGGCCATATTTGGGTTGTCATGGCTGCCTTTGAATCTAATAAATATAAGTAGTGACTTTTATTCACTGGCCGAAGACTGGAGATATTACATGGTGTTATTTTTCATTGCGCACTTCATCGCTATGTCTTCCACATGTTATAACCCGTTCCTGTACGCGTGGTTGAACGAGAACTTCAGAAAGGAGTTCATGCAGATACTGCCGTGTTTAGGAGCGTTGGTCACAAAGAGGACTAAGAGGAAGTTCAACCAGTCAGAGCGGACAGGTATGTTTCGTTCAGAGAAAACTTGCAACGGTAACGATACCGTGCAAGAGTCCCTTTTGACTTCCACAGTTAGTAAAATACCCTCAGTTAGATATAAAATAGAGTTCAATGATAAATTAAAGGTGTATGAAGATGACGGCGTTGAGAACATAAGTCCTGATGAGAAGCCAGAGGACAACCCGAGTCCTAACGAAGACTGTGTTAATATGTATATGTTTGTAGATAAAACTGTAAATACTTCGGATAAGGACCCTATCGTGTCTGCGCTGTAGACAGTGGTAAGTTGAAACTTCGTCGAGATAAACTAAATATTTAAAAAACGCTTTAAAAAATTGACTGACGCGTTAACATCTTTAGTAATTAAAATAAATGGTCTGTGCTACCATGATAGCAATTAAAAATACTGTACTAATTACACCAAATATTGCAGGTGTACTTAACAAGATTAATAATGCTTTGATCAGGAATGTATGTTCGTAACGTTTATTACTAAACCAATATCTATTTAGCAAGCTGGCCGATGGAATGGCAGCACCAATTCGGCACTTAATTGAAATTCTAAACAGTTTTGATAATTGCAGTAGGCGCTAATAGAAATTCAAGTTATTCAATGGTAACAAACAAAAGTCATTTCATTAAATGGAATGGTATCATTATAGTTTTAATCTTTTTCTATTATTTAGATGAGAACTTTTGATTAATAGCAGCTATTTACAACAATGACATTTAACAATTAAAACTTGAAATGAGTTTTAAAATGAATGGACTAAAATATCACGATTCACTTGTTTTGAAAAAAATCTCTCTTACCAAAAAAGAAGAATAAAATATTGGTTTTGATTTGAACATCACAACGGTATAGAATTTCAAACTTTTATTGAACTAACCAATCGCTTTGTACGTTCATACGCAAACATGAACTAAAAATAAAACTAAAATAAAAAGGTACGTTCGATTAAAATGGGCAATAAAATACACTCACACGATTTAGAGGGTAGAACGTTGAATTCAATTGAACGTTTGTTTGGTACAAATTGTTTTCTATGTTACCTACTGCATTTTCATTTTATATTTTCAATCTTTTGCAGCTTTACAGTCCCTTTTCTCTCGATCATTCAAGTTTTATGATTCATTGAAGAAGGAAAAGTTTTTATACAAAACGCAATATTTAAACTTAAAACAACTAAGTATAAAGCTGAGTAATATACAACATTTTAGCAAAATGTATTTTAGTCGAGAGCTCAATTTTGAAAATGCTCGTTAAATGTTTCGTAAAAGTCGTACACGACAAATTGGCGCATGATTTCTGCAGGATCGTATTTTTGTTACTTGAGTATCTGCGAGTGTCAGTATACGTATCACAATTTGAGGGTAGTCGTGAACATACGTGACAGCTGTCAATTTAGGCGATTTCACTTGACGTGAGAGGATAAAATATAAATATATTTTAGGATAAGGTGCGGTTTTCAATTTTCACTTTATAATTTTTTTGTGCATAAACACCTAGGTAGGTAAGCTTATCATTATGAGAACATGAACAACTTATTATTCTATTTTCTTCTAAGAGGATTTTTAAATAACGTAAAGGTTATCGTTAAAGCAACAGAATGTAAGATTCTGAGTCATCTGAGAGATTCAAGAATACACTCCAGGATAAATCCAATAAAATGTATCGAACATTCCAAAGGGAACTGTCAGAAACAAGTAAAACGTTTATTGAGTAGTAAAATGTATTTTTATTTACGATCCAAATAGTTTTAGTTTTTATTTTCTTACTTCAAACAAAACGAGCTTTAAAATAAAGTTACAGCTTACAAAATACATTACAATAAAATGCTTCCAAACAGTTTGATATCGATTGAGTCATCATCAGTTTCTTCAGCCTTACACCACATCAATTCTTTTATTTTAAAAGTTACGCAAAATCTTCATTTTATGACGTCATGCTCCCCACACACTATCTATTTTATTATTATTATTATTTATCATCTATTTTGCTGTTTATAAATTCATATCACAATTGTACACAATGTGTTACGAATTAGTATTGCAAAATAGATTATGGGGTGTCTGGGGACCATGACGTATTTTATGTCTATTTTGATGAAATGATTGGCGTCGTTGGTAATCATTTTTTAAACTGCTTTTTGGTTTTGTTGAAGATTGCCTTTATCTACACTAATATTATAAAGAGGAAAGATTTGTATTTTTGTGTGTATGTTTGTAATGAATAAACTCAAAAACAACTGCGCCGATTTCAAAAATTCTTTTACCATTAAAAAGCTACATTCACCTTGAGTAACATAAGCTATATTTTATCTACGTACTCCCACGGGAACGGAAACTACGCGGGTGAAACCGCGTGACGTTCGCTAGTAGTTAATAGTCACCTCTTCTCATCCCAAATAATTAGAGGGCGGCGCAGAAAATCTTATTCTTGCATACTTCTCTATTATTTTTCTTGAAAGCTCAGCAGTCACCTCCTTTCTAGGCATATCATCCTTCACACAGTCCATCCATCGTTTCTTTGGTTTTCCTCTACTCTTATAGCCATATACACATATATACATTCATACTCAAAATGTTCCTCATTCGTCCATGACAACCGATTACCATACGTACCTAACTGGAATTTGTTGGCGATTTTATTGAAAACTAGCTGACGTCCCGCGGTTTCACACGCGTAGTTCCCGTTCCCGTGGGAGTACGGGAATAAAATATAGCCTATAGCACTCACGAATAATGTAGCTTTCTACCAGTGCAACAATTTTTTTGAATTGGTTCGTTACTTCCGGAGATTACCCCCTACATACAAACTTACAAACAAATGTTACCTCTTTACAATATTAGTATAGAAATTGCGGATTTATTGTAGACTTCGCTTTTTTTATTGTTTTTTTGACATTCAAAAGTGTCTATAATGGTGTAATAATAAATGAAATTTGAATTCCGATTTCCACAACTATACTGCATTGGTCTGTAGCACATATTGCATCAAAATTAAGAGTGCCAAATTATTAAATTTGCAAATTTTGTAGTATATTTTGATACACGTATATTTTGATGCAAAGCAACGAGTCTCAACATTGTGGAGTATTGTAGGCTTAAAATTGTCGCTCGTGTGCATGCCGTGAAATAGATAACTCAATAGGCAGCCGGTCTGCGACACAGACTCGCTGAAGCAGATATTTTGTATGCGCACTGTTTGTAGGCTAGACCATGGAAATATAAATAATATTTTGTTTTAGTTAAAAGCAAAAACATTCAAATATTTAGAAGCGACAGACGGGACAAGACGAAGCAAATCGTAATCCAATAGTACTTGTCACAAATTGGTATATCAAGTGTCATGCGCCCTTTTCAGGTAGCATTTGTGTGTCAAAATCGAAAATGTCATTTGTATGACTATATTCCCAATGCCCACTCTATATAATTCACTAGCGGACGTCACGCGGTTTCACCCGCGTAGTTCCCGTTCCCGTGGGAATACGGGGATAAAATATAGCCTATGTTACTCAAGGTGAATGTAGCTTTCTAATGGTGAAAGAATTTTTGAAATCGGCGCAGTAGTTTTTTGAGTTTATTCATTACAAACATACACACACACAAAAAAAAAATACAAATCTTTCCTCTTTATAATATTAGTAATTCATTTAAATCTCTACGGTTACGAAACTGGGTGAATCGTACGCCACGAAGTTAGTAAGCAAATTCTTGCTCTTGTCTTGTGTTACCTGAGGCCAGCTTAGCTTGTTTAAAACTACTTGGATCGTTAGCAAACATACATGTTAACATGACGAAATAGTGTGATTTTTAACCATTAAGAATTGAGCTCTAAAATCCTTACTAATTATAATAGAACGTTCTACGCTTCGAAACTGTAATTCCGCGGTTTTGAACGCATTTTTAGTAGGAATTTCGTTTTTATACGAAATAGGTGTTCTTTTTTTCTATGACTAGAACTTTTACTGTTATGATAAAAAGGTAGACACAATAAACAGACTAAAAATACCAACCAACAAAGGGTCGAAGAGTCTCTCCACTTTATTTGGTCCTGATCCATCCACTTTGGGTCAACTCTTTTGCACCCCACTTGAATCACCACTCACTTCACTTTTAATACGATTCACTTTGAAACCCTTTAGAGCTTTTCAACTGAATTTTGTGATCGAATTTTATCCATTTTTCGTATCGGAGTACAAGTGGGTCCATGTTTTTGTAATCGGAGTGCAAGTAGGTCGAAATTTTGACAGCACGTAGTTTTTTCTGCTTGTCTAATATCTATGACATTCCTTACATTTTCACTGTGACTCCTATGTCGTAGTCAAAAACAATTATCTATTTTGCAATCATTGAAGCGCTTTCGTGAACAGGAACAACTATGAAACAACAGGTAAAAATAATGTAAAGTCGTTGTACATAAATTTAATTTAAAGTAAAATAATTTTCTTTTTTCTTATTTAATTTACTCTGCTACAAAATGCATTGTAACCACGCTAAAGTATTTTGTACCTATCCATCTTACACGAAATGCAAAGTAACAAACAAATCAATGCACTATGTAAATTGCACACAATTTTTTACATAAATCTTGTTATTTTTCCGGGACTCCGGGATCCAATTCCCAATTGTAGTTTATTTGTACCATGCACAGTCAGCAGAATAAATTGTACAGATTTATGTATACAATGTGCATTCATCTGCACTTAAGTCTTGTATGCACAATTCGTTAAATCAATACTAGGCAGTAATATATTATTCTGTTATTGTGAAATATAAAGGTTGAGATGAATTTCTGAAGCTCTCTTTTAAAAAATTCGTAGATTACGTTAGACATTTAGAGTGAAACTACGGGAAATTGGGAAAACAAATTAAAACATCATAACATAATATCACGCCTGTAATTCCCGAAGGGATAGGCAGAGGTGTACCGAATACATCGTTACGTAATAATAGTCTCATCTAAATGGTGGTTGAGTTTATTGCCATCAAGGTCACAAATCCAGACTTCGTGGCTGCTACTGAGAAAATTCCTGATAGCAAAACCCAATATCACTTTGCCCAACCCAGGAATCGGGAAAACAAAAGAAATACCAATTTATTACTTGCCTATACATACAGAGTGTAAACAGACTCATACCGAAGCCGTCAACCAAGCATTCCGTACGTGTGTACTATCGAGGACATTCCCGCCTGACCACCACTAAGCTCATTTTTGCTTGCACTCGCAACATAAAAACGCTCTCTAGCCCCGCTCCGTTAACTTTGTGTAGAAAAAATGAATGAAAAGATACCGAATCGGCCGAGCGTATTGACGACGCACGCCAAACGAGAGTTATTGTTATTTTGCGCGCCAAAGTTGACGCTTTCCTAATAGGCCCAAAATTTAAGGGGGCGTGGCTCGGCGCCTCCGCATGATTTAAGCGAAAAAAAATTAAAATGGTCAGGCGGAAAAGACCCCGATGTTACATCATGCTAAGTAACTCTACGCAAAAATTATTGCTGGGAAATGACTTTTTTTTTGGGGTGAAAAATCACGTTTTACGGTAAAGCTCAATGTACCGCGCTCAAAACGTTGTGCTGGTGGATGGATTAAATAGTACGGGGGCCGAGGAGGTTTAAAAAAAAAATGTGGAAAAGTTGGAAATATGATCCCCAATATCTCCTTCATTAGAAGGTTCCCAGGTATGGTCTAGAACAAAAAAATGATCGCAAAGATAGGGAGAACAAGTGCTTTTCAGCTTCGTTAAGAGTCTTTTTGCAACTTTTATACCTACTGCTCGCCTCAGCATTAATGGCGTTAAACTCTCTTCGCCTCACACATAAAATAAATAGTTCGTCAGAATCATTTACGGGGATGAAATGGCAAACAAAGGAACAACTACTAGGATTTCACATTAGACGGAACTCTCAAAAATTCAGTGACGGAAAATAACAAGGTATAAAAAAGACGAATCATATTATTATAGACGAACTTCATAAAAAAAACGAGAGAATGTTATGATTATGTTCAAAGGGAAAATCATCGAGATCTTTGTTATAAACTCGCTTATTTTATCGCCCATGCCCATCACACGATGGGCTAAGGTAATCATTTTTATATTTAACTATAGAAGCGGGATTTGTATATTTAGTTCACGTTTGTTCAAATTTAGAACGTTTCGTTTCATTGCCCATAAAACATTGTATGCATGGCGTTTGGGGCTCTCGTGTTGGTTATATAAAATTAAATCGCGACTTTTATATCTTTGCTACAAACTGCGTATGTTTTGAATTTAGATTTATCTATGTATCAGTGTACGTTCACCCTTTTTATTGTTTCATGTTTTTTATTATTCACCTTTTTAATATTTCACAGAAACACTTCCTTTATTATTCACAAATACTTTTCTAAAAAGCACTTCGCTTTTTCTTGATATTTTTTCTTATGAAACTTGAAATATACTAAAATGCTTTACTTTTTAAGCTTTTTTGTATTTTAGGGTGAAATTCTGTACAAATTATGAACTCTTCCTAAAGGTTAAGAAAAGAAATATCACGGTTACTTAATATAAAATTTACATAAAGGGCAGCAATTCGTCACCTCACACCCTTGGGAGTTGGGACGTAACAGGGTGCGAATTACATTGCAACATCCATCGTTGGTTAACAGAAATTCTCTTTTCAGATTCATTTTAAGGATATCCTTTTTTATAACTTTTTTTCTTTTTTTTGTTACAGGTAACACATTGCAGTGACCTCCTTTTGAAAAAAAAAGTATAGAATTGTGTTTTAAACGTGTTTTGACATTTAAAAGAACTGTTGTAGTTTTATAAACAAGAAGTTTATAAAGTTTATAAAGTCACAGAATAATTGTGATGATTGATGTTTCGGTATTTGTTCTCATTGTGTCTAATTTATTATGTACCCATCATTAACTGTTACTGTGTTTAGGATCTTATTCGTGTGAACTTTTAAAAATTACTGTAAAAACTATAATAATATATTATGGATAAACCCCTTCTTATTCATATATAATATGAAATATAATTATTAACTATTAGATCGATAAATAACCTATGTAAAATTGTAAAATTCAAGTAACTAAAGATTGTATGTAAATAAAGAAATAAGTATACGAAAAAATGTACAGATTAGCCAAAAAATAATGCCTAGTGTAAAAAGATTTTGTCATAACTAAGAATAAAAGAATTTACGTCAATTATGTAGTTCGATTACGAACTTTGAGCCCATTGACGAAGGTTCTTTTTTCTATAAATGTATAGTCATTAGTCTTAGGAAGTTTTAAGTAGCGATGTGTTACGCTAAAAATATTTTTGTAATGTAAAAATGGGTAAATTAAAAATGTATATAAAATGCAAAATGCCTTGTAATTAATGTCAATGGATGAAATACGTGCAATTCGCTGTCGTTATATTAATAAAGTGTACCAAAGACATTAATCCTATTATTTTAACCCTTGTGATATTACCTGACCCTATAGACAGGTATCTGAAATATTTTTAATGGGTTTTTTGAAGAGACTGAAGAAAATTATACCTGCAAATTGCTTTTAAATGAGTAAATTATTATGCTAAGCTATGCAGATTGCGTACTATGCTTCAATATTACGAAGATAGTTCAATTATAGTAGGTAATTTGTCCATAATAAATAGCTCATAAGGCAAGGTAAGCAGATTGTTCAGAAACCCTAACATCATTTTAGGCTTGTATGAAAGTACCGCCACTGGCCCTAGGCAAAAAAAACTGAGCCGTCGGCAAATGTGAAACATCGAAATTATTTTGTACAAGGTAGTATGCCTAAAAAAAGTCAATATAAAAAAACAAACATTAAATAAAATGAAAGAAAATCAAAACAAAATGACTCGATTCACAAAAAGAAAACCCTTTTGCTGGAATCGAACTCGAAGTCAAGAGATTGTAACCCAGCGCTCTGTGCCCCGGGACCAGCTGGCTTGTTGTAAGCCATGGTGAATATGTAGATCTTTTGCTGCTTCAACTGGTCTATAATGTTCGGTATTGTCCGGGCTGGGTTTGATCGCCACGCTCGCCACGCATTATTTATTTGTTTTTTTTTGGCTTTCCCGCGCCTATTGATGTTTCACATCAAAAATGTTACAATGTACGATCCAACATTCTTGAGTGAGAACAAAAGTAAGATAGTGCTTTCAGCCCACGGTCGTTATCATCATCTGCCTAGCCTTCCAGTCTACCCGGATACATCTGAATACCTGTATTTAGTATAGAGCGGCTGCCTATCTGACCTGCTCAACACAGTTACTGGGAAACACTGGATAACTAAGTAATCATCTGTCTACCCTTTTCCCAGCTATGTTGGGGTCGGCTTCCAGTCTAACCGGATGCAGCTGAATACCAGTATTTTACATGGGGCGATTACCTATCTAACGTCTACAATCCAGTTAGTACTGGGTAATACGATACCCCTTGGTAAGACTGGTTGTCAGACTTCGGGCCACTGACTACCTGTAACGACTGTCAAAGATCTACAAATGACAGCCGGGATGTGGGTCCCGGCTGTCATTTGTAGGTCTTCGACATAGCGTACTTTCCGAGGCACGGAGGAAACCCGGTATGTAATGATGGTCACCCATCCACAGACCAACCTTGGCAAGCGCGGCTTAACCTTGAAGTTCAATTCGTGTGGCTGTTATTATTAACGCACGAGCTCTACGATCACAACGTATACATAAACAGTTACTTTGAAAGAGTTTCGGTACAGACAGAATTACAACGTTTTTATGACCTTGATCTTAAATTTTTATTTATTACGAAAAAAAGTACTTACTACGTTTTATCTTGAAACTAATTGAGTATGTGAGTGTTTTACATGACTTTAAAACAAAGCTCGTCTGTTACGTGAATTTCGAGATAAATCCTTTGAAATACAACACACAAAAGAAACTCCTAATGAATGGGAAAACTTTTACCAATATGTCGGAGTTTATTAGGTAATGCGAAATGAAAAAATACATTGACGTCTATTGAATGTTGTACGAGTATGTTGTAAGTCAGATTACAATAATATGTAAAATATAAAAAGGTATATCTATTCATACATGAAATCTATTAAGGGGTCATTGTACTCAAACATAAAGATAAAAGATAAAGACGAATGCATGTGAACATATTGTAGGGAACAGCTGATTTTTTTTTCGCGATTCGGGGTTTAGTCCTCGAATAAAAGTTGTTCATAATGATGAGTATAAGGACCTCCTAAGAGATTTAGTTTATGAATAGATAGACCTTATATTAATAAATAATAGTAAAACAAATAAATAAATTAGAAGTGTCTGTTTTTACCTAATTTAAAAATAAAAGCTTTTTACTGAAGGCATCAACAAAACAAAACACGTTTTTTTTCTGTCTGGCTGTTTAAATGCCGGCTAATCTCAGATATAGCTGGACCGATTTTGACGGGACATTTACTGGCGGGATAGCTACAGAAAAGTTGAAAGGGAATCGACTGTCTTGGTATGGGCATGTGATGAGGAGGGAAGAATCGCATGTGACTAAAAGAGTGATGAATATAAATGTGGATGGATGGAGAGCGAGAGGAAGGCCAAGGAAAAGAGGGATGGATTGTGTGAGGAATGATTTGAGGGAAAAAGGTGTAAATGATTGCGTGACGGTTGACAGAGGAGAATGGAAGAAGAAAACGTGTTGCGCCGATCCCAAGTAACATGGGATAAGAGCAGGAAGATGATTATGATGATGATAGCTAATATTATAAAGAGTAACTCAGACTATTATTATTTTATTCGAATAGGGAAGTAATATTTTTATAATAATTAAATTTCACGAGGACTAAGGGTGCAGGCAAAAGCTGGTGTTTTTTTTTAATAACTATTAGTGTAACTTCAAAAGTAAATCACATACTTAAAGCTTGGGCCAGACTGTTGTAAACAAGCCCTCTACACACCTCCACATCGATCTCTATCGGCGCTTTACAACAGTGCATGCTGTTGTAAACCGCCGGTTGTTTACAACAACCAACAACAACTACAACAACTTGTGATATCCCGAAGTGATAATTTAAGTTTAGTTTTAAACCGTGAAAGCTTAAAACAGTGTTTGATTACAACAGTCTGGCACGGGTATTAAAATAGGTCATGTCGACACACTCATCAAAGTCAAAGTTCTTTTAGTAGCAAAACATAGGTAAGTGGGTATTAAAAACAGATGTTGTAAACAAAATATAATGTAAGATAATCACAATAATTTACCGTGGACGGCGAACAAATATCAATGAAATAACTCTGTCTTATATGTAACATCGAAAAACAAACAAAGAATTTTTGAGCGAGTCGTATGAGCAGGTACCACAACCGTTGCAACCACAAAACATTCTTGACAATCTTTCCTTAGCTTTTTGTGAAACTTGACGACGACGACGTTCTATAAAGTTATTACTTAGAACGTCATTCACATATGTAAACGTCCCTATAAACTTGGGAAGTGGAAATTAGGTTTTTCCTACTACACTACTACTACATCAGCCCATAACGTCCACTGCTGGACATAAGCCTCTCCCATGATGAGAGGAATTTGCCGTAATCTCCACGCTTGGCAGGCGGATTGGAGGTCGCAGTGATGACAGACTAACAGAAAACGCTGCTGCCATTCTCTGGTCTACGGAGGCGCAAGGTGTTCTGCCTCAGACATTAGTCGCCTTATACGACACCCGTGAGTGTAATGGGTTGGTTCTATTCTACTCTGCCGGATACCACACGGCACAAGGAATAAAAGTTTAGTTTTAAACCGTGAAAGCTTAAAACAGTGTCTTTAACTGCATCTTCTACAGTCAGAATCTATATCAATACCCAACTAACGGCTATCGATTGTGAAGGTAGCTCCTAAGAAAGAATGAAAGCTACATCAAATATTTAAAAGGAAAAGAAAACAGTATCTAGAATCTCGACACACATCGGAAGTCACTTCCTCAACCACTTAACTACCGTAAAAGCCATAAATATTCTACGTTAGCTTGTCCAGTAAAGTTCACAAGAGAAACGTCACTCGAAGTAATATCCAGTGACCTAGACTACCTAGTTCTCACTAGAGATGCGACGACGGTAAACTTATTCGATTTAGGTATTCAGTATCGAATATTTGAATGTGGAATTTAGAAATTCTTGAATATTTGACAAGTGCGACATGTTTGTTGAATATTGGATTTCGAATAAAATTGTAGTATTGGTGCTGGTGAAGTTGGGAAAAATATGACGTGGCTGCATTACATTTATGTTTTATTTTTAAAGTACATAAAAGGGTAAACGTACTCTTCCAAGAATTCTGTCTGACTGAATTGCCTAAGGGAATAACCAAAAATTCTCGACCAATGAAAAACATTGTAAGTCTTTTTACCGTTGAAAACTCTAGAATGGGAGATGTGTGGGTCCGCTACTACAGACAAAAGACCTATCTTTTGTCTGTAGTAGTAGCTCGTTCATAGGTGAACGAGTAACACCTAAATCTAAATCGATAGCCCACAAAATCGTATCTCAAAAATAATGGCCGTTATTTTAATGTATTAATTTCACGGATGCTTATTTAAATGAATAATTTGACTATTTTTCTTCGTATCTTTGTTAAATCTTCTACTCCTTTTACAGTCAATCTTCTTCAGTCTTTTAAGATCAGTAGGGCCAGTAGGCCTCATTAATAGCGTCATCAAAAGCGTTCATAAAGTCTCCAAAAATGCGCTTGCAAGGACATTTAGGGCATTCCAGTAAGTGAGTCATCTTTTTGTAGTCATATTCTTGGTGATTCTCAGTTAGTCTAACTAATTTTGATCCAAAAATTTGGGTGAAGCCAATAAGTGGTCAAAATTGTCCTCTGATCTGCAATGTAAATGAACTGGAATTTATTACGAATTTATAAATTATATTGGATACTAATAAGTCTAAGTATGTCTGGAATTGAAGTATAAATCTTATATATTAGTTATCTGAATACAAATTACTGACGCAGATACGTAATGGATCCGAATCTCTCATCTAATTTATGATATTTTATTCGGACATTGTACGTACGCTTCGATTTTGTTCAAATTCAAGTGTGATAGTTCAATGAAACCAATTTAAACTGTTTTTTTTTTTAATTTAAGTAAGACCTCATAATCTTCCTGCCGACTATGTCATTTAGGGTCAGCGCAAAACATTTTTTTCTTCTATTTTCCCCTGTATAATTCGTCACTCTATCATTCACTCCTTTTTCCTTCACAAATCGTTCCTCACCTTTTATTTAGTCTCCCTCTCCCTCTGGATCCATTCACAACACACACACACACACACGACACACACACACACATAACACACACACACACACATATACACACACATATTCATAACTTTTGGTGAAATGCGATCATGACAGAATATTTAAAAATAAAACTGTTTTCCATAAACACAACTTCTATGGCTTCAAATCATTCTATGTTTCCATACCAAGGACTTTTCATTCCCATTTCCAAAATTCATCATCTGCCAGCCATTTTCCAACTATGTTGTGGTCAGCTTCCAGTCTTACCGGGTGCAGCTTGATACCAGTATTTTACATGGTTTCAGGCCACTGTAACGACTGTCAAAGATCTACAAATGACAGCTGAGATCAACGGTTTAACGTGCTTTCCGAGGCACGGAGGAAACTTGGTATGTAATGGGTAGACACCCATCCACAGACCAACCTAGGCAAGCGCAGCTCAGGTAACCTGAAGCTTGATCCGAACGGCAAGCCCGCCACACTATTCCCAAACCACTGTAACTCCTGAAAGCCAGAATCAACAGAGGCGACCACCAGAAAAGCGCCGAGACAATGAAGCTCGACGAAGTTCCAGAGAATGAATTTAACTGTCTTGGATCCCGCAACGAAATTAATCAGAAAAGTATAGTAGGAAAAAACCGTAATTTCCACTTCCCTCCATATCAGCAGGAGACAGAACTAAACAAGGCCAATAGGCACAAAGGGACGTTTACAACTGGGATAGGCCTAGTTGCCTAGCACCACGGATAAATATTAATATTAATGGGTCCTAAGTTGTGAGCTGTTATATTTGATTCCAATAATAGATATAGCAAAAACGCTCCGAACAGCAGTTATTATTAAAATTTAGCCAAAAGCTACTCACTCCCATTTCCTTAATTATTGAACATTCATAAACATTAATATAGAGCAGACAATTAAATCCAAAATTCACATAAATCCTACCGATGTATCCTGGGAACCATTTTGGCTTTATTCTGCAGTATTCCGAACTAACAAGGCCATCATCAAAATAATGGCTCTGAATTTCGAGAAGATTTATGTGCGACTATCAGTTTTGGAGATTCCAGAAATGCGATATTATGTAGAGCACGTTTGTTTTGTAATTACATTCAATTGAATCAAAAAGAGCAGTGCACAGTGGTGTCTTAGTGGTAACGGTCCAGGCATTCGTGTGTGAAGCCCGGCCTAACTTCCGCCATTTTGTTTTAATCTCAAAATAGCAGCCACGCATAAACCCTGTAGATATTAATCAATAGCTGGTATCAAAACAAACGTATTGTATTATCTAGAATCTTCATAATCATCATGTTTCCGAAATACTTATATTTCGGAAACATGATGATTATGAAGATTAACCAATACCAAACCCAAATAATAGCTTACTATTATTTGGTCTAATACCTATAATGAAGAAGCTCGTGGCTAAATAATAACAGCCGCTCGGGTCGATCGTTAGGTTAAGCTATTCTAGGTTGGTCTGTGGATGGGTGATCACCCATTACATACCGAGTTACCTCATTTGTAGATCTTTGACAAAAAGTTTGACAACCAGTCATACCAAGGGGTATCGTATTACCCGGTACTAACTGGGTTGTGGAGGTCAGATAGGCAGTCGCTCCATGAAAAATACTGGTATTCAGCTGCATCCGGTTAGACTGGAAGCCGACCCCAACATAGTTGGGAAAAGGACACACATGTCTAAACAAATAATGCACCTTTATTTTTTATCTTTTAAGGCTAGGCAGATGATGATGACCTATAATGAAGAAGGAAAAAATCATCAAAAACAAAATATTTTGTTTCACATAGGCCAACGTAGGCACTTGTTGGGGTTGATCGTTTCCTATGGAGAATAACATGCAAGAAGCTCCACGGTTACTCCTTCCAAATCATTTTGTATTACAATATTTTCATATTACAGCATTAGTAGGTAGGTACTATCGAGGAAACTCCCGCCTGATCACCACCAATTTTTGCTTACACTTACTTTGTATATAAATAATGAATGAAAAGATACCGATCGGCCGAGCGCACTGACGACGCACGGCAAGCGAGAGTTATTGTTATTTTGCGCGCCAAAGTTGACGCTTTCCTAATAGGTCTAAACTTTAAGGGGGCGTGGCTTGGCGCCTCCACGTGATTTAAGCGAAAAAAAATGTAACTGATCAGGCGGAAAAGACCACGACTGTACGTAGGTACTTATATAACGTCGATAAAAAGTGCACGGTTGAGGTTGGTCGTTTCTGGAGGAGAACAGGCAAGAAGCTCTATGCTAACTCCTTTCAAATCATTTCGTATTACAATATTTACATGTTACAGCATTAGTAGGTACCTACCTAAGTATGGGGGGACAGCATAGGGCCGACAATAAGTCATTGTTTACTACACAAAAAACGTAAAACAAAATAAAAGTTAACAAGCATCTTGGAACCGATACTACAACTACTACAACAGCCCATAACGTCCACTGCTGGACATAAGCCTCTCCCATGATGGGAGGAATTTGCCGTAATCTCCACGCTTGGCAGGCGGATTGGAGATCGCAGTGATGAAAGACTAACAGAAAACGCTGCTGCCCATTCTCAGGTCTACGGAGGCGCAAAGTGTTCTGCTTCAGATATTAGTCGCCTTATACGACACCCGTGAGTGTAATGGGTTGGTTCTATTCTACTCTGCCGGATACCACACGGCTAACCGATAAAAAACAAAAAAACGGGAACCTACGGTTTTCTGTTCGTAACGGCTCTTTAATGATAACACGCACAAAAGTTTCATACATGTGCAAATAATAAATTTTACATTACCTCTGATCACGTACATAAAGTTGCAAACCATCGATTCGCAAATTCAAATATGACGTCCCATCTCTATTTCTTAAGAGGAACTTGTGACTTGGAGAGAGCACATGTCACTAATCGTCTAAGTTTCTCCGTTACAGACCAACGTCTGAGCTGGATCATTATGCCGAGAAGACAAGGCCACGAGTTGCAAACGTTGGGAAATCCCTAAATAGGTTTTTGTGTGATGAAATGAAATGAAATGAAATGATGTTTATTTTTGCAAGTAGGTTTTTACAATCACTTTTACACGTCATTTTTTTTAAACTAGATGGGTCGGTGTTTCGTACCTAACTACTCTGAAAAGAAACAGCCGAAACAAACTCAAAGGTCATAGTCTCTTTTGAATTCCAGACATAATCTTGCTCAATTCACATGAGGACTATGCAGATTAGTGTTTGAGATGGTCTTTTCAAGAAAGAACCACACAGATTTGAGTGGACCTATCCAGTCAGTGCAAGCATTTCTCAGTTATCGTGCAGCTCGACTTATAACTCAAGAAGCTCAACGAAATGACAAACAATACCAAAGAAAGGATGACTGGTTTGACGCTTAAAGAAGAAATGTACTAGGAATTAGGACAGACTTAACGTAAACACACTTAACTTTGTGTAGTAAAGTTAACATAACATTACGCCTGTGAAACCCCCTAAGCGTTAGGCAGAAGTGTACCTAACAGTAATATACATAAGTCCCATGTATTATTAGGGGGCAAGCCTATTGCCGTCAACCGGGCACAAACCCAGACTCTGTGGCTGCAACTGAGAAGTTCCTCATGGAAAAACCCAATAACACTTTGCCCGACCCGGGAATCGAACCTAGTACCTCATGCTCAGCAGTCGCGCTTGCAGCCACTAGACCAACGAGTAAGTAAAGTTATTTTCGTGTAGTGTGTACCGAAATTAAATAGTCATCGCTTCTGTCAAAATTGTGAAGAAGAACGCAGTGAGGAAACTGGCATTTTAAACCTTAAACACATTGACATGGCCTAATTCTTCGCGCAGAAAGGACGGGTCCGAGCATGGTGAACATTATGGGTTGTTTATATAATGTGGTTACGTAAAATAATATGTTGGATTGTAATTTTAAAAAATACATTTCGAAAACACAACGTTCGGTAAATAAAAACACAGCGTTCGAAAAATTTAGAAAAAGAACAGCGTTCCAAAAACCAAGAAAATTTAAAGTCTTTTATATTAAAAGTTAAGTATAAAATATTCATCGGAAAATCGAAAACCCGACCCCAAGAAAGACTGCATTAATTTTTTTATCCAATCAGATTTCTCTTTGAGCACATTTGCGAGACCGCAACCGCTTCCAATCTGCTCTCTATCTGTTTAAACTCATCTGGTGCAAGCTTCATCAAGAAATTATTATCGACAGAGAAATATTTACCACCCTTTTGCTTTACTCTGCAAAGGAAAATCTTTTAACACCCACATTCATCTGCAATCAAGATTTGTAGTTTATTATTTTTTATGATTTTTTCCTTCTTTGAAGTTTGCCACTGTTTAATTTAGGCGCGCTCTTCTAGACAACTAGGTAGTTTTTGGTTGGTCTTTTTTACTGAATGCATTGCATGTGAAAATATACATACGCATATATATGTATACGCTACTTAAGACAAAAAAAAAACATTTTTTATTTTAATTTTTGTCTGTCTGTCCGTTCCGGCTAATCTGCGAAACGACTAGACCGATTTTGACGGGACTTTTACCGGCAGATAGCTGGTGTTATAAGAAGTCATCATCGTCATCATTTCAGCCAAAAGACGCCCACTGCTGGACATAGGCCTCCCCCAAGTGTCGCCACATTGACCGGTCCCGTGCGTGCATTCACCAGGTTATCGATCCGCCTAGCGGGAGGTATAAGAAATAAGCTACTTTTATTTAAGAAAAAGGATTAGGGTTCCGTGACAAAGAAAATAAATAATTTTATTTATTTATTTAGGGACATTTATAATCTCAATGCATTTGTCAGTCCCCTTTTCGGAAATAACTACTTTTTCACGGGCGAAATATTGCAACTTCGAGATTCCAAAACGAATTTACGTTGACAAAATAATGAAGCACGGTTCACAAGGATAATTTTGATATATAATAGTATCAGCTACCATTAAAAATACCAGAGTACTCACGACATTTGCTGCGCAGGTAAATTCGAGTGTTCACCGCACCGTCAGTGTTTTAATGTCAATGAAAGTTTTTTTTTTTTTCGGCAAGTTGTCAATGGAATAGTGTTGCGATGTTCGATTTTATTATTGAGGAATTTAGTAACGAATTGAACACAGAGTAATAAACTGTGGAGTAGACAGTTTTAGACGGTTTTTAATGCAGTTTTTTGGAGGAGGGTGCGCGTGCAACAAATGTGACAGATAGCGGTCAAGCGAGGTGCAGGATTGTCACGAGTGTGACAATCGCGCTGGAGAGGTTACCCCAAATACACATTGTTCATATCTAGGCCATGAACCTAAACAGACTCTTCGCTTCATCGCCATTTGGTTGAGCCAGGATTTTATGAAATTTGCCTACTTCAAGTCTGTTCAAGCTCAAAAAATATTATCTAATTGCTCGCGGACTAAGGTCGTAGGCAACAGTTAGTGAGTAATAATCAAACAATGGTGTCGATTCTGTTGTGCACAAAGTAAACCTAATTTAGGCTATTGCTATCTTTTTCCCTCTAATAAAACGAGAAAGAGACGGACGAAATTTAGAGCTGTCAAATTTAATTGGAACTAAATTTTGATACAAATTAAGGGTGCACGTAAAAACATGTCGACTAAAAACACGGTGAAGCGCAAGGTTTAACCTAGTTTGACATCTCTAACTTAGTTCATAGCTATAGCCGTCCTTTTCTCGCACTGCCTTTTAGTAAAAGATAGCAATAGCTTAAATTAAGTTTAGTTTGTGCACAACAGAATCGACACCAATGTCTTCAAATGAATTATTGTGTCAGGTTTCATAGTAGTGACAAGTAGGTGAATTTAGTCGGACTCAGATTCAAGTTAATGAATCTTAAATTAAAGCAAACTTATAGCAGTAAAAAAAAATAAGTAACAACCTGTCTTTAAATAAAAAACACTGCACTCTTTTCTAAAAATAAACCAAAATGTTCAAAGAAACAAGAACAAACCCAGACACTACTTGCAAGTAATTTGAACGTAAACAATTTTAAGTTAATTGGTTAATCGTCGAAACATGGCCGGTGTCGTCACGCAAGCAATTATGCTGATGGCTACAATATGATCGTTTAAAAAACACTTATCTAGCACCGACACAAACAAAGTAATGAGATTAATGTTCGTGGGCTTACTAATATTTTAAAAAAACAAAAAACCCGACTGCGTAAAACTAATTTTAAAAAATACGTGAAAGAATTAACTTAAATAAAAACTAAAAAGAAAGAAACAAGCTTAGTAGTTTAGAATTCTGTTAAGTAATACTAAATAACTACACAATTGAAATAGTTTTATAATCGATACACACATAAAACAAAGCATAAATTCTAATGCAGAACAGAACGACTCACAGTCGGGCCCCTTGGGAAGATTTGATTGGTAAAATTTAAATGGGCCCCGACTGTGAGTCGTTCTGTTCTGCATTAGAATTTATGCTTTGTTTTATGTGTGTATCGATTATAAAACTATTTCAATTGTGTAGTTATTTAGTATTACTTAACAGAATTCTAAACTACTGGGCTTGTTTCTTTCTTTTTAGTTTTTATTTAAGTTAATTCTTTCACGTATTTTTTAAAATTAGTTTTTACGCAGTCGGGTTTTTTGCTTTTCTTTAAATTATTATTTTTTATTTTATACTTTTTAGTTACGATTCATTGACTTCGTTATAAGATGGTAAATTTCGCAATCTAGTCATTTCATTGAGGGAGTCAATATCGTGGGGATTATTAAGTAACTTGCGGTGGTCTAAACTACTGATGATTAGTCCCTATACAGACCTAACTCTGCTCAAAGCTACATAGGCTTGACCTTTAGCAAAAATGCGTGAACTTAAGTCAACCACAGCTCGGTCCAAAGTAGTTCCTTGGAGCTTGTGTACAGTTACATCCCAGCACAATATCAATGGCAATATTCTTCGCTCTATTTTATCCTGTCCGCGAAGTGCGTCGAATTCTGTCGTCGATGGTTCGATTCTGACTCCTACTCCAGGAACATTGTTTTTAATAATTGCTTTGTCGTCAAATTCTATATAAACAGCCTGTGGTAATTCTCCGGGTTCCAATTGGTCCCTCCGAAGAGCTGGCCACTCAATTGTCCTTATAACACCCATTGCTCCGTTAACAAGACCATGGGTAACATTCAAATTTCTTCGTAACATAACTCGTGATCCTAAACAGAATTAGCGAGAATTATTGCTTTGTTAAACAACTTTAAATCGTTATATATCCTAAACTATTATTTACAATGAAAAATGATAAAAGGAACCTAAAGATGATTTTAAAATACCTATTCAACGACACCCCACTTGACACAGTTCATCAACTTTTTTTTTTTTTCATTTTGACAATATGGCATCTGGTTGTCGCTGTGGTGAATTTTGATTACTGTTATGTCTTTAGTGACACTCGCAAGGCTAAGACGAATCGATTGACGTAAGAATTATCAAAATCGGCCTACGCATTTGGTCTCTAGAACGCCACATAGAAACAAACATGCATACATAGACTGATAAACACATTACCCTCCTTTGCGTCGCGCAGTCGGGTAAAAACGTAGCAGGTTTTTAACCATTTTATTTAATTTTTAATCCCATTCAAATATAGCAAAAATCAGGTGATGGCGGTTCTGGTCCTTCGGGAAATATTTTGCAAATCAAGAAAAACTTTTTGTCGACCTAAGCGTCAGTTCACACCGAGACACGACGCAACGCGACGCGGCGCGACGGTACTGGAAGAGGCCCGCGATTTAGCGCTGCGCCGCGCGGTGGTGCGTCGCAATGAAATGTGTATCTTTTCGTGTAGTAAATAAAGTTATATTTTGAGTCACTCTATTAAAATGTGCGCGCAGCGTCGCGTCTCGGTGTGAATTGACCCTAAGGGTAGGTGTAGTTTAGGTACAGTTATAATTATAATCATTTTATTAACAGGCAACTAAGGCAAATAGATAAAATACACAAAATAATAACTAACAACAATAATATACTAATACATATTTCAAACCGGAGACTAAAACTATGCACGCCGTCGCGGCTGTAAGACGTATGTACTTACAGAATTATAATCAGCAAAATTATCAACACAACCCTCCAAGTTCATAAAGGTGTAGGAAACAAAAAAAAACAGAAAAAGTTATTTCTACACCTTTATGAATGTGGAAGGTTGTATTGATGATTTTGATGATTATTTATATAACTACATACGTCTTACACCCGCGAATAATATTTTAATCAACATACAACCTAGCACTGGCCTGCAAATTGCAAAAAACGTAAGAAAATTTGCATTTCGCGGGCTACCCTGGAGCATTAATGCAAGATTTTTACTTTAAACACCTCCACGACCCCGTACTATTCAATTCATCCATCAGCACTATGTTTTGAGTACGTTACACCACAAAACATGATTTTTTACCCAAACAAAAAAGTCGTTTCCCAGCAATAATTTTTGCGTAAAGTTACTTAGTTTGATGTACAGAATGCTTTGTTGACGGCTTCCTGATGAGGTATTTTAATCCTGCGTACATCATCAAGATGATTAGTAGATACTTTCTTATTTATTGTACAAGTCGAAGTTATGTCAACATCATCATCTTCCTGCCCTTATCCCATGTTACTTGTGGTCGGCGCAACACGTTCTTTTCTTCCATTCTCCGCTGTCAATCGTCACACAATCATTTACACCTTTTTCCTTCATATCAGTCATCACACAATCCATCCATCGTTTCCTTGATCTTCCTCTCCCTCTCTATCCATCAACATTTACAAGCCGTTAGAACTAAAACAAGCTAGCAAGGCAGTTAACAGTATTTTAGTGCTGCATTTCCCAGTATTTAGTACAGCAGTAAAACCTTGCACGAGTCGAAGTTACGTATGCAATGTTAACGGTTTGGAAATTTAACATATTGACTGCAGAAATCCAGACTTGCCAAATCAATTACTAAAGCCAAACTGGTTGTCGGGGTTCGATTTCTGCACCTGTGTGTATTTTATACGAGGAACATGGCGCAGATTAAGCTTATGAAGTACCAAATAGAACTATTTAATGTTGCCCTTAAAAGTCTTGGAAGAAAACTGTTTCAAAAATCAAAAGGATTTTTTTTTATTCGACCGATATCAAGTACTTTTTGACCATCAAAATGTACAAGAGATAGTCTCCCAAAACACCTAACCTTCACTTTTTTAAGGGACACACTCGCGCAGATATTACCAGGCTCCTTTTTAAGGAAATGACAAAAACTAGAAACTGGATATGTCGAGTGACAAGAATGGATAAAAGTAAGGAATGAGTATGTTAGAGACAGTGTGAAATTGGCACCTGTTACAGAACTTTGAATGAACGTCGTTTGTCTTGGTATGTATGGACATGTAATGAAGACGGATGAAAGTTAAATGCATGTGACTATCAGAGCCGTCTCTAGCCCATGTAGCGCCCGTGTGCAAACATTACCCTAGCTCGCGCCCCCTAGTACGTGGTCAAAATTTAATCCGTACCGACCGGCGCGCCGGCGCTCGGCACGGCTGTGCCCGTGTGCAACGCACGCCCTGCACACTAGGTAAAGACGGCCCTGATGACTATAAAAGTAATGGACATGAATACATGATTGTTTATGGATGGAGAGGGAGAGGAAAGCCAGAGAAAAGATGGATGGATTGTGTAAGGAATGATATGAAAGAGAAAGAAGTAAATGATGCCGTAACGTCTGACAGGGGACTATGGAAGAAGAAAACGAGTTGTGCCAACAAGAGCGGAAAGATAATAATGACTGAAACTAGATCTGAAAGCTATTGCGTTGTAAAATCTTTAACCAATCAGCAATGTGTTAGCAAATCTAAAAACCCATGTACAATTTAAGTATAATGAGAATCATCTATCGTGGCACAATACTTTTCACCTCAAATATCAACCAAAAACAAAATATTTTCAATAGCACTCTAACCCAATTTGTACACTGACGGATAAAAATATCAGTATAATCTCATCGGCTTTCCTCCGCGCGGAAATTAAAATCGATTGGTTACGGATAAAGAGGACACGGCCACTAGTATACGAAATCATAAGTACATCTCTGAATCATTTTTGGCTGGGTTAAAAATAACATGGCTTATCTTCCTTATTTTCGGGACATACTTGTTTTTTTTAATTCAAGGTCAAATTGAATTAGCTAGGGAAACTTTGCTCATGTGGGTACTGGTATCTAAACATGGTAATACTAAATGGACAGCACAGGTGGCCTAACATGACGTCTTAAAGCAGGATTGTTTTAATTTTATTCCAGTGTGAGAAAGAGATGGCGCTAGACGTCCTCTATAGCTCCGTCTCTTACCCACACCGGAACAAGATTAAAACGATCCTGCTTTAAGACGTCATCGTACGCCATCAGTTGGCGCAATGGCTGAGCGATTGGCTGCTGCGCTGCCTGTCGCTAGTTCGATCCCCGTGCGGCACAAATATTTGTATGACCTACAAGTAGTCGTTCCGGGTCTGTCTGTTTGTGTTTCTGAGTTTTAACGTTTGTAAATGGCCTCCACGATACAGAAAATCCTAGAGTGGGGCAAACTTAAAAAAAAAAATATATAATTTTATTGACGGCTATGTTTTGTAAATACTCAATGATATTCTAATAAATAGATATGTTATACACTTACAAAACCACCAAAAAAAGTGTGCCGCGGGGCAGAGCTAGCTCACATACACGCAGTGACGCAGAATAAAGGAAAAACAGGCCAATTGGCTGGTTTTCGAGTCTTCACGATTGCGCGCTCACAACATATCTGTATGGTAGAATATCATTGTAAATACTTATATTACCCGGTCAAATAGTCTCAGGTATAAAATCTCAGTAGTTTAATAAGAGGAACTGGTGATGCGGATTATCGTTAATTAATGATGCTACTACAAGTTTAATGAGGATCAGCTGATATGCTCCTGGTTCTCACGTCACCCATTAGGTAATTGCCAACGTCAGTATATCAATGTCAATTAAACAGAGCAATGCAAAATCCAACCAGAGTAACATTGAATAATGACCAACGAGAATCGGAGGTAGAAATCATCCTAGAATCAAATGTGTGTTAGCCTGTAATCACTTAACGATAGCTCGACGTCACTAATTTGATTCAGAATGTCAGCATTTTAGCCAGAATGTCAGCATTTTAGCCAGAATGTTGGCAGCACTGCCAGCTGAACGTATTATCGTCAGCTAAATCTACATATCAACCATGTAACCCTTGAATCAGAATACCTAATACGGTTTCCAGGGCACGAACTATCATTGATTTATTAAAATAAGTTCACCGCAAATGTCCATCATAATTTTATTCAGTCCCTTGTGGTAGCACATTATTTGACATAAATGTGGAATTCATTTCCGGTTCAAAATCCCGAGGGAGATATTATGAAATGTAAGTGACTGAACAGGCTTGTGTCCTGCAAAGAATCTAATTAGTCCGTCAGTTAGATTATAAAAAAATATTTGACACGTATTTTTCTTTTGTTACGTAAACCAAAATTGACGAAGATACGACGCTTTAAAAATTGTTAATACGTCACGCCGTGCTATAACTTTTAGTGCGATGTGACGTCACGAGCCCCCACTCTCGAGTTTTGAAAAAATTAAATACCTTTAATTTATTTTTAAACCCAAAACTTTGGTGTTAGTGTGAACACCGTTATCCTTGAAACCAGTGGTTTGGTTTCATTAGTAGAACCTAAAACCATTGAAGAGAGTAACGTTTTTTTTTTGAAGAAAATCCACTATTTTCTTCAAGACCATTTCACCCTAATGCGCTTGAAAACAGCTGACCGCCGGGCTGAACGGGGCTGAACGGGCGGGCACTCGGGGTCATCGACTCCGCCACAGTCAGCTATCGCTAGAGCGAGCGTGCCACGCGCCGAGCCGTCTCGCGCGTAAATTGAGTTTACTTAAACAAATGAACACATTCGATAGTAGGTAAGTAATTAAAGCATTTAAACAAATGAAATAATTTTAATTCTATACGATTGCTATTTGAAGTTAGTAGACCGTACTAAATTAACTTGATCTTGAAATGTTTTCTATGTTTTTTTTTTGGATTTTATTTTTATTTTTCCTGGGTTCCTTTAACGATACTGAACCTACCCCTAAGCTATGGCACGCAACTACTTTAACACCATAAATATTGCTACTATTATATATAAGTCGGGTTATCAGGAATTTATTTCGCTAGGCTCGAGCTTATGTGGACAGAACACGGGTTTCGTGCTAATGAAAACACACTGGTGCGATACACTCTTTTATTTCACATTGCACGGTTCGGGTTGGTAGTTTCCATGGAGAAGAACCGAACCAGCGACATCGCTTAAACCAGCGGCATCGCTTAAACCAGCGGCATCGCTTAACCAGCGGTATCACTTAACCAGTGGCATCGCTTAACCAGCGGCATAAAGCTTAACCAGCTTTAACACAGCGAAAAAGCGACAAGTCAACAATAACGACCATCACTATAGTGAACTAACCGTTTCATTTACGAACTGTACATCATTATCAAACTTTGTGGGGAGCATTACCTTTGGGTAGCGGTTACAATTTAATGATTGCAAAGTATTCCATCTTTTCAATAATAAACTTGTCGAAAAATAAGATTCTGCATTAGACTCTAGATTAGACTCTAGATTAGACTCTAGATTAGACTCTAGATTAGACTCTAGATTAGACTCTAGATTAGACTCTAGATTAGACTCTAGATTAGACTCTAGATTAGACTCTAGATTAGACTCTAGATTAGACTCTAGATTAGACTCTAGATTAGACTCTAGATTAGACTCTAGATTAGACTCTAGATTAGACTCTAGATTAGACTCTAGATTAGACTCTAGATTAGACTCTAGATTAGACTCTAGATTAGACTCTAGATTAGACTCTAGATTAGACTCTAGATTAGACTCTAGATTAGACTCTAGATTAGACTCTAGATTAGACTCTAGATTAGACTCTAGATTAGACTCTAGATTAGACTCTAGATTAGACTCTAGATTAGACTCTAGATTAGACTCTAGATTAGACTCTAGATTAGACTCTAGATTAGACTCTAGATTAGACTCTAGATTAGACTCTAGATTAGACTCTAGATTAGACTCTAGATTAGACTCTAGATTAGACTCTAGATTAGACTCTAGATTAGACTCTAGATTAGACTCTAGATTAGACTCTAGATTAGACTCTAGATTAGACTCTAGATTAGACTCTAGATTAGACTCTAGATTAGACTCTAGATTAGACTCTACATTGGACTCTATATTAGACTCTACATTAGACTCTACATTGGACTCTACATTAGACTCTACATTGGACTCTACATTAGACTCTACATTAGACTCTACATTAGACTCTACATTAGACTCTACATTAGACTCTACATTAGACTCTACATTAGACTCTACATTAGACTCTACATTAGACTCTACATTAGACTCTACATTAGACTCTACATTAGACTCTACATTAGACTCTACATTAGACTCTACATTAGACTCTACATTAGACTCTACATTAGACTCTACATTAGACTCTACATTAGACTCTACATTAGACTCTACATTAGACTCTACATTAGACTCTACATTAGACTCTACATTAGACTCTACATTAGACTCTACATTAGACTCTACATTAGACTCTACATTAGACTCTACATTAGACTCTACATTAGACTCTACATTAGACTCTACATTAGACTCTACATTAGACTCTACATTAGACTCTACATTAGACTCTACATTAGACTCTACATTAGACTCTACATTAGACTCTACATTAGACTTAACATTAGACTCTACATTGGACTCTACATTAGACTCTACATTAGACTCTACATTAGACTCTACATTAGACTCTACATTAGACTCTACATTAGACTCTACATTAGACTCTACATTAGACTCTACATTAGACTCTACATTAGACTCTACATTAGACTCTACATTAGACTCTACATTAGACTCTACATTAGACTCTACATTAGACTCTACATTAGACTCTACATTACTCTACATTAGACTCTACATTAGACTCTACATTAGACTCTACATTAGACTCTACATTAGACTCTACATTAGACTCTACATTAGACTCTACATTAGACTCTACATTAGACTCTACATTACTCTACATTAGACTCTACATTAGACTCTACATTACTCTACATTAGACTCTACATTAGACTCTACATTAGACTCTACATTAGACTCTACATTAGACTCTACATTCGACTCTACATTCGACTCTACATTCGACTCTACATTAGACTCTACATTAGACTTTACATTAGACATTACATTAGACTCTACATTAGACTCTTTATGTTAAGGTTTTCAGTCACCAGATTTGATAATGAATTGATAGTGCCACGTAGGCACTAAAACATTATTGACGCAATCACCGATAACGACAGAATGCATCACTCATTATGGAATCACTCTACACAACAACAAAACTCAATTGCCAGTCCATCGGCAAGTCATAACGTAAAATGTGCCAGTCCATCGGCGCGTGCGTAAAACTGTGAACCCATCGTAAGAAGGTAACCATCTCAGCTGCGTAAGTGCTACTACTCGCAAAGAGTATACTGCACAGAAAAAGCAGTCAACGTGCACCTAATACATGCTTCGGCGCTTCTGACGCGGCCACAACAATACCCAGTCCATCGGTATGCCTTCAGTCCATCGAAAGCATTGTACTTGTAAACAGTGAATCCATTAAAATCAAAACAATTATAATCATCATAGTAACGTACACAACCAACTTGAAATAGTGGCATTATCATCATCGTCGATACAATATATAATTCAGAAGGAACCTGTTGTTCAGGGATTTTTCTGATCCTATCATGTGGGTATTGGTGTGTTCTATTAGACGTAAGTGGCTTTATTGAACTTTAGATCCAAATTCATTTGATTTCTCTCCTCATTTTCTATTAAAACATAATCAAACATCACTATTTCTATTAAAACACAATCCCTACACACACCCTCATTTTCTATTAAAACATAATCACACATCTCTGAATCTTAGTCTTTGTACTGTCAACCGATTTTTGTCATAATTGGAACTTTCTACTATATTCCGCGATACCTGCTCTCTGATTGCAAAAGGTCCGATCAAAAAGTTACAACACAGTAGTTATATCAATTCTGTTACTCTTCATCATAATTCATAGGCAATGCAAACTCAACTCAAGATACTTTCATAAGCGCTCTGTGCACCAACACAGACAGAAATCGTACCAACGATTCCCTACAGATCCACCGCCACATGTCACTCATGAGGTGCGGTCCAACAGACCCATCGCTACGTGTTACTCACGAGGTGCGGTCTAACTGATAACAGACCCATCGCCATAATGTTACTCATGAGGTGCGGTCTAAAGTTTCGAGTATGAGTGTACAAGCCTTTTTTAATCAGATTTGGTCTCACTACCACTGTCATCAACTATGACATCTAATTCTCGAGGAACTGTGTGATCGGGGATCTTTCTCACACACCTTGACTTACACCAGTAGTAACGACAGGATAAATATGCTCACTTAAGAGTGAGACTTAAGAGTCTAGACGAAACGGAATTAGCACTCTGCTCCAGAGTCATAACAAAATGAAAACGACTCACCGAGTGACGAAAAATCCCAGTAGGTGCGAATGCGCTAATCACACACGTTTCCTTGCGACGTTTCTCAGGAGCTGCGCTCGTTGCACCACCGCTGCTAGTAGCGCTATTCACATTCGGGTAGCATGATGCCCTTACTCAAACGTCCTGGCATGTCCTCGTGCGATGGTTATCCTGCAAACAAATAGTCCACGGCAGAATTTTGTTCCACTCGGTCACACCTGACCAAACTCTAGATTCATCGGTGAAAGTAAAGAACTCTACAGTTTCATTTTAAACAAATCCAAAAAACAAACTTTATAATATCACACCTGTAATCCCCAAAGGATTAAACAGAGGTATACCTAATAGTATACTCACACTCCGCCAGTTATGTCCAATGCCCATGTAATAGGGGGCGAGCCTTTGTCATCAACCAGACACAAATCCAGACTCCGTGGCTGCTACTGAGAATTTCTGATGGAAAAACCTAATAACACTTTGCCCGACCTGGGAATCGAACCCAGGACCTCATGCTCAGCAGTCAGACTTGCGACCACAAGACCAACGAGACAGTTGACTAAATCAAACACGGTTAAATTGGGAATAATCGAAAATAGGTCAACCATTGCGCCAATGGTTCCACCAGTGGGCTGCTGCGCTGCGGGTCATGGGTTCGATTGCCGCACACAGGCCTACAGGTAGTTGTTCCGAGTCTCACTGTTTGTGTATGTAAGTTTAAATGATTGTAAACGCACCCATAATACAGGAAAAACTTCTAGTGTAGGGTAAAGTTTTTAAAAAGAAAAAAAACAACATGTTTTCGCTTAGAAGGATCAATCGTGGGCCTTTCCACAGTTATTGTGGAATTTCAAATACTGATGACTCCAATTTAGAACGACTTTTTAAGCTGCAGCTGTTACTTGTTTTTGATTTAGGACTTCAATAACCAGTTAAATTATCCGAATAAATTTCAATCAAATGGAAAACTAGTTTCCCAAGGCTTCAACAAAGTTTTGAAAGAATTAGATTTGTACTCAGAAAAACATCTGTTACAATATATCCCATTAAAAAAAAACTTGTCTAACATTCATGGAAAGGTCCTCTTTGATATTTAATATAAATTCTTCAAGTTTTCCACATCAAATTATGGAAATCAGTACCCTTAGAAGTTACTTTACGGACGCACGTTACCATGTTCTTGAATATGTTTTGAAGACCTTTTTTGGATCCAAAAATAGAATTTGATAACTTCGTTTTCCTAGGCTTTGAGAACCTCAAAAATCACTGAAATGAAAAATATTTCATTAACAGGCAGGAATATTTGTTTCTTTTGAAAATTTCTTATGGAACTCGTAATGAACGTATCTGTTTAATAATGTTTATGAAAAGTTGTCTTCACTCTTAATTAAGTAACTAATTGGCACGTGTCTAATTGTCTACAAACCATTACAGAAATAATGTACGTGTGCTGTATTCGTACTCCAACTTAGTAGGAATCTACACTACACTAATATTATAAAGAGGAAAGATTTGTATTTTTGTGTGTATGTTTGTAATGAATAAACTCAAAAACTACTGCGCCGATTTCAAAAATTCTTTCACCATTACAAAGCTACATTCACCTTGAGTAACATAGGCTATATTTTATCCCCGGACTCCCACGGAAACGGGAACTACGTGGTTGAAACCGCGTGACGTCAGCTAGACATCGATATAATCTAGATGCCAAGATAACGCAACTACTTCTCGTGCCCGGCTTAAACAGTTTAATTATGCTTAACGTGGCTACTGTCACAGCAAGATAATTTGTTTAAAAGAACAACGACAACAACTCAAGAACTTTAGGCATAAAGAACAAAAGCGTAGTCTATTTTGAACACTAACTTTTTTTTAAATTCAGATAACAATTCGCATTGTGTTTGAATTATGCAGTGTGTGTGTTCGTATGTGTATGTATCTGGCTGTAAGTTATATGAACTTGATTCTATTTGAGTTATTTGATCATAAAATTACACATAAACATGAAAAAATCAGCAACCGTTCATTAACACAGTCGAGAGCAGCTGCAATATAAGCTCTCCACGGCACGACTTGACTATTTCCTGAAGTGCTATCGCTGCACAAACACTGGACCTAATAATACTGTCTACGTGCCCTAACCTGGATGAAGAAGATTTCCTCTTGACATAGCCATGAGCTAAAAGTTAGGTTGTGGTGGTTTTAAGTTCATTATTTAGTTTGACATCTTTTTTCCTAACATAAAAATAAGTCCCACAAACATAAAAATAAAACATTCATTTTAAACGTAGCAAAGGTACTGCATTGTGTACTACAATTATTTTCCTTTATTCAATAAATTACATATTTTGAACATTTTTCAATATTTCTATATAAAACACTATAAAAAAACACTTAAAAATATAAAAAATAGTACAATTATTATTATTATGTTACTGTAAAAGTTAGCATATTGGTAAATCATTTACCAACATGAGTTAGTAAAATGTAAGTTTTAAAAAAATGATAGGTCGTACCAATGAGCAAAGTAAATGTTAGTTTTGGAAAAAAACAAAGACTACTTCTTAAATATCTGGCGATTGATTTGCCTTGTCTCTGAGGTAAAGATTTACCGAGTGCATGATGGTAAAAGTACAAAATGATCAATTATCACGGATTATATCCGGGTTTTACTGGAAAATCTTAGGATTTACCGTAGTTCGGGCTTTTACAGTAACTTAAGAGTAAAAAGCCAACCGTTGCCGATTTGTGTGTCTCAGTCAAACCACAATAATGCGACATTGTCCTGTCGAAATAAATCAAAATGCCATTTGAGCGCTACAAAGTTTTGCAGTTCAGAATTTTGTACTAGATTTATTTCAATGGAGATTGAGACTGCAACATATTTCCGTCATTAGGTATAACTAAAATCGTTCAAGGTACTCATTTAATTCAATAAAGAATTCCAAAAAAAAAAAACGAATTTGTACTTGTCACAAATACACTGCCTCGTTGGGTTAGTGGTCGGAAGCGTGACTGACGCGTGTTAAATAAGAGGTCCTAAGTTCGATTCTCGGGTCGGGCAAAGCGTTATTGGGTTTTTCCATCAGGAATTTCTCAGTAACAGGCACGGAGCCTATAGATTTGTGCACCGTTGATGGCAATAGGCTCGCCCCATGAGACTTTAACATAACTGGCGAAATGTGGGTCTACTATTAGGTTTAGGGGATTACAGGTGTGATGTTATATTTAAATGGCTGCATCCCAAAAACGATGATCAAACAGAACACCTTTTGTATATAGAATCGTAAAATTGTAAAAAAAAAAGAGAGAACCACAACCATGCACGTACTCACCCACCTTACAGACCACTCATATATACGCCATACATACCCTACACCCACCACACTTCACCCATCCACACACGCACACACACACACATACTTCCAAAAACATCAAACCTCTTGTCCTTATTAAGAGATATTACATTTTTTAGGCATTTTTTTTTTTTACTTCCTGGATCAAATTATTTCGGTCGGCGTACACGAGTCGATAATAATAGCGATATTTGGACGATTGTCGATTGATATTGACGAATATTAGAGACGAGACTGACATGAGACTGAGGAGCGAGCTGAATTGAGAATTATAGTAGGTACTTTAATTTTATTTATTGTATTTTTGTCTTATTATATTGACAAACGAAAACTAATGAAACTTATTCATTGTAGATCGAAGTTTTATATCATATTAATTTGTTTGATAAAATTGAGTTATAAATTGGAATATAATGGACGCTGAATTAAGACATTTATGGCTTAAATTACTATTTCTTTACGATTTTTTCCGTGAAAACTCAAGGAATTTAAAGAAATTCTAAAACTCCAATAAACAATTAAAACATTCAACTTATCTTTTAGTAATTTTAGCATTTAATAAGAATTGAATGTAACTATGTAAATTTGAGCGTTAAAGTTCCATCGTCGACGGTTTTTCTTGCAAACTGAGTTCGTAAAATATTTATAGTAAATTACACGAAAAGAAAAATGAAAATGTGTAACTCCAACTTACAAGAAAGAGAATGGCACTATTGTTATAGCAAATAATTAAAATATCATACTGCTGCTGAGAATTACTGCGTCAAAAATCATGAATTTACGTAAAAAATGTAATAGGACAAAATATTGTTATATTATAATAGTTTTTAGTTGTTAATTTAATCATCTTAATTTACCTATTTTGTTTTTCTATTTCTTTTGTAATTAAGTAGTTCAGTTAAAGCTAACATGTTACCTTTACTTGGAAATAGACTGGACCCCACGACACAGGGTATCCTAGTGTGGAGTCCAGGGAATTTGTAAAAATCTAGTGCTTAAGGATCATTGTTTTTTTTGTTACTAGCATTTTAATATTCTACCTTGTTATGCGAACTGAATTAAAACTTTATTATTATGTTATGTTACTGTTACGTCGTACTCGTACCTACAATTGCAAGTAGGGAGGTAGATAGTAGTAGGTAGGTACGTAGGACGAGTCTCGAATGATGTAGGTATAGGATTGTCATTGTAACTTCGATCGTACGCCGAGGGCATAAAGTTCCTACTTCTTTATTTTGTACAAAAGCCAATGACCGACTGTAATTGTCTAGAATAATTCGAGTAATTCGTGGATCTTTCTAGAAGGGTTGGTAGCGGACGTGTTTGCGGGAGCAGCGGTCTTATTTTGGCTACAGTACGAAGCGAATCGAAGTGAACTATTAAGTGCGATATCTTAGTGAATAGTGATCAGTAGTGTATTAGTGATTGTGTTATAAGTGATTGTGTTGTAAGTTGTGTTATTAGTGATTGTGTTATAGTAAGTATAAGATTATTAAAGTTATTCAGTTGTTTAATCGGTAGTAATTAATTTATCCCATACCCAGCTCGTAACATTACATTACAAATACAACCAAAAACATGGTTAACTTTATTCATTTCTGAAAAGCAAAACAAAAGTACAATATAAGCTATTTCTAATTCCAAGACAGGTTTAAGGGAGAATTTAAGAAAAATAGCGTCGTATTTCCTCAGCCGTTTCGCAGGAGTAACTTAGAGTGAACAATAGCGTCAGCATTTGTTACTGTATCACGTAACTTTAACATTTACCTTGAATCGAGTTCTAGAGTATGTTTATACCTAGAATCTAGTTTATATCTAGAAACTTTGTCGAATAAATTGATTTGGAAGACCTGGTATATATGAGTAAATCTATGTAGGTAATCATTCTACGTTCAATACTGATCCGTAATGTATCTAGTATTTATATAGATTAGTATATAGCTTTATGTATGTGTCGGACCTGATCACATCATGCGACCTACTTACCAGTCCACCCTCACCACAGCGTGCTTCTACAGAATCGTGATGTTTACAGCTCGCGGCGAGGACGACAGAGAGTGTCTGATCGCAGCGAAGTTAAGACGTCCCGGAACTGTACCCGATTCATTGTGCCCCGTGTTATAGTGTTAAAGTGTAATTTCAAGTAATTTTGATAAACAGTGTATCGCACCCAATGTGTTTTCATTGCATGAAACCCACCTTCTGCTCACATAATGCTTGAGCCTAACGGATTAAATTCTGACAATCTGACATAGGTATGTCACTACACTACACACTACACTTTATTATGTAGACACTGTTGAATACAAAACATAAAATAGTAAGAAATAGGAGAAATAAATAGCATTTTAAGCTATTGTAATAGCAACACTAGAATTAGTTTTTTTATGTTGAACACTCCGGTGGCCATATTTTTTTCTCTCACCTTTATTCAACTGTGCTATGAACAGTCACATTGTTTTCTATAAAACTAAAATAAATTACTTTAAACTCATTAGCTTTTTACTTAACAGGCTATTTGTGGTCCTTCGAGCCGGATATGAACCAACAACCCACAGATTACATGCTGCAGTATTGTTTCTTCCTCTTCCACTAATTCATCCGAAGGTAACCTTGAAAAGATTGCCTACTGCTTGCTACTACTGATTGCCGGTGCCTACCCCTTTTCTAACACTATGCCATCAACTAGACATAAATCCATACTCCGTGGCTTCTACTGAGAAATTATTGATAGAAAAACCCAATAACACTTTGCCCGACCTGGAAATCGAACCCAGGTTGCTTAACAGTCGCATGCGACCACTAGATCAACCAATCTGTCAGAAAAAAAAATGTCTTAACCTTATCAAAATTGTATCTAGGTACTTACATAAATGACCTTGGTTTGACCAATACATACTTATCTATGTAGCGGTACTATAAAAAGTACTACAGCGATATCTATATCACAAAAGAAAGAACTAACATCAAAATTCGGAATCACGCAAACAGAGTTCTCTGCGACGTAAGGCCCTTCTAACCCTACAATTAGCAACTCTATTTGTGGTGGTTCAAACTTCGTTTGAAAAACTGTTAGAATAAAGTTCTAATCAGCTTGCACTTCAAAGCGGTTGTTACCTACGTCAGTCACTGCGGCCGAATAGTGCGAAATGAGTGGTTTTTTGCGATTTACAAAAAATCTATTGATGGGACTAAAAAAATAAAACACATAAGACCTGCTTTATAGCTAGTTCAGTTAGTATGCAAAGTTTCATGATCTAATTTGAAGTAAATTTTGAATACCAGCGGTTTATTGTTCGATTTGGAGGTAACTTTGGATTTTTTTTCTATCGAGAAATGTTTATGGAATCATCGTGATTTCGTTACACATAGTACCTACCTAGCATTAATCCTCAACTTTACCATATATTTATTTCAAAACTAATGCTGCAGTATTTTAGGCGTAACGGAGGATCATGCTAAGCCATTTGAGGTAGTATAGGCCCTTAAGGTTCTCTGCGACTTAAGCGACTGCGACTTATTTGTGCGATGACTATTTTATTATTACTATTATGCTTTAAGGATTGTATATCTGAAATAAACATTTGATTATATTATTAAGACGATATGGAAAAATCCCAAATATCGGGCAGTAGCCCACCAGATACAACGCCCGTCTGGTTGGAAGTTTACACCCTGTTTTTTATATCCCTATATCTATATTACATAACATTACACACACATAGAACTCACTAATGTTTTTAATTTTCAAAGATCGTTAAATTATATTCTCTTTCTCAAATCCCTTTAGGTAAGTTCATCGATAAAATCCATTCATTCATAAATTTCTTAAGCTCTACGTTATCTTTAAGTATCTAAATGAGGTGATTAAAATCTTAATTAAGTTTTGTGAGTCGCTTTTGGTGTAGAAATAATTTTATAATGGTGTGAGATTGTTGAAGCTAAACTTTTTGGTCGGGCTGAATAAAATTTGTCTTTAGACTGTGTGATGTGACGAGAACCAACATGCACAGAGCTAGCACAAGCTATAGTATAAACATAACCTAAATAGTATTTTTTTATCGAAAATACAGCTATCCTATCGCATTTTTGTTAAATTGTTTGCAACAAGCACAATCAGTACCATCCATAGATATGAATAAATTCTTAAAATTTAAAAATATTATAATGTGAATCGAATATTTTTAATTTTAATATCGACATAATATATTTACGTTACATTTACATCGCGCGCTTGTGCTAGGCCCTTGTTTTCGGATGGGAAATCACCAAATGACGGTCCTGCTCTGGGTGGAGCGGAAGGGAGTGTCAGACTTTTATTAACTAAAACCCATCCATGTTCCTTCTTAGCTCTTTGTGTTCCAGGTCCACGGTATATCTGTATCTCTTTTGAACAGTTCCACAGCCCCGGCAGGCATCGGCTTTTGCGGACCTCTTTCATTTTTGCTGACATTTCTTCGGGTACTAGTTTAAAAAATGCGAAAGTTACGTTTTCCGTTTGTCGCTGTTTCACACTTTAACGTTTGAACGGGTTTAAAAACATAGAATACTTGTTCCTGATTGTCTACGTTCTCGTGGTATCGTTTCTGCCCTCGGTGCGGTCAAAACCCCAGGCCAGGCAAATTCCTTTACAATATTTATCTATGATTATGGAATAGTCAAGCTGAAAAGTCTATCGTAAAATCAGCGGCTTGCGTTCACTTTTTAAATCAAGCAAAACCTCAACCACACTGTTTCTCTTACCAAAGAAAATCGAATAAATAGAAGCCAACTGAAGCATTAAAAAACACCTACACGGTCATATTGAAAATCAATTCAAAAAGTTCGTTAGAAACTGCCGTAAACTGGCTGGATCCGGTTTCAAGCAGTTTGAAGCGGGTCGAAGCGGTTCGGAGCGGTCACCGTATTTCATTGTTTCACAGTCCACAATAAAAATGAAAGGTCTGTGGCACAACTGACCTACAAAAGGTGCTGTTCTTGTTCTGTTTTATGAATTGGTACAATACTCCTATTGTTTCAATACTACACTTTAATTAAATGGTTTGTGATAAAATCGTATTTTATAGGTGTTGGGTACTCGTAATTTTCTTGTTGTTGATTTTATTGGTTGGTCTCTATTGTTGTTTACAACGCCTTACATTAAATTTATTCGTGTATTCGGGTAACGAGTTGGTTCTGTACTTTTTTTTTGTAAAATTTGGCTCAGCTTTAGGCAGGCGCCATCATGCGCACTGCGTAAGGTTACGCGTCAGCACCAACAGCATCCTGAAAACTATAGCGAACAACTAATAGAACAGTCCCTACTGAGGCAATGGATATTTGGATAAGCCAAACATAGATAGCAAGTTTTAATTTGCGTATACTAACAAAAATGTTATTAGTTTGTATTTTTAGGTTAAGGTATTCATATATGGGTCTTTGTTACCTAAAATAAATGGATTATTATATTATTTTGGCAACCACCACATTTTGCAAAATGTAACGGCAAAAAAATCACTTTTGATTGCCAAAATTAGTAAATGATCACCATTTATTAATCCCCATTTTATGGTGAAATTAGAACCAAAAATTTATTTTTTTAGTGATTCACCACCAGAAATTTAACGGTTGCATCCGAGTCGAGGGCGACGGAGCCCCGCTCGGCGGGGCTCCTACTTCTGAATGGTTTATAAAAATAACCAAGTGCCCCAAGTCGGCCTAGGCAGAAACTAGTTTGTCATTAACCACCTCATTAAAATTTGGTGCTCAATTTACTAAATTTTGTGATCAATTGATATTTTAGGTGATAGATGTTAGTGGTCACAAAGTTATTTTTGGTAGTCATTATATTTTTCCCTTATTATTTTTATTATTTATTTATTTATTGATTTATTGACACACCAACGACTTATTCACTAAATCATTTACATTAATTATGTTATTATATGTGTGTTATATGTGTGTTGTGTATGTTATGTTATGTTGTTATGTTATTATTATGTTATTATTGTGGCCTTTAGTTAATTTTTTTTAGGTACCAAATGAAGTTGTCTGAAATAAAATAATTTTTGTGGGACTTTTCTGGAAACTAAATTCGGAAGGGCACTGCTAGACATAACATCATAACATCGACAAAAGTCTACGCGGGACCAAAGCCCCACCACAATGGTCGTGTACTCCTTCGTCCTGATTTAAAACAAAACCCAGTAAAAAAATCAAATGAAAATCCTTACACAAATGATTTCCATAAATTCGTTCCTGCCTACCAAATTACATAATCCTTCGTTTGTTGTGAGAAGTAAGTCCAAGAACAGGGATTGTACTCCAGTAAGTAAATGCCATTATTTCGATGAAGCCACTCAAGTGGCGGCTGGAACTCGGATCACGCAACCAGCGGTGGCTATTGTTATACTTCTCGTTCAAACGGTAACTTTCTATAACTTAAAACTTTCTTAAAATACTTAAGTTAACCCTTTCTATTATTTTTAAGAAAGTTTGTTATACTTATAGTTTTTTTTTTCTTAACATACCTACGTACGTAATCGTTGCATCACATACTAAGGGGCCTGATCAATGTGATGTAATTATTAAAATAAAAATTACTAAAAATGTATTTGTGTGTTTTCGTTTTTTCTTTTTTTTGCATTTTTGTTTTTTTTTTATAACAAAATTTGGCCGGCAATTTTTTTTCCGTGCGGTGGTTAGAAATTATCCTACTGAAATGCACTACCGGCATAATAAGATCTTTAATATAACTCAAGAAAGGATAATGACGATGATTTTTTAAGACCTACCATCGTCTTATGAGCCGATAGGCCCATGGGAAAGTGCATTGAAAGTTTCTGAACTGTCTACACCCTTACAATTTAAACAATAATATACATTGCATACATGAAACACTAACTTTTCCTCTACCTATATTTTACAAGTAAAGAGTGTAGTCTTATAATTTTAATCGAGTTATTTCTTATCATATTCAAGTAATTTTATTATCTGTATTAAACTGACAGTTAGTTGTCTTTTAAAAGTGACAACTGTCTAGTTTGACTTGGAGTAAGTCACTCGAAGAAGTCTCTGAATAATCAGCCATCGAACAACACGGATTTAATCTAGATGTTACCACGCAATCCGTGTTTCTTTCAGGAGAACCTGCACTCATCCTTCAAGATAATAAAAAAAGAGAAACTAAAAACTTTGAACTTTTAAACTTTCATTTTAATTCTTCAAGATTTGTAGAGCACGGAGGAAAAAAGATAAAAGAAAATGCAGCAGCAATTTATCTTTCTACGTAAGTTGTTATTTAACTCGACAAGGCGTTTCAGATTACGGATTATGTTTTGCCTGGAGAATAGCTTATTGCTTTGCTTTAGACTAGGTAATAATAACTTAGCAAAAGGAAGAAGTAAGAGTACTAGACAGTAATAAAAATCCAACTTTCAACAGTAATTGTAAAAAAAACTTCACAAGCTGCAACAATGCAAGGTACACCTTACCCACTGGACCCTTCAACCAAGCATTCTGTACATTTTCGATGCATGTGCGTATTGTATAAATTTCACTTGCTTCGGTGAAGGAAAACATCGTGAGGAAACCAGCATGCCTTGGAGATATTTCTTGACGGCATGTAAAGCCAAGTCAGAGGCCCCTAGACGGCATAAAAACTCTGACACCAGGTTAGGCACTTGACGAATCACACGATAAAGAAGATCAATGAGATTCATTACTATCCTAAAATTCTGCAAAACGTATTGGAAATAGACCAAACTGATATCCGTCCTGAGGCCAAAATCTCTCAACCAACATCTGGCAACAAACATGATTTACAAATCATGAACCTTTGCGATCACGAAGTGAACTGAAAATCGCCTTATTGCCTTCTGTTTGCACCACGGAGTATTTATTATAAATATTGGAGTGTTCACACATACCTACTTACGCTGTTATACTACTTCGGTTTTCTCATTCGGAATTTCTCGCTCGTAGCCCGTAGTTTGGCGATGTGATATCTCAGACGGAAAGCACGTTAAGTTGTTGGTCCTGCGTTTAATATCTCTCGGATCGTGCCGGATTGTCGTCCAAATATGAGAGTGAGGGTAGAGCACATGCATTCATGCATGTATGTGTGCGGCATACTTGCGCACTATAATAATTATTACCATCGATGATCGCTAGAGTCCGTGAAGATTGGCCGCCATAACTGTGAGTCGTTCTAGCATGGCGGTTCAGTGTGATAACACAATTGTAAAGTGAGGCCGAAAACTACGTTGGCAGAGAACAACATGGGTTTCCCAGTAATATAAACTTACTAGTAACATCATAACTAATAATCAGTTATGATTATTCATATTGAGCAACATGGTATTGGCAGTAGCAAGGTTTGCTTCTTAGAAGTCTGCGACCAACTGTTTAACATCGTTTTGTATAAAATTTGGAACAAACTATCACTATTAGTCCTTATCTCTCTATTTACACTATTCCGTGGTCCCAACCCTAAACTAAAAGGGCCAGATTAACAGCCCAGTTGTATCGAACAAAAGCTCTAAAATAACATTGTCACCATTCAATTTGTTCCGTATATTTGTTCCGCTCCAATCCTTTGGCAGGCGACAAAAACTTTATAAAGTAAGGTTATTGGAACGATATTGTGTTGATCTGAAATTGAAAATAAACGGTTCTTTGGCTTGAATTGTTGTTTTCTTTTATTGTTATTGGATCTTAATCTGGTTCGATGTTCCAATAAGGTATCATCTTCTTGTTTATTGAAAGGGTTTGTGACTTATAAGATTTATTGACTGCCTTTTTTTTTTGACGCAGCGGGCGTCGGGGGCCGCCACGTGCACGCCCGTTGCGTCTCCACTGGTGGTTGGGACGTGAGGTTCTCTCCCTCTCACGTTTCGCCACCTCCTTCGCTAGCATGACTGGTTCGCAGAAGGAGTTGACGGCGTCCTACTTCGTCTCACTCCAGAACATGGCTTGAACCAGGGCCGGACGCGAGAGGTCACCGCCGCCGTTCGCCGCTACGAGGACACGGCGGTGTTCCGCCCACGCGGGGCAGACCTCCACCGTGTGCTCCACCGTGTCCTCCGGTCGATCCTCATATGATTTATTGACTGCCTCGTTGCTCTTAAACGACTGCTTAGCATGTGAGATCCTGGGTTCAATTCCCAGGTCTGGCAAATTTGCTATTGGGTTTTTTCATCGAAAAATTCTCAGTAACAGCCACGAAATCTAGATGTGTGCCCCCTTGATGGCAATAGGCTACATAAAATATGACTAAGATAATCATACACTGTTTTAAGCTTTCACGGTTCATATTCATAGCTAAGTATACTTAAAATGTCACGTACGGGATATCTTCCGTGATTATTGTTTATTTTTGAGCTCCCGATATTTCGACGCTGTTGCAAGCGCCATGATCGTAGGTTAACTGGAGAATGGGGTGGATGGAAAAAATTGTTAGGAGCAGACAAATCTGCCTACCCTCTTTCTTTGTCATTTGCTACGCGCACTACTGGAACTCGACACTAAGTCACGACAAAACACACTCACAGTATCATTAAGTTTTGCGGAGAACTTATTATGTTGCTGGCTGCTCCTATTGAGCATACTCAATACTGGATTCCACGTACTTGACAATTTGAAGCCATCCTCTCGATTGAAATTTTTGTGTTTTCTTATTTCAATTGCTTCTCTTGTCAGCCTTGGAAAATTATGTTTGTCTGTTGGCAAAATACGTGGCTTGTGGATTTCAATCCAGTGATTGGGCCCTGACTGCAGTAGTGTTTTTTTTTCCATCCACCCGCATTCTCCAGTTAACCCGCGATCATGGCGCTTGCAACAGCGTTGAAATATCGGGAGCTCAAAAATAAACAATAATCACGGAAGATATCCCGTAAGTGATATTTTAAGTAAAATTATCATAACTGGTGAAATGTGGGTGTATTGTAGTGTTAGATCTATACATCTGCCTAACCCTTCAGAGATTACAGGTCTGATATTATAAAGTTCAAGGATCGAACCTTTCGTGGCGTGTCTGCGGTTAATGTTCAAAGACGGTATGTCTTGAAATAGATCCGAAACTGACGGTATTTATGACACCCTAGTGTGATAAATGGCGGATGGAGGAGTAGCTCGTGCCTAAATAATAACAGCCGCTCGGATCGATCTTTAGGTTAAGCCGTGCTTAAGTTGGTCTATGGATGGGTGACCACTCATTACATACCAAGTTTCCTCCGTACCTCGAAAAGCAAGTTAAGCAACAACTAGTACCTATATCCAAGGAATATCGTATTACCCAGTACTGACTGGGATGTGGAGGTCAGATCGGCAGTCGCTCCATGTAAAATACTGGTATTCAGTTGCATCCAGTTAGACTGTAAGCCGACCTCAACATAGTTGGGAAAAGGCTAGGCAGATGATGAGTGTGATGAATGGCGTCAGTTTCGGTTGTCTCACAAAATTAATACGCGTCGCCACGGATACTTACATACCTAATTGATAATATAAATTAATTGCACAAAACGGGAGGAGACCTTTATTCAACAACAGAAGAAGCAAAGCTGATGACAAGGTGGTAATAATGATGCCATCTCTGTGTTCCGACAGCACCTTGTTTATTTTTTTACAGCATTTGATTTTTCCATGGGTGGTATAAAAACTCTCGACACCAGGTTAGGCACTAACCACACGGTAAGAAGTTGGCATTTGATTAAAATAGAAGTCAGACCGAACGAAGTAGGGAGAAAGGTTAGTTTAAATTAAAAATGTAGGAAAAGTTAAAATATTTATTCCCTTGCTCCTCGTCGTGCCACAAAATTGTTCCACCAGTGACACGAAAAGGAATTGTCATTCCTCGTCGTAACACTGAATGATTACTGCTCTACTAGTAATAAAAAAAGTCTAAAGATTTTTTTATTTCAAATACATAATAGCATAAATAGTACATTGTTACCCTAGGGGTGAAAGTAACTTATTTAGTCCCGAGACGGGGTTTGGTGCCCGAGCGAAGCGAGGGCGCTAATAGTTCGAGGGACTAAATAAGTCTTTAACCCGAGGTAAACGCTGTGCTTTTCATTACGAATACAAGGAAAGTAAAAAAAAAAACATACAACTCAAAAAAACTAATGAAGATCGGAATTCGAATGGGGTAGATGACACACCAATCAATTGAGATACTTTTTAAGAGCTGCCAAAACGCGGTTCTCTAATAGACTTTTTATGGCAATAGCCTACTGTGACGTCACTGTTTATTCAACTCAATGACTCGACTATTTAATTGATTTCAAAGCAACTAAAAATCGAATTTGGCAATTAATTGAAAATAAATCGGGTTTTCAGGCCCAAAATAAAGTGTTTTTTTAGAGAAAGGTGTCTTGGAATTATTGTTTTATGGTGTCATCTACCCTATTGCCGCTTTCCCACCTATTTCGCTTTTTTTTTCTGTGGCCGGCCAGCTATTCAGCCAATACCTATTTTTCATTTTCATCATCGAAAAATGGTAAATATTTTTCCCAAATCTATGTTATTTTAAAGAAATAGTTGAAACTTAATTTTAGTAAAGATATTTTAAAATATATATATTCTTTAATTAATACTTAACTTTATGTTATTTCAATTTTACATCGTGGCTGTATAGAAAGTTGGAACATGGTTCAATAGAAAAATGAACCATTTTTTTTAAATAATTTGACAGCTGTCAGTTGAAAACGATTCTCCCTAGGGCTGAAAAGTATTACTTTCAACCCGCTCCTCAGGCAACTTCAGACCTACTTTCAGAGTATGAGTAATGAAAAAAACAAAATCAACACTTCTATCTTGTAAAGTTATCTCAATTTTTCCAAAAAATGACAGATACTAATTACGCGGGTTACTAGTTCCATTTGCGTTTGTAAATCAAACGCAAATTATTGTTATCATTATTTTTTTATGACACTTGTCACAGTTTAATAAATATTTATAAGTAATAAAAAATATTGCAGGCACCATAGAGTTTGAATAACATAAACTACGAGTACATACTACTAAAGTTGCAGTTACAGGAAAATTGTGTTCAAGACAACCATAATTTATAGAGGGAAATCAAGTAGAGCTACCTTCACTGCATCTAACTGCATTCAGTGGTACGACAAGGAATGACAATTCCTTCTCGTGCCACTGGTGGAACAAGTTGGTGGCACGACGGGGAATAACTCAAAAATTCTAAATTCTCGTTTTATGTCTATTCTCTTTTCGCAATAAAGCGTACCTACATTTACGGCTCGCTAGCCGTTGGTAGCAATACCGTAAATATTTACCTGGAAACGTCACAAAAGAGGAATTTTCATAATATAAGGTGAATTATGAATTCCTTTATCTTGTGTCGTACATTCTGTCGTGTGATGTATGAAGTAAATAGCTATGCATGGTTTACCCACGTCTCTCTCTTACATTTTACGAGGCAGTATTTGAAGAAACGATATCACGTATGATAGGGAAAAATGCTTTGAATTCGAAGTTAGAGAATAACATTTTATGGGAGCAACATGATCAGGAAACTGATAGAATGAAAAACCGGCCAAGTGAGTGTCGGGCCACGCGCAGTGTAGGGTTCCATAGTAGTCCGTTATATTTAAGATTTTGTATTTCAATGCAAGTCTATAAACAAGCAACTACTTCATCTTAGTCACTTTATAGGAACTTTTCACTTACTTCACTTTTTTCCAAGGATTTTGTTTTTGGTACAAAACTATCCAACATCCAAGTTCATCGACTATTACTGCTAAAATAATAAAGTTATCTTAACCGTTATATTTTTCCTTTAGAGTTCATGAATGTACATAATGCACTATCATCATGAATTTTTCCAGATTTTTATTTTTATGATTTTTCAAGCTAGTACTTTAGCTTTTAGAGGGGGGGGGGGGCTACTGAAACAAAAAGGTGCACTTAAAAGTTTTATATTTCGTAAATGGAGAATTAAATCGAAAAATAGTCCCCTAAGTCATTTTAAGACCTATTCAACGATACCCCACACAATGGCGTAAAAAACGAAAAAAAATTCATCCCCACTTCACAAGTACTCGTACTAGACCTACCCTAAAAAAAATATTTTCCAATATTTTATTTTACCACTTTGTCGGCGTAATTGATATACATTAGGTACCCCAACAACATTACAGCTTTCTAGTACTAACGGTTTCTTAGAAAAACTTTGGACAGACAGACAGACGGACATGACGAAACTATAACGGCTCCTTGTCAGGACTACGAAACCCTAAAACTTACTTAATCAAATATTTAAATAAGTACCACCTATGTTGTTTTCCGTACGTTTTTTTCTTTTCACGGGTGACCACTGAAAACCAGCGCTGTGCTGTGGGCCTCCATAGCACAGCATCATGCTGAGTGGTAACCCATTTATCGCACTCACGACGTGCAATGAATGTTTGTTATGTTTATTGTTTCTGTTTTCATTTTTTATGCATGTCATGTCCCTGTGATAAATAAATATTTTTCTTTCTTTCTTTCTTTCTTTCTAAAAAAAACCAGGCACAAAATCTACTCAGACAGGTAGCGACCACAAAATCACATTTCGTAAATTTAGATGCTTTCGCGGTTAATCAGGACAAATTAATAGTGGATTGTATGACAAGGGAGCAAAATAGTATTTTTATGGCGAGGGCGCTATTTTGATTCCAGAGCGAAGCGAAGGATTCTAGAATAGAATCCCGAGCATAGCGAGGGATTCTAAAATAGAATCCTGAGCGTAGCGAGGGATTCAAAGTACATCGCCTGAGGGAAAAATATGTTTGCTCTCGAGTCATATACTCTACTCTTCATCTCGTTCTATGAGAAAATAAATAAGAGACACTTTTAAGTAATTAATGAATAAGTTTAATAAAAAAAATTACATGAATGTAAAAAAGGTCAATTACAAATTTGTATTTATATCTAATAGATATAAATATAAATGGCACTGGCAAAATTTTGAAAATTTATTGTCACTGTGTGTATTTTGTTTGGGATTAGTTATAGGGATTAGTTATAGGGATTAGTTATAGGGATTAGTTATAGGGATTAGTTATAGGGATTAGTTATATATAGTTGTTTGGGATTAGTGTAGATACTTAGTTGTGGATTTATTTATACATTTTTTGTTTTTTAATTACTCTTTCTTTGTTCTAATATGAAAAGTTTACTTGAAATTTGTAGCGTTTTTTGATGATGGATCAATTTTTTCTAAACTGTGGAAATAGAAAAACAAAACTAGTTATGCTTTAAGCTTCTACTCCATTCACCGAATATACCCATTTTTTTTGGAAGGTGATAAAAAAGTCATCCAGTATTTTGAGTGTTTGTAATCTCAGTATCTAGCTGGTGCTCAGGAAAAGGTTCCTTTGATGTAAAAGAGCGCGGTGACAACGGCATGGGCGAACTATCTGCAACTCATCATTTGATATTTTCTACAATGCGGGTGCTGACCCCCGCACCGTACAATAAACACTTACAGCCAGTAATTTATACAATTTTAGTTCGATTTCAATGAACGATTCATGTTCCAAATTCAAATCTCATTACTGCCCGCTAAAAAGTCTAGTGGAGAAAAGACCTACTTTGCTCCCGCTAAACGGGGAACAAAACGACACTTTTCGAATAGAAGGGATGAAATAGTAGATTGTATGACAAGGGAGCAAAATGGTATTTTTACGGCGAGGGCGCTATTTTGAATCCAGAGCGAAGCGAAGGATTCTAGAATAGAATCCCGAGCATAGCGAGGGATTCTAAAATAGAATCCTGAGCGTAGCGAGGGATTCAAAGTACATCGCCTGAGGGAAAAATATGTTTGCTCTCGAGTCATATACTCTACTTTTCATCTCGTTCTATGAGAAAATAAATAAGAGACACTTTTAAGTAATTAATGAACAAGTTTAATTAAAAAATGACATGAATGTAGGTCAATTACAAATTTATATTTATATCTAATACACTGGCGAAATTTTGAAAATTTATTGTCACTGTGTGTGTGTTTTATTTGGGATCGATATAGTTGTGGATTTATTTATACAGGATGACATTTTTATCACTTTCCAAATAAAAAATGGGTATAATAGGTGATCGGAGTAGAAGCAAATAACATACTTAGTTTTTTAAATTCGATATTTTACATTTTTTGTTTTTTTAATTTCTCTTTCTTTGTTCTTATATGAAAAGTTTACTTGAAATTTGTAGCGTTTTTTGATGATGGATCAATTCTTTTCTAAGCTGTGGAAAAAAGAAAAACAAAACTAGGTATGCCATAAGCTTCTACTCTGTTCACCTAATATAGCCATTTTTTTTGGAAAGTGATAAGAAAGTCATCCGGTATTTTCGAGTGTTTGTAATCTCAGTATCTGGCTGGTGCTCAGGAAAAGGCACTGATTTCTTTGATGTAGAAGGGCGTGGCGACGTATGGTATGGGCGAACTATCTGCAGCTCTTAATTTAATATTTTGTACAATGCGGGTGCTGAACCCCGCACCGTACAGCCAACACTTACTACAGCCAGTCATACAATTTGCTTTCGATTTCAATGAACGATTCATGTTCCAAATTCAAATCTCATTACTGCCCGCTAAAAAGTCTAGTGGAGAAAAGACCTACTTTGCTCCCGCTCAAAGGGGAACAAAACGTCACTTTTCGAATAGAAGGGATGAAAAATGAATTAATTGCTGGTTCTTGCTGTTGTTATGTTGTGAGTTTATACTGAAATTAAATTTGCTACCTAAAGTCCCGACTTGACTTCTTATTCCCCAATAAATCGTGGCCATATATATGTATATGGCCAGTCTTAGGTACTAATTGAAATAACTAAATTGATCCCCATAATTATATGGTATTCAGGTATTTCATTTTCCTAACCAGACTAATTCTTTGACACTAAATACAACAGTCACATGTCATGTCAGCTGTGTGGTATCCGGCAGAGTAGAATAGAACCAACCCATTACACTAAGGCCGTTTGTCCACCGCCGCCGTCACCGGACCGTCACCGAGAACGAGATTATTTCGGGCCGAGTTTATATGGATATCTAAGATGACGGTGCTCGGGTGACGGACTTGCGGTGGACACGCGGCTATAGTAGTCTATGTATCAGTACTTCGGCGCCGTCATCTCGTTCTCGTTGACGTTCCGGTGACGGCGGCGGTGGACAAACGGCCTAACGGATGTCGTATAAGGCGACTAATGTCTGAGGCAGAACACCTTGCGCCTCCGTAGACCAGAGAATGGGCAGCAGCGTTTTCTGTTAGTCTTTCATCACTGCGATCTCCAATCCGCCTGCCAAGCGTGGAGATTACGGCAAATTCCTCCCATCATGGGAGAGGCTTATGTCCAGCAGTGGACGTTATGGGCTGTTGTAGTAGTAGTGTAGTAAATACAACAGTTGTATTCGTCCAAAGCCACATTAATTCTGCCACGAAGGCAATAAAAACAAAAAGCTTTATGTTGAAAACTTGGTGGAGGGTAACACTTTGTCATATACACGGCCGTGTGTAAGTGACAAGTTCGCTTATTGCCCTCATTTCTGTCAACTGGCTAATGTAACTGGCGTATATCGATATGTAAAAACAATTGTGTGTTTTGAATAAAATTGAATAAATAAAACACAGTGTGAATTATACTACAAATGTCACTTACGGGATATCTTCCGTGATTATTTATTATTTTGAGCTCCCGATATTGACATGACGAAGAAGTGACATTTGTAGTATAGTTATGAACCGTGAAAGCTTAAAACAGTGTGAATTGTATTATAGTTACAAATATTTAACCAAATCCCTAACAATTGTAATTGTATAACGGGCTGGTGTCCGCAATATTTTACGTACGGTTGGGTAATTTATTCGTTCCCCCCTAACTCCCCGAGAAAGGCCAGCAGCGCCTTGGTGTTGCTGACTATCTCGCGGAGAGTACCTGGGTTACCAAAGTACTTTGCCCTGTATGATGGTGTGCAGAAGCATGTGCGCTGCTGCCTCGTCTTCGTCCATGCAGGTGTCTGTGACTCTTATGACAAAGAGGTGTTTATTAAAAGAGCCGTGACCAGTGATGGCGGCCGTTACTGTGCGCAGCTGTAGTTTGGTCAGCCAAAGAGCGGTTTGGTGAGGCGGCCGTCTATAGTATGAAGTGCTTCCTTGGCCTGCCTGCACTCACCATGGTCTAGTCACAGTTTGTGGTGTTGTTCACTGGTTCGTTTCCTTACCAGTGTGAACCACTTACCAGAAAGGGAGTGGCACGATGGGTTCGGGTCCCACTCACAAAACCCATGACAATACCCAAATTAACACAGAAATTACTGCCAACCCCTTAACAAGACGTACCCCTTAACGTCAACATAAACTTGTAACCTTGTGAGTGATGTGACTTCCCTATTGTTTTGCTAGCTATCACCCTCTATACTATGACAATATCAAACGAGCCGCGTTGAGTCTCGCTAATAAATGAGGGCGTGTAAATTATGAAGGGAAGGAAAACAGGTAGGAAAATAAGTTATCGTTGAATAGAAAGTAAAGGGATGCAGATAATAGGGGAGGTAGATAGATAATTTTATTTAATTCACAAAATAAAATCATAATTTGATAACTGGTCTATCAATCCGCCCTTGGCCCGCGTCGTGGATTATAGCCAATTCCCTCTTATTGAGGCCTGTGTCACAGCAGTGGGAACATTATAGGCATTAGCCTATACGAATACGAATATTCTTAACATATTATCATCATAATTTGTTAAGAATATTCGTTGATTGGAGAATGAGTGGTTAGAGAACAAAGTATTTAAACAACCTAGTCATTCGGCGAGATCATCTAGACGCAAATCATGAAAGCTAGTTCGAGGTGGCGCAGGAGAAGAGTACCTGAAAGAATATGGGGGAAGCCTTTGCTCAAAAGTGGGACATAAAAAGGCTATTAACCCTTATGTCCACAGCCGTGCCCAATCGGGCACGGTGCGTTGTTATTTTAATTGTGTCTGTAATTGCGGGTATTGAAGAAAAATAATTTGTAATTAAATTTTCTGATTCGTTCCAACAGATCACGCAGTTCACATTTCTGTATTTATCTGAATAACACGCCCTTAATACATCATCATCGGCCTAGCCTTTTCCCAACTATCCATTTTAACCAGATGTAGCTGAATACCTGCATTTTACATGGAGCGACTGCCTATCTGACCTCCACAACGCAGTTAGTACTGGGTAACACGATACCCCTTGGTAAGACTGGTTGTCAGACTTTCGGCCCATTGACTACCTGTTACGACTGTCAAAGATCTAGAAATGACAGCCGAGACCAACAGCTTAAACGTGCTTTCCGAGGCACGGAGGATACTCGGTATGTTATGGGTGGTCACCCATCTACAGACCAACCTAGACGAGCGCGGCTTAGCCTGAAGATTGATCCGGGCGGCTGTTATTACCTAGCCACGAGTTTTCTACATGCCCTTAATACATCAAAGTTTATTTCACGTCTATACCTACTATTAGTTTTCAATCAACTTTATTTATTCAATGTTAATTTAGTTCAAGCAAAATTTGTAGACAGTTTATTTTAAATTTCAATTACTTTAATGGACAACGATACAGTTTTTGTTAATTTATTCAGTTTATTTTGATCTTGACCTTTCATAAACTTAAGTAATACAACAACCACGAATAAATAATAAGTAATCATTTCTTTAGTAACACATGTGTCGATTCTGTTGTGCACAAACGAAACTTAATTTAGGCTACTGCTATCTTTTTCTCTCTAATAAAAAGAGAAAGATAAGAACGTAATCCCTTATGTTCCCAGCCGTGCCTCGTGAGGCACGGTGCATTGTTATTTTAATTGTGTCTGTAGTTGCGGGTATTGAAGTGCTACAGCTGTCAAATTGATTTGGAACTAATATTTCCATACAAATAAAGGGTGCACGTAAAAACATGTCGTTAAAAAACACGGTGAAGCGCAAGGCATAAACTAGTTTGACATCTTTAATTTAGTTCACGGCTTTATCCGTCCTTTTCTCGCACTGCCTTTTAGTAAGTAAGCAGTTAGTGCCTTTTAGTTAGTAAGCTAGCAATAGACTAAATTAAGTTTAGTTTGTGCACAACAGAATCGCCACCACTGTATCAGTTATAATCAAGTAATTTATACTAGACTGTGATATAGTATAACTTGAAGTCAAAGATATACAAATGACAGCCGGGACCAGCGGCTCAACGTGCTTTCCAAAGTGCGGGGGAAACTCGGTATGTAATGGGTGGTCACCCACCCACGGACCAACCTAGACAAGCGCGGCTTAACCTAAAGATTGACCCGAGCGACTGCTATTATTTGGCCACAAACTCTTTTAAGAAAAAAAAAATCTTATACATCCAAAAAAGGTTCAAAATCGCACCAAATACCAGGAAAACAGTATGCAATTGGATTCTCGGCAAATTGTTCCATAAAAACTATTGAGTCTACACCTTCCATTTAACGCAGGTACCTAAAGGTCAAAGGATCTAATCGGGCCACTATCTGTTATCGGTTACTGTCATGGTCAATTTCTATAAAAAAAAACGATCTTATAGCCATCCGGAAAATTGGATAGTTATCGCAAAACTTTTGTGGGGTCAGGAATATTGGGAAAATAAGTGCTCTACAAGTGGAAAAGTTTGCTTCGTGTAATACGGAAAAAATATTGTTATAGTGTATCCAGGAACTAATAAATGGTGTCATGAAAGACTAAATGGGGTTTTTATAAGAGGAGAAAAAAACTATTTATAAAGTTGGTTGTGTGGATGTCAGATAACCAGTCGCTCCATTTAAAATACTGGTATTCAGCTGCGTCCGGTTAGACTGAAAGCCGACCCCAACATAGTTGGGAAAGCTTGCTTATGCAGATTATGGTGTAAGTTATTTGTGTGTTCAGAATTAACAGTTATTCCAACATTTCTAAAAATACTTTTTTTTATGTTTAAATTTTGAATTTCTCAGCCGGTGAATATACAGGGTGGAATTTTTGCATGCCACCGGACACGGTTGTTTCGGGAGGTTCCTGCACCGGATTGGGCGGGAGGAAACGCACGGATGTTTCCATTGCGAGGATCGACCGGAGGACACGGTGGAGCATACGGTGGAGGTGTACCCCGCGTGGGCGGAGCACCGCCGTGTCCTCGAAGCGGCGATTGGCGGCGGTGACCTCTTGCGTCCGGCTCTGGTGCAAGCCATGGTCCGGACCGAGACAGAATGGGACGCCGTCACCTCCTTCTGCGAAGCAGTAATGCTAGAGAAGGAGGTGGCAAAAAATTAAACGTGGTGTTGCAAAAATTCCACCCTGTATATGTATTTTCTGCATGGCTGTATATTCTGTAATAACATTGCTTCTTTGAAACAGACTCAGAAAACTAAACCTAAAAGTTGTTACAAACAAAATCCTACATTAATTTATTAACTCCTACATACTTAACAGGTATTTCTTTAACCTTTTTGTTCTCCAAAAGTTTAAAAGTCAGAGCACCAAGTTGGAAGTCGTCAACTTATAGGTCGTGATATTGACAACGTATTTACCTTGCTTGTCATACCGACTAGTGACATGGGTGTCAATTACGTATGCGATGGCATGTCTACGCATTGACGTCTGGACGCCATAATTATAAGACACTAGCGGACGTCATGCGGTTTAACCCGCGTAGTTCCCATTCCCGTAGGAGTACGGGGATAAAATATAGCCTATGTTACTCAGTAAAGACGTGGCTTTCTAATGATGAAATATTTTTTGGAATCGGCGCAGTAGTTTTTGAGTTTATTCATTACAAACATACACACACACAAAAATACAAATGTTTCCTCTTTATAATATTAGTGTAGATTGGAAAAAGGTAAGCGTCCACATGTCGACGATGCGACGCATCGCATCGAACGGATCGCAGCTTAGAAATCGACCCGGGCCGCTTGATATTGTTTAGTTTAGCCACTAGCTTCTCTATCATGTTATCATGCTTTTAACATTTACAATCACACCCAAGTGAACAAAATTCATTCACATACATATTTCTGTTATATTAACTAGGCCATGTTTCGGTATAATAGACTATTCATTTTTATATAGTCCCTAGGCGAGCGCCCTTAAATAACTACAATTAAATTCATTTTGTTTAGTAGTAACACAATTTTCGGATTATTATCTAAATTATTATTGCGTAAGACAGCTATAATAAATTAGTCTGGATTCCTCAGGGGATTTTAACCTTGAGAAGGTCGTTGCTAAGTAAATTAACGAAATGTGGTAGATGGTAGATTTACGTATAAGACGATTAGAGAGATATTACACTAGCGACTAGAACAGCGGTGGCCGATCTTTTTAGTACTGCATTTTAATTTATAACCAATGGCCCGGTGGCGACTGGTGCGAACCCAGTTAAACTATTTTCTCAAACATGCTTGGAAATTTGAGCATCATTTTGACAACCTTCTTCGAGATAAATCGAAATTGCTGTACTGGCCAGATACATGCGACCAGCGAGCGGCCGGCAAAAGTTTTATGAAAATCCATATCTGTCGTGTTTAGCGGCCAAATAAACTACATGGTAAACTCATATCTGTCGTGTTATTTAAAAATGGAACAATCTTTTACTCTGAAACATAGCAACCAAGGAGGTAACTTTCAAAGGTTTTATTTAAATTTTGAATTGGCTTGTAAATAGAAAGCGGTTTATTGAAAAAAAAACAAATGAACTCTTGAACGCGAGAAAATTTATTGTTGTTTGTGTGTATCATTGATTTTGAAAAGTAATTGTATTAAGAGAGGTGGTAGGTGGTAGGTTGTATTAGGTGCCAGGTAAGTGTTTTGCTTTACTTCCAATATTCGATAATAATTGATTTAATCACTTTAAAAGCGGTGAAGGAAAACATCGTGGGAAAACCCGCATATCTTAGTACCAAAAATTCAAAGACATGTGACATCTACCAACCCGCACTGGGCCCGCGTGGCCCATTCCCTCCCATAGAGAGTGGAAGGCCTGTGTCCAAGCAGTGGGAACATTATAGGCTGCTGGTTGTTACCGACTAACCTCGGCTTTGCACGGTTGCAATTTACAAATTTAATCTTGACAAAAGCACCACCAATCGGGCCGAAAACCATCCTAACTTTCGAGCTGGACCTTGCACATAATTTCATTAAAATTGAGATTAGCGTGTACGAACGTGTTTTTTGTAAATTTAGAAGATCTAACTGGTGTATTGTACAAGAGCCTCAAAGGTCTAGTGGTAATAAGAGCGACTGCTAAGAATGAGGTCCTTTTTTTTTTTTTCGGATGGGAAATCATCAAATAATTCCTCCCGCTCTGGGCGGAGCAGGAGGGAGTGTCAGACTTTTACTGAGTAAAACCCATCCATGTTCCTTCATCGCCCTTTGTGTTCCGGGGCCGTGGTATCTCTTTCGAACTGTCCCGCAACCTCGGCAGGGAGAATGAGGTCCTGGGGTCAATTCCCGGGTCGGGCAAAGTGTTATTGGGATTTTCCATCAAGAATTTCTCAGTAGCAGCCACGGAGTATGGATTTGTGGACCCAAATCCATACTCCATGGCTTCTACTTCGATGTTGAACTTCAGTCTGTCGCACTAGCCTGCGTGATGTCGACCTTCAGTTTGTCGCACATGCATGCATTCGAACTATAGTAATTCGCAATACAGTTAAGTCGCACAAGTGTTAATCGTGGTTCCGTTTTTTGACGTCACGTTATACAGTCCAGCCCGTGGATGTAAAAACGTTTTTGTACAACCTTTCCAATGCCTTAAATACCAATTACAGGTAGTCGAAATCCTGAAAGTTTGAAAATCTGACAGTCGTAACATTATAGACGACTTTTTTATAAGAAAGAAAGAAAGAAAAAATATTTATTTGACGTCAGTTAATAAGCACACACACAATAATATAACGATACAAAATAAGGAGGAAAACATAATATGTGCTGAGTGCCTCACGGTTGCGCCAAAAAGGTCCATTTCAGCATTCATGCCAGACATGGTGATGCTGTCTGACGCTGGTCTTCCAATGAACCTTTTATATACAGACTAAGTAACTTTACGAAAAATTATTGCTGGGAAATGTCTTTTTTTTGGGGTGAAAAATCATGTTTTGTGGTAGAACTCAATGTAACGCACTCAATACATTATGCTGATGTATGGATTGAATAGTACGGGGGTCGTAAAGGTGCTACTTGTCAAAAAGTTGGAACTTTGACCCCCAATATCTCCGAAACTAGAAGGTAAAATGATCGCAATTACGGGGAGAACAAGTGCCTTTTGGCTTCGTTAAGTGTTTTACACCCTTTATTTTGCTTGAAAAACGGTTTCAAGCAAAATATATAACTAGGTGGTTAAATAAATAGATAGCGAGTAAATAAATTAAATTTGTATTTACGATTTTTATGTTTTAGGTGTTTTAGAAATAAAATAAAATATCCATTTCAACACAAAGCACATCTACAAAAATTGTACCTATATTTGAAAAAAACTGTTAACGAAGGCTATACCAATTTTCAATTAAAAGAAAGCACCAAAGTGATTCGTTTACTTTTAATTAAGAGTTCGGTTGATATCGGCAAATGCGGCTGGCCCTAACCTAATCTAATAGGAGTAGAATGTAGCCATTTAGAGCGATTCGCATTTAATATTTACATAGGACTCCCTAGAAGCGATGTTAATTGGTTGGTTTGATTTAACCTAGTTACAAAAAAGGAGTGTTCGATGTTTGTGAATGTTTGATACAAGAATGTGGAAATGTCATTTTTAAAATGTTTCACTGTGTTTCTGATTCTGGACTGAACTTGTTTTTTTTTCTTTTCAGTTTATTTTTTACACAGGGTTTTTTTTTCATTTTTTAGTTACGTTTATATAGGTATAATAAGATGGAGAATTTCTCATTATTATTTTGTTAGTTTGTTGTTAATTCGGTAAACTTCTTACAAGGATTTTTTTATCGTGTGGATGAGTTAATTAATAATGGTCATGATAATTTACCATTTTAAAATCCTCATGATGGAGCCCTTTAATTTGATACCCATATTAGTACAGTATCAAAAAAATAATTTTTTTTTTACTTTATAGCGTCTCACAGTCGTCATGTTGTTTTTTTTTTGTCGCGTCCCCTATATAAGAACACTTGGGTTACCAAGACGAATCTAACGATAATTTAATTAAATATATTCGTGCAATGGTTTGGAAGATATGAGGTAATAAAGAATATTACATACCTTCATACAAGATACAAATAAAAATGCTTTAGTTTTCTTGTCTTTAAATTGTTAAACTTTTCATTAAATGTGATTCAATAGCCTCGTTGGTCTAGCGGTCACAAGCACGACTGCTGAACATCCTGGTTTCGATACCCGGGTCGGGCAGTGCTAGAGTGTACCAATCGGTACAGTTCCGGCTGACCCTTCGGGCTTTACAGCCGTGATGTTATGTAACACTTTAGGATCGTTTTAGAGAAGCTAGATTCTTAGGGGGTGTAGAGAACCGCGGCAATATTATCGTCCTTGCCACGTTTTTCTATACACTCTCTTTTGGGCCGTCTCCACGAGCGAGAGAATCTCGGCGATATTTTCATATAGAAATACGTTGAATCGCCGCAATTCGCTCGTTCGTGGAGGCGGCCCCTTAAGTGCTCATTTCTGGACACGCGGCGCGTTGAACGGCGCGTCAAGCGGTGCGTCGGGCGGCGCGTTGTGCGGCGCGTCACGCGGCTCGTTGCGCGTTATTCCGTTTACGGAGAGGCGGTGTGTGCAGTGGCGGTGTCATCTGTCATATGTTTGTATATGCGCGCGCACTGCCGCGTTGACCGCGGCGGTGCACGCGGCGGGCAACGCTGCATCGCAAGCAAACGCGCGTAAAAACGCCTCTCCGTAAACGCTTTCATACATTGTCATATGTTTGAATTTTAAGCGGGCCGCGCCGCATGACGCGCCGCGTCTCCGTCAATGAGCCCTAAGGGTTACGATAGGGTTCAATAGTTAAGGATTATGTTTCCAATTTGCATCTTTGTGAAACCTAAAGCCTGTGGTCGAACTTTCGACAAACTATAATCGATCAGCGAACCTTTAACCGACTATGTTTATTGTTTTTAGACCTGCACAAAGATGGATGGAGAGAAAAGATGAATACCTAGCTTATACCCGCGACTTCGATCGCGTGGAGTTAAGTAATTGTCCCACGGGATCGTATTATTGAGATAAAAAGTATCCTATATGTTAATCCAGGTTACAAACTATCTGTGTGCCAAATTTCATCCAAATCCGTTCAGTAGTTTTTGCGCGAAAGAGTAACAAACATATTCACATACAAACTTTCGCTTTTACGTATATAATACACTAGCAGACGTCCCGCGGTTTCACCCGCGTAGTTCCCGTTCCCGTGGGAGTACGGGGATAAAATATAGCCTATACGGATTCGGAAGAATCCCTCTAAGTAATGGTAAAAGAAATTTTGAAATCGGTCCAGTAGTTTTTGAGCCTATTCAATACAAACATACAAAAATACAAAGGTTTCCTCTTTATAATATTAGTATAGACTAGCTGACCCGCGCAACTTCGTCTGCGTCACATAATATAGCTTATGTCATTTATTGCATTCAATTACGAACAAAAACCTTTTAAAATCAATATTGCTTACCTCCTATAACATACGGCATGATAATAATTATGTAGCCTAATATGTAGCCCAAAGCCTTTCTTAATTACAAAGATCATTTTGTTGAATTTCAATTCAATCTATCCAGTAGTTTTTACTAAAACACACGCTAAAACAGCGTGAAGCCGTACCATACACACAGACAAACAGACAAAAATTCTAAAAAAGTCACTTTTTGTCATCAGTTACGTTTTCGTAACAAAAGTCACTTATTTTTTCTCGAAAATTCTCAATTTTATTATATGTATAGATTATAAGTGTGATGCCAAAGTGACTTATTTTAAACCTATTTCAAAAAAGCAGAAAACTCGTAGATCCAAATAAAGACTTCGAAAAACAGTAAAGTCGTACTAAGGATAAAATACCTTCGTCGCATAAAAATCCTATTTACACTTAAAAGGAACGGCTCTATTTGGTCGTTGTGAAGTACTAAACTAAGAGACATGACCGAGTCCACGCCATTTTCAACTGTTAATGGAAAATTCCACAATAGATGGACTGTGTGAACAATGATATGGCTGAAACGAGGGCGGCTGCTGAAATGACGCCTCAGAGAGAAGTTAGAGGAAGAAGACATGTTGTGTTGATCTATACTAATAATCTATATGTATTCTAATATTATAAAGAGGAAAAATTTTATCATTTTGTATGTAACGAATAAACTTAAAAACTACTGGACCGATTTGAAAAATTCTTACAGCAATAGATAGCTATAATAACAGCGAGTAACATAGGTTATATTTTATCCTCGTCCTCCCACGGGAACGGGACATACGCGGATGAAACCGCGTGACGTCCGCTAGTAATAATTTTATAAAGAGGAAAGATTTGTATTTTTGTATGTAACGAATAAACTTAAAAAATACTGGACCGATTTTAAAAATTCTTTCAGCAATGGATAGCTACATTGTAAGCACGTAACATAAGCTATATTTTATCCCCGTACTCCCACGGGAATGGAAACTACGCGGGTGAAACCGCGTGACGTCCGCTAGTCCCAAATAAATTGGGAGAACGATGGTGATGATGATAGGGAACACTAGCTGTTGCCCGCGTCTTCAGTCGCGTGGAAATTTTGATATGAAAGTGGGAAAAAAAAATGCTATTCCAGACTACAATCTATTTCTGTGCCAACAGCCAGATCCGTTAAGCCGTTCTGGCGTGTTTGAGTAACAAACATCCATCTAGCCATACATAGAAATACGCATTTATAAAATTAATAAATAAGTATAGATTCTGCCTTTCTCGAAACTTTTTCAGTCGTCTCTGAGAAACTGAAAAGAGATCTTTTTTACAAGCTTTTATTTAGTTTCACCTGTCCCGGTGTTTGTATGTAATCAAATCTTGCAAGTTAAATTTGATCCACTTCCCGGTTACCAATTGAGCTGAAATTTTGCACGCATATGTATATCGCGGGGCAATGCAATATTATGATAACATGGAGCTTATCTGATGATGGAGCTGGAAGGTGGCCATAGGAACTCTGTTATAAAATGACATAACCCCATCGAATTTGGACTCGTTTGATTCGTCTTGATGAGTACTTTGTCTTTAGATCATATCCAGGGTCTGATGATGATGCTTGAAAGTGGCCATAGGAACTCCGTTATAAAACGACATAACCCCATTGAATTTGGACTCGTTAGATTTGTCTTGGTGAGTACTTTGTCTTTAGATCGTATCCAGGGTCTGATGATAGAGCTGGAAGGTGGCCATAGGAACTCTGATATAAAACGACATAACCCCATCGAATTTGGACTCGTTTGATTCGTCTTGGTGAGTACTTTGTCTTTAGATCGTATCCAGGGTCTGATGATAGAGCTGGAAGGTGGCCATAGGAACTCTGATATAAAACGACATAACCCCATCGAATTTGGACTCGTTTGATTCGTCTTGATGAGTACTGTGTTTTTAGATGGTATCTAGGGTCTGATGATGGAGCTGGAAGGTGGCCATAGGAACACCGATAAAAAACGACATAACCCCATCGAGTATCGGCTCGTTTGGTTCGTTTTGAAGAGTACTTTGGTCCTAAATAGTAACCAGAGTTTGATGATGAAGCTGGAAGGTGGACATAGGATCTCCGTAATAAAACGAAGTTACCACATCGAGTTTGGGCTCGTTTGATTCGTCTTGATGAGTACTTTGGCGCTAGATGGTAACCTAGATCTGATGATGGAGCTGGAAGATGGACATAGGAAATCAATAATTAAACGACACAATCCCATCGAGTTTAAACTGGTTTGATCCGTCTTGATGAGTACTTTGATGCTAGTTGGTAACAGGTCTGATGGTGGAGCAGAAAGGTGGCCATAGGAACTCAGTCATTAAGCGTCACTACCGTTTCGAGTTTGATTCGTCTTGATGGGTGGATCGTTTTTAATGGGTGGTGAGTGTGAGTGGTGGTGGTTTGGTGGACCTGAATATGCGACACCATCTTTGGGAAAATAATTTCATTCGTTCCGTTTGTTATGAATGTGGATTCTGTTTTGGATTAGATGGATGACCTAATGCCAAGGTGAGCACGTGCAGGGCTGAATGGTATGAGGGTGTATAAATATGTCATATCGCTAACGTTGAGCTTGCGCCTCAGGGTATCAGGGCGAACCCTGTTATACTGAAGCCCTTATCCCCCTACAATGGACCTCTGGGGGGATGGACCGTTTTTGTCCTTTACTCGTGGGAACAACATGAACAAAAAAATACTAAAAAGTACAAAATAAAATTAAAAGAAAAAACAACTTTTTAAAAATAAGCTTTTTTGATTGCAAAAGAAAAATAATGAAGGTGTAAATTCTAAAAAATGTAACACTCTTTTATTTTTCTTATTAGGTTTAAATTATTTTTAACTTTTTAGTTCTTTTTATTAATAAGTTATAAAAGCTTGTTTTTAAAAAGTTATTTTTTTCTTTTTGCTTTATTTTTTTCTCATGATTTTAAACAAATTTTATTAGGGGCCAACGGCGAACAATATCACAAATCTTACCTTAGAATATTTATATTATATAAAACTACAAAGCCACTCACTCACTCACTGACTGATTGACATGTCGTTTCTCGGAATGGGTGAGAGATGGGTTAGGGGAATGTTTGGGAAAAATGTAGAGTACCATAAAGTGAGTAGAGGAAAATTATAGAGGAGATTCAAATCCAAGATGGCGGCAGAGTCCATTTCCGGTTTCGATGGGGAAAAGACTTGGACAAGTTTCGACTCATAGGTCCTATCCAAAATCTAAAACGATTAAAAAAAAAAGTAAAAAAAAAAAAAAAAACAAGATGGCGACTGCGCTGGGACGTTTTGAAATCTTCGACTTTTTGCACTAAACTTTGACGAATTGTTTTGTTCTACCGATTTCAAAAGTTGGCAACACCAGTTACACCAGTCGGTGGCCTATATCCTTGAGATTTCAGAAAAATTGTGACTTTTCAAAAAAACAAAATGGCGAACAGTATAGCGGCCATCTTGTAAAAAGTTGTAATTTTCGACTTTTTTCAAATCCATTTTTCGGGTAGTTGGCAACATCCGACGGGTTCAAGTTGTACTGAGCGGTTGTGTGTTTTGATAAGGAGTGTTGCCTGGTTTGAAAAAATTCCCCATTTTTAGGGTATTCTTCCAGATTTTCCCCGAAAACATGAAAAGTAGAAATAAGGACATTTTGAATGGAGACTTTGACTAGCGGGCACCATTGGGGTCCCCAAAATGACATTTGACCATTTTGGTTCGTTTTAGTTGGCAACCCCAAAAAATATTGAATATTTAAATTTTTGGGACTTTTTGACTTTGGCGAGTTCTTTTGTTCTACCAAACTCAAAAGTTGGCAACACCAGATAAATTGATCGGTGGCCTATATACTTGAGATTTCAGGAAAATTATGACTTTTCAGAAAAACAAGATGGCGGACGCTGTGGCGGCCATTTTGTTAAAACTTGAAATTTCGGCTATTTTCAAATCCATTTTTCGTGCAGTTGGCAACATCTGAAGGGTTCAAGTTGTACTGCTCGGTTATGTGTTTTGTTGAGGAGTGTTACCTGGAGCAAAAAATTTCCCCATTTCTAGGGTACTTTACCAGATTTTCCCCGAAAACATGAAAAGTAGAAATAACGATATTTTGAATAAAGACTTTGACTAGCCGGCAACATTGGGGTGCTTCTAATGACATTTTACCATTTTCATCACTTTGAGCTGGCAACCCCGAGAGCCATTGGGGTTTGAATTTTCGGGTCAGACCCGACTTTGGCGAGTTCTTTTGTTCTATCAAACTCAAAAGTTGGCAACACCACGTACACCCGTCGGTAGCCTATATTCTTGAGATTTCAGGAAAATTATGACTTTTTAGAAAAACAAGATGGCGGACAGTGTGGCGGCCATCTTGTAAAAATGACAAAAAATCCCAATTTTCGACACGATAAATGGGACAGCTGGCATCCCCCCACTGGATTGTGTTGTATGAACCGGTTGTTTGTATTGCCAAGGAGTATTGCCTGGTGTAACATTTTTCCCCACTTTTGGGGTACTTTTCCAGATTTTCCTCGAAAACGTGAAAAGTAGAAATAACGATATTTTGAATAAAGACTTTGACTAGCCGGCAACATTGGGGTGCCTCTAATGACATTTGACCATTTTCATCACTTTGAGTTGGCAACCCCGAGAGCCATTGGGGTTTGAATTTTCGGGTCAGACCCGACTTTGGCGAGTTCTTTTGTTCTATCAAACTCAAAAATTGGCGACACCACGTACACCCGTCGGTAGCCTATATTCTTGAAATTTCAGGAAAATTATGACTTTTTAGAAAAACAAAATGGCGGACAGTGTGGCGGCCATCTTGTAAAAATGACAAAAAATCCCAATTTTCGACACGATAAATAATAGGACAGCTGGCATAGGACAATAGGAAAGCTGGCATTCCCCCACTGGATTGTGTTGTATGAACCGGTTATGTGTATTGCCAAGGAGTGTTGCCTGGTGTAACATTTTTCCCCACTTTTGGGGTACTTTTCCAGATTTTCCCCAAAAACATGAAAAGTAGAACTAACGATATTTTTAATAGAGACTTTTACGAGCTGGCAACACAATGGTCCCTGAAATGACATAGCCTATATTCTTGAGCTTTCAGGAAAATTATGACTTTTTAGAAAAACAAGATGGCGGACAGTGTGGTGGCCATCTTGTAAAAATGACAAAAATTCCCAATTTTTGACACGAGTAATGGGACAGCTGGCATCCCCCTACTGGATTGTGTTGTATGAACCGGTTGTGTATATTGCCAAGGAGTGTTGCTTGGTGCAAAAATTCTTCCCACTTTTGGGGTAATTTTCCCAGATCTTCCCCAAAAACATGAAAAGTAGAAATGACGACATTTTAAATAGAGACTTTAACTAGCCGGCAACATTGTGGTCTCCCAAATGACATTTGACCATTTTCATTACTTTGAGCTGGCAACCCCAAGAGCCATTAGGGTTTGAATATTCGGGTCAGACCCGACTTTGGCGAGTTCTTTTGTTCTACCAAACTCAAAAGTTGGCAACATCAAGTACACCGGTCAGTAGCCCATATCCTTGAAATTTCAGGAAAATTATGACTTTTCAGAAAACAAGATGGCGGACAGTTGGGCGACCATCTTGTAAAAATGACGAAAAATCCCAATTTTCGACACGATAAATGGGACTGCTGGCATTCCCCGACTGGATCGTGTTGTATCAACCGGTTGTGTATTTGGTCAAGGAGTGTTGCCTGGTGCAAAAATTCTCCCCACTTTTGGGGTAATTTTCCCCAAAAACATGAAAAGTAGAAATGACGACATTTTAAATGTAAATTTTGCATAACCACCAAGAATGGGGTGCCCGAAATGACTTTTGACCATTTTTATCACTCTTAGCTGGCAACCCTGAGAGCCATTGGCGCTTGAATCTTCGGGTCGGACCCGACTTTAGCGAGTTCTTTTGTTCTACCAAAGTCAACGTACAGCCACCGTGTTTTTAACTAAAAAAATTGTGACATTTCAGAAATTCAATATGGGTGCCATGCCACTTCCGGTTTCCAAAACCTTGTCCGATTGCGGTCGTTCAAGCGGTTCATCCCACCGAGGGGTATTAGTTTGTAACGGTTTTTTGGATTAGTAAACAAGAAACTTCCACGTGTGGGGTAAAAGTGCCAAACCCCACCTTTTTGCCCCCCATCTCCCCCCCTCCCTATCTCGTAACTCGGAAACTAAGAGACCCATGTTCTGTTTTTTTACGGATTCGTATAGAGGAGGCTTAGAAAAGTAAAAACCATTTTTTAAAGTTGTCCCCCTTGACCCCCTTCTCTACTCCTGTAGGCGTATCTCGAAAAATAAGGGGCCATGAATTTTTTTCTTTTCAGATTCATAAAAAGAGGCCCAGAGTTAGTTAAAATAATTTTTCAATACTCCCCCCACTCCCCCCCTTGAGCCCCTCTCTCCACCCCTTTTTATACAACTGAAAAAACTTTTGATTTTTACCTGAAACTATTGAGGGGCGATGAAATTTGTATACCTTCCCCTCCCCACCCCAACCTCCCCTAAAATTGAACGGACTGTAACTTCATAACGGTTAAAGATAGCAATTAGGTGTTTGAACAAATTATATAGTAGGCGTCGAAACTTGTCTGGTCTTCGATGGTGGTACGGCAACGATAGCTTTCCGATGGTAGGTAGGTCTTGAATGGAGCGAACCTGCGAGATCGAGTGAAGCGAATGGGGAGGTGGCGAGTGAAGCGAGCCGGCGACCTCCATTGCGTTACCAAGGTTGAGTGGGTGAAGCGTAATTCAGAGGTGACTATTACATTCGGAAAGAATATTTTCTCAAAAAAAGAAAGGGCTGTAACTTCATAACGCTTTGAGATAGCCATTAGGTGTTTGAACAAATATTATAGTAAGTGTCAAAATCTGTCCGGTGGTGGTAGGGATAAGGTCAAGATAGTTTATAGGTCTGAGTTTTTAATGAAGGTTTTAGATTGTTTTAGCGGATCTTAAGGGTTCTTAGACTGCTTCATACTGATTTAGGGGTTACCCATTTCTAAGGTACTTTCCCAGATTTTCCCCAAAAACATGAAAAGTAAAAATAAGGATATTTTGATTGGAGATTTTGACTAGCTGGCAACACTGGGGTCCCCCAAATGACATTTGACCATTTTCATCACTTTAAGCTGGCAACCCCGAGAGCCATAGGGGCTTGAATTTTCGGGGCAGACCCGACTTTGGCGAGTTCTTTTGTTCTATCAAAATCAAAAGTTTGCAACACCACGTACACCGGTCGGTAGCCTATATTCTTGAAATTTCAGGAAAATTATGACTTTTCAGAAAAACAAGATGGCGAACAGTGTGGCGGACATCTTGTAAAAATGACAAAAAATCCCAATTTTACACGAGCAATGGGACAGCTGGCATCCCCCCACTGGATTGTGTTGTATGAACTGGTTGTGTGTATTGCCGAGGAGTGTTGCCTGGTGCAAAAATTCTCCCCACTTTTAGGGTAATTTTCCCCAAAAACATGAAAACTAGAAATGACGACATTTTAAATAGAAATTTTGCATAACCACCAAGAATGGGGTGCCTGAAATGACTTTTTACCATTTTTATCACTCTCAGCTGGCAACCCCGAGAGCCATTGGCGCTTGAATCTTCGGGTTGGACCCGACTTTGGCGAGTTTTTTTGTTTTACCAAAGTCAACGTACAGCCATCGTGTTTTTACTGACAGGTAGCTTATATCCTGGTTACTTTAGAAAAATTGTGACATTTCAGAAATTCAATATGGCGGCCGTGCCACTTCCGGTTTCCAAAACCTTGTCCGATTTGGGTCGTTCAAGCGGTTCATCCCACTGAGGGGTATTAGTTTGTAACGGTTTTTTGGATTAGTAAATAAGAAATTTCCACGTGTGGGGTAAAAGTGCAAATTCCTACCTTTTTTCCCCCCTTCTCCCCCCCTTCCAATCTCGTAACTCGGAAACTAAGAGACCCATGTTTTGTTTTTTTACGGATTCGTATATAGGAAGCTTGGAAAAGTAAAAAACATTTTCCAAAGTTGTCCCCCTTGACCCCCTTCTCTACCCCTGTAGGCGTATCTCGAAAAATAAGGGGCCATTTTTTTTATTTTTTCAGATTCATAAAAAGAGGCCCAGAGTTAGTAAAAATAATTTTTCAATACTCCCCCCTTTCCCCCCCTTGAGCCCATCTCTCCACCCCTTTTTATACAACTGAAAAAACTTTTGATTTTTACCTAAAACTATTGAGGGGCGTTGAAATTTGTATACCTTCCCCTCCCCACCCCAACCTCCCCTAAAATTGAAAGGGCTGTAACTTCATAACGGTTAGAGATAGCAATTAGGTGCTTGACCAAATATTATAGTAGGCGTCGAAACCTGTCCGGTGGTGGTACCGGTAAAGCGAAGGGAGGAGCGAGCGAGTGTAGCGAGCCGGCGACTCCCGTAGCGTAGGGATAAGGTCACGATAGCTTTCTGGTGGTAGGTAGGTCCTGAGTGGAGCGATGGGGGGAGGTGGCGAGCGAAGCGAGCCGGCGACCTCCGTAGTCGTTATGCTACGGAGGTCGCCGGCTCGCTTCACTCGCCACCTGTTTTTTTCACGCGGCCTTTGGTTAAGTAGGAGCAGCGTAACTCAGAGATGACTATGTACTATCGGGGTCTTTTCCGCCTGACCATTTTAAAATGTTTTCGCTTAAATCATGCGGAAGCGCCGAGCCACGCCCCCTTAAAGTTTGGGCCTATTAGGAAAGCGTCTACTTTGGCGCGCAAAATAACAATAACTCTCGTTTGGCGTGCGTCGTCAATGCGCTCGGCCGATTCGTTATCTTTTCATTTATTTTTTCTACACAAAGTCAACGGGGCGGGGCTAAAGAGCGTTTTTATGTTGCGAGTGCAAGCAAAAATGAGCTTAGTGGTGGTCAGGCGGGAGTGTCCTCGATAGTACATACGGAAAAAATATTTTGAATTCTAATTTTAAATTTTGCGCCATGCCAAAACGCTCCGCAACTAACTATATAAGTACTACGCACGCGCATTCGTATTGATTCTGACCTAAAACTATTGATGGACATTGAAATTTTTAATACCCTACCCTCCCCTCCCCAACCTCCCCTAAAATTGAAAGGGCTGTGTCACTTTATTATGGCTAGACATAGACATTAGGTGTTGGAACAAATATAATAGCAGGCGTCGAAACCTGTCTGGTGGTGGCAGAGATAAGTTTACGATAGGTTTCCGGTGGTAGGTACACAAGCAAACTTTAGGGTAATGTTTTTTTTAAATGGTAAAAAGGTCTAAGTTTTTAAATAAGGTTTTAGATTGTTTAAGGGGATCTTAAGAGTTCTTAGACTGCTTCATAATAATTCAGGGGTTCCTTAGGGCTTTAGGTTTAGGGTTTTTGTACAGCTGTAAAGGTAAAGGTTTTCAAAATGTTTAAAAAGTTCAATATATTTTTTTTTAACTTTAAAAAAAAAACGGATTTTCCAATTCATTTAAGGATTACTATGGATTTTTAAAATTTTATAAGGGTAAGGAATACTTCTCAATTCTTCAATTAATCTTAATTCTCAATAACCGAATAGAATGATATATATGTTACGGCCAACGTGATTAACTGGGCATTATTAATAAGGACCGGCCATTATTACTAATGCCCAAGAGCGATGGGCAAAGTGATTAATTTATCACTAATACACTATCTAATAATCTTTAACACTATTTTTTTAATAATGCCCGACGGCCTGTGGTCTATCTAATAAGTCAGTGTTTGAGATAGCATCATTGTTTTCTTTAATACTTGCCCTGCATAGGTCGGGCACCATGATTGGTCCGAATTAGTATTACAAGTTTATGTCCCAGAAGTCCGAATTTGGGACATGAGGAGCGTAGGCCGAAGGCCGGCGGAGCTCCGACGACATGGCTGACGGGAGATAGGGTGGCAGCTTTTTTTTTTAGACCGCCCGATCCGACTATCTGTTTAGTGTAATTTCTATTTTTACATGATGACAGTGTTTGATAAGTAATATTTTTATCTAAATAAAAGTAGGTAACTACTGATGTTATTACATTTTTGATTGTTTATTAAAACTATTGAGGGGCGTTGAAATTTGTATACCTTCCCCTCCCCACCCCAACCTCCCCTAAAATTGAAAGAGCTGTAACTTCGTAACGGTTAGAGATAGCCATTAGGTGTTTGAACAAATATTATAGTAGTCTTCGGTGACCCCCGTAGCATAGGGATAACGATACGGGGGTCATGAAAGCTTTCCGGTTGGAGTTAGGTCCTGAGTGAAGCGAACCTGCGAGACCGAGTGGAGTAAAGCGAAACGTAGCGTCCGTAGTCCGTAGCGTAACGAAGGTTGTGGTTGAAGTGTTACTCGGGGCGACGACAAGCAAACTTTAGGGAAATGTTTTTTTTAATGGGAAAAGGTCTGAGTTTTTAAATAAGGTTTTAAATTGTATTAGATTGTATTTGTTTTTACTTTTATTTCTTTATTTTATTGAATTAGTTTTTATTAAAGCGAAGGGCGAACCCCGTAGCGTAGGGATAAGGTCACGATAGCTTTCCAGTGGTAGGTAGGTCCATAGCGTAACGATGGTTGAGTGGGTGAAGCGTACCTCAAGGGGGCGACGACAAAAAGAGAGTCAGCAATAGGAAGGGATCCGCAAGGGCCGATGCCTGCCGGGGTTGCGGGACTGTTCGAAAGAGATACCGTGGCCCCGAAACACACAGGGCGATGAAGGAGCATGTTTGGGTTTTAGTCAGTAAAAATCTGACACTCCCTCCTGCTCCGCCCAGAGCGGGAGGAGTCATTTGATGATTTCCCATCAAAAAAAAAAAGGGGCGATGACACGCAAACTTTTGCGTAATGTTTTTTTAATGGGAATAAGTCTTGAGTTTTTAAATAAGGTTTTAGACTGTATTATTGTTTTTCAAAATCTTTAAAATAAATAGAATGATGTATATTTATGTTACGGGCAACGTGATTAACTGGGCATTATTAATAAGAACAGGCCATGGCCACTGGTCAGTGTTTGAGATAGCATCATCGGTCTAAATTTTAAAGTGTAAAAGTTGTTTGCTTTAATACTTGTCCTTCATAGGTCGACCACCATGATTGGTCCGAATTAGTATTACAACTTTATGTCCCAGAAGTCCGAATTTGGGACATGAGGAGCGTAGGCCGAAGGCCGGCGGAGCTCCGACGACATGGCTGACGGGAGATAGGGCGGCAGCTTTTTTTTTTAGACCGCCCGATCCGACCATCTGTTTAGTGTAATTTCTATTTTTACATGATGACATAGTGTTTGATAAGTAATATTTTTATCAAAATAAAAGGAGGTAACTACTGATGTTATTACATTTTTAACTGTTTAATTTTAACTACTATGTTCAATAGTTTATTTTTTGTTAACTTTTCATGAACATTTTGTAAGTTTAAAACCACTACAGTTCACCTATTTTATTACTTTGCCCATGATAGGGTGGGCATTATTCATAACGGCCGGGAAAAGTGATGTGAGTGCTGTTTTAATCACATTACCCAATTGAGTCGGGCATTATGAATACAGACTGGCCATTATTAATAGTGCCCGGACTTATCAAATTGAACGTGACATACAGCTTAATCAAGTGGAAACCTTTCATGTCCCTTTGGGCTTTATTTGGCATTTCACTAGACTTTGAAAAGTGAAAGACTCTTTTATGGTTATGTTTGATATTTTTACTACATTTTTTAAGTGAAACATCTACAAGGACAAGCACGCGAGGTGCTTGCACCTCGCGCAACACGCAAATACTAGTTATACTATATAAAGCTCGATTACCACTCACTGACTGACTGACTGACATAATTGTTCTCCCAGATGGTGGATGGGGAGGTGGGTGTATTTTGACAGATTCGTAAACAAGTGACTCTCGCAAGTATGGGAAAAGTGCCAAACCTCCCCTTTTCGCCCTCCTTCTCACCCCCCTCTATCGTATCTCGGAAACCAAGGGATTTGGAACGTTTTTTTTTTCAGATTCGTATAGAAGAGGCTCGGGAAAGTAAAAACCAGTTTTCAAAATTGCCCCCCTTGCCCCCCTTTTCACCCCCTTTAGGCGAATCTCGAAAATTGAAAGACTTGGAACATTTTTTTTTTCAGATTCGTAAGAAGGGGCAACGCGTTAGTCAAAATCATTTTTCAAAACTCCCCACTCTCCCCCCCTTCACCCCTCCCCCTATCGTATCTCGGAAACTAGGACACGTCGCGGCTTTTTGATTTTTACTATAAATTATTAATGAGGAGCGTTTAAATTTGTAAACGGAGGGTATCCTCCCCTCCCAACCTCCCCTAAAATTGAAAGGGCTGTTACTTCGTAACGGTTAGAGATAGCCATTGAGTGTTTGAACAAATATTATAGTAGGCGTCGAAACCTGTCCGGTGGTGGTAGGTTCTGAGTGGAGCGAACCTGCGAGACCGAGTGGAGCGAAGGGGGGAGGTGGCGAGCGAAGCGAGCCGGCGACCTCCGCAGCGTAACGAAGGTTGAGTGGGTGAAGCGTAACTCAGCTTTTAACGATTCTAATGAATTCTCATTTTTTTATTGATTTAGTTTTTAGAATGTTTTAGGGGTTCTTAAGGGTTTTCATACTGATTTAGGGGTAGTTGTAACGGATTTTCCAATTATTTTAAGGATTCTTATGGATTCTCAAAATTTATAAGGGTATGGAATACGTCTTAAGAACACGACGACACGCGAGCTGCGCGCAGCTCGCGCACCCAAGCAAATACTAGTTCTATTCTATTCTTTAAATCATTTTGATAAAATATAGGTAACAAATAATTTATTTCTGTACTATTTTAAGGTTAATTATGGACTCTGCATCACGCACCGATCGGTCATATAAACTTGTTCGTACTGAGAACCTATATCTTTATGCAAGCAGTCTATGGATATTATTGGCAAATTACATTCTAATTGATAATTCTATTCTATTCTTTAAATCATTTTGATAAAATATAGGTAACAAATAATTTATTTCTGTACTATTTTAAGGTTAATTATGGACTCTGCATCACGCACCGATCGGTCATATAAACTTGTTCGTACTGAGAACCTATATCTTTATGCAAGCAGTCTATGGATATTATTGGCAAATTACATTCTAATTGATAATTCTATTCTATTCTTTAAATCATTTTGATAAAATATAGGTAACAAATAATTTATTTCTGTACTATTTTAAGGTTAATTATGGACTCTGCATCACGCACCGATCGGTCATATAAACTTGTTCGTACTGAGAACCTATATCTTTATGCAAGCAGTCTATGGATATTATTGGCAAATTACATTCTAACCATTCGTGGAACTGTTATACCATATGTCCCGGGTACCGTGAATATTAATAGGCGTATAGGGAGTATAGAACTCGAAAGTCTGTCAACTGTTAGGCTGAGGCCTCATTAGTGCGTTGCGTTGCGTTGCGTCGTTGTAGCGTCAACGCTGCATCAACAACAACAACAACAACAACAGCCCATAACGTCCACTGCTGGACATAAGCCTCTCCCATGATGGGAGGAATTTGCCGTAATCTCCACGCTTGGCAGGCGGATTGGAGATCGCAGTGATGAAAGACTAACAGAAAACGCTGCTGCTCATTCTCAGGTCTACGGAGGCGCAAAGTGTTCTGCCTCAGACATTAGTCGCCTTATACGACACCCGTGAGTGTAATGGGTTAGTTCTATTCTACTCTGCCGGATACCACACGGCAACGCTGCATCGTTTTACATATATTTTTAAGTGACATGCCACATTATGCGTTGCGTCGTCGCACGCGACGTTTCTATGGATCGACGGGCTAAAGATGAAGCGGGGGGAGGTTGATGCGCTGCGCTTTCGGAGCTCCGGTACGACGATGGACAATGTTCCACTGCAAAATGGGCAAACTCGAGGCGAGTTATTCCCAATCATTAGTGCGTTGTGTTGCGACGTCGTGCGTTGTCGCAACGCAGGTGTGGCATACAATGCGTTGATCCGTTGCGACGACACAACGCAACACCTCAGCCTTAGATTTCATGGTAAAGCAGTGGTTGAGTGAAGCGTTTACTTAGAGGTATTATATCAAAGCTAATCAATTTTATCAAAACAATCTGTTCTTTAGCTCAAAATAATCTGTTCTGACAAAATGATTAGCATACCGTAATAGAGAATACATATTATTTCGTTTATCTTCAAGCCATCGACTTTCATCTTCCAGTATTAAAACGATTAGCGAGTATTTAATCGGATATCGAATTTATGTAAATCGGTTATTCGAAGCCGACTGAGATTAATGCTTTCAGAAATTGGTTATTTTTATGAAAATGGAAAATAAACTTTAAAGTAATGCGAGTATCATTCAAAACTCCTTTTTTAGGTTTGGCATGGCTTGATTCGTTGTTCCTTTACGTCGTCCAATAGGTTGTCAACCATACATACGTACCTAAGAAGAGGGAATGTTGGATGAATCGAGTTCTGGCCGCAGTTGGGCAAGTATTTGGTTGCTTGATTTTGTTTATTGATGATGGTGGCTTTTAATGGTTTTCCATCTCCTTAAGGAGGAGATATTATATTGAGCTAAGGGTGCAAGTTGTGCCTTTAAATTTGCATTCGTATGTATTGTTTTATTCTTTTCCGGGAGGGACATACAATGCTTTGTTAAAACAATAATATAATTATACTGTTGTTGAACGTTGGATGTTGCGATGATGGGTATAAAAATATCTTAAACGACGCCGAAAGACCCTTCTTCTCCCCGTCATTGCGATCATTTTTTGGTTTTGGATCATACCTGGAAACCTTCTAGTTACGGAGGTATTGGAAGTCAAAGTCTAACATCATCCGTTCTATTAAATAGTCCTGCCGTGAAACGGATTTTTACCCAATAAGTTGTTTTCCAGCAATATTTTTTGAGTACAGTTACTAAATTTGATGTACAAAATGCTTGGTTGACGGCTTCGTGAAGAGTCCGGTTATACCTTGTATAATATGCTCATGCTTGAACGTGTCATTTAGTAAAATATAGCATGTTTCAGAAATGTGTATTCATATTTCCCTCAATATGACTACACATTTATCAAACAGTTTCATGTGTTTTACATCCTTATGTAAAACACATAAAACTGTTTTTGTTTTTTAAATTGACCAAAAGCGTAATCGTTAAAAATATGAAGCTATCCCCAACAGGTCGAGTGTTTAGTGAAGTATTGTATGGAGAGTTGATCATTTTTTCTTGATGTTGGTCAGAGTCCTATAAATGTGACCAGACTATTCCATCCTGGCACAAGTAATTTTAAGTTCTTCAAAATAAATAAAATTTAATCAAATCTGGTTTTCACACTTTGAACTTGGGGCGCCCAGGTCAGAGAAAGTTATAGTTATGTTACAATGAATTGGAGCTGCCGAAAGAGATCAACATTTATCAGCTTACTTTTACGAAAATCTTGAAACATTGGAATTGAAAATGAAAATTGATAACGAAAAGGCTTAGAATACCTTAAGACCACTAAGCAGGCTTAATGTTAGTCTACAAAAAATAATTCATTTCAATAAGCCAAAGGGAGAACAATGTGATTATCTTGATCGACCTGAATTGGCCTGACTATGACAGCCGTTTAATGCCCTGAAGTTGACATGACATTCTGGACTTAAACGCAATAATCTTCTAAACGTTGATAAGAACATCATAAACAATTTGTCCGAGGGTCCAGTCTGCTAACGCAATTGTGCCTCCAGCACAATGCCCGATCATTCACAACGTAATCACTATTACCGTCATACCGTGACGTAATTGTGGATTTTGACTTCTCGTCAACTTCCAATTTAAAAACATCGTTATGATTTTCTTATGGAGGAGCTCGTGGCTAAATAGCTAGAACTTCGAATTAAGCTGCGTTTGACTAGGTTGGTCCGTGGATGAGTGACCACCCATTACATACCAATTTTTCTTCATGCCTCGGAAAGCGGTGTCATTTGTAGATATTTGACAGGCACATGTTACAGGTAGTCAGTGAATCAAAAGTCTGACACTCAGTCTCGCTGGTGACTAACTGGTGGTGGTAGTTACTAACTGGTATAGGTCAGATGCCAAAGGTAAAATACTGGTATTCAGCTGCATCTGATAAGACTGGAAGCCGACCCCAAGATAATTGGGAAAAGACTTAAGCAGATGATGATTATGATTTTCCGATTGCGTGTCACTGGAAATGCTCCTCTGAAACATTTCACCTGCAAAATGTTGAAATAAACCCCATTTACAAAAAATATCCAGAAGCCGTTTTGTTGGTACTTAGCTAACCTTTATTACTGTTTTAGTTGCTCATAAATCCAATAAGTTATTACTTTACGTCATTTCAAGGAGCAAAACTTATTTTATTGATACCACCGAAAGCTGTTACCCCTAAGTTCTTATATGAGAAAAGACGTCAAATCGTTTTTATCAATCATTTTACTTTTTGCCGTAATTCTTGGATTATTGTTCGATTGGATATTATTTTTACAGATGAAATGGCTTTGAATTAAAGTTTTTTATAAAATGGTGTGCAGAATAAGATGATTATTTTTTGGAATCTCATGATTCTCATGGCTCAGCATTGATTGAAGCAGTGATGGACAAGTCGAATTTAAGAAACTTACGAGCGACAGAAATTGACCAGTGTTACGCGGACGTGTCGGGTCAGTTTTCCTCGCTCGTCAGTTTTCCTCACTCGTCAGTGTTCGTTGATTAGTCAGTTAAGCTAATTGGACAGTGGTGTGAATTCGACAGCTGTGTCAACTCGATAGTTTCCATATTATTTACTGGTTTCTTCGATTTAATTCCACACAAAAACAAATCCAATTCCTTTCTAATAATTCTGGTTTAAGTTGACTGAAAAGAAAGTTTTTGCGCGAAGACGAGAAGTGTAAAGCTACGCGAAGACGAGAAGTGCAAAGCTACGCGAAGACGAGAAGTGTAAAGCTACGCGAAGACGAGACGTATAAAGCTACGCGAAGACGAGAAGTGTAAAGCTACGCGAAGACGAGAAGTGTAAAGCTACGCGAAGACGAGAAGTGTAAAGCTACGCGAAGACGAGAAGTGTAAAGCTACGCGAAGACGAGAAGTGTAAAGAACGAAATTCTTCTGGTTGTTGACAACACATCTCCTCTCCTCTCATCTCGTCTCTGCTTCGGTAGAATCCGGGCTTTAAACTTTTTTTATTAAAACACATGACATTTACGACCACACAGTTTACAACATTTTTTCGGTCAAATTCCCTGAGGTCAACATGATGTAACAAATAAACGACCCATATTTCACCTTGAACTTTATGGAACACACAATCTTCACATGTTGGCGAAATTATCCTCACATTTTTTATTTTTATACCTTCGGGCATAACAACCATTTGTCTGGTTGCTATACATGATCAGTATATCTTTTTTTTTTTTTTTTTTAAGATTATTCCCGCCTTGTGTATCCGTCTCCATCAACGATCTCCGGTTACAGATTTATATGTCCCAACTAAACATAATGTTGTATTTATATCATAGGAAATGGTGTGCTCTACTTTCTATACTCTTGTCATTTACAAGCCGAAATAGAAGATAAAATAAATCTTATTTTTTCATTTTATTTTTTATTTTTATTATTCTATGGAAATATTTACTATGCATTTATTTTACACTAGCGGACATCCCGCGGTTTCACCCACGTAGTTCCCGTTCCCGTGGGACTACGGGGATAAAATATAGCCTATGTTACTCAGGATAAACGTAGCTTTCTAATGGTGAAATAATTTTTGAAATCGGTTCATTACTTCCGGAGATTACCCCCTACATACAAACTTACAAACAAATGTTACCTCTTTATAATATTAGTATAGATTGTTTTTGTTTGTCTGTAAGTTGTTATTTTGACATTGTTGTTGTTGTTTTTATGAACAGTGGTCCGTGGTCACCCCAGCAGAGTCCGCCTTCCAACTTCCGAATAAATATGTGACGTGGGTCCTAACCAAAGCCAAGCGGTATAACATGGTACTTAAACGTAACTGGCAAAGGAAATGTGTGTGTACTATTAGGTAGACCTCTGCCTAACCCGTCGGGGATCACAGACGTAATGTTATGTTATTTTATAAATCGCACGATTTAATGTGACTTTTAATTTGTGCCACATAATAATATTGTAATACCTCCATTTTAGCTATGCGTTTATGGGGATACAAGAAGATACATAAAGAGACCCATTTGAAGAGCAAGGACTTTCACCCCGTGTCTGATTAAGTGATAATATTATAAAGAAAAAAATCATACGGTGCTAACAATCGTTTTTCACCGTATGAATATTTTATTTGATGTAACTATATACAGTTGAGGAGCTCGTGGCTAAATAATAACAGCCGCTCGGGTCCATCGTTAGGTTAAGCCGTGCTTGCCTAGGTTGGTCTGTGGATGGGTGACCGCCCATTACATACCGAGTTTCCTCCGTGCCTCGGAAATCACGTTAAGCCGTTGGTCCCAGCTGTCATTTGTAGATCTTTGACAGTCGTTAGGTAGTCAGAGGCCCGAAAAGTCTGACAACCAGTCTTACCAAGGGGTATCGTATTACCCGGTACTAACTGGGTTGTGGAGGTCAGATAGGCAGTCGCTCCATGTAAAATACTGGTATTCAGCTGCATCCGGTTAGACTGGAAACCGACCCCAACATAGTTGGGAAAAGGCTAGGCAGATGATGATTCTCTGTTATTAATAAAAATCATGTAAATTCCTCACAACAAAATACACACAATCATAAACTACATTCTAAACTACTACATCATTCTATGTCAAATTCCCTTACCATGGGATGTCCTCAGGGCTCGGTAATCGCTCCGTATCTGTGGAATTTAGGTTTCGATGATTTTCTCGCGATTCCTCTCCCACCCGGCTGTTCATTAACCGGTTACGCGGACGACGGCCTGCTGCTCATTCAGTCGAGTACTCGGGCTGGACTCGAGAATTTAGCTGACACTTGCCTACGATTAATATCTCAGTGGGGCGATCGAAACCGTCTGACCTTTGCACCGCAAAAAACTTATCAACTAATTTTAAAAGGTAATCTTAAATCGTGGCCTAGTATTAAATTTAATAACGTTCCCGTGAAAAGAAAGCAGTCCGTGTGCTACCTTGGTTTGGTCTTAGAGAAGAATTTTTCATTCATAGATCATATAAAAACTGTCGGTGAAAAAGCTAAAAAGAACTTTTATGCCTTAACTAGAATATCCAAATCTACGTGGGGTCTGTCATTTCTAACTTTAAAGACCATTTATGGGGCTACCTATTTGGGGTGTATGTGCTACGGGGCACCTGTTTGGGCCGATAGGGCCACCATAGGAGCGGTACGACGTAAATTGCTTCAAAGCCAGCGTTTGGCTTTGATATTCTTATGCAAAGCGTATAGGACGGTTAGTACTGAAGCCTTACCGGTACTTGCAGGTGTACTTCCAGTCGATCTTGAAGTGCAGCGACGGGCTGCAATGTACTATAACGCGCGTGAGACCACGGACGCAGACTTTTTAACCCTACGTGACCGTGATAAGATTTCTAGATTATTCAAACCACAGACCGACGTCTGGGAGGAACTTTTGTCTGAATGGCAATGTAGGTGGGATAATTCCATCAAGGGCCGACACCTCCACCAGTTCTTTCCATCCGTTCGTGAACGGCTGGCCAGGACATGGCTGGAGGTTGATCACTGTGTTGCTCAATTTCACACCGGTCATGGTAACTTTAAGAGTAAATTATTTTCCTTCAAGCTTGTTGACTCGCCTCTTTGTCAATGTTCCACATCTGACTGCGAATATGAACAATCAACACATCATATTTTATGGGAGTGCAGTCTTTGGCAGAATGAACGCAATATTATGTTGGATAGTGTACAGGTTACATCCGGAGTTATTTACTACACAGACCTTGTAGAAACTAGAACAAATTTCCGTGCGTTCAAGCGTTTTTGCCATACCTATTATTGGAATCAAATATAACTGCTCACAACTTAGGACCCATTAATGTTAATATTTTATCCGTGGTGCTAGGCAACTGGGCCTATCCCAGTTGTGAACGTCCCTTTGCGCCTATTGGCCTTGTTTCTTTGTGTCTCCTGCTGATATGGAGGGAAGTGGAAATTACAGATTTTCCTACTCCTCCGCTATACTTTTCTGATTAATTTCGTTGCGGGATCCAAGACAGTTAAATTCATTCTCTGGGACTTCGTCGAGCTTCATTGTCTCGGCGCTTTTCTGGTGGTCGCCACAGTTGATTCTGGCTTTCAGGAGTTACAGTAGTTGGGAACAGTGTGGCGGGCTTGTCCCAAGTAAAAAAAAAAAAAAAAAAAATCCAAACTACTGGATGACCAGTAGTTTGGAATCAGCTTATCTCCCATAATGAATTATCGAACTTTTTTTTTCGGATTTGATGATATCCCTATCATCAAATGACTCCTCCAGCTCTAGGCGGAGCAGGAGGGAGTGTCAGACTTTTACTGACTAAAACACATCCATGTTCCTTCATCGCCCTTTGTGTTCCGGGGCCACGGTATCTCTTTCGAACAGTCCCGCAACCCCGGCAGGGATCCCGCAACCCCGGCAGGATTATCGGACTTCAAGCCAACATTATCTTGGCCAGTCTTCCTCCAAGTTTTGCCAGCGAGAATGTTCTGAATCAAAGAGCAACATGTTTGTAAGACACGTTTCACATGTTATTACTTGAGAAACTTTGACTTGTAAGTCAGATAAGCAGGGAGTCTAAGGAGGTACGTGTTTTTGCCTTGCGTTTACCTTGCGAGGTTGTGATTTAAAGTGAAGGAACAAGTTTGTTTCTTGTAAACTTTGGCTGTTTCTGATTTTAACATTTATATCTCATCTTGCCTTGTTTTGTGAAGAGATTCCCTTTACACCACGGCTTAAAAGTGGCCTTTTAAATTACTAGAAGAATAGAAACTACCAAGTTCCTATTCTTCTTCCTAATCGTGTGGTTAGTGCCTAACCTGGTCTCAGAGTTTTTATGCCACCCTTGGGCTTATAGCGGTGTTGTCGAGTGTGTTGGGTAGGCAGGAGTATAAATAAAAGTCACTGCCTAGGTACTCACGGTTCTATTGAGTAAAGTTCACACGCACAACACAAAACAGTAGAAAGAGAATAGAGAAGACAATAGAGCACAGTCACAATAATTGTCACAAACACGTATAACAGTTTATGGATAACAGTAAACACAAGATAACAGGCGAAACACGGGAATAGCGCGATTTCAAGAGGTGTCAAAGAAATCATGCGCACGCGTCTTTGTGTGGTTAGAACCGACTGAAGGTCACGGAGAGGGCAACGATCGCGCGCTGCTCCCACCTCACTCGCTTGGTACACGTCATGATGACGTAGCTCGGCTGCGGTGCGGTTCTAGTATACAGTGTCCTGATATCATCCAACATTATATTGATGTTGTCATTATAGATGTGTGTATTAAGTGATTATTATAAATACATGTAAATAAATTTGTTTTTATGTAAATGTTTTGTGTTGTGTAATATACAATACTAGTATGTAAACTAAATATTAGGTGTATTATACCCTACAGGCTTTTGATTTGACTAAAATATCTCTCAGGCATTCTGGTTTCCTCACGATGTTTTTCTTCACCGTAGCAAGTGATAATTACGCACATGAATCCAAACAATTATGGATTCAGTAGTTTCTATACTGAGCATTTATATCTTATCACGTATCCAATGCCATAATAATAAATATTAAAATAAATAAAATAAATATTGCTGGACATAACAAACAGCGCCATCTAGTGCCACACTAAGCAACGAGGCTTGTGTCGTGGACACCAGATAGTTAATATACTACATAGATACTTTTTGTTTGTAAATATATACTTATTATACATTTATAAACATCCATGACTCGAAAACAAATGTCCATGCTCATCACACAAACATTTTTTCCGACCGAAATTCGAACCCGGGACCTTAAAAACGTAAGGTAGCCTCACTACGGACCGCTGCGCCATTCGGGTCGTCAAATAATTATATAATAATAAATATGCATTCACTTAATATTTTGTTTCGAGGCAAGTTTAGTTGTAGTATTCCACAAAAATTCTTGTCATGAATCAATTTTACATCGTAACTAAAAGTTATTATGGAACATCATGACGTCATAGGCCAAGAAGAAAAAAATCAAACAACTGAACAGTTGTGATGAAATTTATATGGGACCAATCGGAAAGTACGTATATAATAAAAATATTTATTAAAATAGTTTTATGGTAACAAGTATTTTAAAAATACAATCGAATTGAACTCCTCCTCCTTTTGTTCAATCGGTTAAAAGCAAGGAAAGATACATTTTTCTTTTTTTTTAGAGTAAATAAAAAACAAAAATACTGACTATAATTATTGTGCTCGACATTCGGTGCTAAGGCAACTGAATTGTACATACAGGGTGTATTTTTCAAGTGGGCGTGGATGGTCAAATCCGAAACTATGAGGAATTAAAACTGAAACTGCATCATTTTCTTTTTTTTAAATCAATATTCCAGCCAGGAATCGAAGCCATTGATTTTGAAAAACAAACACATATACTGTATTATTACACCATTCTGTAGTGTTGGTCCTACGGATCAAATCCTGGGAGTTAATGAAATACGGCAAATAAAAAAACCAAAAATAAACTTTTTTGTAAAACATACACAAACACACACATACACATGCATAGACATACTTTGTTGTTTTGCCCGCAGTAACATTGTTTTTATGAATGTAACTAAGTACTATGAAAAACAAATTTAGTTTTGCTGTTGAGTGCAAAGTATAAAAGACACACATATGTTGTTGTATTCATACATACACTTATCTTATTAGAACACGCACACCACAAAACTGTTTTATGTCCGTGACATCACCATCTCAGGTCCAGTTGAAAACCAGCGTCGGGCACTAGCTGCTCGGCAGTTTGCTGAACTGGGCCTATTTGGCGCAGCCGTGAGACACACAATATTATTTCGTATCTTTTTTCTGTTTAGTTTTAAGTTTTTTTATTGTGTAGTTTTAAGTTTTATTTTTTTATTATTCTTATTTTGATTTTGTTGTGTACACTTGCGGCTTAAGCCAAATAAATATGTTTTCTTTCTTTCTTTCTTTCATATGAATGAGCGTTAAATATTATATTGTTATTATTTTATTTGGTGCACCAGATCGCTTGGCGCCTAAATAAAATATTTATACGGTGCAAAACGATTGTTAACAATAATTGTTAACAATCTCTTTTCACCGTATAAATATTTTCTTTATAATCACTATGAAATTGGGTAATCCGCCACGGGGTGAAAGTCCTTGCTCTTCATATGGGTCTCGTTATGCGCCTTCTTGTATCCCCATAAACGCATAGCTTCCGTACATGTCTTCTGAAAGAGGTTTTATAATATTATTATATTGCACAAATTAAAAGTCACAATAAATCGTGCGATTTAAAATAACATAACATTACGCCTGTAATCCCCGAAGGGTTAGGCAGAGGTGTACCTAATAGTACACACACATTTCACCAGTTATATTTAAGTTCCATGTAATAGGGGACAAACCTATTGCCATCAACCGGGCGCTAATCCAATTAAAATAAGATAACTTATTTAAAATAAGTTCTAGATTTATATGGGTCTATCCTTTAAAGCAAATGTTTTTATGTCATAATATTATTTAGCGTAACAGCGGGTAGCATAAACTTCATTTCGCAGAAAATGTTTTGGCAGACACTCATTTAATTTTATCATACATTAAAAACTCATAATTTTATAAGTCAGAATCGTCTTTAGGTATTGAAAAGTAGAACCTTCATATCGCAGAAAGTTCACTGTCAGAGTCGTCTTTCAGCATACATTTCATATCAAAAGTCATTAAATGGCAGAACTTTCGTATCTCAGCAAGATAATAGTTAGAATCATCTTTTGGCATACATTTTATATCATCATCATCTGCCTAGCCTTTTCCCAACTGTGTTGGGGTCGGCTTCCAGTCTAACCGGATGCAGCTGAATACCAGTATTTTACATGGAGCGACTGCCTATCTGACCTCCACAACCCAGTTAGTACTGGGTAATACGATACCCCTTGATAAGTCTGGTTGTCAGACTTTTTGGGCCACTGACTACCTGTAACGACTGTCAAAGATCACAAATGACAGCCGGGACCAACTGCTTAACGTGCTTTCCGAGGCACGGAGGAAACTCGGTATGTAATGGATAGTCACCCATCCACAGACCAACCTAGGAAACCACGGCTTAACCTAAAGATTGACCCGAGCGACTGTTATTATTTAGCCACGAGCTCCTCCATACACACATTACATTTACATTTTATATCCATAATAATTAAAATATTCATTTATCACTTAACGTAAAATTCATTGTTAGAATGATTTTGTATTTCTTACTTGTATGAAGCATGCAAACTAGCATACACCATGCATGCAGCATGCAAGCTAGGATGCAACATGCAGCAAGCATGGTTTCTGTCACGGCCCCGGTGCTGCTCCGCGCCTACGCGGGCTTAATTTACACTCTAGGGGAAGGGCAGACAAGACTATGTAGAGTCGGTTTCACAGCGATTCGTTTCTGTCACTAACTTTTGTAGCACAAGATAATATTGACTTCTTATGACAACATTTTAATTTATAGTTAAAAATGGTTATTTTATAGAAATTACAATATTATGCCGAAGCTGCCAACTTCATAGTATGCCAAGTGAAATTATACCACATATAGTAGCTATAAATAAACATTTTGCTCAACGAAATTATGCGAAATTTTAAATTTGCCAAAGGTATAAATATGCCAAATAAAATTCTGCCATCTCTTAGGTAAATTCGGACATATAAACATTCAGCCAAAAAAATAAAATTATTATATTAGACAGTTTAAAAATATTCGTTTAAATAAGAATTTATGTCAAGAGTGTTATGCCAAATAAATTTCGGAGAAATTCTGCCAGATAGAACCCTAAATAGAAAGCAGTGTGAAATCGGTGATGAATACATAATTTCAGAAAGACGGCTGAACCTTATGTCCTAACCAAAGCGAACGGTTCACATGTCACATATTTGTTGGTGACAACGGGTTCAGCTCAACGAAACAAAATGATCAAACCGACTACAACACACTAACCTGCAGGTGACTAACGTATTGAAAGTCTAGTTTGATCTTCCATTTGAATGGTACATTGTGAGAGACCCTGGTTGTGGAGTAGGCGCCACCAGCATCTACAGTGGTATGCGTCTGCAGAAACTTATCCAAATTTGGCATTTTATGGACTTTCAGGAATTTAAGAATTTCAACCAAAGTTTTATTAGTCCGTAGGGCCAATTCTTCAAACCGGATCACCCTGAAATGGTATTTTGAGTAAAATAAGGTTCCCTATCCATTTGCATAAAATTTTAAGACCTTTTTTTTTCTGATGGGAAATCATCAAATGACTCCTCCCGCTCTGGGCGGAGCAGGAGGGAGTGTCAGACTTTTACTGACTAAAACCCATCCATGTTCCTTCATCGCCCTTTGTGTTCCGGGGCCACGGTATCTCTTTCAAACAGTCCCGCAACCCCGGCCAGGCTTCGGTCCTTACGGACCCCTTCCTTTTTGCTAACTCTCTTTGAGGCGCGCGTGGAACACGAACGCGCCGTCGCGTCGACACGGAAATTTTAAGACCTGAAGATTTATTTATCTATAATTATATTAAAACATATTTTTATAGGCATAACAAAGAAGCATAGTAATTAACTCCTAAAATGTTAGATTTGTTTTGAACATAGTTGATTGTGAACATTTATGTGTTTTTTTTTCCCCGCAAGAAGCATTCAAACAAGTAACACCATGCATGCAGTAAGTATGCAGCATGCAAACATGGAAACAAGCATACACCATGCATACAGCAAGCATGCAGCATGCAAGCAAGCATGTAGCCAACATGCAACATGCAGCAGGCATGGTTTCTGCCACGGCTCCGGCGCTGCGTGACTCCAGTGCTCCCACGCGAGCTTATCGTTACATAATTATATGTTTTATGCTCACCACCTGCTCCTCAGCCGCCTTGCCCCTCCGCGCCTACGCGGATAGCGCTATATAGACTCTAGGGGTAGGGCAGACAAGACTACCTGGAGTCAGTTTTGCAGCTATTTGTTTCTGTCACTAACTTTTGTAGCACAACATATGGATTTTTTAAGACAACACTTTAAATTTAATAAATATTGTTTGTTAATTCGTTTGTTAATTTGTTTCCGTCAATTCTTTTAATTCTATACCTAAATACTATTATGCTTAAAGTCATTATGCTTAGTAACAGTATGCGAAATAAATGTATGCCAAAACAAATTAGCCTTCAAGATAATTGCCAACATAAACTGTATGCCAAAAAAATAAGGGCAAAACAAATTATGCTTAAATAGTTATGCCAAAGTATATTAGAAAAAAGAACACTATGCGAAAAGAAGGGATACCGTAAAATAATCTCAACTTCTTTAAGCCAATTCTAAGTCTTATGTACGGTATAGTGCTTTTCTAGGCCATCATGTTCACCCACACCGAAGTTACTTTTTGTTGCTCATTAACACGTGAATGCACCTTAACAACAATCAAACAACTGTGCGAAACTGTACTAACTTCTTCTTCTTCAACCCTTGGCTACCCAATACTGAGTGTAGTTCTCTTCTCTTCTTTTGTGTCATGGCTATCCAGTTTCGTCCGGCCACTTTAAAGAGATCGTCTGTTTACCTAGTCGGCCATTCACCATTAATGTTTAAGCCTCTATAACATCAGTCAAAAAGTTTCAATACATCTTTCAAGCATGCTGTGAAGAGTTTAGGTGATATCATATCTCCTTGTCTCACCCCTCTTTTAACGCGTACTGGATTCGTAAGCTCGTAAAGTTTGAATTGTAAGGTAGCCGCCCAGTGTACTTCCTTAATTGCCTCTACATAATTATCTGGTGTCTACCTGATATCGTTTCAGCGAGTGAATGATGAATGTAGTGTTCAACCGAGTCAAACGTTTTTTCGTGGTCAATGAAAGCCAACACTGTGGGTCGGTTATACTACTAACCGTTTAAGCTTCACCCTTTCACTCTCTATTATCAAGATAAGTAAGGAGATGTCTAAAATCTGACAGTAATATTGAACTAAACATACGAGAAAAAGGTAAAATAGGTAGTTCCTGCATAACTTACAATAACTTATCTGGATATTGCTGCCGTATTCTCCCTACTGCCTCGTAATCGCTGACCATATCAGCGCAGAGCATACTAGGGTCCCAGCAGTCTGGAGACTTCTTGCAGAAAGTTACGCGTAACCTGGACTGCATCACGCCGCGAGGGTCCCTTATCAACAGGACCACTTTCATGTTGAGTCTGTAAGTACGTCAGTTCTTACAGTTACTGGCAAGGTAATCTGAACTGACTATGTATAGCTTCGATTTCCTACAAATTTTACTGAATTATTTATTTGGAGTGCTCAGGAAAATTGTTGTTCTTTTGAATCGTAATATTTTAAAACACAGAGTGAGTTTTTGTAGTGGACGTGGATGGTTAGATCCAAAACTATAAGGAATAACGAAAAATACGCAAAGGTGTCTCGAGACTGATTTTTATGAAACTAAAACTGCATCACTGGATTTTTGAAAAATCAAAAATATTCCTAGCCAGGAATCGAACCTGTTGATTTTGGAAAAAAAACACACGCACGTATTACACCATTGGATAACGTTGCTATTGGCCAAATTCTGGGAAGTGCTGGTATACGGCAAACTACAGACTACTTTTTACCACCGTTTGTTTCGAATAAGACCACAGCAATACCTTCCGATATCTCAACCTAGTTTTGAAACGGATTCAAAACGACCCAGTTTCCGACCAAACATGGAGTTTGCGACCCTGTATTTATGTAACTATAGTGTGAATATAGTTAAAAAAAAATCACTCACTCTTCATCATCCAATATTTTCTCAATGAGGCGTAATCTTAATCGGACAACCTTCATATTTTGGAAAGGAAACAGCTTACAGAACCATGAAACCACCTCTGTATTTAAACATAAATCAACGTTTTTTTTTACCTTACAATAATGCCATTGTTTTTTGAAACGGCCTCTTATTAATCTCTTGGTCAAGAAATTATTTAAACCTTCGAAATTGCACTTTAAAATTTGTTTAACCATGTTTAAGGCGTCGCTTCCTTGTTTTGCTGTCCTAAATTGTGTAACTCTATACATGTGGAGTGGTTCATAAGTATAAAAAGTGCTTGGAACTGCATAGTATAGCAAGTCTCCAAGAAAAGAGGATCCAGATCTCCATGTGGAAACAAGCAAAGTTCGCTGGGGCGTTCCCCCGGTCTCCATAACTAAATCTTCTAAACCACGAACACCATATTGTGAAAAGTTATAGTTGCTTGTGTCATGTTCGACATCTCTTCGTGTTATTTCTAGTATAATATTTTTAATGCTGGATGCGGATGAGACATCTTGCTGGATTGGTATGTCCTTAACGTGTAGGTCAATAATAAAAAGAACTGTGACACCAATTGAGAGACATATTGTGCAACTGTTGACTCGCCGCTTCATCTGAAAGAATAAAGCCTTGTATCTACTAGGTAATAATTGACGCACAACATGTTCGGCAGCGTTGCACAACATCGCGCAACATTGCCAGCTGGCGCGCAACATGACAAAACAAAGCAAAAGTTGCTAAACAAAAGTTCCGCGCTGACTTTCAACACGTTGAGCAACATGTCCTGCGCTAAATGTTGCCTAGTGGATGGATACAAGGCTTAAATTTTAAAACATACAATTATTTATATAAAAAAACACAGCACAAAACTGGTGCCCTAACACAGTGAGGCGGAATCGCGGCAGGCCACGTAGGAGATGTAGAAACGAATAGGACAGTTTCCGTCAGAAAAAAAAGAGAGACGCGCGCTAAAAGAAAGACGCGCGGGTTTCAAACCCGCGCGTCTTTCTTTTAGCGCGCGTCTCTCTTTTTTTTCTGACGGAAACTGTCCTATTCGTTTCTACATCTCCTACGTGGCCTGCCGCGATTCCGCTCGATTCTCGTCAGAAGTGGAAAGAGTGGGCCTTTGCCCGGAGTGGGAAAGAGCTGGCTGGAAAAAAAAATGCTACATGCCTAAACGTTCATAGAGAATACACATTTGGTACATTCCATTAAGCAGTTGGCACATTAAGGATGGTGCCTGCAGTGGTAGATGCGCAGTGTACGTGATATTTTTACAGTGTAAAGTGTTAAAACTCATTACACATATACGTGGAAATAATTAAATACGGCATAAATGCAATCACTTAAGGGCCTAAGATGCCTCAAATGGCTTAGCATGATCCTCCGTTACGCCTAAAACACTGCAGCATTAATTTTGAAATAAATATATGGTTAAGTTGAGGGTAAATGCTAGGTACTATGTGTGACAAAAACACGATTCCATAATCTTTTCTCGATAGAAAAAAAATCCAAAGTTACCTCCAAATCGAAAAATAAACCGCCGGTATTCAAAAAGTACTTCAAATGCGATCATGAAACTTTCCATACTAACTGAACTAACTATAAAGCAGGTCTTATGTGTTTTATTTTTTTATTCCAATCAATATATTTTTTGTAAATCGCAAAAAACCAATCATTTCGCACTATTCGCCCGCAGTGACTGACGTAACATCCGCTTTGTGGTGCAAGCCGATTAGAACTTTATTATAATAGTATTTCAAACGAAGTTTGAACCACTACAAATAGAGTTGCTTATTTTAGGGATAAAAGGGCCTTAAACAAGGTCTTTCAATACGCACTTTTAGTCTTTAAATTTAAATAAAATAATGTGTGTGTGAGATATCATCGAAACGTTTCATTCGTTAGAAAGGCCTTTCGATGCCATTATGTATGGATCTGGATGATATTTAGTATCCATATCTAAATCATAAAATTACACATCTAAATTGAGATTTTTGATGTGCGATTATGGTTTAGATAAGGCCACAAAATTAAAAAAAAAAATGCCCGAGAATTTATTAGAGAATTCTCGGGCATATTTAATAAAAAATAATTTTTTTCTTGTATTTGAGTGCTAGACTCAAAACACTCAAAAACAAGAAAAAAATAGCCCTCCTAAGCTACCTTTTTTTTCTCTTTACTCTCAATACAAAATGCCACGCGAACGATATTGAAATTTGTGTGTACATCTTTTAATTTTGTGCAATAAAGAATAAGTAAGTACGGAATGGTATGTCCTAGTTCCTGTAATCTTGTTGTCATCTAAAAGCAAGAATAGCTTAGAAAGTTTAGAATTTAGATCTTGCAAGTCACAATTTTCAGAAAAAAAATGTATTCTTTCATGGATTCTGCATTCTGACAGTTACTAATAAAGTTAGTGTTTTCTGAATAATCAATATTACTAAATTAAATGATGGAATATTTATACTGAACCTGGACTCTGCCTCACTGATCTAGTGGTCACAATGGTGACTGCTGAGCATGAGGTTCCTGGGTTTGATTCCCAGGTAGGGCAAAGTGTGATTGGGTTTTTACATTAGGGATTTGTCAGTAGCAGTCACGGAGTCATGGCAATAGGTTCACTCCCTATCATATGGGACTTAAAACATAACTCGCGAAATGTCGGTGTATCTAATAGGTATACCACTGCCTAATCTTTCAAAGATTACAGGCGTGATGTTATATCACTAAATATGGCACTCACCTTTTTTTTCGGATGGGATATCATCACATGACTCCTCCCGCTCTGGGCGGAGCAGGATCCCTGTCAGACTTTTACTGACTAAAACCCATCCATGTTCCTTTATCGCCCTTTGTGTTCCGGGGCCACGGTATCTCTTTCAAACGTTCCCGCAACCCTGGCATATGGCACTCACCTTTAAACAGTCCTCAGTCCGTATCTACCTGTCACACGGTGCGCACGCGATGCCGCGTTTTCCAAGTTTTGCGTATTCTCGCAAAGTGGACTGGACTGTGTTGTGTTATGCACTGCCAATGCAAAACTGTTGTGAGCTATGTCGCCCATTACTGTGAAGTGGATAAGTTGCAATGTTTATTAACATTGCAGCTATTACACTTAACGAGTTGTTGGCGTTTCTGCGAAACGTGTTGGACGTTATAGACGAAGAAAGTGTGCACCAGTTGTATACCTCGTGTTTTTCTGAGGAAGAAATATTGAAAACCAAGACTTTATTGTTTGAGTCGATGCCTATACTTGAAAGAAGATGCCTCTTCGAAGAAAGGTTGTCAATAAGGAAATGTCACGAGATGACACGATTTGTCTGTTATAAGGATCTAATCCCGATCTTTTCTCGATATATATATGGCGTGGGCTACACAGTCTCCTTCGATAATGTGGGTGTCACCCGACTCCTACGGGACGAAATAAAATAAACAATTATAAACCCAAGTGAATACTATAATTATTTATTGTCGTGAACAAAACGAATTGAAATTGAGGTCAACGTTGAATTATTCAACTGTACTGTATGTCAACAGTTTACACGTGGCTATACGAAAATATTTGTTCATATTTCAAAAATTATCCTCTACGATGTTTACATGTTTTTCTTTCCACCCACTAAGACAATAAATAAAATTGAATTGTCTGTTTGTAATCTATACAAATAAATAAAATTGAAGTGTCTGTTTGTAATGTCAAAATAACAACTTTTTACCGAATGCCTAAGAAAGTATGTGCGGTACTAAAACCAAAAAACCTTTATTTTTTATTTTTGTCTGTCTGTCCATCTGTCTGCCTGTCTGTCTGTCTGTTTGTTCCAACTAATCTCCATAACGTTGGGACCGATTTTAGCTGGCAGATAGCTGATGCTATAAGGAATAGCTACGGCTAGTTTTATTTTAGAAAAAAGATTAGGGTTCCATGGGAAAAAAATAAAACCCTTGAAATTGTTAACAAAATCTGATTCAAATAGGGAAGTTATATTTTTATTTTCACACGGATGAAAGTCGCGGGTAACATCTAGTGCTACAATATGACTCGTGTCAACTTCTGCATTCTTTTATCCTAAATCCAACTCTATTTCCAGTCATAAAGATTTATATTTACGACCAAAAAAATAATGTTATATCATAACTCTCGGGAATTAACAGTGACGTACTTACATCTAGGCTAATATTTTTTTTTTGAGCGATTTCACACTGATATACTGCGATTGTGAACCTTTTCCGCGGGTAAGAAGCGAAACAGCTGCGACTACGCGACGAGTTTTATGCGATTTCCCTTAGGCTAAGGCCTCATTAGTGCGTTGCGTTGCGTCGTCACAACGGATCAACGCATTTTATGCCACACCAACGCAACCCACTAATGATTGGGAAAAACTCACTTCGAGTTGGCCCGTTTAGCAGTGGAACACTGTCCGTCATCGTCGTACCGGAGCTCCGACAGCGCAACGCATCACCCTCAACCCACTTTGTCCCTCGCCGTCGATTCGTTGAAACGTTGCGTGCGACGACGCAACGCATAATGTGGCATGTCACTTAAAAATATAATGTAAAACGACGCAGCGTTGACGCTACGACAACGAAACGCAACGCACTAATGAGACCTCAGCCTTAGCACTGCGTCATGCTGAGTACAGGGCCAATTTAATTTTAGTTAAAAGTATGTATGTCTTATTTTTAACGTTCTTATACAAATTAAATTTACTTTAAAATTGTTTGTTTTATTGTTAATTTAAATTCTGTTTTGACTTCATTATCATCATTTCAGCCGAAAGACGTCTACTTCTGGACATAGGCCTTCCCCAAGTGTCGTCACATTGACCGGTCCCGTGCGACTCGCATCCAGCGGACTCCCGCAACCTTCACCAGGTCATCGGTCCACCTAGTGGGAGGCCTTCCAACACAATGGCTTCCGGTTCGCGGTCGCCACTCCAGAACTTTTCGGGCCCATCGGCTATCCGTTCTGCGAGCAATGTGCCCTGCCCATTGCCACTTAAGTTGACTTGTGGGAGACAAATAAATACCTACGTTTATAGCTTCATTGGAAACACCCACGCAAATCGTAAATGTGATGACTCCTTTAGGCAAATACAACGGTCTGTTAATGACTATAGAATACGTAAAAAAAATATAAGGCTTTTTTATCCTGCCGCGTCAGTTTGTAATATGGCGAAACAGATTACTGTGGCGTTTGTAAACCTGTGTAAGTGTAGGTGGGATTAACATTAACATAAACAAAATCTTATCGCGTCAGGTCTGCTCTGTATTTAATTCCGTCAACGATGATATGGGATGATAGAAGCTCGTGGCTAAATAAAACAGCCGCTCGGGTCGATCTTTAGGTTAAGCCGTGCTTGCCTAGGTTGGCCTGTAGATGGGTGATCACCCATTACATACCAAGCTAAGCACGTTGTACTCTGACTCTGAGCTACTACTGAGAAATTCCGGTCGAATAACCCAATTTGCATCTTGCCATCGATTTTGATGATGCCACTCACTTATGTGGCATTTCATTTCACATTAATATAAAATACTATGAAATACTATAATTAATTATATTCCTTGCCTAATATGCCTTAAACTAATGTAGTAATTTAAGATAAATTGATCTCAATAATTATAAATAAATATCGACTATATTATAATATTAGGTTACCAAGATTTATATATAAATGTCGACAATAATTACAATAATATTGATCTCAGTTATAATTAGCATTGAAATTATGATGACACTTTATGTTATTACTATGTCTATGATATCTATTACTAACAACTTAAAATTTAATGCGAATCTTGTTTATTGCTGTGCCCTAACAGGGTCCATAATTGTTTTTAGCTGTAAGCCCATTGTAACATCTTTTTAAGGGCAGGTAGTCCCAATTTTCCCAATTTTACATAACTTTGATTCAATAGTAAACAAAGAAATAGTGATTTTTTAAAGCCAAAAAAAATAGATATTATAGTTGACTATATTTACTAAGATAATTTGTGGTTCAAAACATGATATCAAAAACTTCACTCGATGAAAAAAAAATCCGAACAGGAGCCTAATTCGAATATTTTTTTATGTTTTTCTTATTTTACTTGGAGAATATGAAAGTTTTACTTCCAAAAAAAATATCTAAGCAAAGTTAATAACTTATAGAACAATTATTTGTGGTTATTTTTTTCAAAACAATTTAATCCTTTTAATAATAAATTATTATATAAGAAAACGGCTTGCGCACGTGGATTCAGTCGCCCGCCAGGCCTTGACGAGGTAGGACCTATGTCCCTTTTGCTGGCGCACGGCTGTCCCGTCGATTTATCGAACGGTTTATTTAAAGAACGTAGTGTAATTATAACAGTACAGTCTTTTTTAACCGACTTAAAAAAAGGAGGAGGTTTCACAATTTGACCGTAGGACAACTTCGTCGTTTATGAACCGATTTAGATAATTCTTTTTTTGTTGGAAAGAAGATATTCCAAGAGTAGTACCATGACCATGAAACTGGGATCTGATGATGGCATCTCAGAGAAATCGAGGGGAACCTTTGAACATCGTAGTGCGACTAGTGCGTTTGTTTTTTTTTTCATTGAGTATTTTAGAGCACTACTATTTAAAGAAAGTCTGGACTCGATCTGATGATGGAACCCGAAGACAGTCGAGGGCACTCCTCAACGATTCACAATAATTACCTGGTGTTTGGGCTTGATTAATTTGTATTGATGAGAAATTTACACCTAAATGGGTTGTGGTCATCTTTAGGGGTCTGATGGTAAAGACGAAAGACAGTCAAAGGAACTCCTCAACGTTTTACAGTAGCTACCTTGTGTTTGGATTTAATTCATTTCTATTGATGAGAACTTTGCACCCATATGGGTTGTAAGTGCCATTGGTCTGATGATGGAGACCATAGACAGTCGAGGGAATTCCTCAACGAACGAGTTTACAATCTCACGAGATAGATTATAATCTAACGGTATTTACAATTTTACGGTGACACATACAACAAATAAAGCATGTGTCTCTTCGTGAGATAAAAACAATGTAAGAAACCTAGTCAAATTGTTCGCGACAAGTGTCTCAAACAGTGTTTTTATATAGTCTATAGAAAGAACGTTCGAGAAAGTACGCTATTGCCGTGTTTGTGATTCTTTGTCGAGTACTTTCTGTAATTATTAGTTTTAAAAGTAAGTACGTACAAATTCCCTCGAGAATAGTTTCGTCACAGGTGCGCGTACGCAAACTACTTATAAAAAACATCGAGAAATGTTAATTTAATTTCGACCGTACGCCGAGAGCGTAAAGTACCTACTTCCTTCTTCCGTTCGAGTTATTTATTATCCTTTTGTTTATAGTTTCCTTTGTATTTTTTTGTTAATGTTTTTTGTTCATGCTTTTTGTATGAATTAAAAGATTGTCTAGCGAACAAATACTACACACCGCTAGAGGATTCGCGAATATTTTTTGTGTGTCTGCTAATAGTATGAAAGCACAGCGCAGGCACCGCATAGTAAGTTTTGTTTTCGACATTGGAACAGTCAGTTTTGTTTACGATATTCAAGCAGTCAGTTTCGTTTCGATATCCGAATAGTTAACAGTTCTTTCCGATTATAGTTTCAGCTCAGTTTTTCCAGTATTGTCTGCTTGTAGTGTCTTACCATAGTCAAATAGTGTTTCATTTCTTCTCCATCTACAATAATAGTGCAGTATTTTCCAAACCCACCTCTCCGTTCCACGAAGCTAACGTTTACACCCGGAACTTTCGGTACAGAGCGGTTAGTGGCTCAGATTTGGTTCTGTTATAGTTTTTGAATTTCCAAACACGAGTTCACCCGTCTGGTACACAAATAATTGAATAAATTACGACTTGTAGCAATTTGCATTTACATTATCTATTTATTACATTTAAATGTTAGGTTTTCGCAATTACTACCTATTATAATAAATCAAGCTGACAATTTAATAAAATAAGTTGACCTACTGCCTACACGACACGCTTACCTATACTGTGACACTTCGCTCAGCTTTGGGTTCAAGTCGGCGACGCGTGTGCACGACTCGTTTCGCGTAAAGGGTGGTAGCGTTAAATACCTACTTTGCTTGGCGTAGACGGCCTTAAACTTATGGAACGCAAAATAAAATGAATATGAATAATACTAAAATATTGAGATACATTCCGTTTACGCCAAGGAGTGAATGATAGCGTGACGGTTGATAGAGGAATGGAAGAAAAAATAATAATAATAATAAAAATTCTTTATTTTAATACATTGACAACATTATAACAGACATACAGATAACACACAGATATAACATACACATTATGTCCTACAGATAGGTCCCCTGGCTCCCAAACTAGGTTTTCACCTGTGACTTGGGAGACAGTGTTTCTCCATTAAAAAGTCATTATGTATGTCATAGCGTCATAAGTAACCAAAAATGTAGCGAAAAAAGAAGAAAAGAAAATTAACAAAAAAACTAGACGAAGGCAGGATGATGAAGATGATTTCGTTTGCGCCAAGCCTGGGCCTTTTTTGAGATTGTATTTTTGGGGTTCCGTAGCCAAATGGCAAAACACGGAACCCTTATGGATTCGTCGTATCTGTCTGTCTGTCTGTCCGTCCGTATGTCATAGCCACTTTTTTCTGAAACTACATATAATAACTATGCTGTTGAAGCTTGGTAAGTAGATGTATTTTGTGAACTGCATAAAGATTTTCACACAAAAATAGAAAAAAAAAACAATAAATTTTGGGGGTTCCCCATATTTAGAACTGAAACGCAGATTTTTTTTTTCATCAAACCCACACGTGTGGGGTAGGTATCTATGGATAGGTCTTCAAAAATGATATTGAGGTTTTTATTATATATTTTTTTCTAAACTGAAACTGCGGGAGACACTTCCAAAGTGGTAAAATGTGTGCCCCCACTGTGACTTCTAAAATAAGAGAATGATAAAGCTAAAAAAAATATATGATGTATATTACCATGTAAACTTCCACCGAAAATTGTTTTGAACGAGATCTAGTAAGTAGTTTTTTTTTTTAATACGTCATAAATCGTAAACGCAATTATTATTAAAACATCGATCAAAGTTACAACGAACTACAAGAACTTTTATATTATGTTACTTGCTGCTACGAAATCCGACTCGTACTTGGCTGCTTTTTTATCTATTATCATCATCATCATCTGCCTAGCCTTTTCCCAACTATGTTGGGGTCGGCTTCCAGTCTAACCGGATGCAGCTGAGTACCAGTATTTTACATGGAGCGACTGCCTATCTGACCTCCACAACCCAACCCAATTACTGGGAAATACGATACCCCTTGGTAAGACTGGTTGTCAGACTTTATGGGCCACTGACTACCTGTAACGACTGTCAAAGATCTACAAATGACGGCCGGGGCCAACAGCTAGCAGCAGCTTTTTTATCTATTATCATCAACTGTTTTCATTAACACCTATTAATGCTAACTCTCATATAAAACAGCACAAATTATTCCACTTACAATTAACTCCCAAAAAAAAACAAGATAGGCTTTCAAGCTCAATGGCCCTCTTTAAAAACATTACCCAAATGACTTTCAAAAGCTCTTATCTCCGTACGTGCTGGCTATTACTAAAATTAGCCGGGTCGCGCTGTCCCGGTGTCGTGATGTTTGCTCGGCGGCTGCGAGCCTCAATTAGCGCTACTCAAATATGGCCGCCGCTCCTTACTTTTTTGCGGTTGCGATTTAGGGCTGGGCTGAAGCGATTTTTTATTTGTGTTGGAATTTTCGCCACTGAGATGAGAATGCTGAGTGAATGTGTGGTGTCACGAGAATGGAATTAATTTGGGCTCGGCGTAGCATGTCTTGCCAGCCGTGTGGTATCCGGCAGAGTAGAATAGAACCAACCCACTCACGGGTGTCGTATAAGGCAACTAATGTCTGAGGCAGAACACCTTGCGCCTCCGTAGACTAGAGAATGGGCAGCAGCGTTTTCTGTTAGTCTTTCATCACTGCGATCTCCAATCCGCCTGCCAAGCGTGGAGATTACGGCAAATTCCTCCCATTATGGGAGAGGCTTATGTCCAGCAGTGGACTTTATGGGCTGTTGTTGTTGTTGTTGTAGCATGTCTTCTTCATCCACAATTCTCTATTATTCGTCAACTCAACAGACACTTCCTTTCTTGCCATATCATTCTTTATACAGTCCATGAGATTGCATGTAGCGGAGATGAGAATATTGAGGTGGATGTGTGGTGTGACAAGAATGGATTAAATAAGGAATGAGTATATTAGAGGAAGTGTGAAAGTTGCGCCAGTTACAGAAAAGTTGAAAGGGAATCGATTGTCTTGGTATGGGCATGTGATGAGAAGGGAAGAATCGCATGTGATCAAAAGAGTGGTGAATATAAATGTTGATGGATGAAGAGGGAGAGGAAGACTAAAGAAACGATGGATGGATTGTGTGAGGAATGATATGAAGGAAAATGTGTAAATGATTATGTGACGGTTGACAGAGGAGAATGGAAAAAGAATGTGTTGCGCCGACCACAAGTAACATTGGATAAGGGGAGGGAGATGATGACACAGTCCATCCATCGTTTCTTTGGTCTTCCTCTACTCTTATACGAAAAAACTAAACTACTGAATCTCACGCAACTTTACACTTACTACACCTGCATTCTCATAAAAAAAATCACCACGAACTCCGTACAATCAAACATACAAATACATGAAAAAGTTATAAAATACAACACGAGAAGTAATAACAAATTTCAACTAACGACTGCACGTTCACGAACTAATTACGGCAAAAAAACAGTATTAGTGGAGGGAGCACAGCTGTTCAATGATTTACCGGAAGACAAAGAAATGCAATAATATTAACATATTTAAAAGTAAATTAAAGAAACATTGTTTCTAGCCAATAACGTCACCATCGCCCCAGAGGCAAATATTATATTAGTAATTAAGGAGTAACTTTGTATCTCATTATAAGTGAACTGTTATTTATTAAGTTCTTATGAGAAATAAATATCTTTAAACCTATATACCCAACCACATTCATACTCAGAACTTTCCTCACGACATTTTCCTCATTCCTCCGCATCACATGCCCATACCATGACAACAGATTATCACACAACTTTTCAGTCACCGGCGCCACTTTCAGACTTATGTCCCCATAATAAACACATTAATTTTGTCTCTATTGCTTCGCCTTTATTCTTAGAAAGCCGACTGTTAATCGCATTATGAGATTAACCTATTAATACCCAATTGGCAGTGTTATTATATTATGTACCAACTTCCCGCTTTTCTATGGGATAATATCAATTAGTTATCTCAATTAACTGTTGTGTTTAGCCCAGGGCAGTGGCGGTTCTGTCGTGACGGTCCCCGCTTATAATTTGTAACTAGGTCGTGATTTCGAAACTTTTGTGTAATTTATTTCATCACCATCATCATCATCTGCCTAGCCTTTTCCCAACTATGTTGGATTCGGCTCCCAGCCTAACTGGATGCGGCTCAATATCGAATGTTGGTGTATTCCCGCTGACCACACTGCATTGCCCCACTGGTGGGTTCAACGGGAAAAATCAAACCGTCGTAGAGCAACTATCTGACCTCCAAAACCCAGTTAATACGGGTAATACGACAGGCCTTGGCAAGACTGGTTATCAGACTTTCCAGCTACTGACTACCTGGAACGACTGTCATAAATCTACAAATGACACCAAGACCAACGGCTTAACGTACTTCCGAGGCACGGAGGAAACTCGGTATGATAAGTGTGGTTACCCATACATGGACCAACCTAGGCAAACGCGGCTTAACTTAAAGATCGATCTGCGCCGATGTTATTACTTAGCCCCAAGCTCGTCGCTATTGATCACCATTACTCTCAAAACAGTGAAGGAATTAGGGGGAATCCGGGATCGCGGTTTCGGTCCCAAAAGCCCCCCGACCCGTGACGACACCAAAATGCGAGATTTACCAAACTGCACTAGGCCCGTGTGAAGGGTTTTATATTATAGGACACTCCCTCTCATAGAGAGAAGGCTAGTGTCCAAGCAGTGGGAACATTGTAAACTGATCACAGCCCGGGGTCAAACTTCCCGCTACCGCTTATGAACGTAACACCGTTCTTAAGTCGGATGCTCTTGTTTGCAAGCTCTAGTGACATTCTGATATAAAGTTACATTTTAATCACCCAACCGTGTTTCTGACGTCAAGCTGTTTTTAGGAAGCGTGATTTGACAGCTCTTAACGTTAACGTTCGTGTTTGCGTTTGCTTTAGTAAGGCGAAACTTTGTGACGCGTTCCGTAACGATGTTATCAATATTTATGAAGATTCATCTTGGTTAATGGGAATGTGAGACTGAGATTGTTTCCTTAGCGTAATGTGAGGGTAGACATGACATTTGAGTGTAACTGAGATAAATTATACTTTTCGGCAATGTCATGGCGTGAAATGATGTTGCCAGGCTGGTATGATCACGGTGAAATTACACATAGTCACTTTCTTGATGGGCAAAGGTACTTGAGGGAAAAAAAAAATTTGAGGGTTTTGTACCCAGACGGTAACCAACGGAACCATATTACTAAAAGCCTCCTCTGTCCGTATGTCCGTCCGACTGCCTGTCTGTCAGCGGGCTGTATCTCATGATCCGTAATAAGTAGAAAATTGAAATTTTAACAGAACTTGTATTTCTGTTACCGCAATGCCGCCGCCATGACAGATAGAAAAAAACATTGGAGACTGTCCTTTTGTTCAGAAGTCATATTGACACAACGGTTTGTGCCATTTGTTTGATAAATTAAATATTAAACACGAGTCAATTGAACAGTTCTCGTTATCAATTAAACATTTAAAGGACACCTGTACTCAACAAACTCAATCAAGACGAGACGTCGAGGTCCTAGACATCAAATTTCAAATAAACTTGCAAAACCTTTTACCACCAGTGGCACCACGGGTAAAATGAAAAAAAAGTAAGAATACATGACGGCCAATCCAGCTACGCGTAAACAGTATAAACTGATCTCTCTTTGTAGGAGAAGTCTATACAAAGCGAGGTCATGCTACACTGAAAATGTACTTATAACTCGATGTGTCCCTTAAACGTTCTATTAAAATACGGGGTAGAAGTGGGAACATAGACATTTTACAACGGTAATTATAAAAATGCATACGTTTTTACCAACCCATCTTGAGCAAGCGTGGTGATCAATGCTCGAGGATTTATCACAGATGATCTTTGATCTTCTTCTCGATTGATCTTTTCATAAGAAGAGGCCTTTGTCCAGGAAGGTATCAGGACGATTGCGCGAAAGACACTTGCGCGAACCCACTTGCGCGAAAAGACATATGCGCGCATGGATTTTTGCGTGAACGGACTTTTGCGCGCAAGTGTCCTGGCGCGCCAAAGTCCGTTCGTGCAAAAGTCCAATCGCGCAAAAGTCCATTCGCGCAGGTGTTTTTGCGCGCAAAAGTCCAATCGCGCAAGCGTCCATGCGCGCAAGTCTTTTCACGCAAGTGTCTTTTACGCAAATGAATTTCTAATTATAATAAATTTTCACCGTGTAAGTATACCTATTTCGCTTTGTTTTTCTACTTGAAAAATGGTTGGAAAGTGGTACCTACTCGTAACTGCATGGCATTCTCTACAGGTCCTCTGAGGATCGTTGACTTCAAATGACATGCATCGGTCACGGTCTACAAATTTTCAACCTTAATACTTAGATCATAGGGGTGAAAACTCGGTAATAACTACTGCCGAAGCAAAGCGGTTTATTGCTGAGTACCCCCAATATTTGCCACAGCCTGCGTTGAATATTGTATTGCTGCTAGAGAGCAGTACCAGCAATCGATTTGTTGTATGCGGTAACTGTGATATATCACTACAGGATTCCGACGCCATTATGGGTATATATTGCTATAATGATTCACATTCACAAAATACGCGCGTTTCACATGGACTTGCGGACACCAGAAAATACAAGATTCAGATTTGTATACCAACAACCCGTTTGTATAATGGTGGCAAGTACGACTGTTAAGAATGAGCTCCGGGTTCGATTCCCAGGTCAGACAAAGTGTGATTTCACATCAGAGATTTCTCAGTAGCAGCCACTGAGTCTGGATTTGTGCCTGGTTGATGGCAATAGGTTCGCCCCCTATTACATGAAACTTTACACAACATAACTGGTGAAATATGAGTGTATTACTAGGTTTTTTATTTTATTTATTTAGCAATAACATTTCTTACAACATAATTAATTTCACCAGCGTAGTTCCCGTTCCCGTGGGAGTACGGGGATAAAATATAGCCTATGTTACTAAGGGTGAATGTAGCTTTCTAATGGTGAAAGAATTTTTGAAATCGGTTCATTACTTCCGGAGATTACATTACATACAAACTTACAAACAAATGTTACCTCTTTATAATATTAGTATAGATTTGTATTGTAAGAAATGGTAATGTTCAATGTTAAATTTAACATGGTATCGTGGTAATCGGTTGTCGTGGTATGCGGGCTCGTGATGGGGAGGAATGAGAAAAATGTTGTGAGGAAACTTTTGAGTATGAATGTGGATGGTTATAAGAGTAGAGGAAGACCAAAGAAACGATGGATGAACTGTGTTAAGAATGATATGGCAAGAAAAGAAGTGTCTGATGAGATGACGAAAAATAGAGAAGTATGGAAGAAGAAGACATGCTGCATAGACCGCAAATTAATTAAGATAAGGGCAAGAGAATAACGACGATAACCCATGCATGATTTTTTTTTATCAAACAAAGCGTATTAAGAGGGCCCTTCCCGGCCCGCCTTTCGTCAACGCGAGCATGGTCGAAAAGCTTGTTGTTTCATCCAGAGCCACAGCGGTGGTATTCTTTCAACTGCCCTGTCTTACCTAGCCCCGAATCCGCACTACTTGCCTCCCGCGTACCTCATACCGCTTAACGCGGGGACATTGAACGAAAAATATTGTTCGAAAATTTATAAAACTTGTTCCAAGAAATACGTGTTTTTGAAATAGTCTTACAAGTATGTGAAATAATTATTTGTTATTTAGATCTCCACTACATTCGTAAGGCTTCTATCAGGCTGCTTTCTTTACTTTTACAATTTATAAGTACATTATGAACGGCCAAAGTTGAGGTAAAAGTTGTGAAAAACAGCAATTTTTGGAGGCTTATACTGAATTTGTTTCTACAAATTTTTATTTTCTGCTACGATAGAAGCCTAGATATAGTCCACAAGATACCTAATAATTCAAAAAATTCAAAGATATATGTCTAACAACGGCATAATCACGCACGAGCTATAGTCAAAATTCTCGCGAAAAGTATGGCGGGTTCATCAGAAATAGCAAAGTGAAATTATTTTTTTAATTTCTATAAAAATACTAAGTAAAACATTCGAAACTGCTGATTAGACAAAGAGATCCGATACAGCGAATGACGTCATTCGCTGTATTGACGTACAAAATCCATACTACATTCCGTTTATCTAGAAAGAGATAAAAACAAAAGTTTAAATGGTTATAACTTTTGTGTTGTTTGGCCGATTTATGTCTTGTTTTCGCTTTTAGTCATTATTTTTATAGTATTTTAACATTCCGTATCGAAATGAAAAAAAGAAAATGTATGCAAATTCCCTATTAATTTAACATTTCATTAAACCTTACATTTACTAATAACACTGTTGTACCAGGAACAGCGACTCGAAGAAAACTATTACTAATACTGTAACCCTGGGTCATCCCACTGCTGGGCAAAGGACTCTCCCCATGACTTCCAGCTGTTTCGATCCAGGGCTAATGTGGACCACTGGTACGGAAAGGGTGTCCGTGGGGGTAAATAGAAGAAAACCACGGACCCAGGTCAACATAAAAATATATTAATAAAATAATCGGGTGTGGGTAGGTCTATGGTCACAAATTTCTCCAAGCCCGCCCGGGGGTTTGCACGGTACTTTCCTGGCTCAGCCTGGCGTGACGATGACCGTAGCGGTGTGCCACGCTGCAGACGCCAGGTAGGGTGACGGACGGCAGATGTTCGCGCCGACCCGTAGAATTTCGACGCGGCCACGCAGGTAAAAGGTACCCGCTGCGGAGCCCGCGGCAAATTGGATGCCGGTAAAACGGTTGTCAGCCGAAATCCTGACTGTCAGCCGGAATCTTGAACGTCAGCCGTAATCTTGAACCCTGGAAAATAACGTCCAGTGTGTCACGGAATGGCTAGCAGTCATCCCCGCTGATTGTGACACCAAGGCAAAAGCAAAGCGAGAAATACCCGTGCGCCAACGAAGGTGATGTGTGGTAGTCACAATCAGTACGGAGTTTACATGATGGTGGTGGTAAGCACGACATGATTTGCACATTATGAGTGTCATGAAAAATGTCAAACACACTCGGCTGAAGGCTACATGATTTAAGCATTTGAATGTGCATAGCAAAAACGGTGATAGAAAGTGGCTCACATCTTGAGACCACGTAGCTAGTGATACACAAAATATGAAAACGTGAATTGCTGTGAATTGCTGTTCAACACTTACCCAGTATGGGGTTTACGCAGACACAAAACAGAAAGAGTTAGGTTAATAACAAAAATTCAAGCTGCCTGCTTTAAGCCCGAATATTCTAGATCACGAATACTTCTAGAAATTTAATTTCCGATGAGAGAACGCGTCTAGTCACTGGGAGCAGAATATTTCCAAAAAAGGACTCGTCACCGCGAGTCCGTGACATTTATACTGGCGTGTTTACGCATAGACAAGTCTTCACTCATTCGATCAGATACGCGTAACGCGCGCACAGCACTGGTAAAAACAGCTAATTTTAGTCGTTTAGTAACTGAACGGCCCAATGAGTATGTATACTCTGTGGCGTTTGTTTTGACATTTAACTTAATTAAAGTGTTGAATAGGTTATGTTTACAAAGTAACGGTAGAAACTATTCTGTGTTTCTACAACGTTACAGTTGGTATTGTCCAGCTCAACCTGATATCTTCTACAAGGTCTGCCGCGAGTCCGCGACACCTTCGGCTGTGTCAGACTTCTAAAGTGGCTATTTGGCCCACAGCTCATTGGGCATGCGGTAGACGCCAATCCAGCCTCACTTCAGTATTTTTTTATGTTTTGGAGAGCGGGGTGGTGTTGCGTACATGGTCGGTTAGTTTGACACCGAGAATGCTGCACTCCATTGCCCGTTGGCAGATCTTGAGTTTGATCAAAAACCTAGTCTGGGATCCACAGGTCAATATATGGGAACAACACATGCCCGTGAATTCTCGCTTTAGTGACAAAGACAACCATTACAACTTTTGAAAGTAGTATTTTTACCTAGCCAACGTAGTTTGTAGTTTCTCCATTTATTTCAAGAATATGGTTTCTTGATATTTTTAGCACGTGCAACCAATATCTAAACACTTCAACCTAGAAAGTTCAGATGACAGCTAAGTACCTACGGTGCACAAACACCGCAGAACACGTACCTATGGCTGTCGATAGCAGCTGTTGCACTAATATCTACGACAGTAATTCTGGTATAGCTGTTGCTTTTTAATTTCATTGCAATCTATACCTTAAATCTATGACTACTGAAGTCGCACGACTCGCTTTCGTGATCTTAAAGAACTATAGCAGGTATTTCTTGTAAAAACATGTCAGTTAGGTATCTCCTCTCCTTCCCATAACATTATTATACAAAATATTATTTAGTTTTAATTCCGCGAAAAAGACCCAGACCTGCATAGCTATTCACAACCCTTCGATTCGATTTTCGATTCGGAAAGTCACGGTCTATCTCGCTCGATTTCGCAATGACAAAAAGCGATAGACATACGACTTACCGAATCGAAAATCGAATCGAAGCGTTGTGAATAAGGGGTCTGGATGGACTGGAAAATCTATATTATAAAGTCAAAAGTCAACTTTACGCATTGGCCAATCGGTGCTGAAAAGTTTCACCAAGTGGATGCTGTAATGTTTTTCGTTATGTAGCTGCTTTATATTTAAGCACAACATTAAGATATTGAAACCCTGTTTTAAGCTTCCACGGTTTAAAGAAAGAGGGTAGACAGATTTGTCCTCTCCTAACAATTTATTTTCCATCCACCCGCATTCTCCAGTCAACCCGCGATCATAGCGCTTGCAACAGCGTCAAAATATCGGGAGCTCAAAACCATAAACAGTCATAGAAGATATCCCATAAGTGAGAATATAAGTTTATTAAGATATTACTAGTGAAAACGGGCATTTGTTCGTAAAATTCAATACCTAGCATAGTTACTGAATTCCGAGTTATACAATTATTGATATAAATCGAACATTAATATCTCAATAAACAACGACTACCCATGTTTTGATATACACACTTTAATCAATCAACAACATAACATTCAATGGGTATACATTTCATTAATTAACCATGCTCAATATGTTTCAATTAATCAGCTTGGAGTATCAAATAGCATTCATCAATTACCGAAATATATTCAAAAGCTACTCGTAAATGTCAAGGGCCAATAAAATCTTGACACTTTGAAACGGTTTCTACCCCTTAAGGTTGTAGCACAAGGGTAGCCTGCAATAAAAATATTTTTTTTACTTTTTTGCAATTTTCAATATGGATGATGACTGACTAAAAAAATATAATTCTGTTTAGTCCGTCAGTTAGATTATCGAAAAATAGTGGATACGTAGTTTTTGTTTTATCAAATTAATGAAAAATGCCGAAGATAAATGTACTCGCCCGCTCGCTCGCTCGCTCTCGTATGTCTCGTGTACTGTGTGTGGTGTGTGTGTGTGTATGTGTGTGTACTGTAATGTTACAGCATCATGCTCAGATAGGGGCCTTTTGGCCTCGTACAGGACCAATTTCATTTCATTGTTTTTTTTTTATTTTTCTCTTTGTTTATTTTTTTTATTTTTACTATTGTAAGTACTGTTAATTTAACCATTTTATTTGTGTTTTGTCCTGTGCGGGCTAATAAATGCTTTTTCTTTCTTTCTTTCTTTCTTTACTCAAATGTGATGTCACACGAGTTTTCGACGCACTGTATCGTCTTCATTTTTTGTTTGCGTGAAAAAAGAAAAAATATGTGTCCAATATTTTTGGGAAATCTATCTGATGGACTAATTCGATTTTTTTTGTCATCTACCCTAAAACGGCCATTGTCATGTTGAATAAAATATGATTCCGTAACAAACATGGCTACTGAGTTATAATCGTAAAAATCATCAATACAACCCTCTAAGTTCATTTAATCCCATTTAATTACTGTTTAATTAAATAGTGATTCAATGGGATTGTAAGGGACCAAAAGTTCCACAGATGTATATTATAATATTAACCAACTAGCTGTTTCCCGCGACTTCGTTCGCGTGGTTGATGTGTATGTGTGACACTAAAAAATTACCTCACGACCTACCAGATACACACAAAAAAAATCATAAAATCGGTCAAGCCGTTTCGTTCCGTTTCGATAACAAATGAGACACGACACGAGATTTTTATAAAGGGTGTAAAAAACCTCTTAACGAAGCTGAAAGGCACTTGTTTTCCCCGTCATTGCGATAATTTTCTTGTTATACACAAGTTTCTACACAGTTTGTTCTCAAAGTTCCAACTTTTTGACAAGTTTTTTTTTAATACAAGTTTTGAATGTAAGATTCACCTCCACGACCTCCGTACTATTTAATCCATCGATCAGCACAATGTTTTGAGTGCGTAACATTGAGTTCTACCACAAAACATGATCTTTCACCCCCATACACACAAAAAAAATCATAAAAATCGGTCAAGCCGTTTCGTTCCGTTTCGATAACAAATGAGACACGACACGAGATTTTTATAAAGGGTGTAAAAAACCTCTTAACGAAGCTGAAAGGCACTTGTTTTCCCCGTCATTGCGATAATTTTCTTGTTATACACAAGTTTCTACACAGTTTGTTCTCAAAGTTCCAACTTTTTGACAAGTTTTTTTTTAATACAAGTTTTGAATGTAAGATTCACCTCCACGACCTCCGTACTATTTAATCCATCGATCAGCACAATGTTTTGAGTGCGTAACATTGAGTTCTACCACAAAACATGATTTTTCACCCAAAAAAAATAGCTGTTTCCCAGCAATAATTTTTGCGTAGAGTTACTTAGTTTGATGTATAGAATGCTTGGCTGACGGCTTCGTGATGAGGTTGTTTACACTCTGTATATTAGAAAATTATCCGCACTGGGCTCACGTTCTGCTTACAGAAAGGAGATCTGAGATCAACGAGTACATCACAGGCTGATTATTTGTGCTATGTATGTTAATACATAGCACACATATTAAGTACTAAATTATATTGCAATGTATCACTCACATAATATGACTCTCTGAAGCCAATAAAATGAGTTACAGTAGTCGTAACACGCCCATAAGTAGTTATGAATAATGTAACGACGTTGTTAATGATAATATAGTGACATAATCTCTGGCGAAACGATGTTATAAGTTTTACTATCTACAATCTGCTGTATATTTACAATCGCTACATACTTTTTACGTACCCAAAAGGTACTAACGGAACCCTATTATTAAGCCTCCGTTGTCCAGGTCCGTCCGTCTATTTGTCATATCTCAAGATCGGTAATAAATAAATATCTCTGGACATTAGACACAGCGCCCTCTAGTGCCACACTAAGCAACGAGGCTTGTGTCGTGGACACCAGATAAAGAAAGAAAGAAAGAAAAAGCATTTATTAGCCCGCACAGGACAAAACACAAATAAAAATGGTTAAATTAACAGTACTTACAAATAGTAAAAATAAAAAAATAAACAAAGAGAAAAAAAAAACATGAAATGAAATTGGTCCTGTACGAGGCCAAAAGGCCTATCTCAGCATGATGCTGTAACATTTAAAAAAAAAACGTCACAGCGCTGGTATTCTGATAGGGCCCAGACAGAGTGATGCCACGGTCAGACACGGATAAATAATAAATACATAAAGTGTAAACGAAAAAATAATACAAATATGGGTAGAATAAATAGAGAAAATAAAATTACATCTTCACTCCACGTAACCACTACTTTGTGTTGACTTTCACAGGCAACCTTAGAGTATATTACTACTGTAATATATACTCTAAGCAGGCAACACTGACGAACAGAGACGCGGGCGCAGACATACATAATATATAATCTGTGATCAGATAGTTGATATACTACATAGATAGATAGGTAGACCGTTGAAATTTACACATAATGTGTATTTCTGTTGCCGCTCTAACAACAAATAATAAAAATTAAAATTATCCCTTACTACGATGGTACGGAACCCTTCATGCGCGACTCCGATTCGTACTTGGCTGGTTTTTACTGTACAACTTAATGGCAACTTACTACCTCATCGATTCCGTGGTCACAAGCCCGTCTTCTGAACGTCCAGGGTTCGATTTCCAAGTCAGCTAACGTGTTACACTCACGGGTGTCGTATAAGGCGACTAATGTCTGAGGCAGAACACCTTGCGCCTCCGTAGACCAGAGAATGGGCAGCAGCGTTTTCTGTTAGTCTTTTATCACTGCGATCTCCAATCCGCCTGCCAAGCGTGGAGATTACGGCAAATTCCTCCCATCATGGGAGAGGCTTATGTCCAGCAGTGAACGTTATGGGCTGTTGTTGTTGTTGTTGTAACGTGTTATTGGTAGGATTTTTCCAGTAAGAATTTTTCAGCTCTCAGCAGCTTTGGAGGTGAGTGTAAACGTTTCGCCGATAAGACGTGAAAAGGTAGTAGACAGAGTATTATAGACGTTACAAATGAGCTCATCACGCTATCATAGAAAATAATAACTCTCAACTAACAAAAGGTCTTTTTATTACAATTATATTAGGAATTTACAATTATATTAGGAATTTACTTTTATATCGTCCTTAATTTTTTATTTAAAGTTTTTAATAAAATATTTTTTATAAAAAAAAAAGTCTATTATAATAATTTTTTTTTACACTTATAAAATAAGAAGAACCCCCTTTCATTTATAGAGTTACTTTCGCATTTATAAAGGGTGTAAATAGACCTTTAACGAAGTCGAAAGGCACTTGTTCTTGTTCATCCCTTGTTCCCCCGTCTTTGTGATATTTTTTTTGTTCTGGACCATACTTCCCCGGTTCCTTCCTACTAGTTACGGAGATATTGGAGGTCAAAGTTCCAACTTTTTCACAAGTTTTTTTTTTCAAATACTGGGTTTTAAGGTCATAACTTTACTTAAAATACTTCCATAACCCGTTTACTATTTTAAATGCATTATAAAACACATATAAACGGGTATTTTCGCGAATTTTTACCTTTACATTACTTTTTATTTTAAATGCGTCTCTAAGCACAATGTTTCGACTGCGTTATATTGACTTTTACCGTAAAAAGTCATTTCCCAGTAATAATTTTTGCTTATAGTACTTAGTTTGATGTACAAAATGCTTGATTGATGGCCTGTATGAATTTTTAAATTCTATATTATATACAGGTTGGAATGTTTGCATGCCACCTGGAGGGAAAGTACTCTAAATACCGGAGATAGCAAATTTTACTCAAAGGAAACATTCCTTTATTTTTAAAAAGAAATTAATCTGCATTCTAAGATTTTGAAAATTCGCTTGGCACACTCGGGAATCGAACCGGCTAAATACCAAAAAAATAACACCCTGTACTTCTATGGCACCAATCGATAGGGTCAATCATAAGGATCCGACTCATCCGTAGAATAAAGTCCGATCTGTAGGGTTGATAGTTTTCAGTAGAGGTTAGAGCAGTTGTTGACTTGTATAACTCTTAAACGGTGAGACTTAACATTTCGATTTTTTGGTATGTTGTAACAACGCCTCAGCCTAGTTAAATGCTATATAGTGTTTATTTCTTATCCTTTTATTTCACGAGATAGTGAGTCCCATATCAACATAGGACGTTTTATGGCGTAAGAGCGGGGGTCCTTAGTGAACGTTATACGTTGTTTTACGGAGACGTCTGAATTAAGTGACGTTCTATAATGACATGGGTCGTTTTTTCTTGGAAATACCCATCCCTTTTAGGTCCTTTGTGAATAACCACCTTAAAATGTTTAAACATAATTTTAGCCAAATTATGACTACCTTGGAATATAACTAAATAAAAATTAAATTATTATATAAAATCGTTTATTAATGAAAAAAAACACTCAAAATAGATAGCAAAACCATTAAATGGCATCACTTTGAACAGCAATAACATCACAGTTAGGTAAGGACTTAAAATTATATTGAAAATAAAGCTTAAATAACAACCAGCCTTCATAGTATTATCAATCAGTCTTACATCGTGACCTAGACGTGGGAGCACATACTTAACAGATATTAAATTACACGTAGACAAACATTAAATTACTTAGTTGAGTGCTCATTATAATTAACATTGTTTCGCTAAATCTACTGACTATAAACCACAAAAAGCAAAAAAAAGAAGCAGCAAAAAAGAAATTCTTATTCCGATAGGTCATCATCCGATTCTTCAGAAACATCAACAATGGTGTGATGTGGCAAAGAGTTACAGTATGGATAATACTCTAAGGGAATTACTCCTGAGCGGCACGTATCCATGAAATCTTTATATTTAGCAACAGGAACCACAATAGGTTCAGAATATGTAGGTTTTAGTTCAGTTTGTACCTCGTTTCTCGTGGTAACCCACGAATCACTAAAATATTGTAATCAAGTTGAGTCAGGTCATATTTAAAGAATAATTAGTTAGAATGACACTACCGTCTGCATGAACTTCTCAAATGTTACTTCAGTTAATCTTCTTGCCCTTAATGTCTTTCATCCAGACTTTATTATTAACAAGACATTTTAAAGTCAACCACTTCATTTTGGGTTACGTTGCGGACAACGTAGGGTTTTCCTTCGTTCTTGGCCCGTCTTACTACACCCCAAATGAGGGACAGTGTCCACTCAGTCATCGAGCTTCTCAAATCAGAACTATCTGTACTCCTCATGAATGGCGTTTATTAGTAAGATGGGCCAAGAACGAAGGAGAACCCTATGTTGTCCGCAACGTAACCCAGAATGAAGTGTTTGACTTTAAAATGTTTAGTTAATAATAAGGTCTAGATGAAAGACATTACAAGGGCAAGAAGATTAACTGAAGTACCATTTGAGAAGTTCATGCAGACGGTAGTGCCATTCTAACAAATGTTTTGTTAATAATAAGGTCTAGATGAAAGACATTATAAGGGCAAGAAGATTAACTGAAGTACCATTTGAGAAGTTCATGCAAACGGTAGTGTCATTCTAACAGCCACACTCAGAGTCGTTCATTAAATTAGTCATAATGAACACTTAACTAATTATCATTAAATCCGTTAATCAATGCTACATCCCAGAGACATAATTTAAGGGTTCATTAGCTAATGACAGATTTAAGTATACGTAGGGCGAAGCATCCTAGAATTATCTTATCGATTGCATATCGATAAAGCCTTGGTGTAGCCACATTTAAAAAGTGTTGATATTAAATCACATTTAAGTTTATTTATAAATGTTGAAAATTATTATTCATAGTAATATAATGGATAATCAGTTCTTTAACTGTAAGTTTTTACTAAATTACAAAGGGGAACAGCTATTTTCATTGAAATAAAATAAAGCAATTGCGATCTTTTTTCTATGGCATCACTGCTGTCAACTGTCAATGTCAAGTAGTATTTACCGAGCGGGAAAGTTTGTGTTGTAAATTTTAATTTCATCTGTATTAATTTACGTTATGGTAAGTTTATAAGCATTTTCAGTGAAAATGTTATATCAATATAATTCATCGACACACCTTGTGTACTCAAAGAACTTCCGTTCATATTTCTGTTTCAATTAATTCTATGATAGGTAAGTATCTGCTAACCCAGGCAGGGTTTTGTAGCGAAGTACCGTAATTTTATTGCTAACATTATTTCCGGTGCAAATGGTAATCCTCTTTTCGTTGGTTTCCTGAGGTCGGATTGACTAACGACAATATGACACTTTTTACAGATTCAGGTGTAAATCTATAACTTGCGTGAAATTCCTGAATAGAGTATTTTGTAAAGGGATCAGAATAATCTCGTAAATTCCGCCTCGGTCCCACTTCTCTATATCTTCTAAATAATATAAAAACTTAAGAGGGCCCTTCCCGGCCCGCCTTTCGTCAACGCGAGCATGGTCGAAAAGCTTGTTGTTTCATCCAGAGCCACAGCGGTGGTATTCTTTCAACTCCCCTGTCTTACCTAGCCCCGACCCCGCACTATTTGCCTCCCGTGTACCTCATACCGCCTAACGCGAGGACATTGAACGAAAAATATTGTTCAAAAATTTATTAAACTTGTTCCAGGAAATACGTGTTTTTGAATTAGTTTCACAAGTATGTGAAATCAATATTTGTTATTTAGAATCTCCACTACATTTGCAAGGCTTCTATCAGGATGTTTTCTTTACTTTTACAATTTATAAGTACAATATGAACGGCCAAAGTTGAGGTAAAAGTTGTGCAAAACAGCAATTTTTGGATGCTTATACTGAATTTGATTCTACAAATTTTTATTTTTTCTTCGATAGAAGCCTAGATATAGTCCACAAGATACTTAATAGTTCGAAAAAATCAAATATATATTATGTCTAACAACGGCATAATCATCACGCACGAGCTATTGTCAAAATTCTCGCGAAAAGTATGGCGGGTTGGCCGCTCTTAATGAAGTCTGCCAAATCAGACATTATTCCTTTTTAATTATTAAACGTTTATTATGAAATCGAATTCGCGGGTAAAAATAGAACCCGAAACGTAGATGTCAAAATCAGCCATTAAATATTTAAGTAAAGGTTTTGCTTTACTTAACTTTAATTGTCATTAAGGGACGCTAATGAACCGTTAACTGACTCTGAGGGTGATTTTTTTTTAATTTTTACTAAGGAACCGTTTAAGTAACCATTAACTGACTCTGAGTGTGGCTGTAACTGTTTTTTAAATATGACCTGGCTTAACTTGATTGCAATATTTTAGTGATTCGCGATAACACGAGGAACTCGGTACAAACTGAACTAAAACCTGCATATTCTGAACCTATTGTGGTTCCTGTTGCTAAATATAAAGACTTAATGGATATGTGCCACTCAGAAGTAAGACCCAGTATCATCCATACTTTAACTCTTTGCTACATCACACCACTTTGATGTTTCTGAAGAATCGGATGATGACCTATCGAAATAAGATTTCCTTTTTTCTTTTTGTGGTTTATAATCTTTTGAGCGCCTCTGTCGTTTACTAGTCGTTTTAGGAGTCACGGTGCGATCACCTGAGTGAGAAGTAGCAGGCGAAATCGTGGTGCAAAATGACTGCGAAGAAATCATAGAGAAACTGTTTATATGATTCGGGCAGAATGTGCTATCGCAGATCGAATGGAAGTTGGTAGGAGACTGCATAGGAGTTGGCACTGAAAGTTCCAAATTAACCGGGGTAGATCTGTGGTGAGAAACTTCTAACTCTTCAATCTTTATTAATGGTGAATTTTAGAAACTAGAAGGCACATCCAAAGAAAATGTACTAGGTTGATTGCCGTAAACATCCTCGGCAGACGGATCAGACATGATATTCGGTATTGAGCTGTCGCAGGTAATTTCTTTGGTCCCACCATGTTCATGCAGAACTTCTTCCCATATTTCAGCTAGTTCCTGACTGATTTCTTCTGCACCAGAAGGCAATGGAGACGTTTGTCGTATCATGGCGTTGTTATCAACATCTGAAATTAAAAACTGTAAATTATTATAGGTATTCATAGAATACAATTTATATTAAGAGAAATATACCTAGCAATTAATTAAACAAATCTCAAAAAAATATCTTTATATTTAACGATATTTTTAATTGAACAACGTCCTAACTGATTTCATTATCCCAGTAACAACGTCTCATCTTAATATCGAACTCACAAATTGTTTCAAAGATTTCGTAGAAAAACGTCCAATATTCACATAAAACGCTTAGAAGTTCAATAATGTTCGTATTAAATTGCCCTAAAATTTCATAAGACCTGTAGTTTTTACTGTTTATTATTTCAGAAAGAATGATTGCCTTGTAAATATGCATTATACCAATCGTATTTTCGCACCAAAAATGCGTTTGTGTACCTCTCCGTCAAAAAAAGTCCTATATAAAAATCGATCGCCCACACGTGTTTACTGAGCCAAAACAGCAATATAGACAATGTTTATTAATTTATGAACTTTATAGTGTGTATCACGAAATAATATAACTGAAATCTTCAACTTACCAGCATTTACACTTTTCTCCATATAAATAGCAGGAATATTTGAAAGCGATGAACTAAGCTCAGGCCTTTCTGCACCTTTTAGAGCATATCCAATATTTTCCGTGATAGTGACATCTCTAAAAACATGTTTTTTCATGCAAAACACTTGATAAATTATTTGTTTCATCAAACCGAAAAAAAGCTAAGCGCAAGACAGAAAAACGCCCTCCTTCCAACAAACAGTGGCCGAACCATAGATAATACACTATATAATACAAGATAGATGTGCAACTGAGCTTTTCGTTTTAAAAACTGTGTACCCCAACTGTTAGATGGCGTTACTTGTCTCAATGTACCCTCCGCTTACGCTATCGCTCACTAGATGGCGCTTTTAGGTTTTGTTTGTAGTAATAAATCCTTTTATTGAAGAATGATTGTTATTTAATTGTGTGATATAAATGAATTCTTATGTGTATAAAATAGACTATGATGACAACATCATGATAATTCTAGTCTTGCCTTAAATAAAATATAGAATTCGAAACATACACATAAGAATTTAGGTACTTAATTCACAAAATAAATAACAATCAGTCATCAATAAAAGGAAAATCATTCTTCAAATCTTAAACTAGGAATGACATTAATAAGAGCCATACCAATAAATGAATGATAGATAGAAATTAAAAAAATATTTAGTTTTTTAAAGAATTTATTTCCTTTTTTTACAATGTGTGTTATAATACTATACATACAATACAATACATCCAAAAAGCACTTAACTCGTCGAATTCAAATCGAAAAGGTAAAATCGAGGTCCACTATACGTATTGGTACACAGCGTTGGATCAATCGTTTACGTATCTTATCACAGGGTCCAAGGGAGAGAGTCCAACGTTTATAATAGCAGATATCAAGAAAGCAAGCACAGTTTTAGATCGTAAAAGAACACAAAACAGATCACCAAAACACCACGAAACAACAAACGTAACTATAAAGAAGTTTTCAAATATACCCCCACTGTTACTGTGTAATAAATAAACTACTTGAAGTGAAAACGAAAAGGTCTTATTTATTTTGCAATGATATTTTAAAATGTATCTGTAATGTAAAACATGTTAAAATAATAATAATAAATAATACTTTTTTATTAATATTTAGTAATACTTAATTGTACTGTTATCAACTAGCTCTATCTATTGGCAAAAATATAAAACTGTGGCCAAACAAGCGTTCCTAACCACATAGATGGCAGCACTGTCTAAGAAAATTTTGTTTGAAGCCAATGTATGGAAGTTTCACCCCCCTGGGCCGAACTGACGAACGGACGGGGCGCCCGCGCCTCCCCTGCTCTCCACGCGCTGTCCCTTGGTCACTTAGTGCGTTTTTACGCGGAGCTAATGTCAGATTGAACGTTATTCGATTTGATATTTCCGAAACTAAATAAGATACGATAATTTTAAAAACGTACGTCTGTAGAGTGCGTATTCCTTAACTCGTCTAGCTATTTAACTCGTTTTTGCTCCATGATCACATCGGACTCTGTTCTACGGATAAGTCTTAATCTTTCTAACAAACATGATAAATTAATTGAAAGGAAAACCAGGAAATCTAAAGTTATAAATTCAATGGGATAAATTCAATACGCACAAAAGATAGACCTTTACAATTGAAGAAAGAAGATTGCAATTTGCGCGTGTTTGTTTGTGTAAATTGCAATTTTCCTATTAGTAATGAATACTTAGCATTAATAGTTCTTCGATATTTGAATCAATAAATGTCGTCAAAAGATAATTTTAATTAGGTTCTAACATAAGTAATTGGATGGACCTTTGAATAAAAGTGCTGTATCTTATCGCATTGAATTTATAAGTTAAGATTTCATGCTTTTCCTTTCAGTTAATTTATCATATTTGTTAGAGGGATTTAATCCTTATGATTGACCCTATTGATTGGTGCCATAAAAGTACAGGATGTTATTTTTTTGGTATTTAGCGGGTTCGATTCCCGAGTGTGGCACGCGAATTTTCAAAATCTTAGAATGCAGATTAATTTATTTAAAAAAATAAAGGAATGTTTCCTTTGAGTAAAATTTGCTATCTCCGGTATTTAGAGTACTTTCCCTCCAGGTGGCATGCAAAAATTCCACCCTGTATATAGAATTTCTACAATGTTAGAACAAAGTAACTTGTACATACAAATACATAAAAAGAAATAAGTAGGTAGCAATCAAATTTTAAGGTACTCGTAAGTTGGAATTAGAAGCTGGAAAACATCGGATACTTGTTTTTCCAGCTACTAACTCCAACTTACCTTAAAATTTGTTTATTTGTTTTGTTAGACGGGTTTTCATCTTGTGTCGATAAGGACTTACAAGATTTTTGTATGAAGCCTGGCCGGAACTTCCGTCACGATAGCTAGCCTAATCGATAGTTGGTTCAATACAAACAAGTTTTGTATTTGACAAAATGTTCCTAAGTGTCACATTTCCACCACCGACCGACATTGAAAGGCGCTGCTTAAAATTGAAGATCGACCCGTGTGGCCATATTATATTACTAGCTGACCGGTGCAACTTCGTCTGCGTCAATGTAGATTTTCAAAACAGCGTTATGTAGAGTATGTTTAGCCATCATAACATTTTTAAAGCCGGTGTGTCGATTTAACAGTTATCTTGTGAGCACATTTTTTATTTATTAGTACCATTTTGGAACAATAAATGTCGCTGCATGTATCTTATATTTGATTTATTTTAACTAATAAATAAATAACATGTCATTTTGTGCATTCAATTATTTTGTGCATTCAAAACAAACAAAAACCTTTTAAAAACAATATTGCTTACCTCCCATAACATACGGCGTGATAATATGTAGCCTAAAGCCTTCCTTGGTTTACAAAGAACATTTTTGTTGAATTTTAATTCAATCTATCCAGTAGTTTTGACGTGAAGCCGTACCATACACACAGACAAACAGACAAAAATTCTAAAATTCACTTTTTGTCATCAGTTACGTTTTTCTAACAAAAGCCACTTATTTTTTCTCGAAAATTGTCAATGTACAGTTTTTCTTTCGTTACTGTTTCATTATATGTAATATAGATTTAGCCACAAGCTCCTCTGAAAAATTCCAACTACTGAAATGAATCCCGAACTACCCTCCACAGAAAGCTTCCCCATTCTACAATCACACCCAAAAGTTGAAATCCCTTGTGAAAACACATCGTGATTGAAACAAAATTTAAATATTCATCGGTACAGACGCGGTTTAATTAAAAGCTTTAATATGTAGGTTGAATCAGCGACGGAATAAATTGTTTTCAATACTAAATGAGACTCTCTGTAATTATAGAACGTTCAAGTGGAGACCAAATTGATTTGTGTGCCTCTTAACTGGTAACTCGACGTATTCGTATACGTCATAGTAGGGCTTAAATTCAACAAATTAAGCCATCAAATCTCTACCGAAATTCAGTAGTTCTTGAGTTAGTTTTATTTTTAGTTTTTCTTTTTAGAAATCCCAAATTAATCATTTAAAGCCAATTTAAAAATTATTAGTTCATTTTCAGTGTTATAAGCGCAATCGCGCGACGTTGCGTGACAAAATATGCCCTGTTGCGCTTAGCATTATTGCAAATCTCGATACGGAAAAAGAGTGGACTTAAATTCAATTTATTTTACTGAGTATTTTCTTTATTTACCCAGCATTTGGGTAAAAATATATTTACTGATTGAACGTTACGTTAAAGAAAAACTAAAACGTTATTTTGTATTTTATAAATTAAGTTTTCACGCCTTAAAATGTAATGGTTTTCGACATGGCACCCGGGTCAAAATCAATCAAAATCAAAGCATTTATTTCAAGTAGGCCAGTTACAGGCACTTTTGAATTGTCGAAACAAATATGAAAATTAAATGTAGCTACAGTCCCATTCACAAGACATAAAAACTGTGAAAGTACTGTGCTTGCCCATTCCCTAGCGTAGATCTCTATGGAGAAGAACGGGCAAGAAACTCCATGGACACTCTTTTAAATCAGAATATTTTTACAAAATCTTGGTTACATCATTCATGTTGAGATGGTACATTATGTGAAAACAATGTAGCAAGATGTGCACGTTAAAGGTGTCCATAGTAAAAACAAAACAAAAACAATTCAAAAATTAATTCATTAAATTCAAATAAGCCGTGGCAACCAAGAGCTGACCAGTCCCAACTGACAGCGCTCGTTCACGAACATGACGCATGTATCAGCACCATTCAACTCAACCATTTTGAAAGGAACTAAATGATCCGACACACGCGACACCATCAGCGAGACATTTGAGTGAGCATGACATATCTCCTAACCGCCACGGCACATTCAAGTCAAGGAAAAACGTAGGTTTCCAGAGACTGATAGCATTCTAGTACATATCACTCACACAATATGCGATATGCGGCTATATAATAATAAAGATATTGAATTTATACAATACAAAGATAGTTGTACAATCTTCAGCAGCTCCAACAATACAATTAGTGCTATCCATTAATGCGCCCCTGTCCTTGTGGAGCAGGACCGGCATTGAGCCAAGCATTTTTATCAGCGATATAATCGTCCAATTTGTAATATGCTTTCTTACAAAGTGTGCGTTTAATACATGTTTTAAATTTTGTTTCATTCAGTTCAAGAATGCTTTGTGGAATTTTATTATAGCATCTCAAACAGTACCCCATGAAAGATGAGACTACTTTAGCGAGTCTGAAGCCTGGCTGAACTAATTGGTCCCTATTTCTAGTACTGTAATTGTGTCTGTCACCTCTTTTACCAAAAAGATGTAGATTTTTTCTTACGTACATTATGTTTTCGTAGATGTATTGACAATGTACAGTCATGATGTTTATTTCCTTAAACAGTTCCCTCAGAGAATCGCGCCTACGAAGATTGTATATGGCTCTGATGGCTCTTTTTTGCAGAATAAATATAGACTCAATGTCAGCAGCCCGTCCCCATAACAAAATGCCATAAGACATTATACTATGAAAGTAACTAAAATAGACCAACCTAGCAGTATCTACATCAGTAAATTGACGGATTTTTCTAATAGCATATGCTGCCGAACTACTAGCATATGATGCTGTTACCGAGCCAGAGATGTTAAATGAGAACCCCATTGTAGCCTTGAATCAAGCGTAATCCCCAGGAAAACCGTTTTATCTACGAATTCAAGTTTCTCTTTATTCAGTACTATATCACAATCGCTACTTTTAACATTCGGTAAAGCAAATCTTATGCATTTCGTTTTTTTTTCATTTAGTACTAAATTATTTGCTGTGAACCAATCATGGACTTGAAGTAGGGCATTATTCACGTCATCTAAATTTTGGGCCCGTCTATTGATCTTAAAAATTAGGGAAGTGTCATCGGCAAATAACACCATATTTTGAGGTTGGTTTTTCAGTAAATAGGGTAGATCATTTATATATACTAAAAAGAGGAAAAGACCCAATATTGAGCCTTGCGGAACCCCCATTTTTACTTTTAAACCCTGTGAATTAACACCATTTATTTGAACATATTGTTGTCTATCACTCAAATAAGATTTTAACAAACTAAGTGCAAGTTTACCTAGTCCGTAATGCTCAAGTTTCAAAAGCAATGTGTAGTGATTTACACCATCAAATGCTTTGGAGAGATCACAAAATATTCCTACAGCGTCTTGGGAATCTTCCCACGCCGTAAATATGTGCTTTATTAAGGTTACACCGGCGTCAGTTGTACGTTATACTGTTGATTGTGTAAGATTCTGTTGGTGTTAAAATGATTGAGCATTTGATTAAGCATTATCTTTTCGAACACCTTGCTAAAAACTGGCAACACGGATACAGGCCTATAATTATTTGTATCTTTACTATCACCGGATTTGAAAAGAGGTATGACTTTACTGTATTTCATTAAATCAGGGAAAACTCCTTGGTCTACGCACAAATTAAAAATTAAAGCTAAGTATGGAGCTATAGTCTCAAGTATGTATGTACAAGTATGGATGTACAAACTTTGATAGACATTCCCCATAGATCTTCGGTCAGTTTGATTTTTATTTGCCGGAAAGCTTTAATAACTATCATCGGGTTTATGTGTTTAAATTTAAATTCAGCCTGGCATCCAGACACATTCTCCTTTAGTAAACCAATTGAGACTTCAGGAGAGGAATTTAGAGCCTCCGTAGTTTTTAACGGTATATCGGTAAAGAAATTTACAAATTCTTGAGCTACTTCCTGATTAGAGCTTTTAGGACCACATGCTGTATCTAATGTGTAGCTAGTATTACGTGTTTTACTCCTGTTGTCTCGCTATTTATGACTTACCAAACTGTCTTTATTTTATTTTTTGCTGTTTTGATCTTTTTGCTAATGTGCAAGGCTTTGGCAACCTTGCATGTATCTCTAAAAAATTTTGAATACTTAGCAACATATTTGTTAAAAGTTTCAGTGTTCATATAAGGCTTAAGGTCATAAAGCTAAAATAGTGTTTCCCTACTTTTTCTGATACCTCTAGTTGCCCAATCACTAAATATAAATTTAGGGCAAATACTTTTTGTCTTCTTTTCAAAAGTTTTGTTGAATTCAGTGTGAACTATTGAAAATAAATGATCATAAAATTGATTTATATTAATATCGTCATGGCTCATAACACTTAACTTGTTCTGTAGGGAAATATTATACATATTTAATTTGTTAGAAGGTATGGGTCTAAATTTAATCTGAATTTTTTGCAATGGTGTATTACACCTAAAAGTAACAGTTTGTTCGCTATGGTCAGACTGCAGACAATTAACTATGGCTTTATCTAAGTAATCACAATCGCAGAAAACATTATCTATACAAGTAGCAGAAGATGGAGTGACTCTAGTAGGTACTATAAAAGTGTTGGTCAAGTCAAATGACTTAAAAAGATTTAATAACCGACTGCTATTTGAATTTTCTTCTAAAATATTGATGTTAAAATCACCACAAATAATTATAGATTTATTACTGGCTGCAAGTTTTGCCAGGACATCTTCCATTATTGACTCAAATAAGGAAAAGTTTTGATAGTTTGGGGGTCTGTACACACACACAATAACATGCTTATCTAGCTCAACACAGGACAGTTCGACGCAATGTTCAGCCGAGAGACCTATTATGTCGTTACGTTGCTTATATCTTAAACAATTTTTTACAAAAATTAAGGAACCTCCACCAAGCATAGTTTTACGGTTATAGCAGCTACCCACTATATAGTTCTCATAATTAATAAGCATTTGGTAATCCTTAAGCCAATGTTTCGTAAAACAAATAATGTCAAACTTACTATTTTCTAAAAACAATTCTATTTCTAATAATTTTGAAGGATTGGATATTTTGGTGGAAATATTTTAAAGTGTTCTGCTGAGGCCTTTTTTTACTAGCTAATTGAGTGCAAGAAGATACCTTGCTGTTGGTTGGTTTAACAATATTGTTAATGGCACCTTCTGTTGTCTGACTTTCTAGTTTAAATTAATATTAATATCTGGAGAGAGCCCCGAGACTCCCGTGCCATCGCCAGACAACAAGATCCTATCACTAATATACCCTAATTGAGAATTTTCCACGGTGACATATGGATCCTCCTCAGTATAATGTTTGTAAACATCAATAGCACTAATGCTATATTTATTTAAGGTCACCACCTGTTAATTAGTATTATTACTAATAGTCGCAGTATTTACAATATAACTAAACTTAGACATACTACTTATGTCTGTGTGAATATTATAAGCTAATAGCCGAGCTATTTTGTGTCTACAACTAATAGGTAGATACACTTTACCCCGAGTCGAACTAAGTTTATCCACAAAAGTGTTGATATCAAGAAATATAAGTTTGCCACTGTAGTGACCTGATAAAAAATGTAAATGTCTATTTAACAAGTGAATATAATTGTTTTTTCTGTTACATAAATTTTCAAAATATGAAAAAGCGCACAATATTATTTTATTACAATTTAATTTCAACAACTCTGAGACACAATCAGTGATGTCTTCCTTTTTAATCTTTGAACTATTACCAACACATATAGTAATGGTGGTACTAGGATCACAAACAGTCTTAGTTACAGATGCCATAATCTGTTTGTAGGTTGACCCTGGCATACAATTGTTTTGGGTACAATAACTCAGGTTATTACTAATTAATTTACCTAGCCCCCTACCTATACTGTCAGAGAACATAACTGAATGATAACAGTCACGACTAATAGGAGAAACAAAATTACCAATCTCAGGCAGACTATCATGCAACTCAGGCTGTACTACGTGTGAATAATCTAATGTAATATTAGTTGTTTGTTGGTTTGATATGCTGTCCTGAGACAAATTCTCAACCTGGTATGGGTCCTCCATTACCTCAGGCTGGATAGTATCATGGTTGGTAACTGTCTGGCAACTACATTGACCCATTACCAACTCATTTGCTGCATAAATATGTTCCCTAATTTGGTTCTGAGAAATCTTATACCTACTAGAAAGAGAACTTAGTGAGTCCTGAAGTACCTGTTTTTCAGACTGCAAATGCTGAGTATCAATTTCATAAATTTTTATACTGTCCTCTAATTTAATTTGGTAATTATTAAACTTATTAAGTAAATCAACACGCTCTTTCCTCAGTGGAATAAATTTGGAAAAGCGTTTATGTTGTTTCCTAAATTGATTACATTTTTTAATTATTCTGTTTAATTTTGCATATTTTTTAATCTTCCTATTGCTAACTATAAAATTCTGTTTTAGTAAGGAATCTTCAGTTAGATCAATTGTTATTAAGGAAGGGGGGTTACAATTAGTTTTTAATAATTCATTATATAAGAGATTTGTTTCTATAACCTGAGTACATTCTTTTTCTTTCTGTAACTTAACTATACAATTATTGGCATGAATTAACTCATCTTCTAGATCCCTAATTTTAAACAAAGCCTCCTCATACAAGTTACTACAATTATGAAAACCATCCGTGACCACCTTCAGCTGATCCCGTTCATCAACAACGTCCAAGTATTGCTGATGTAGGTCTACTAGCTCCCGTTTTAAGCTGGAGTTTTTGCTATTAACTTTATTGACTTCCACTTCACTCTCTTCTCTTTCCTGTAACAGTACTTGAACTTGGAGGTTGGTTTCTTTGAGTTCTTGGAGGGCCGTTCTCAATTTTAGCTCCATATCTTGAGCAGTAGCCTTACGGGTCATCACAGGCATGGTTTCAGGATTGGTTACTGAAAATTAGAAGTAAAGAAACGGTGTGAACTAATAGAATAGACAAGTAAAGGGAAGTTAGCGATGAAAGGGAAAGAAAAAAAAGTTAAAGTAATGAAATGGAATGAGGTAGGCTGCTATAGCTTTAAAATATTATCCAATTCAATGTAAATAATTGAATAAATATTCAGTTTCATTGGTTCTATTGTCCTAATGATTTACTTTTTCTTATGTGGGTTTCTTATGTTGCTAAAAAAAAAATATACTATTACATTAATGCAAGACAATAATGCACAATAAATTATCTTAAACGATATATCTAATCATTTCCATTGAAAAGATTGATTTGAATAAAAAAAATCAGAGATGAGATAAGGAATTATTCAGTTTTGATGTTTTATGACCGGTTGTCAACAAAGAGATTTAGAACCAGTACAGGGAACTAAATACGCGAAAAATTACACTATAAATGGGCATGGATTTGATAGATATAGAGATAAAGAGAGGTTTGTGCGCTGTTATTAAATAAAAACTAAACAATACTCCCCCTGAATTATCCGTTTATGTCCGTAGTTAGAACGTCAGCTGTTTTTTTTTAGGTTACCGGTACCGTTGTAGTGCCGAAAAACTTCATTAATTATCAGGATAACAATTATCCTGAGTATTTACGCATTTATGATACGTTTACACAAACAATTACACCATAATATAACTTATTTACTAATTAAATTTAAATTTTAAATACGAAACAAAAAATTTACATGTCAATCGGGCAATGTTGCCAGTCCGTTTTTAAAAAAAAAAACCGATTAGGAAAAAGGATAACTTTAATCCCGATAGTACGTTTACGTGTAATGATTTTCGACATCCATGCAGGCGAAGCCGTGGGCAAAATTTAATAAATAAAGAACTATAAAACAAATAATATAACTTAATTTAAATTAATTCGTTAATTCCTACATTTTAATCGCCTACATAACGGTTCTGACTAATTCCAGCCAATAATAGACAAAACAGTTCACAAACCAAAGTGATTACAGTGTACAGTCCATTACATGATTGCCTACGTTTGGTGCTCTCAAAGCACTATCGGAAGCACGTCGGACCAATTCATTGGGCATATTAATCTGGTTAATCTTTAATTATCTGTAATGCCTCTCACTACGGTAGGCTGTGTTTAACGCGTGGCCATGAGCCACACACTCACGCGATTTGCGTACTGCGACTGCGAAAAAAGCAGTTCGTTTCGCCTCAAAGAGATGTGACAGGAAGGGCAAGAGCCGGCACCCGGGGCTGCGGCCCTGGAATACAAAGGTCTAAGAAGAAACATGGATGGGTTTTAGTCAGTACAAGTCTGACACTCCCTCCCGCTCCGCCCAGAGCGGGAAGGGTCATTTGATGAACTCACATCCGGAGAAAAAGGGCATTCTCTACTAGGTGAAGAGATAGGAAGGCAGGACATGCCATGAGTCTTCGCGACGTGACTTGTGACGCCAGGTAATCACGCAAAGGCAGGTGACACACGAGCGTCTCGCCTGAAGCATCGCCCGAGGGCATGAGCTGGGCGTAAGCCTTCACCGCCACAGTAGCTCGTTTACGCGTCACTGGCTATCGGTTCTGTAAAGACCCGTAATGGGTATGACTGTATTACTTGAAGTGGTAATATGGACGTTAAAAACATGCCAATAAGATACAAGTTAGGAAATATGTTTAGTATCTGGAGTTTGTCCGGTGTTTAACCGCTTTTTGAGAAATCCGCACAAATACCAAATGAAATGTTTTATATGAAACAATTGTACTAAATTATAGACGCAAGCATCAAACCAATTTGGATCACCAGAAGGCGTACTGGTGATCCACATTGGTTTGGTGCTTACATTGCTCTCCATTTAAAATTTTCAAAGACGATTAAACATCAGCAGACAGTGTGCACAAATTCTTGACTTCATTTGTTTTAATCTGAAGGCATGTGATGAGAAGAGATGGACAGAAAGAGTCATCATCTGCCAAGCCTTTTCCCCACTACGTTGTGATCGGCTTCCAGAAGACTGGTTGTCAGATCTTCGGGCCACTGACTACCTGTAACTACTGTCAAAGATTTACAAATGACAGCCGGGACCAACGGCTTAACATGCTTACCGAGGCACTACGGAAACCCGGTATGTATGATATGATGGTCACCCATCCACAGACCGACCTAGGCAAGCGCGGCTTAACCTCAAAAATCAACCTATATGGCTATTATTATTAACCACGAGCTCCTCAAAACATTTTAATAACCATGATCAGACATATTGAAACTCGACTACCCGACAAAATATTTCATTAACGGATAAACAATTTAATTATAAACGCATCATTTAATTTTGTTTGCCCGATGCATCGGATAATTTCAGGCGCGGTGAGCTAATAATTGCGTTGTTTTAAAGTAATAAGCGGAAAACATGGGATGTGGAGTAAAGTAAATACTCGGTTATTTAATTATTGTGTGTTTGTGGCTGTGTTTCCAACGTTCGAACAAATACAGGGTCTAAAAGACCTCATCACGAAGCGGTTAACCAAGCAATCTGTACATCAAATTAGTAACTTTACGCAAAAATTATTGCTGGGAAACAACTGTTTTTTTGTGAAAAGTCATGTTCTGTGGTAGAACTCAATGTAACGCGCTCAAAACATTATGCTGATGGATGGATTGAATAGTACGGGGGTCGTGGAGGTGTTTCAAGTAAAAATCTTACATTAAAAACTTATATTTGAAAAAAAACTTGTCAAAAAGTTGGAACCCCCAATATCTCCATGACTAGAAGGTTCCCAGGTATGGTGTAGAACAAAAAAATGATCGCAATGACGAGGAGAATAAGTGCCTTTCGGCTTCGTTAAGAGGTGTTTTACACCCTCTATAGACATCCATCATCATTGTGCATATAGCCTTTTCCCAACTTTGTTGGGGTCGGCTTCTAGTCTAACCGGATGCAGCTGAATACCAGTATTTTACATGGAGCGACTGCCTATCTGACCTCCACAACCCAGTTAGTACTGATTAATGCGATACCCCTTGGTAAGAGTAGACTGGTTGTCAGACTTTTTGGGCTTCTAACTACCTGTAACAAATATCAAAGATCTACAAATGACAGGTGGGGAGAACTGTTTAACTCGCTTTCAGAGACACGGTAGAAATTCGATATGTAAAGGGTGGTCACCCATTCACAGACTATCCTAGGCAAGCACGGCTTTACCTAAAGATCGACCCGATTATTATTATTAAACCACGAGCTCCACCTCAGTTCGGATAAATATAGACATGAGATGAATATTAAACTAAGTTGATACCGTGTCAGTGATTAAAAATTTCATAATAATCTTGCAAAATTACCGTTTTTGCTTCCGAAATTGTTACCTCGGGTATGATAATAATTTAGATATCAAGTGATTATAAATACTCCTTCAAAATAATTTTCTATCTTCCGTAATGTTACAGCTGTTATGAAAATAACGTTAAAAGGTTTCGTTCATGATATGAACATTTTTAAAAGCTTTTGTGGATTGTTGAATGCATATTTTATTGTGGGTCCTTTTGATAAAATTAATAACCGCTATGAGAACTTATTAATCCAGCTTATAAACTATATATGTGCAAAATTTTATCTAAATTCGTTCAGTAGTTTTTGCGTGAAGGAGTAACAAACATACACACATACTAACTTTTGCATTTATAATATTAGTGTGATGGTGGGACTAAACTTAAGACACTTGTTCACTTGCTTTTCTGCTGTAAATATTACAGTTACTTTTTAAACTCGCTTGAACTACATACATACACACATTCACGCCTTTTACCATAGTTAGGGTAGGCAGAAATCACTGAACGCCACCTGCTACGATCCTTTTTTTTCGGATGGTAAATCATCAATGAGTCCTCTCGCTCTGGGCGGAGCAGGAGGGAGTGTCAGACTTTTACTGACTAAAACCCATCCATGTTCCTTCATCGCCCTTTGTGTTCCGGGGCCGATATCTCTTTCGACCAGTCCCGCAACCCCTACATACTCCTTTTGCCTCATCCACGTTCATATAATATCTGGTCATACAACAACGCTTAAACTATTTTAACAAAAAAAAAAGATTTATCATAAACCGATTCGGAACATCGACTATAGACACTAACAAACGACCTCCACCCAGGCGAAACCGCGGGCTTTTGCCTAGTTTTAGTGTAAACTAATCTCAACATTAGTCCAAACTCAAGGTTTGCCAACAAGCAATGGAGCGCAGGATACTAAGTGTTAAATTAACGGATCGTGTTCGAAACACAATACTGCGCTCCAAAACAAATATAGCTGACGTGGCTCAAAAGGCTGCCCAACTGAAATGGGACTGGGCATGTCTGCCGCATGCCGGACAAACTGTGGACCAAAATTGCAGGAAACTGGTGCCCTGACACAGTGAGGCGGGGTCGCGGCAGGCCACGAAGGAGATAGCGGGACAAACTAGACAGGTTCCGTCCGAACTGGAAGGAGGACGCGCGGGTTCGCGAGAAGTGGAAAGAATAGAGGGAGGCCTTTGCCCAGGAGTGGGACAGAGCAGGCTAGAAAAAAAAAAAAACTCAACATTAGTTTATTCTATAAAGTCATCATCTGCCTAGCCTTTTCCCAACTATGTTGGGATCGGCTTCCAGTCTAACCGGATGCAGCTGAATACCAGTATTTTACATGGAGCGACTGCCTATCTGACCTCCAGAACCCAGTCTGTACTGGGTAATGCGATACCACTAACTTAGTAAGACTGGTTGTCAGACTTTTTGGGCCTAACTACTTGTAAAAACTGTCAAAGATCTACAAATGACAGCCGGGACCAACAGCTTAACGTGCTTTCGGAGGCACGGAGGAAACTCGGTATGTAAGGGTGGTCACCCATCCACAGACCAACCCTGGGTACGCATGGTTTGACCTAAAGATCGACCCGAGCAGCTGTAGCTGCGAGCTCCTCACTATATACACTAACAAACGACCTCCACTTAGGTGAAATCACGGAATTTTGCCTAGTTTTAGTATAAACTAATCTCAACATAAGTTTATTCTATAGCCACTGAGCAGCGTCGATAGCGCTAAAAGCGTATATTTTTTGCAACTAACCGCGTTGACCGCGCTAACGATTTGCGAATTATTCGCAAAAATTCGCAATTCTATGAAAACACTTGACGATCGCAAACTACAAGAGATATAGCTATATAAACTCTACAATGAATAGCTGAATAGATATGGAACCTATTTAACCAAAAATAAAGATAAATAATTAAAGTGTAAACCTGAAAGGATGCCCTAGATCGGGTAAGTGGGTAGTGTCTGTACACTACCCTCTTACCCGATCTAGGGCATCCTCGGGCTCATTAAGGAGCCAACGTGTCCGTTTACACAATATACTACCGAACAAGTAGTTCCTATAATAATAGAAGTAGTAAATCTTGTTCCTACAATCTTACGAAAATTTATACGTCGCGGCACGAATCTCTAGCGCTGTCCGTTATTGCGCAGAAGTAAAAAATAAGAATGTCTTGGAGCGTGCGTTGCGCCGATTGGCTCTCTAGTCGTATAACATGCGCAGCTATCCCCTCCACGTTTCGTTCAGCGCTAGAGTTACGTGCCGCGAGCTACAAGTATTTTAGGACGTTTTTCTTGTCAATGATGTAAAAGATCAGGTACGTAGTGAGTTTACTTATGTACTAGATTATGTTCGCGGCTTTGGAGTTCGATAATTGCGTCACGGGATCATACCGCCGAGATAAAAAGTATTATACGTATTAATCCAGGTTATAATAATCTATCTGTATGCTAAATTTCATTCATATCCGTTTAGAAGTTTTTGTGTGTAAGAGTAACAACCATCCATCCTGACCAACTTTCGTATTAAAAACATTTGTTTATTCATTTAATTAGGAAGTTTGTATAATAATCTAAGTAACGATGATAATTTTCAAAGAAAGATAGAAAACAAATCTATTTTTAAGGTTCCGTACCTCAAAAGGTAAAAAAGGAAGACGGACAGACGGACAAGAAAGTGATCTTATATCACTTTCATGTCCGTCTGTCCGTCTGTCACCACCGATTTTCTCAGGAACGGGTGGACCTAGCAAGTGAAATTTATACCAGATACTGATGACAACCGGAAGTAGTACCCTATAGATTTTAGGTCGAAAAACTATGTAGTAGTTCCCGTTGACCTAGAATCACGAAATTTGGCAAAAAAACAAGATTTTACAGCACATGTAAAGGGAATAATCTGAAAACCGTAAATATGTAGTTTGATAACAAAAAAAAGCGATTTTACTATTACAAACTTATTATTTGCGGTTGGTGCAATAGCCGTTTCATGGGATCGAACAGCAAAGTTAAGTTTGTCCTTTAAAAAGTTTATACGAAACCCTCGGTGCGCGAGTCCGACTCGCTCTTGTTTTTTTTTTTTTTTTAAGTCGACTATACGCTTAGTAGAAATCAAAATAATAAAATGTCTACTGAACTCCGTTGCAGGTTTCGTAGCGGTAAGCGTAGCAATAACAACCCGACGTCCTCTACGCCGTAGCGAAAACTTTGTCTCGTAGCTTGACTGTTATCGTAGTATTTTTTTCCAAATGACTGAGGCAGAATACCTTGCGCCTCCGTAGACTAGAGAATGGACAGCAGCGTTTTCTGTTAGTCTTACATCACTGTGATCTCCAATCCACCTGCCAAGCGTGGAGATTACGGCAAATTCCTCCCATCATGGGAGAGGCTTATGTCCAGCAGTGGACGTTAAGGGCTATTGTTGTTGTTGTTGTTTTTCCAAAGTAGTGGTAAAGCGCTCTCGCGCTGGTCAGAGGATAGACATTTTTTGAAGAACAATTTGCACAATAGAAGTAAAAAGAACACGGCATCCAATGGACAGGCAGACAGGATCGGTCACTTCTGTCCGGCGGACAATATATAGTGTATAGTAGTGTAGTATCGTCTGCAGAGAAACGCAAAAAAAAAACTCATTGAAATTTTGTTTTGATCGCGCTCTCTACAGTTTTCTTGAGTATCAAGTGCGGAGATCTATAGGTAATTAATTGCCGCAGCGACAATCCCCGAACACGGAGAAGCAATTAGCTGAGCAATCTGGAGCAATATATGTCAGTATCAGATACTGGGACGGCACAAACGCCTTTTGATCCCACGGTCCATCAATTCTAATCGCCCGTGATACGGTTTCATGGATCGATTTATTTGGCACAACAGCCCTTAGTTTTCTTCTATATCACATTAAATCACGCCTATATTGTGTCATGGGGTAGGCAGAGGTAAATAAATCATAAATCATCTTTATTCCTGTAAATTGGTTATACAAAACACTTTTACATGTCATAATATCAAGTTATGGCCGCATTTTGCAAAATTACTCTTGGTTGTCAAAATAGTTAATTCTATTCTTTGTTACAAACTATTGTAACTTTAAATATAACTACTCTACTGTGTTAGGTACCTAAACCTGTGATATAATAGCTGTATGTGTTATTTTTTTTATTCATTTGGTATTTCGTACTTGACTACTCTGAAAAGAAACAGCCCAAATATACTTAGAGGTGTCTTTTAAAGTCCAGACATAGCTCAAGTCATGTAAGGACCATGCAGATTAGGGGCCGCCTCCACGAGCGAGAGAATAGCAGCGATTTAACGTACTTCTATACGAAAATATCGCCACGATTCTCTCTCTCGCCGAGACGAGGCGAGACGGCCCAAAAGAGAGTGTAATAAAAACGTGGCAAGGACGATAATATCGCCGCAATTCACTCGCTCGTGGAAGCGGCCCCTTAGAGCCTGAGATGGTCTATAACTTAAAAATGTTTCCCGATCGATTTATCCACTCCCGACCCGTGGTACAACTGCGATTTCCAACTCTTAAATTTAATCTGTGTGCCTAAACATGGCCAACTCCAACATGTGTGTACCATTCTTGTTCTATACAAGATGTAAACGAATCTTTTACGAAGCCGCATTCTGTACATCAAATTAAATACCTCAACTTTAAAATGCTGGGAAACGATTTTTTTTTGGGTGAATAATCACTTTTTTCGGGGGTCTACCCTTTATAGCACAATTTTTTATGTCATAATATTACTTTGCATAACAGTTGGAACGATACATTTTCTTGGATAGGATCCAGAAAACTGTAAGGTCACACTGAGCACTGACCTACCTAACTTTCAGTCTGGAGGGGAGCACTGTTAAAAGAAATAGTCAAGGGGACGAGTTAAAGGAATTTATTAATAAAGATCCTAACTTAAGGCTGGAGTTACTTAAATACTAATGCCAGTGAAGCCGGCGGATAGAACTGAAGATGAGCGCAGGATGGAATGAATGGCTAAAGAACATCCGTCTTCAGACCGTGGAGGAGGGCCGAGGAACATCAATCCTCAAGCCGCAGAGGAGGGCCGAGGGCATCGGTCTTCAGACCGTGCAGGAGGGCCGAGGAACATCAATCCTCAAGCCACAGAGGAGGGCCGAGGAACATCAATCCTCAAGCCGCAGAGGGGGCCGAGGGACAACAATCTTCATATCAGGCTCGTGCAGCTCAAGCATCAGGTACCAAGGTGTTCAAGGTGAGAGTGCGGTACGGAGAGAGGCCGACTTAAAAAACTTAAGGAGAGGGTAACTGCATAGTTTCTCTGTGGTAACTGCCCTTTAAGTATACTTTTATAAATCTTTTCAGACGTTTAGCTGCTCTGAGCTCGCAACGTAGACTGCCAATTCCACCACCAGGCTCCTGTCAACTCCAGATGATTGACATTTTATAATTTGGAAGAATTTAGAACACAATAAAAAGAAAAGATAATGAGGTCGATGTGATTTACCTATACAACCTACAACTAGCTCCAGCAATAAATGAAAAAATAAAACTAGGGTTGTCACTAACTGACATCACAAAAGTAAACAAAGATTGAATAGAGATAAAAATCTACAGAAAAACTTAAATAACATGAATTACAGGTAAAAGGTGTGCTAAGCCTTCAAGAAATGACCATGAAGCTACCTAGGGAGGACGAATGCTTAAATTTTCAGTAGTATGCAAATATGCAAACAAGCATGCAGTATGCAAACATGCAAACCAGCAAACACCATGCATGCAGCCAGCATGCAGCATGCAAGCAAGCAAGCATGCAGAATGCAAGCAAGCATGCAACATGCAGCAGGCATGGTTTCTGTCACGGCTCCGGCGCTGCAGGGTTCCGGCGGTCCCACGCGAGCTTATGCGACGATAACGTCGCAGATGTGTTTTACGCTCACCACCGTAGCTTCGGCTTGCTTGTAGCTGAGGCTGGCCAGCCTCAGCTACGGCGGCGAGCGTTAAATTCACCTGCTCCTCAGCTCACGGGCCGCCTCATCCCTCCGCGCCTACGCGGATTTAAATTACACTCTAGGGGTAGGGCAAACAAGACTACGTGGAGTCGGTTTTGGAGCGATTCGTTTCTGTCACTAACTTTTTTAGCGCAACATTGTGTCTTTTTAAGACAATATTTTAATTCTAATTTAAGTTTAAAAATGCTATTTTATAGAAATGGCAATAATGCCAAATAAAATTATTCCAAATGGAATTCTGCCATCTTCATAGTATGCCAAATGAAATTGTACCAAATAATGGCCGCTCTAAATACTTAAACGTTATTCTAAACGAAATTATACGGAATTTGAACATTGCCAAAGGTAATTATGGCAAATAAAATTCTGCCATCTTAAAAGTATGCCATTGTAAATTCGGACATACAAACATTCGGCCAAACAATAACTATATTAAATATTTTTTATGCCTTAAAAATATTCGTTTAAAGAAGATTATGCCAAGTGTGTTATGCCAAATAAATTTCGGAGCATCAAGATTCTGCCAGATAGAAGGAACCCCGTTTCACGGAAGTACTCAATGTATCGCACTAAACACATTGGAGCAGAGCGGTTGCCCAGTGGTGGCGGCCCCGACTTACGAACAGTATGTCGTGGGTTCGAACCCTGCTCTCAAAAAGGTGAAGAAAAACATCGTGAGGAAACCGGCTTACGTCCTAGAACCAAAAAGTTCGAAGACATGTGACATCTACCAATCCGCACTGGGCCCGCGTGGTGGATTATGATCCACCACGCGGGCGCGGCGGACGCGGCCTATAGCCCATTCCCTCTCATAGAGAGGAGGCCTGTGTCCCAGTAGTGGGAACATTAATAGGCTGATGATGATGATGAAACACATTGTGCTGATGAATGCATTGAATGAAACGTGATGCATTGAATAAACGAATTATAATAAAGTTATAACATTCAAAACTTTAATTTAAAAAAAAGTTAGAACTTTGACCTGTAATATCTCCGTAACTAGAAGGTATGTTCTAGAATAAAAAATATCTCAATGACAAGGAGAACAAGACGTGTCTTTCAGCTTCGTTAAGGGTATATATTGTCTCACATAGAATAGCGGTAACCCTATTAATTTCAATCATAAACAGGTTCATACCTCAGGTTGCTACTGAGAAATACCTGAAATAGAAACCCAAAAACCACTTTCACGACATGGGACCACTAAAAATGGTTTAGTGGTCTCTTGATCACAATCAAGAGACCACTAAACCATTTTTTTTTTTTTTTAGTTTCTGACAGATTTACTGTACGAACCAAATCAAAAATAGGCCGTTTGTCGTTAGCGGAATTAGGTAACTTGAGTTTGAACTTAGGCACCACAGTTTTTCTTCTACATGTTTAAAAGTTAATAGAAGTACCACAATAAGTAAATTAATTAATTCATAAACATGTTTTAACATAAATTAAATTGTATAGAGACCTCTACAACGCTTCGCCTCAGGCTCATAGAAGCCACAGTCATACTCTGAATTTATGAATGTAATTACGCTTGGAATAATACTTAAAAGTTGACTCTTTGTAATGAGTCACAAACATGTTCTCTATGTCTTTCAGATGAATTTTTTCGATAAAGTACCCTTCTGCGAGTACATTATTAATCAAAAGTTCACAACTAGAATCAGTTGAGAGAATCAAGAGGATGCTAAATAATAACAGCCGGTCGGGTCGATCTTCAGGTTAAGCCGTGCTTGCCTAGGTTGGTCTGAGGATAGGTGACCACCCATTACATATTGAGTTTCCTCCGTGCCTCGGTAAGCACGTTAGGCTGTTGGTCCCGGCTGTCATTTGTAGATCTTTGACAGTCGTTATAGGTAGTCATTGGCCCAAAAAGTCTGACAACCAGTCTTACCAAGGGTTATCATATAACCCAGTACTAACTGGGTTGTGGAGGTCAGTTATGAAGTTGATCCATGTAAAATGCTGGTATTCAGCTGCATCCGATTAGACTGGAAGCCGACCCCAACATAGTTGGGAAAAGGCTAGGCAGATGATGATCACTACTAGAATCAATTATATTTCCTTATTTTCATTATTTCAAGGTGCTTTTCAATGGTCTTATTTAAAATAACGATATAATTTAAAAAAACAGTAAATTCCAATGTATTCATTAACTAGCTACTTTTTAAATTAAACCTTTCAAACTTTCAACGTCAACTTCATGAACATTCAACAAAATAATATTTTCTAAACAAAATAAAAACAATCAAAGTTAGCTACCTTAGCTTATGCTTATTATTTTTGTTGAATGTATGTACATTAAAAAAACATGTAAACAAACACGTTATAACATTGTTTCTGTGAATGTTTTTTTATTACAACTTCGTTACGTGGGACAATTTCGTTAACTGGTAGTGAAATTGTATGTTAAATTTTTTTGCTATCAATGAACGTAAAACAGACATCAATGTTATATGACAGTTTATTTTAATTTTACGTTCTTTTCTATCTCTGTAGCTAAAATGTTGCAGCGCCGCAATTTTGCATGACAATGTTACACCACAAAAATGTCTCAAACAGATCAATTTCGAAATATCTTTCTCCAAATTTCATATGGACATTTAACATGGATATTCCAGCCATTTTCACTTTAGTATTTCTATTATTAGAAATTGTTGGGTTAACCCAAGCTACGCGTGGTTTTAGACAAAGATAAGACTGTTAGTGCGGGTTATTTCCCATTTTCAGGCAAATATTTAGTTTCCATAATAAAATTTACACATTTACTATTCTAGTACAAAAATGTAAAATGTAATTGGAAAACAGAGACGATAGCGCAGCAATCAATGCACAAGTTTTTTAACTGTTACGTAACCAAATAGAAGCTCGTGGCTAAATAATAACAGACGCTCGGATCGATCTTTAGGTTAAGCCGTGCATGCCTAGGTTGGTCTGTGGATGGGTGACCACCTTTTACATAATGCAACACGCAAGCACGTTAAGCAGTTGGTCCCGGCTATCATTTGTGATCTTTGACAGTCGTTACAGGTAGTCAGTGGCCCAAAAAGTCTGACAACCAGTCTTACCAAGGGGTATCGTATTACCCAGTACTAACTGGGTTGTGGAGGTCAGATAGGCAGTCGCTCCATGTAAATACTGGTATTCAGCTGCATCCGTTTAGACTGGAAGCCGACCCCAATAAAACTTGGGAAAAGGCGAGGCAAATGATGATGTAACCAAATGGAAAGTTTAAAGTGTAGGTTGTAACGTTGTAGAAACTCAGAATAGTTTCTACCGTTACTTTGTAAACATAACCTATTCAACACTTTAATTAAGTTAAATGTCAAAACAAACGCCACAGAGTATACATACTCATTGGGCCGTCCAGTTACTAAACGACTAAAATTAGCTGTTTTTACCAGCGCTGTGCGCGCGTTACGTGTATCTGATCGAATGAGTGAAGACTTGTCTATGCGTAAACACGCCAGTATAAATGTCACGGACTCGCGGTGACGAGCCCTTTTTTGGAAATATTCTGCTCCCAGTGACTGGACGCGTTCTCTCATTGGAAATTAAATTTCTAGAAGTATTCGCGATCTAGAAAATTCGGGCTTAAAGCAGGCAGCTTTAATTTTTGTTAGTAACCTAACTCTTTTCGTTTTGTGTCTACGTAAACCCCATACTGGGTAAGTGTTGAACAGCAATTCACAGCAATTCACGTTTTCATACTTTGTGTATCACTAGCTACGTGGTCTCAAGATGTGAGCCACTTTCTATCACCGTTTTTGCTATGCACATTCAAACGCTTAAATCATGTAGCCTTCAGCCGAGTGTGTTTGACATTTTTCATGACACTCATAATGTGCAAATCATGTCGTGCTTACCACCACCATCATGTAAACTCCGTACTGATTGTGACTACCACACATCACCTTCATTGGCGCACGGGTATTTCTCGCTTTGCTTTTGCCTTGGTGTCACAATCAGCGGGGATGACTGCTAGCCATTCCGTGACACGCTGGACGTTATTTTCCAGGGTTCCAGATTACGGCTGACGTTCAAGATTCCGGCTGACAGTCAGGATTTCGGCTGACAACCGTTTTACCGGCATCCAATTTGCCGCGGGCTCCGCAGCGGGTATCTTTAACCTGCGTGGCCGCGTCGAAATTCTACGGGTCGGCGCGAACATCTGCCGTCCGTCACCCTACCTGGCGTCTGCAGCGTGGCACACCGCTACGGTCATCGTCACGCCGGGCTGAGCCAGGAGAGTACCGTGCAAACCCCCGGGCGGGATTGGAGAAACTTGTGACCATAAACCTACCCACACCCGTTTAGTTTATTAATATATTTTTATGTTGACTTGGGTCCGTGGTTTTCTTTTATTTACCCCCACGGACACCCTTTCCGTCACAAGGTATGGCCCACGGCAACAATCGTTGTGATCGAAAAAGTTCTTACTGTACACTTTACAGCGTCGTTTATTAAATACTCCGTGGCAATTAAACGGTATCGGTTTGTAAAAGAGTTGATAACAGAACTAAAGGCCAATCATTATAGAATTTAGAAATGTTCAAAATCGAGAGGTTTTCTTTTTGAGGTATTAAAAAAAAACTTAGTTTCCAAGAACTCTATAGATGGCGTTGAACTTACTATGATAGTTGGTGCCAAAGCCAAAACGCTTGAAAAAAAAAACATTGTGTCACGTCACCTATTCTCGTTGACTGACACTTTCATTTGCTTACCCTTCCGAATATAACCTAGTTTTCTCGCGCTTTGTAAAATCAGTTTTTTTAGGTTCCGTTCCTTGCATTATCTTACTAACTTCTAGCGCCATCTATCCAGCGACTAGGGAAGAGCTAAAAAGAAAATCCCTCATTCCATCAAATCGTGAGATTTTGAAAGTAGAATGTATGATGTGAATTTATGCGTATTGCACCTTTATTTTCGAACAAGCATAGCATGACGTCGTGAAGGAAAATATTGGTTGTTGTCAGTCACCTACAACACCCCGGGGTTTGATTATACGTTACCCACTTTAATTACAAGTCAACATTCTCAATAATAACGTGTGCTCGTGAAGGGACGCTCGCTACACAATGCTGCTTTGCGGAACATACGAGTATGTTAGACCTAAATAGGAAACTCGTTTGCGTAAAGTTAACCAACATTTTACAGACTTATTCTATTATTCTACGTTCCAATACTTTTATTTATTTAACTTTTGACCATGTGCAAATACCTAAGCATTTTGAAACAAACACTTTAAACACAATAATTTAATATGAGCAAAATTAAATACTAGTCACAAACACTCGGTGTATCGGTTTCCCAGCCAACCATGTGGATATTACAATGCAACACACTTGGGTATATTGCAATATCCACATTGTCGCATCACTACTGGCGCGTCACATCCGGTGAGAGACAACATGGACGCTATCTGGCATCCGGTTGCGCTTTAACGATACTCTTTGACAAATTTCTACGACTGATCGACGGCGACGTGAGACGTGTGAAATTGATTTTTTTTTAATCTGGCTGGTTGTATTGGTAAAGGGAATTAAAAAGGTTTGTGTAGGTTCGTAATCCTCTAGTAGAGAAAGTACATTTTGAAACAAGTGTGGAAACTTTGATAATGCAGTCGAGGCGGAAAGCACGTACGAGCCGCAGGCAAGGTGTTTATGGAGCTTCAAAAAAAAGTAGAAAACCAATGAACCTAATTAACTTGTGTTTGGAATATACACAAATGCATCAATGACAATAATACACCCAACCTCAAAACATTTGTTCTAAACCATTAACAGGCACTTTTAATTGACTGCTCACACAACTTATTGTTATTTCCTACTTTTATTTTAATGAACTTTTCACGTGGCAAGCCACAAAAACGAAGTGGAGGATAAAGTTTCACCGATCGTCAACCGACCGAGAGTGCTGTGGTTACGTCTGGATTTTACAATTTAAATCGAAAACATAACATAACACACCTATAATCCCCGAAGGGTAGGCAGAGGTGTACCTATCAGCACACCCATATTTTGCCAGTTATTTTTTAAGTCCCATTTAATACAGGGCGAGCCTATTGCCATCAACTGGGCACAAATCCAGACTCCGTGGCTGCTAATGAGAAATTCCTGATGGAAAAACCCAATAGCACTTTTCCCGATCCGGGAACCGAACCCAGGACCTTATGCTCAGCAGTTGCGCTTGCGACCGTGACCAACGAGGTAGTCTTTCATTTCATTCTTTTTTTAGGGTTCCGTACCCAAAGGGTAAAAACGGAACCCTATTACTGACTTCGCTGTCTGTCCGTCTGTCCGTCTGTCTGTCACCAGGCTGTATCTCATGAACCGTGACAGCTAGACAGTTGAAATTTTCACAGATGATGTATTTCTGTTGCCGCTATAACAACAAATACTAAAAACAGAATGAAATTAATATTTAAGGGGTGCTCCCATACAACAAACGTGATTTTTTTGCCGTTTTGTCTAATGTATAGATAATGGTACGGAACCCTTCGTGCGCGAGTCCGACTCGCACTTGGCCGGTTTTTTTTATGGGACAAGCCCGCCACACTATTCCCAAACCACTGTAACTCCTGCAAGCCAGAATCAACAGTGGCGACTACCAGAATAGCGCCGAGACAAAGAAGCTCGATGAAGTCCCAGAGAATTAATTTAACTGTCTTGGATCCCGCAACGAAATTAATCAGAAAAGTATAGCGGAGGAGTAGGAAAAAACCATAATTTCCACTTCCCTCCATATCAGCAGGAGACAGAACGACACAAGGACAATAGGCGCAAAGGGACGTTTACAACTGGGATAGGCCCAGCACCATGGATAAATTTTAACGTTAATGGGTCCTAAGTTCAGACCTTTTATGAAAACATTCAAATGAACATAGAATTTCTTAGAAAACTAAACAGGAAGATAGTAAAGTAAGCACAAGTAAACCAATCCCTAAATCTAATAAACCCTCGAGGGTAGATAAACTACCAGCAACTTTATCCTATAAAGGTTTGGTAAACTAATAAAATCATTAAGGTAACATCAAAGGACCATTGAGATTCAGGGAAATAGTTGATCGTCTTAGTTAGAAGATAAATGAGTACTAGCCAGTCAAACGGGATGCTTGAACACGCTTATCTTGGTAACAGAGCATTTATTTTTCATTATGTATTCTATGATCTTTAGGTTAAGCCGCGTTTGCCTAGGTTGGTCTGAGGATGGGTGACCACCCATTATATACTGAGTTTCCTCCGTGCCTCGGAAAGCTAGTAAGCAGTTGGTCCCGGCTTTCAATTGTAGATCTATGACTTACAGTCGTTACAGGTAGTTAGTAGGCCAAAAAAAGTCTCAAAACCAGTCATACCAAGGGGTATTGTCCAGTGCTAACTGGGTTGTGGAGGTCAGATCGGTCGCTCCATTTAAAATACTGGTATTCGGCTGCATCCAAAAAAGTAAAGTGCTCGATGTATTGAGTGTATGATATACTTAATGTTTGGTTTATAAACCATTCGATATTATGAACGTTCGCGTATATCGTTCGATTCATAGTTGTCGATCAATTGATATTCGATTATTTGGCATTCGATATGGCATAGTGCACCCCTGTTAGACTGGTAGTGACCTTCAACATAGTTGGGAAAAGGCTAGGCAAATGATAATATTATGTATTTTATGATTTCGTCTTTTGGTAAAAGACAGAATACTGTTAAAAATAACGTCATTAACTGATACTGAAGACTGCATTCTATAGTTGACCGGTGCAGGAGGAGTGCTCAGTCAATATCTGCCTAACCTTTTCCAAACTACATTGGGGTCGGCTTCCAGTTTAACCGGTTGCAGCTAAATACCGGTATTTTCTAAGGAGCGCCTGCCTATCTGAGCTCCACAACCCAGTTAGTACTGAACTATGCGATACCCCATGGTAAGACTGGTTGTCAGACTTTCGGGCCACTGACTACCTGTAGCGACTGTCAAAGATCTACAAATAACAGCCTGGTTCCGAGGGACGGAGGAAACTCGTTTGTTCAATCTACAATCGATAACATTTCATCATTTCAGCCGAAAGACGCTGCTGGACATATAGGCCTCCCCCAAATGTCACTACATTGACCGATTCCGTGCGTCTTGCATCCAGCGGATTCCCGCAACCTTTTACCAGGTCATCGGTCCACTTATTGGAATAAAATAAGGTTTATTTGACTATAATACGGTATAAAAGATGCTATTAACACCGCTCTCACGGCATCTCACAACAGATAGATCTTCTGCAACGAGTAGTTACTTTAGGCACTGTATCAGTTAAGTTTAGTTATGTTAGCTGTTGACAACATTACAGGCCTATTGTAATGTAATCCAAGAAGTTATTTTCGCGTTTCGCATTCATGAAGAAAGCTGTAAAGTACTCCAACTGTCGCATAAAAAAGGCAACCACGATTACGAAGAATCCTTGATTTATCATGAAATAACTGACGCCAACAGATAAGACAAAACATTATTATGATGTGGATTTTCTGCCGCAGTAACTCAGAGAGCCTCAAGCAACACATTTTGACGGTTTATGTCTCAAAGATGGCGTCGATGTAATGCCGTTAAATTGCGGCGCCTACAGTGCGTGGCGGAATTGCATGATCCGCGATAATAATAATTGAACGACTTAGATTACGATGTGTTCACGCATCATACGCGTGGACAGGAGAGGCGCGGGGGGTGACGCGTGGGCGGAGGGGTCTCACAGCTGATGGGATCCGCCATCTTTGGGAGTCCACCATATTGAATTTAGAATGACGCCATTTAGTCGCCACGCATTGTCATTCAAACTAAATACGTGTGCACAATTTCAGCTCAATCGGAAACCAGAAAGTAGGTCAAATTTAACTTCGAAGATTTTGTTACATAATTAGGTTACTGGTGAACCTAATAGAAGCGTGTTAAAAAGTCCCGGCAATGGCCTGCGATAAGTCGAGAAACGCCAATTGATTGCAAAAACTCCAATAATTTTGTGGACATGAGTCAAATTTCTATAGAGTAAGATCACAGGGTCACCAGATATTTATTATTTGCTCATTAACAAAATGAGTGATATCGACTAGTGTTAGTATGCACTGTAAACGTATGGATAGCTGCTAACTTGAGCCCACGGCCAATGTTTCAAGTTGCGTAAAAATAATACTTTTTTTTTAAGCCGGAGTGCTGTGTTTATTATTATGTTGCAGAAAATATTGTTACAATTTAATAATTAACACTGCCAGACGGAAATTTCTGCCAGACGCTTTAAAGCTTGAAAAAGAAACCGTGAAACCCAATATTGAAAAATTGGCCGTCGCGGTGTCGTGTCGGCACAAGTTAGCAGGTACAGACGTTCACAGTACATACTCACAACAACAGCCCTTATTGTCCACTGCTGGACATAAGCCTCTCCCATGATGGGATGAATTTGCCGTAATCTCCACGCTTGGCAGGCGGATTGGAGATCACAGTGATGAAAGACTAACCGAAAACGCTGCTGCCTATTCTCTGGTCTACGGAGGCGCAAGGTGTTCTGCCTCAGACATTTTATACGACACCCGTACCACACGGCTTACAGAACATACTATTACTACTCGATGCGAAACATTTGTTAATGAGAAAATAAGTAATATCGGGTGGCCCTGGGATCTTGGAACACAGAAATTTTACCCACAATTATTTTTCTAAAAACAAATCCGGTTAATTATTCCTTAGGGCGTTTTCTGAACACGTGGATAATTAAGTTTGATGGATCACGAATCCCTTTGAGATAAAAAAAATCCAATAACAATTCAAACTATCACAGACTACGAAAAAATATCTAAAACGGAAAGTTCAGCAGCCAATTAAAGCTGCGGAAAAACTTGTGCTCTCCGCCAATAACAAACAATAGAGGACCGACTATAACGAGCGCACACACCCGCTATCTATTGTGAACCCAACTTTGTGTAGCAATTAACACCACCCGTATTGTTTTTATCGCGGTCATTTTCTACGGATACTTTTGTGCGTAGCTTACATTTACGTAGACAATTTTAAGTAAGTTCACTTGGATAAAGCTATAGGGTTGTTGGCATGTGCAATTTAAGTCACAGGAGGCTTTATTACATCTACAGGGAGTAAAAGACCTCATCAAGAAGCCGTCAACCATGCATTCTGTACATCAAACTAAGTAACTTTACACAAAAATGGAAACTTGTACTTTTTTTTTTTGTGAAAGATCATGTTTTGTGGTTGAACTCAATGTAACGCACTCAAAACATTGTGCTGATGGATGGATTGAATAGTACGGGGGTCGTTGAGGTGTTTAAAGTAAAAATCTTACATTAAAAACTTGTATTTTAAAAAAACTTGTCAAAAAGTTGGAACTTTGACCCCTAATATCTCCGTAACTAGAAGGTTCGCAGGTATGGTGTAGGACAAAAAAATGATCGCAATGGTGAAGAGAACAAGTGCCTTTTGGCTTTGTTAAGAGGTGTTTTACACCCTTTATACTTAGACAATTTTAAGTAAGTTCACTTGGATAAAGTTATAGGGTTGTTGCAATGTGCAGATAAAGACACAGGGCTTTAGAACATAAGTTATAAGTAGTTAACACATAACTATTACTACGGTTACTAAAGTTCGAGTGAATCGGTTTCATCTAGGTAAGCGTGCTCCACCCTAGGCCACGTCATGTCCTCAGACGAGTTGTGGCCAAACACAAGCCTATTTAGTATTTAAAAAAAACATACCTAGTCGGCAAAACGACCATAAAAAGGCGGGGAAAGATTGGTGCCTCAATACATTGCATTGTTGGAATTTCAACTCTAGAAGCTGAGCCCAGCGTTTAAATTACAGTGTTGGTGAATGCGGTCATTAATGTTAAATGCGTTTTCCCCAAACTTGGGAGATGCTATGTTCAACCTTTAACTATGAACGGTAAATGGCTGAGTTGAGTGAATTTATCGGCAAACTATGGATTGCTGTAAAAGTGTACATTAAAAGTATAGGAAAACATTTTACCAAATTACGATTCAGTACATTCCTCAAAATTGCAATTTTTGGTCGGGTAATAAAAAAAGTACATTATTCCATTCACAAGAGCAATAATTATAATATCACAAAGTCGGTGAAAAATGAATAGAACCATTGAAACATTTACCCGTACATCGTGTGTTTTATGATTTCTTTCACACGCTAGACGCAGTAGACACCATTTTATCCGCTTGCAAATCTATTTTCTCAAACATGCTTGGAAATTTGAGCATTATTTTGACAACCTTCTTCGAGATGAATCGAAATTGCTGTACTGGCCAGATCATGATACATGCGACCAACGGCCGGAAAAAGTTGTATGAAAATCCATATCTGTCGTGTTTAGCGGCAAAATAAATTACATAGTAAACTCGTATCATTCCGACGTGTTATTTAAAAATGGAACGATCTGTAACATGGCAACCAAGGAAGTTACTTATCAAAGGTTTTATTTAAATTTTGAATTGGCTTGCAAAAGAAGCGGTTTATTGAAAAAAAAAACAAAAACAAATTAACTCTGCAACGCGAGAGTTTTAATTTCCTCGTCTTTTGAGAAAAGTACACTGAAGCCTTGGCCACAACTAGGCATTGATGACTTACGTATGTGTTACACGTTTTTTACACGTCCGTCCATCAATGTTGTCGATTCTGTTGTGCACAAACTAAACTTAATTTAGGATATTGTTATCTTTTTCTCATTAATAAAACGAGAAAGAGACGTACGTAATTAAGAGCTGTCAAATTTAATTGGAACTAATATTTCTATACAAATGAAGGGTGAACGTAAAAACATGTCGACTAAAAACACCACAGAACAGAAAAAACAGTAGAAGTCGTATGTGGGCGGGGCACGCGTACCCCGAGCTTTGCGCTGTTCCGCAAAGTGTTTCCCCCACGCACACGCCACGCACATCAGTCTAGATACAAGCGTCACAGTGACAATAACTTCTACGAAACTTAACTTTACTTTAAAAAAAATACTAAAATGCCTTATTGTGCTGTTCTAGAATGTAAAAACGATAGCAGAAATAAAAATATATCAAATGGTGGTATATCATACCATCGGTGAGTCTTAATTTGCTTTTTTTCGATTAAAATTTGAAAAACATTATTTTATTAGACAAGACAAGTACAAATAGACTTTATTGTTTACACTGTAGGGTCTACTTTCTTTTAACTCAAACATATGATTCCAACTACGCACATGTCACAGTCCGCTACTCAATTAGAGATTGACGTTATCAATAATGAGTTATCGATATTTTAAACTTCAATGTTCTATGATGTATCGGCGAAATATTAACCCTGTGTGCGTTTTTTTTATGATTCCGAATTAGTAATAGGTAGTACGTCATATTTCCATAAATTGTTCCAACCTTTTTTTTTAATTTTCCTTATCAGGTTTGAAATAAGTTTAATACATGGATATGGGGAATCTATTCGTAATATTCAAATTGAGAAAAGATTTATCTCATTTTGATTATGGAGATCATTCACTTTGTGAATAATACAAGATTCACTTTGTGAATGATCTCCTTAGGTCATTCACAAAGTCTCGAGTCGATCAAGTCAAGTCGGGAGTCGCAGGGCGATTTCCGGTCACCGTAGGCGCGGGCCTGTGAACGGCGAGCGATGATGGGTGGCTCGCCGTCAGATAGGGACCAGGCCCGTGTTAGTTTAATAAGTGGCCTATGTGTTAGTCTGAAATTTCATCAAAGTTCGCTAAGGAGTTCGTCGAGCTAAAAACTTAAAACGAGGGTAGCTGCCGGCGAAATGGCAGGGTTTCATGTCAATAGAAAGTAGGTACTAGGTACTCGTTAGTAACAAATCATGTACTTTGTTCTGTTACCTCTCTATCAAATAGTATAATTTTCGAAATCAATCAGTTGCTTCACATGACAATATTAACATAACAATACATTTTTAGGGTTCCGTACCCAAAGCGTAAAAACGGAACCCTATTACTAAGACTTCGCTATCTGTCCGTCTGTCTGTCACCCGGCTGTATCTCATGAACCGTGACAGCTAGACAGTTGAAATTTTCACAGATGATGTATTTCTGTTGCCGCTATAACAACAAATACTAAAAACAGAATAAAATTATTTCAAATAATGGTACGGAACCCTTCGTGCGCGAGTCCGACTCGCACTTGGCCGGTTTTTTAATTATTCTTTCTATAAATCATAAGCATGATTATAAATGTATAACACTTGATTTCAAACATATGTAAGTATTTCATTCATTTTGAAATAAAAAAAAAAAATTATCGACTCGTAATATATTTGAAAATAAAACGCAATGTCGATAAAAAGGCAACGACAGTGGTACAACCCTAGAAAAGGACGAATAGCACAAAAATAGTAATGAGCTCGTTACGGAAATATCAATCTTATTACAAAAGTAATAAAGGTTTGCTAGATGCATTTAGTGTAGTGACATCTAGCGGCGAGTAGCAGAACTTGCTCGTGAAACTATTCCCTAAGAGCTAATACGTAAACAGAGTAGATACTAATCCACTCTATTAGCATGTAATTATGGTTTATTTTCAAATAAACGAAGACTAATATATTACTTACTTTCATTTAACATTAAATTACCAATCACAGCACGCTTTTCTTAGTGTTACGAAATACAATTAACCTGTTTATGTGTTAGTTTGGGGTACGCTGGTTCCGATACTAATAAAGCGCTATGCGAATTCTACTGTTTTTTCTGTTTTGTGAAAAACACGGTGAAGCGCAAGGCATAAACTAGTTTGACATCTCTAACTTATTTCATAGCTATAGCCGTCCTTTTCTCGCACTGCCTTTTAGTAAAAGATAGCAATAGCCTAAATTAGTTTTAGTTTGTGCACAACAGAATCGACACCAATGCCTCTGTTGGTGGCCGCTGCAGTAATATACGGTTGAAAAAGCTATTTGGTTTACATAATTATTACAATGTAATTTGTGAGTTAGACTGTAATCCAAATAGCTTGTTCGACCGTAATACATCCGTAGTCGGACATAACAATTTTGTTACAATCAACATCAACATCATCATTCTCTTACCCTTATCTCAATTAATTTGAGGTCTTCATACTTCTCTGTATGGTGTACTGTATGGTGTCGGACGTAAAGAATACCACCATCAGTGGGCCCTATCAGAAAACCAGCGCTGCGGTATTTGTTTTCATTTATCGCAGCATCATGCTGAGATAGGAGCCTTTTTGGCCTCGCACAGGTTTTCTTTTTGATTTAGTTTTAGATTCTTTTTATTGTTTAGTTTTAGATTCTTTATTTTTGTTTTTTTTTTTTTAAATATTATTTTTGTATTTCCTGTGCTTGTCCAAAATAAATATTTTTCTTTCTATTTTTCTTTCTTTCTATCACTTATCGTATGTGAACGACGTAAAATAGTTACGATTATGCAAACAGCATTATGTGACTTTCGTGTCGCATGTTAGATTATGTACCTAGCCAGTGGTTAGGCTGGGGCAAAACACAAGCGGTAGCGATTTTCTTTATTTAGATATCTATACACGTATTTTCACGTACACATTCTGTTACGGCGAAATAAAAGATGGTTAGCGTATAGCCAACCGTGCAAGCCATGTGGTATCCGGCAGAGTAGAATAGAACCAACCCATTACACTCACGGGCGTCGTATAAGGCGACTAATGTCCGAAGCAGAACACCTTGCGCCTTCGTAGACCAGAGAATGGGCAGCAGCGTTTTCTGTTAGTCTTTCATCACTGCGATTTACAATTCGCCTGCCAAGCGTGGAGATTACGGCAAATTCCTCCCATCATGGGAGAGGCTTATGTCCAGCAGTGGACGTTATGGGCTGATGTAGTAGTGTAGTAGCGTATAGCTATCGGATCGTATTCCATCCTTACGGTTTACAGGGTGGTAAGGTCATCGACTTTTTTCAATTAGCGATGAGACAAGTCTAGGAATAATAATATAATTACTAGGAATAATAATATAATTACTTGTTAATAATTTGTCCGTCAATATCTCTCTCTGCGACCCTGTCTCAATTGTTTTTAGTCTTCCACTCAGATTTGGTTTCCGTCTTTACGGTTTACAGGGTAGAAGGGTCATCGACGTTTTTTCAATTAGCGATGATACAAGTCTAGGAATAATAAGTACTAAATACGTGTTAAACATAGTTTGTCTACCAGTCAGATTTTTTTTCTCCAGATTAATGCCCCTTATAGACGTACTTTTCAGAAAGGCAAAATTAAAACTAGACAAAAGAATAATGGAGATATTTATATCCATGCAAAGCTTCAATCTCAAGTGAAACCTTCAAGTAAGCAAGTAAGCCAAGTGATAATCAACCTCATTTCTAGTTCAATATACATTTTAAGGATGCTTGAGTAGCAAAATCTTCGCCCATAGCCATCATAAAGTCGCAATGAGTGCCACAGTAGACTTTAAAAGTCATAAATTACAACTTACGAGCGAAGATAACGCGTTTTATTACTTTGTACTTTTTTTTTTGCTTTCATTACCAAATCCTTGGAAATAAAATACAGTTAAATTGTTGCGATTGTTTATTTTTAGAATTGAAGATATGTATGACAGTTAAACAACGGTATCTTCTGCCAACTATTTGCTATATTTTATTGGGTATTTTTTAATTTTAATTGCATTTTCTACCTAGCAAAATTAGTATGAGTAAGTAGTAGCAGTAGTATTTAGTAGTATTTATTGAAAAAATTAAGAGGACAATCCTTGTTAATCAAGGTGGCTTTCGTTTTCGAACACTCAAATATTCACTGTTATTTGCCAAAAAGCAGGGGCCCTACTCTCTAACGTCCGTACGTTAGAGAGTAGGGCCCCTGCTTTTTGGCCTGGACCAATTTCGTTTCTTTTCTCTGTTTAATTTTTATTAGTGTACTGATAATTTCACCGTTTTATTTTATTTTATGTGTATTGTCCTGTACGGGCTAATAAATGCTTTTTTTTATTTTCTTTGTCCGTTATTGTCTTTCTTGTACCACAACCAAAATATTTGTATTCCGCAACTTCTGCTTCAATGGCAATAACAAAGTGAAAGTCTGAATATTGACTCTCGCAAAATTGTCTCCGCTGAAATTGATGCCCAACTGTTTTTACTACTAAAATTGGCAATAAATAATTTTCATTAAAAAAAAACGGCCAAGTGCGAGTCGGACTCGCGCACGAAGGATTCCGTACCATTATCAAAAAATCACGTTTGTTGTATGGGAGCCCCACATAAATAACAATTTTATTATGTTTTAAGTATTTGTTGTTATAGCGGCAACATCTGTGAAAATTTCAATTGTCTAGTTATCTCGGTTCATGAGATACAGCCTGGTGACAGACAGACAGACGGACAGTGGATTTTTAGTAATAGGGGCCGTTTTTACCCTTTGGGTGTGGAATCCATCCATCAGCGCAATGTTTTGAGTGCGTTACATTGAGTTCTACCAAAAAACATGATTTTTCACCCCAAAAAAATGTCGTTTCCCAGCAATAATTTTTGGGTAAAGTTACTTAGTTTGATGTACAGTATGCTTGGTTGACGGCTTCGTGATGAGGTCTTATACACCCTGTATAGCCGACTGCCTGTCGTTGGCTTCGTTTAAATCCTGGAAGGTGCAGGTGACTGGGCAGGATGGGTTGAAAGGAGGTGGAGCCTTTCCTGCAGAGAGGCTCCACACCAGCATTGTATGTGAGACCGGTTGATGATACCCCATTTGGGCAGTTTATTTCTACAGCGGTCAACCTGGGCCCGCAAACGGTTAAAAGATGTCCAGATTGGCCACTGCAGTTCCTGTCCAGGAGGAAGATGTTCTGCTGGATTGATGAAGGGAGGAGGAGTGGGATGTCTGTTTCTTCACAATTCACATCTTTCATCGTCAGATGGAATTAACACTTCAATACCCGCAATTACAGACACAATTAAAATAACAATGCACTGTGCCTCTGGAGGCACGGCCGGGAGCATACAGGTTAATATTATCAATGTAATACACCTACTCTATACTAATTCCACATGTTTTGTCAGCCATTTTATTAAACTGACAGTTATAATATAAATCATCATCTGCCTAGCCTTTTCCCAACTATGTTGGAGTCGGCTTCCAGTCTAACCGCGGATGCAGCTGAATACCAGAATTTTACATGGAGCCACTGCCTAGCTGGCCTCCACAACCCAGTTAGTCTGTGTAATACGATACCCCTTGGTAAGACTGGTTGTCAGACTTTTTTGGGCCACTCAATACCAGTAACGACTGTAGTTGTTTAAGGACAATTTAAATTGGTGGTCCATTCTACTTAACAATTAATTTCCTAAAACTTTAGCAGATTGTGGGACTCACAATTCTTCCAGTTTGCCAAAGTTTATGTGAACTTTTAAGAAAACGATCGGTTTACGGGCGAAGATTTTCACAAGAATGCCAGCTTCGCTAGAAGTTTTAGCAACTTCACTGTTTTCAAGATCTTAGCAAACTTACAAACTCATAGTTTTAAAGATTGCAGCATTTTGCACGCAGATGTAAATAGCTGAGGATCGAACTAGAAACTTAGCAACTACTTCTAACTTGGAACTTGTTAGGAAAAAGTCGTCGAAGTTAAAACTTATACCTTGTTAAGGCAATGAGAATAAAGTCGTGTTTGCTACGCTCTTAGTGTTAATTCTATGTTTTCCATTTTCTTTGTTCGATCTTACCTTTCGCGCGAGTGTTTAGTGATTTAAAAGTGCAAGCAAAAGACTATTCGACTGACTTCTTTATTTAAAATGCATGACTTAGTGCACGCTAAGAACATCAACATTATATGAATAAAGTACTTAACGTAAACCATTAAGGTACGTAATTTCCTAAACCAGTGACAATCGATTTCAAAACGTTTTGTATTTCTACAACTTTTATGCTCGAGGCTAAATAATAACAGCCACACGGGTCAATCTTAAAGGTTAAGCCGCGTTTGCCAAGGTCAGTCCGTGGATTGGTGACCATCATAACATTCCGAGTTTCCTCCGTCCCTCGAAAATCATGTTAAGCCGTTGATCCCTGCAGTCAATTATAGATCTTTGACAGTCGTTACAGGTAGTCAGTGGACCGAAAGTTTAACAGCCAGTCTTACCAAGGTGTAGCGCATTACTCGGTACTAACTGGGTTGTGTAGGTCAGATAGGCAGTCATTCAATGGCGCTAGCCTGACCGAAGGTCTAGTGGGAATAAAAATTCCCATTAGTTCTACCGTAAAATTGTGTAAAGGAACAGTATATAGAACTAATGGGACTTTTTGTTCCCACTAGTTCCACAATTTAGTACTACCTGAAATCGTAGGACTAGTGGGAAAAGAAAATCCCACTAGTTCTACCGTAGAACTGTGTAGTAGAACTAGTGGGAATGATCCCGATTTGCGGTCTCCTCTCAAGAACACGTCTACCCCAACGGTCATCGGTTCTACGGCTAATATGCCCAGACCAACACAGAGCCAGTGCCAGATAATATATGGAAAAATAATTCTTCTCTCACAAATATTAACCAAACAGCGAAAGAAAAATCTTCTCTTGTAACTGGTTATAGGTCACTTTAGTTACCAAAGTGGACGAAGGGATTTCAGTTCACTTATTCTGTGAGCTATGTCAACAACACATAATTCTTTTTAGTGTCTTTAACCACACGAAATAGAAAGACCAATTAAACTTAACAAACTTAACAGATTATCTAACCACGTTCAAAAGTTGTCAGGGTCATAATTTTATTGCTATGGAATTCTGAACGCTGTTTAGGGCTGATGGTGTTCCGTTTCAGTGGTTAAATCCGCTCTTAGATAGCAATTTTACTCACAAATTGCATATATTACAATCGTAGTTCCAAAAATATCTTCGATTTAGAACAAATAGCTCCAATTTCACTGAATTTTCATTAGTTTGATTCACTGAACCTCCGTAATATATTCAATTTCTGCCGCCACTTGGAATCGAACACAGAAAATTCATGAAATTTTAATATCAATTTCAACGGCATATGGGCTCTTTTTTTTTAATAAAGCCTTTTTTTGCCTGTCTGTTTGTATGATCACCTATTCTTCTACTTACTACGCAACAGGTTACGATCATTGAGCGATTACTACTACGTATAGAGAAGACAGCGCGAATAAAATCTGATCACAGTGCGGGGCGCGCGGGGGGCGGCTAACACCGTATAGGTGCTCTGTGGCGAGCAAGCGACTGAGTAAACTGCAGCCAGCCGACAGCAGTTGAACGGAGCACAGATTTTGTTTCCGGTGTCTTCTCTATATACGTAGTAGTAATAGCTATTGAGCTACGATGATGAGCTACGAGAGGTTACGATGCGATTTTCATAAAATTAAAGAGTGTTTATTACAGAAGACTAATGTGTACCATAATGTCCGTGCCAGACAAGCCCAAGCCCAACAAGCCCTCCACACAACTCCACATCGGTCTCCACCGGCGGTTTACAACAGTGCGTGCTGTTGTAAAACACCGGTGGAGACCGATATGGAAGTGTGTGCTTGTTTACAACAGTCTGGCCCACATTTAACTGCTAAACGTACATTTATTGACATAGAGTTCTTATTTCCAAACTACCAATAGATCTTACTTCTAATAGATAGTACGCGTAGCAAAAGACAAAGAAAGACGGTAGACAGATTTGTCTGCACCTAACAATTTGTTTTCCATCCACCCACATTCTATAATCATCCCGCGATCATGGCGCTTCCAACAGCTTCGAAATATCGGGAGCTCAAAATAATCAATAATTAAACATCGGAAGATATCCCGTAAGTGACAGTTTAGGTTTAGATCTAAAATAATAATAAAATATGTACAAGTATCAAAATAAAAAAAATAAGTACAGGTCGTCAAAAAATCATCCACATCGTTGTCAATGGGGACAGTGCCGAGAAGGCTGGCAGTATTGCCACGTTGGATGGCAATGCAGGTTCTTTGGCCAAAAAGAAGGCCAGCCTTGATATTTTTTCAAGTCGCAACACATGCGAAGCAAGCGTTGGTCGCTAGTTTGGAGTATGGACGTTGTCCTTCATTTAATTAGATCAAGAAATAAATAATGATATTAGAAACTTAATGAAACACGAGCATCCCATTACACGTTATTACTTGGGTCCAACGAATTTGTAGAGCTGCCCTACAAATCAGATGAGAGGTTTGCTCAAGTGAATTACAAGATTTAATATGTAGGTCATTTCAGAAATACGTAGGTAAACCATTTTATAAGAGGTTTACATAACAATTAACAGATACGGCTTGTCATATCTTTTCGAGATTTTTTTCCAAACTAAACTTATTAATAATGTCATTGAAATACAATGTACAGCCTGAAGAGTTGGGTTTAGTAGCATGACATTTTTCACGAAACCTTTTACAATGTAATGCAATATATTTAGTGTTATTATCCGTCATCGTTTTCTCAACTATGTTGAAGTTGGCTTCCAGTTTTACCGGGTGCAGCTGAATACTAGTATTTTACATGGAGCAACTCCCTATCTGAGCTCCACAACCCAGTAAGTACTGGGTAATATGATACCCCTTAGTAAGACTGGTTGTCTGACTTTCAATCTGTGACTACCTGCAAACCTTACGCGTAACGTGATTCACCCTACCGCGGGACATGCTCAGGAGTTTGACTCTCACGAATGAGCCAGCTGTACCACTTCCAGCGCGCTTGCTGCATTTGCATATTTTTGCGAGCGAGAGGTGCTGCATACTGCATCCGCTTACGTTCATGAAGTCGTCAACCAGGCATTCTATATACATCAAACTAAGTAACCCTACGCGAAAATTATTGCTGGGACACGATTTTTTTAATGTGATGAAAAATCACGTTTTACGGTAAAACTCAATGTAATACTCTGAAACATTGTGCTGTTAGATGCATTTAATAGTACACGGGGGTCATGAAGGTATTTAAAATAAAGTTATGTTTAAAAATCATGGAGGTATTTAAAAAAAAGTTATAATTTTAAAAACTAGTATTCTAAAAATAGGTTGCGAAAACGTTGGGAGTTTGTTCATCAATATCTCCGTAACTAAAAGGTTCCCACGTGTGTTTCAGAAGAAAAAAAAATATCGCAATGACGAGGAGAACAGTGCCTTTCGGCTTTGTTAAGGGGTTATTTAATTTTACACCCCTTATTAGCGGAATTAGCACTAAATATTTTGCGTAACATTGTATCTCCGCAAAGTACTGCCTCAATTTATAACTTTCACAACTACATCCAAAGGTTTCCTAGAAGTCAAGTAAGAAAGTTTGTGAATAATTTAATCAAATTTCCCGATGCCTCGTGCCCGTTAGAATTTTTCTTGGCATTTTTATGGCTTGTTCGAAACGAAACCACAAAAAATAAGTATACAAAAAAAATGGAAAAAATCTTTTTTCGTTTCGTAGTTTTTGCTTTCGTCAACAAACCTTTTGTGTTTCGTGGAACAAAAGCACCTGAACTTAGCTGTAGTATGGTAATAGTGACGGCAAAGCTTGGTAAGGCTTATTTTGATCACGATGCTCATTTCCTTTGGAAAAGCATGGATTGGTGGTGTTGCTTCATCAGCTTTGTCGAAGACACGGCTTTTAAATATCATCCTTCATGCTAAATATCAGCCTTTAGAACCACGTCGAGCTACCAAAACCCATGCAATAAATAATGGATGTAAAATACGATCATTCTCAGAAGATCCATTGGCCAGATCCATGATGGATCTAGTGAGAATTGTTTTTCTCAATGGATCCTGATTTCAAGAAATGGATCTACTGAGAAGAATCATTCGCAGAAGATCCATTGGCCAGATCCATGATGGTTCTAGGGAGAATTGTTTTTCTCATTGGATCCTGATTTTAAGAAATGGATCTACTAAAATCGATACGGGTTTAACGAAGCCGAGGGGCACTTGTTCTCCCTGCCATTGCGGTATTTTTTTTGCTCTAGACCATGCCGAGGAACCTTCTGGTTACGGAGATATTGGAGGTCAAAGTTGCAGTATACATGTTTTCTCAAACAAATAAAAATAGGCGAGTTGCTAGAAAAAGAAACATTTTTTTAAACATGAAATTATTCTTGACCTCAATCTAGTCCTGCGGACAGAGGTGAGGTCAACGGTGGAACGAGCTGAGCCAAAAGAAGCCTATTAACTCTTGACTTAAATAGATTGAGGTCTTTGTTAAAGTCATAAACCTGTTTTACCGTACTAATATGCTTTTTATCTATGTAAAAAAATCATCAGAAAATCAGTATTTCAACAACTGGAAATAGCAGTGACATCGAATCTCGGAGAGGCCTATTTTAATCACGTGGCTGATTTCCATTGGGACTACAGCCATGGATACTGCGCAATGACATTGTGGTCTTGTGGTTGGCAAAGCGTACAGCCTACATTGTCGAGGTTAGTAGGTATTATCAGCTATTATTAGTGACTTTGAGGAGCTCGTGGGTAAATAATAACAGCCGCTAGGATCGATCTTTAGGTTAAGCCTTGCTTGCCTAGGTTGGTATGTCGATGGGTGGGTGGATGGGTTACATAGGTACCAAGTTTCCTCCATGCATTGGAAAGCACGTCAAACAGCGGCTGTCATTTGTAGATCAGGTCAAGTGGTGAGTGCCCCAAAAAGTCTGACAACCAGTCTTACCAAGGATTATCGTATTACCCAATGCTAACTGGGTTGTGGAGGTCAGATAAGCAGTCACTCCATGTAAAATACTGGCATCCAGCTGCATCCGGTTAGACTGGAAGCCGATATAGTTGGTAAAAAGCTAAGTAGATGAAGACTGATGACTTGTATTTGGGTAAAGCTTTATTACTATGCTATATATACAGGGTGGAATTTTGTAATGCCACCTGGAGGGAAAGTACTCTTAATACCGGAGATACCAAATTTTACTCAAAGGAAACATTCCTTCATTTTTAAAAAGAAATTAATCTGCATTCAAAGATTTTGAAAATTCGCGTGCCACACTCGGGAATCGAACCGTCTAAATTCCAAAAAAATAACACCCTGTACTTTTATGGCACCAATCGATAGGGTCAATCATAAGGATCAAATCCCTCTAGCAAATACGATAAATTAAATGAAAGGGAAACTATGAAATCTTAACTTATAAATTCAATGGGATAAATTCAATAGGTACGATAAAGCACTTTAATAAAATGATGGACCTTTACAATTGAAGAGAATAAGATTGCAGAAGAAGATTGCAATTTGCATGTGTTTGTTTGTGCAAATTGCAATATTCCTATGTAAATAGTTCTTCGTCATTTTAATTAATAAATGTCGTCAAAAGAGAATTGTTTACTATGTTCGTAATTGGATGGACCTTTGACTAAAAGTGCTTCATCTTATCCCATTGAATTTATAACTTAAGATATCATGGTTTTCCTTTTATTTAATTCATCATGTTTTTTAGAGGGATTTTATCTTTATGATTGAACCTATCGCTTGGTGCCATAAAAGTACAGGGTGTTATTTTTTTTGGAGTTTAGACGGTTCGATTCCCGAGTGTGGCAAGCGAATTTTCAAAATCTTTGAATGCAGATTAATTTCTTTTTAAAAATGAAGGAATGTTTCCTTTGACTAAAATTTGCTATCTCCGGTATTAAGAGTACTTTCCCTCCAGGTGGCATTACAAAATTCCACCCTGTATATATGCTCTTTGTATTTCGGAGTCCTGATTCTAACAATCCAGAATCGATTAGCATTAAATCCTATTTGGGATTCCTAAATTCTGACTAGCGCTTGCAAGTAGGTATGGAGGTAGGTAAGGTGGGTAGGTAGGTTGTATTGCAAGTAAGTATGTATATTTAATGCTCAACCACGCCACATGAACACATCCAACTCTTGGAAAGACAGTAATAATTTGATGAAAAAAGCCGAACAACCCCATTAAAAAAGAACGAGCATTTAACAAGATTTAAGTACTGTCAGACTCTAATTAGTGCATCGAATTTACTACTACAGCTTTTAAATAAAATCGAAAGACAAATAAGTAATTGTGATAATGAATCCTTCTAATAAGTTAGTTTCTCTAAGATATATCGAGTGATCGTAATAAAAAATACAACAAAGACAATATAAATAGCTGTTTCGACGGCTCTAGAATGTTGCGAAGATAATAAGGACGATCTAATCAAGGTATTATTTATGAAAGAGCTAAGTAAGAAGGTCAATAACTGCACGACGTTATTAATTTGTATCAATAATGCAAACTGTTACTTCATTGAGGTCAAAGATCGCATCCTAAGCAAACCGATTGTCGCCCGAACGAGTGACCGTCGCATTGATTTTGATCAGTGGTTTCAAAGGGGCCTTCCAGTTTTCTGAACAAATTTGTCAAATATTTTCAGCGGGGTAAATCATCATCATCATCATCATCATCATCATCATCATCATCATCATCATCATCATCATCATTATCTTGCCCTTAACCCGATTAATTTGAGGTCGGCGCAGCATGTCTTCTTCATCCATACTTCTCCATTACTCATCATCTCATCAGACACCTCCTTTCTTGCCATATCACTCCTAATACAGTTTTTTCAGCGGCGTTTTTTAAATATAGTAACCTTGTCGGAAGCTTATTTAGTTCCCTTCAAAATGTTTGAGTTGAATGGTGCTGATCCATGCGTCATGTCCGTGAACGGGCGCTGTCAGTTGTGACTGGTCATCTCTTAGTTGCCATGGCTTATTTGAATGAATTATTTTGGTTTTCGATTTTTTTTTTGTGTTTTTACTGTGGACACTTTTAACGTGTACATCTTGCTACATTGTTCTCACATAATATACCATCTCAACATGAATGATGTAACCAAAATTTTGTAACAATATTCTGATTTAAAAGAGTGTCCATGGAGTTTCTTGCCCGTTCTTCTCCATAGAGATGTACGCTAGGGAGTGGGCAACTACTGTACTTTCACAGTTTTTATGTGTTGTGACTGTAGCTATATTTAATTTTCATCTTTGTTTCAACAATTCAAAAGTGCCTGTTACTGGCTTATTTGAAATAAATGCTTTGATTTTGATTTTTGAATTTGACTATTTTTCCGAGCCGTTTGAGGTTGAAACTCAAGAACCGTGGGGTCTGAAAGCTCACAGCCTTTTCAAGGAGATTTCAAAACGCTTAGTTGATACTTCCCATGACCCAATGGCTGGTTTTATCTTGGCCAAAGGCTTAGCGTTGCCATAAAACGTGGCAACTACCTTGGCCAAAAGCTTAGCGTTGCCATAAAACGTGGCAACGCCGCCAGTCTCTTAAGTACATTACCAGTTGACAGCGTTGAGGAGGAGTTTTAGGACTCTTTTTTTAAGTTTATTTTTAAAGTAGTTACTTTAGTTTTATAAAAGAATATTTTCTGAATAATTGAGTGAAAGTGTGATCGTGGCTCACGCGCAGTCGCGTGACCAATCATTTCTTCTTCTTCGTCATGCCGATTCGATTCGATTCTCATAGTTATCTAATTAAATTAGCGTTGGCCAGAACTCAGCCACGTCGATGGCAGTGGTTTAGTTACACAAAGAGCAGGTCAGAAAGTGATCCATGGTTTGGGATGCGGCTCCGCAATCGCACCCTGCTTTATCGAAAAAGCCCCAACCCCAGGAAAAGCAACCATGTTGTACCGGCAGCGGCCTACCTGGCCTCGCAGACGGGTTCCAGTTGGGCCATGGCAGTACGGAGTCAAACGTCAGGCTACTGCTAATAAATTGTCTTTTTTAAACTTTCACGATCAGAACACATTCTTAAACACATGTAAAAAACGGGTATTTATCGAGAATTTTACCTTTAATATAAGCCAGACGTTTCGACCGGATTGCATCAGCAGTGGTCGCGGGAAGGCTGAAGTATTGGAGGTACCGCCACAGCAAAGCGAAGATGTTTATTCACGGTGTTTCTTCGTTAAATGTCGTGCATGTGTTTTATACTGCTAATAAATGTGATACACGTCATTCCGTAAGTAAGTAGGTATTTTTCCTCCTTATTTCCCGATTCCAAATAATAAGAAAACTGTTTGTAATTAATTGTCAAGGGATGAAAGCAAAACATTGAAAACGGTAAAGAAAACCGTGCAATGCAGCCCTGAGGTCCCTGTGGTTTGAGCCAAATACTAGCGAATTTGTACACGTGTATGTTATTGTAAAGTTGGACTACAGAAGTTTCACTCAATGGGGAATATGCATAAATTTGCTTTTTTTTATTTCGATACGGAATGTTAAAGTATTATAAAAATAATGACAACAAGCGAAAACAAGACATAATCGGCTAAACAACACAAAAGTTATAAACATTTAAACGTTTGTTTCTATCTCTTTCTAGATAAACAGAATTTAGTATGGATTTTGTACGTCTCGTGTACGTGTTTGGAGCTCTCTGTCTAATCAGCAGTTTCAAATAACATAACAAAATGTATAACTTGGTAGTTTTTATAGATATTAAAAATTAATTTTGCTTTGCTATTTCTGATGTTAATACGCTTTGTTTAAAGTGATTACAAAAAACCGGCCAAGAGCGTGTCGAGCCACGTCTTAGGTCTCCCTCGACTCGACCTACTTCTGAATGGTTTAGAAAAAAATAACCACGAAGGGTATGGCGGGGTCTATTCGCTCGCTTCGCTCGCTCATTCGACCCCGCCATACCCTTCTAACCTAATCTATCCGTGTCGGGATGCCCCAAGTCGGTCTAGGCAAAACTAGTTTTTCATCAACCACCTCATTAAAATTTGGTGGTCATTATATTTTCCCCCCTATTATTTTGTATGGTACTATTATTCTTATATGTTATACATGCTAGGTGAAAATAAAGTTACGCAAAATTAATGTATAATTATAGTACTGATTATTATGAATAAAAAGAAATCTAAACAAAAAAGATATGACTTTGAATAATAGTGTAAAAAATGGTTATGTTGAGAAAATATAGGAAAACAAATAAAAGTATAATAGATGTTTATTGCTACTGACATTATGAAGTTGAATGCTTCGGAATTATGAACATTAGAGACAGAGTAGTTAGGAATTGTGATTGTTAGGATGAAAAATTTTAGGAAGAACATTTTCGGATTTCCAATTATCGGAGTTGAAAATTTAGGTGAACTTTGGCGCACCCAAAAATGCTTGCATATACGAATATACTACAAATTTAGTCCAGAAATTATTTTGTACAACTTTTTGTCTTTTTTGTACAAAAACTGTTGTTTCCATCAAGTTCAAAATAATTTTCCTAGAAAGTTCTTATAAAGTCCTACTTTTCAGATTTTTTTCATATTTTTTAAACATAATGGTTCAAAAGTTAGAGGGGGGGGGACATTGTTTTTACTTTTGGAGCGATTATTTCCAAAATTATTGACATTATCAAAAAATGATTTTAGGAAACCCCTATTCATTTTTAAATACCTTTCCAACAATATATCACACGTTAGGGTTGAAATTTAAAAAAAAAATCACTTCCCACTTTACATATAGGGGGGCTACCCTATTAAAACATTTTTTTTTCAATTTTTATTTTACCACTTTGTCGGCGTGATTGATATACATATTGGTACCAAATTTCAGCTTTCTAGTGCTAACGGTCACAGAGATTAAGCGAGGACGGACGGACAGACATGGCGAAACTATAAGGGTTCCTAGTTGACTACGGAACCCTAAAAAGATCATGCATATACCCTAATTGATAAAAACAATATATATGCACTATCTGCCTCATTGGGCGAGTGGTCGCAACTGCAAAGGAAGAGGTCCTGGGTTCGATTCCCGAGTCGGACAAAGTGTTATTGGGGTTTTTCATCAGGAATCTCTCGGTAGCAGTCCCGGAGTCTGGATATGTTCCCGGTTGATGGCAATAGGCTCGCTCCCTATTACATGGGACTTAAACATAAGTAGCGAAATGTGGGTATACTATTAGATTCACTTCTGCCTAAACCTTTGGGGCTTACAGGCGCTATGTTATGTATGTATGTACTACAATCTATGTGCTTGACTTAGTCGTAATTTATTTCATGACCAGTAACAGTAATAATTTCGATGCTTGCGGGAAACTCAAGTCTCTACATCCAAGATGCGTTTCTCGCCTCTCATATATTATGTATGGTAATAGCAAACTCTGACGTTACTGTTTATTCAACTCGATCCAGCTATTCATTGATTTCAAAGCAACTAAAAATCGAATAAGGCAATTAATTGAAAATAAATCGGGTTTTCAGGCCCAAAATAAAGTTTTTTTTAGTGATTGGTGTCTTGGAATTATTGTTTCATTGTGTCATCTACACCCGAGCCATGTGGTATCTGGCAGAGTAGAATAGAACCAACCCATTACACTCACGGGTGTCGTATAAGGCGACTAATGTCTGAGGCAGAACACCTTGCGCCTCCGTAGACCAGGGAATGGGCAGCAGCGTTTTCTGTTAGTCTTTCATCACTACTGCGATCTCCAATCCACCTGCCAAGCGTGGAGATTACGGCAAATTCTTCCCATCATGGGAGAGGCTTATGTCTAGCAGTGGACGTTATGGGCTGTTGTTGTTGTTGTTGTCATCTACACTCCCTCTCACTAGAGGAGGTTTGATCCCTATTCCCAGCCGTGGGAACATTTTAAGCTGATTATACGAGTTAATGCAATGAAAGGATTTAAACTACCATTACACTGAAAACGGGATATTTACCATGTTTACTATTCATTTTGAGTTCCCGATATGTCAGTGCACCATGATCACGGATAAATTGAAGTTTTTGCGGGTGGGTATGAGTAGACAAATCGGTCTACCATCTTCTTTATTTATCATCATCTTCCTGCTCTTATCCCATGTTACTTGTGGTCGGCGCAACACGTTTCTTTCTACCATTCTCCCCTGTCAACCGTCACGCAATCATTTACACCTTTTTCCTTCATATCATTCCTCACACAATCCATCCATCTTCTTTGTTCCTTGTGGTAAATATTCCGCTTTTATTATTTCATCACCACTGCTCTCAAAACGGTGAAGGAAAACATCGTGAGGAAAGCGGCATGTCCTAGAACCAAAACATTCGGAGACATGTGACATCTACCATCACTTAAATACTCTGGAAGAGAGGCGGCAGATGAATGACATGGTGTTATTGTACGACCTACTTAATAATAAATTTGACTGTCCACAATTACTCGGCAAAATATACTTTAACGTCCCGCTCAGACGTACCAGACATACCTCTTTGCTATCAGTTCCTTCGGCCTCCACTAATTATATGAAGATGTCGCCTTTTTTACGTCTACCCGCTTTATACAACGACAAGTTCCCAACACCCGACCCCTTTAATACCACACGGAACCGTCTTAAAAAAGAGATAATTAAAATCCTGGATCAAACACGGGATACTCAGTGCCACCACTAGTGCCAGTTATTCATAAGTATATAGACACACACATCATCACAAACATTTACAGACACCGTACAGTAATTCGAGTCACTCTCAGCTAATCAAATGTTTTTTCTGTGTACTTCGTAATTGGCGTAATGTTCGTTTTTTTTATGTTAATGTACTGTCAGCTGTGAAGCTACCTTTTAGAAAATAAATAAATAAATAAATCTACCAATCCGCACTGGGCCCGCGTGGTGTATTCATGCCCATTCCCTCTCATAGAGAGGAGGCCTGTGTCACAGCAGTGGGAACATTAATAGGCTGATGATGATGATAGTATTAGTAACCATGTCAGTTTAAAACCGCTTTAAAACTATCCGTGTGAAGTTGAACTTCTACAAGTAAACTTCACTGGAAAATCGTCACACAATATATTCCAACAGCTGTCCAATTCGGGTCTCGGACACGACACATCAATCTATACATTCCCAGTATATATGGCCTCGGTTTGTATAGATTTGCTGTACAATGAGAGATACGCATAAACTGGTTTTTTATAGCTTTTGGGCGCTGTGCGTACGGTCAGGCATCAATCTTAATGGCAAGCGATACATCGGTGACTGTACGCTGGATCTCTGAGGTCCCTCAAGTGTTTGTCTAATAAATCTGGGGTGAAATAGTGTTGAAGGTGAGTATGCATCCGCAGGCCTGTGGACGGTGAGTAATGGGCTAGCTCGCCGTCCGTCCGTCTTATGACAGGCCGTGTCGACGGCGCGTTTGTATTCCACGCGCGCCTCAAAGAGATCCGCCAGATTTCCCACCCGAAATAAAAAAGTTAAGTATGCATTTCCAGGGGATTTATATAAGCAGGATTAATGAATTATCACTTTGAATGGGTAAATAACAGTAGTGAAAATTCACTGGCCAATAGACCAGTGTGATATGTCCACTCACTTAGCTTCACACTTACATCTCCATCTCGGGTTTCTTTATTAACAGCGAGTTTAATAGAAGAAGAAGAAAAAGCAATGTACACACTAAATATAGAAAAGAAGAAAGAAACAGAAAATAGTACAAAGGTTATGCTTATTTCTAAAGAAATCTCTTACAGCATACTTTAGTTTTAGAAAAAAAAAGCTTATAACAATGTGGCCGCACAGACAGACAGTAAAACTTCTTCAATTATACGCACGCCGCTGTCACGCTGGCAGGCCGGTTCTCTCTATGTACAGCTGCAATTAAAATAATCCTTTTTAAGGCATACTGCACATCGCTGTACTCGGGAGCCCTGTGGTTCATATATACCCAAAAAGCAGATAATGCTCTGCGTATCCAGTACAATAATGCGTTCAGGGTAATGTTGCGACTGCCACGCTTCTGTAGTGCCTCTGCAATGTTTGCCGAAACACGCACTGAAAGTTTTGATGCGTTGTGACGTAAAAAATCTGCCTCGCTACTCCACAGGCTGCGTGGCAGGCCCAACACTATACTGCAATCGATAGCCGACCGGGCAGACTGCCCGCTAGTGTGGGCGCTAACTAATCGCACCCGATCTGTTTTAGTTATTAAGTACTAACATAGGCTAAGTTATATTGTTACTAACACAGGGGACCTCTCTGTAGTCTGGCAAATAAATAAATAATAATAAATAATTGACAATAATTGTCAAATATTGCAATACATTATTGTACACAACATAACATAACATCACGCCTGTAGTCCCCGTAGGTTTAGGCAGAGGTGTTACCTAATAGTACACCCACATTTCGCCAGTTAGGTTTAAATCCCACGTAATAGGGGGCGGGCCTCTACACCCACGGAGTCCACGGAGTCACGGCTGCTACTGACAAATTCCTGATGGAAAAACCCAATAACACTTTGCCCGACCCGGGAATCGAACCGAGGACCTCAGCAGTTGCACTTGTATCCACCAATGAGACAGTATACTAACAAACTTGTATTTTTTGCTTTGCTTTTACTGCTGTAATTTAAAGCGACTGCTCATTTGCCATCATAAGTTAGAAAAGTTATCGAAATAAATAAGTTTTCTCCGCAACTCCACAGAATATATGAAAGTTGTCGTTGTCACGTAAAAACGTAATGACGACCCAACCCGTCCGATTGAGTATTGTTGATACAACTTTCAATAATCTATTGGGAATTCCAATACCAGTGATCTTGAAAAAAACTTTATTTTCCAATGGCAGAAAATTAAGTAAAAAGTATTAAGTACATTTAAACACACTCATATGGAGTTGAAGGGACACCGACGCTAAGGCCTGAATTTATGCCACGCTGACGTCAGTCACGCACGGTCGGTCGCGTACGTCAGCCAGAAAAACAGTAGCAAATACGCGCCAATGACGTCAGTGTCGAAGTATGGTGCTATAAAGAACACAATGTACATTGTATACTCGTTGAGCTCCTTGAGTTATAAGTCGAGCTACACGTTAACTGACAAATGCTTGCACTGACTGGACAGGTCCACTCCAATCTGTCTGGTTCTTTCTTCAAAAGACCATCTCAGACACTAATCTGCATAGTCCTCATATGAATTGAGCATGATTATGTCTGGACTTCAAAAGAGACTATGACCTCTGAGTTTGTTTCGGCTCTTTCTTCGCAGAGTAGTCAGGTACAAAACACCGGTCCCATCTTGTTTTAAAAAATTACGTGTAAAAGTGTTTGTAAAAACCTACTTGCAAAATAAACACCATTTATCATTTATACGTGACCGACACACGCGCCCGACGACGTCAGCGCAGGAGGAATTCAAGTCTTAAAACGGTTACCACGTATTCTCAACCCCTGGCCCCCCACCGACACAGACAATTTTGAACGTTTTTTTTTTTAACCTGCTTATCCATACGTTTTGACAAAATGATGTGCGTCGGTCTAGGCATCCGCTAAGAAAGCATTTCGATAATTCAAATAAGGGTTGGAAGATTATATGAAAATTCGTCTCTGAGCGAAGCTGGTGCGGGTCGGCTAGTTTATAATATTAACCTTCCAAAATGCATGATGGAAGGTCAAAACACCTGGCTTCTTTAGAATCGCAAGTCTGTGAATTTCACAGCTGCCTTCTGTTCTTTTTCATTATAATCTGGATCTATTTAAAGTTCGAGTAAATCGGTTTCTTCTAGCTAAGGCTGCTTCAATCTAGGCCACATCATCGCTTCACATCAGGCGAGTTGCGGCCAAATCAAGCCCACTTAGTATAAACAATTAAAAAAAAATACACTTTCTTTTAAATAGAACTTCTAGTTGGTGTCAGTTAAGATGAGAATAGCGGTCATTGCCCTTTCCCTAATATATCTTCGTACTAACCAAAACAAATACACCATGTATCGTTTTTCATTACAAAAAATGTTGAAGATCACGATAATATGAGATGACGATTCCAGACTTGAACAGGCTTATTTTTGGTTTTCAAAGTTAAGAAGTTTAATAAATGTACGTGGGTCAATGACCGCTATTCTCATCTTAACTGGCACCAACTATAGTATCTCTCTCTCTCTAGAAGGTTGCAGCTCCTTCGTGCTGTAATTATGTGAATGGGAATGTGTGGTGCCTGTTTGATGGCGCTCCTCTCAGTGAGCTCAGGCCTTGTAATTAGCGCCTAAGGCTTTAAGCTAAGTGCCACTCATCTAGTTTATGACGTTGATGTTTGTGACTTGTAAAGGTGTTAGGCCCATTTTCACCACTAATCGCTGAAAGTATCACTAAACGATCAATAAATTTAAAAGTTATTTCGTTTCTATCAATTGTTTTAAGAAGGTAGAGACAGAGTGTTGTTTTAAATTCGATATGTGTTTAGTACATTTCATGACTTGTGATACAAGTGGCCCTCGAACTAGAACATAACATAACATCACGCCTGTGATCCATGAAGGGTTGGGCAGAGCTCCCACATTTCAATCAATCAATCATTTTATTATCAGGCAACTAAAGCCCATAGATAAAATACACAAAATAACATTTTATTGTTTTTTTTTATTTAAATTTTCGCCGGCAGAGGTGTACCTGTTTTTACGCTAATTTTATTTTAGGAAAAGGATTAGAGTACCGTGCAAAAAAATAAAACCCCTGAAATTGTTAAATTCAAATAAATATATTTTTATAAAAATTCCGTGCCAATGATACAATAAATAATAATAATAAATTTGTAAAATAATTGGGGTTGTGTATAATATTTTGGTATTTTCATAGTTAGAAAGTTATACAAGTCTTTTTCTTTCTTTTTAATATTTAAACTTTTGAGTGAGAGATATTTTGGAGGTGTGACTTGCGTAAGTAGAGCAACTGAGGTAAAACTCCATATCAACAGACAATAACGTGCACTACTACAAAGAGAGGTAGCTCAACACTAAGAAGTTCTAGCTCTGTGGCATTCGGAAATACAAAGGTTACCGAATTGCAAACGTTTTCTGGTTTAACTGTATAATTATGTAGTTACATCACATAAAATATTACAAAAAGCGATTGTTGACAATTAATGTTAACAATAGCTTTTCACCGTATGAATATTTTCTTTATAATCACTATGAGATTGTGTAATCAGTCACGGGGTGAAAGTCCTTGCTCTTCATATGGGTCTCGTTATGCGCCTTCTTGTATCCCCATAAACGCATAGCTTCCGCACATGTCATCTAAAATTATAAACAATAAGTTATAATATTATTACGTGGCACAAATTAAAGTCACAATAAATCGTGCGATTTAAAATAACATAACATTACGCCTGTAATCCCCGAAGGGTTAGGCAGAGGTGTACAGTGTCGACCAAAAGTCGATAGGCAATCTCACAAAGCAATAGCTTGACGTTTAGTTTGACTTACGACCTTCTACTTTCAAGAAAATAGACATTGTCATCTACAAGTAAATGTAGTCCAAAATTTCAACATGGAAACATAAGTCAAGATGGCCTAGTGGTTAGGCGCGTCCACATATAAGAGTGAATCAGTAAGTCGTGAGTTCAAATCTCACGATGTTACTTTTAGACTTTTCATTTTGTAGGTGTAATTAATATATTTAGCTTGAAAAAGATATTTACCGGTTTCTTTAATTATTTTATTATTTTTTTTAGGTTTAATTTTTTTTTTTATTATAATTTAATTTTTTTTAGTATAAATTAATAGAAACAAATTTCTTTCTTAAGTTTTCAAAACAAATGCTTGTGTTTACTCGATTGGAAGTAATGGGACAGAAAAATATTCTCGCTTTGTTCACACATTTCATAAAGTTAGAAGAAGGTAGATCATAGAAAAATAAGTCAAAAATTTATATTTCTGTGAGGTAAACCTGAGTTTTATGAATATTTTACTTGATCGAAATGAACGTTGTCGTTTGGTTATGTTAAATTTGGTTAGTGACGCGTGGTTTAATAGATAGCGGTATTGTTGTTGGTATTTCTCAAAATGCAGGCAAATATTGATATTGAGGCGAGGGCGACTAATATTATCGTGCTGCATAAAAGTGGTCTTAATAGAACACAAATATCTGAAGAAACCGGACTAATGTGAGTATTATATTTATGAATTATTGTAACAAAGTTTTATTAAAAATTAAAGCCTACTTTGTTATTGTTTATTTATTTGGTGACTTAGGGATTAATACATTGATTTTAAATCCATCATGAGGCATAAAAGATAAATAATTAGTGTTAATTATTGGATTTATAAACGCAGAGTGAATGATAACTTCAGTATTTTATTATAGCTGCCTAACATATTTTTTTTGTTTTAGAGGAATACTGTGAAGTGGAAAGCCGTCGCTTATTATCGATGCGCAGCGACGACATAATATATGGTTGGCGAATAAGAAACAAATGGTTTCACACCTACGAGACACTTTGTGGAATTATTTGACACCTCATCGCAAACTGTTCGCCGTGCCCTCCACACTGAAGGCTTGTATCACGAAGACCAGCTAAGAAGCCCTTCTTGACAGAAAGAGTTATAAAGGAACGATTACGTTTCGCACGGGATTATTTAGATTTTTTACTAGAATACAACCATGAGAAGACTCAAAAAACTGACTTTTTAAATAAAGTCAAAAGGGTAGGCTTCATTTATGGCGCATGAATAACAAGATGTGTAACAAAATATTTAGTGAATATTAACTTATCCGTAATTATATTAATGATCTTAAATTGAGGTTTAGTTTCAATCTTCTTTTCTTCGGGAAAATGAACAGTTAAACTATAACCTCAATACTAGTTACATTTATTGTGACGTCACAAAAAAATATATTCATAAAGTCTAAATTATTTATATTAGTTTTCAATAAACTCTGCTGATTACCGATACCTAAAATAAGTGGGTATCAACTATATGTTATATTTGTGTGATTAGAATATCCTTTCCTTGTTACTTAAGTATGTTATTATGAATTGAAAGTAAGTGGGTATACCGATACAATAAAAAATCTTATGATCGGTTACAAGAGAACTTTTTTACATCTAGGTAGGAATGTGACGTTACAATTATCATGAAAGTTTGTTAATTTTATAAATAAATAAAACGAATAAACATTTTTGTTATCATTCACCACGACTTTTTTATTTCCACCTTCCAACACCGAACAGCTAAAATAATAAATAAATAGTTGAATAATAATACTATGTTTTTTTTTACTAATATTTAACTTATTCTTATAAAAAATAAATAATGAACCAATAACTAATGTTACCAAGAAACAAAAACCCCACACGTTGTTAACAGGATTTGAACTCGGATCTCTTTGATCGTGAATCCTACTGATTACCCCAACAGCTATCAACACATGGTCAATAGATGAGAATTTTAACTATCCAATGGTAAGAACAGGTTGCTACACAAATAAGGTTTGCTGCGTGTATAATAAAAGAAACGGAAATATATTCTTATGTTTCGTGGAGTGTGACGCGCGACATGCGATTGAGCGAACTCTGTGGCTGTGGTGTGCGTACTGTATTGAGACCACTTACACATATAGACGCACGGACGCTCGACCGTGCGTTCACAGCAATACAATCCTTAGCGTACCTCAGCACTTATAAACGCTTACTGTACTAATAGTACACACATATCGCAAGTTATGCTTAAGTCTCATGTAATAGGGGTAAAACCTGTTGCCATCAACCGGGCGCTAATCCAATTAAATTAACAATATAAGAGTAGTAGTGGTATAAAAATAGTAGTATAGTTTGTCGTATTATGAAAAGTCTTACGACAAGAAGCGAGACGACTTTGGCAACTTATAAACATTCATAAACAACACAGTTTCACTTCTGCATTTAACTTAGGAACCCTAAGGTGAAAGAAAGAAAGAAAAAGCATTTATTAGCCCGCAAAGGACAAAACACAAATAAAAATGGTTAAATTAACAGTACTTACAACTAATAAAAAAAAAAAAAAAAACAAAGAGAAAAATAAAAAAAAAACATGAAATGAAATTGGTCCTGCACGAGGCCAAAAGGCCCCTATCTCAGCATGATGCTGTCACATTTTAAAAAAAAAAACGTCACAGCGCTGGTATTCTGATAGGGCCCATGGTGTAAAACCCTATGTCCTTACCAAAGCAAACGGTTCACATGTCACATATTTGTTCGGAAAACCGGAAGGCTGACTCTGTTGGGGACGGGTCACACGGGTCTACGCAATAAAATGATCAAACCGTCTACAACACACTAACCTGCAGGTCACTAACGTATTGAAAGTGTAGTTCGGTTTTCCATTTGAAAGGTACATTGTGAGAGACCCTGGTTGTGGTGTAGGGGCCACCAGCATCTACACTGGTATGTGTCTGTAGAAACTTATCCAACTTTGGCATTTTGTGGACTTTCAGGAATTTAAGAATTTCAACTGAAGTTTTATTAGTCTGTAGGGCCAATTCTTCAAACCGGATCACCCTGAAATGGAATTATTAAGATTAAAATAAGCGTCAGTGTCCCTTCCACCGTGTATTATTATAAGTAAGGAGATGTCTAAAATCTGACAGTAATTTAAAACGAAATATACGAGAAAAACCGACTTAGTGTTTTTGTCGCCGACTTCTGAAGCTTGACCTTTGTTTGATTGATTTGGTGATTTGTGACCGGATTCTGAAGCCAAAGTTATTTTTGTGTTTTTAAGGGCCAAGTTTACTGAAAAGGTAACAGTCTGATTATCTAAAAACAGCTGTTTAACATGATCAAAAATGTGTTTTAAACAGCTGTTCTTAGATAACCAGACTGTTATCTTTTCGGTGAACTTGGCTCTAAATCAATCAAACAAAGGTCACTGTTTTTCTTTTTGTGTGTTTTTTTTTTTAAGTCGGTTTTATATTTTGCAAAAAAGTTTATTTTTTATTTTTCCATGTTTAGTTGTAATAACCTATACAAATAAGTGTGCATTTATTTTACACATTGTTAACAATACATGTCATGGTAATAGGCTTATCCCCAATAAATGGAACTTAACATACCTTAACTGTCAATGTCTGGGTGTATTGTCCACATCTACGTACTCCTCAGAGCATACAGGCGTGATGTTACATCATAATGTTGTATAAACAATAAACATCCAAGCGATTGCAGCAATCACGACCGATTTACCGTCTATTTTTGAAGAGTTCCATTGTATATCTCCGAAGATCAGCATCAGATCTTCACCAAATTTAAATGGGACCACCTCATGAGTATATTCTTTCGAATAAAAAAGGAATATTGAGAATTGCTCAACAAATGGGGGAGAAATCGGTACACTTACATAAAATTAAACCACACAACTGAATAAAATGACACAAAAAAATGATACCGCGTTGATGTTTTTTTGAAGTCCCTTTCTTGATTATAATCTTTATGTACTACACGACTGGTGTAAAAACATGTTAATAAAATGAAAACTACTGGGCCCAATGATATTCTAGTTTATCAATGACTGGGCCAAACCATGTTATATTTTTATGGGACCAAATGTCAACAATTCCGCATAAGACTAAAGAAGAATCACGTAAATCGGATCATAAATCTCAGCGTAATCGGTGTACATACATTTAAAAAAAAAAACAATCGAATTGTGAACCTCCTTCTTTTTTAAGTCGGTTAAAAATGTTAAAATCATTCCTGCATAACTCACAATAACCTATCTGGATATTGCTGCTGTATTCTCCCTGCTGCCTCGTAATCGCTGACCATATCAGCGCAGAGCATACTAGGGTCCCAGCAGTCTGCAGATAGCTTGCAGAAATCTTCGCGTAGTAACCTGGACTGCATCACACCGCGAGGGTCCCTTATCAACAGGACCACTTTCATGTTGAGTCTGTAAGTATGTCAGTTCTTAGAGTTACTGGCAAGGTAATCTGAACTGACTGCGTATAGCTTCAATTTCCTTCTAATTTGACTGAATCATTTATTTGGAGTGCTCGGGAAAATTGTAGTTCTCTGGTATCCTGGTATATCAATACACAGGCTGATTTTTTATAGTGGACGTGAATGGCTAAATCCGAAACTGAAGGAAAGCGAAAAAACTCAGTCTCAAGCCCGATTTGTATGAAAATATAAATTAATCTAAAAAAAACTGCATCATTGGATTTTTGAAACACCGTTTGTTTTGAATAAGACCACAGCAATACCTTCCGATATCTCACCCTAGTTTGAAACGGATTCAGAAACGACTCCGACTAAACTTTGAGTTTGCAACTGCGAAACTTTGGCAAAAAACCGTGAATTTTGATAAAAGAAATCACTCACTCTTCATCATCCAATATTTCCTCAACGAGGCGTAATCTTATTCGGACACTCTTCATATTTTGGAAAGGAAACAGCTTACACAACCATGAAACCACCTCTGTGTTTAAACATAAATCAAATCTATTTTTGACCTTACAATACTCCCATTGTTTTTCGAAACGAGCAAGTTCTATTACTCTCTTGGTCAAGTAATCTTCCAAACCTTCGAAATTGCACTTAAAAATTTGTTTAACCATGTTTATGGCGTCGCGTCCTTGTTTTGGTGTCTTAAATTGTTTAGATCTATACATGTAGAGTGGTTCATAAGTATAAAAACTGCTTGGAACTGCATGGTATAGCAAGTCTCCAAAAAAAGAGGATCCTGATCTCCATGTGGATACAATTAAATTTCGCTGCGGCCTTCCCCCGGTCTCCATAACTAACTCTTCTAAACCACGAACACCAGATTGTGAAAAGTTATAGTTGCTTGTGTCATGTTCGACATCTCTTCGTGCTCTTTCCAGTATAATATTTTTAATGGAGGTCATACCAATCCAGCAAAATGGGATCCGGTCATAGGAATAGTTTTCATTTGCTATGATTTTATATCCAATCTTAATTCCAATAAGCAAAAGAACTACGACACCAATTGAGAGACATACTTTGTAACTGTTGAGTCGCCGCATCATCTGAAAGAAAAATGTAAAAAACATAATATATTTATATTAAAATAATAAAACAGCACAAAACTGGTGCCCTAATACAGTGAGACGGGTTGCGGCACCTTCTCGCGTCACAGTAACGGTGGCGCGAGGAGGCGCGGACGTGGATCAGTGAACCGATGCGGCGAGAGATCGATCTGCGTCATTCTCAGCTCTGAGAGGTCCTGGTAGTGGAGTGGCGAGAGAGCCTTTTCCGCCCTGCCGGCCGCGCTACCATCCAGGCGATTCGACCAGTGCTCAAGGATCGGCGCGAGAGGAGGCACGGTTTTAGTCGTTTCGGGCGATGCAGGTGTTCTCGGGACATGGTTGCTTCGGGAAGTACCAGTGTCTCATAAACAGGGAGCCGAATGGTCGGTGTCATCACTACGTCCACTGCCTAAAGGATACGGCGCGGCATACGCATTTAGGAATGCTGGGCCAAGACCTTCCCCAATTTCAAGTGAAATTTGATAACTGTCCCATGGGATCTTACTAGCGGGATAAAAAGTATCCTATGTTTTAATCCAGGTAATATGTTGGCAACAACATAAAAATAATTCATTGTAAAATTTAAGTATCATTACCTGGCAATAATGTTGTAATATTTTTGTAGTGGCAACACTGCCACACTTCCTCTTCCCTTAGCCAACTTACAACTAACTTGCATGGTCACGTTTTTTCCGGCACGTTAATTATTCTACTCTGCAGAGTAGAATAGAACCAACCCATTACACTCACGGGTGTCGTATAAGGCGACTAATGTCTGAAGCAGAACACCTTGCGCCTCCGTAGACCAGAGAATGGGCAGCAGCGTTTTCTGTTAGTCTTTCATCACTGCGATCTCCAATCCGCCTGCCAAGCGTGGAGATTACGGCAAATTCCTCCCATCATAGGAGAGGCTTATGTCCAGCAGTGGACGTTATGGGCTGTTGTTGTTAATTATTAAATATTAAAGTTTATAAAATAATAAGATACTAAGATTGTGTCAATGGTTGTGTAGGTACCCAAGGCTGTACAATAAATAGTGTGCATCTATAGCGTCTTTGCATTTGAAGATTCCTTCTGGTACGCAATTCAAAAATTATTCCTGGCGTGGCATTGCAGGATGCGTGCCCGCCATATAAACTACTAGCGGACGTCACGCGGTTTCACCCGCGTAGTTCCCGTTCCCGTGGGAGTACGGGGATAAAATAGCCTATGTTACTCAGGGTGAATGTAGCTTTCTAATGGTGAAAGAATTTTTGAAATCGGTTCATTACTTCCGGAGATTACCCCCTACATACAAACTTACAAACAAATGTTACCTCTTTATAATATTAGTATAGTTGTGTGTGCAAAATTCCATCCAAATCCATTCTGTAGTTTTTGCGTGAAAGAGTAACAAACAACAATACATCCAGACATTCCTAAATCACAAACTTTCATATTTATAATATTAATAGAATAATTAAGATTAGGATTACTTTGTTCGCACATCCATTACACGAAAGATTAAAAACACAGGTTTCATACTTCAACATGGTAAGCAGCCACACGATGACCTCAACCTTTCCTCCAACACAATAAACAGTGAAACACGAAACTCAGCACCTGCACTATCTAAATAATAGAATAGCTCGGACGGACTTGCAGTGCTAACACGGGGTGACGGGTTACTTTAAACGTGAGTCTCCCCAAGGAGGCTAAGCTTACAGAGTCTGGCTCAGTTGCTAGTAGACAACAACCTAGGGGAGCTATTGTATAACGTGTTATGTTGGAACTTGTGTAGTTTGATGCTATCCCATGGGCTTTTCGAAGTCGAATTCTAGTTTCAATAGCCATCTAAGATGTTTCTTGACTTATATTTTGTTAATGCTGAAAGAGGAGGTCTCGAACAATGGCGTGCGATTGCAAGGACCTCATAAATGATTGTTCCATATACGATCGTAATATTACAAGGTGATTTTTTTATGTTCCATATTTCTAGGGTATGAATGAGATTCAAATAATCAACTGGCAAATGAATTCTTGTACAATTTTATCTTTTTTATTTTTATACCAAATTTTTCAAAAAAGTCACGATTATTAATATTATTTTCTTAGCTTCAAATATGAATGATTGGTTTGAATGAAAATGAATTACTCGACTTCATAAAAACGTTATTGTTTCCTCGGGAACAGTATTTTTTTTCAGGATGAAAGTTTAGACCCTATGTCTATTTCTGTACATCTGACAACTTAAATGTAAAATTTCAGGATAAACGGTTCAATGGTTTAGGCATGAAAAGATAACAAACAAACAAAATTACTTTCGCATTTATAATATTAGTTAGGATAACCCTAGAGTTATGGAATATCAAAATAAAAACACGTTGTACATCGCTATCACCAAGTAAGCCGTAGAATGTTGTAATGCCAGCCAGTTTGAAGGGGCCTACAAATTGTAACAATTTGTTGCCCTAAATGGAACAGTTCCATTTGATGCAAACAATAAATTCATCAGAAAATCGGGCTCAACTCGTTGGTAAAATAAGACCACTGTTTCTTTATCCAACCATTGAGATATTGCTTACCTCTATCTGCACAATCTAAATTTAAACCAGCTGTCAGATATATCAATCTACTGACTGATCATAGCTTTCTAACATGACCACAAGATTCTCAAACCCACATTATCCGCACTAGCTTAACCCATGGTCCCGCTGGAGTTGACTTAATAAATTTTTATTCCTCTTCTATCTCACCATATTATTATGCATGGCAGTTACGGAATAATCACAAAAAGTTAACAGAAAAACTTCTAATTGTAGACAGTCATGCGTTTAATAAAAGCAAAAGGCTTTTGATTGGGTATGTGTTATTGCGTTTTCCCAAAAGGAAATTCTCAGTAGAAGTCCGAGGTCAGAATTTGTGCCCGGTTGATGGCAATAGGCTCACACCCTATTAAATGGGACTTAAACATAACTGGCGAAATGTAGGTACTACCGAGTTCACTGACGTTTTGCCAGTTTGCATTCTATGCCCTTAGTAATAAGATTGAAATGTGGCGACCGTCAGTGAAAACTGGGTAGTACCTACACTATACGTAAACCACTGAAAAGTCTTCAAGATAAAATTAACTAGGAGAAAAAGTCAAGATCCAAGGCGCATTGCTTTTTAAAATATTAAGATAGTTCACACTTATCCTAGCTTGGCTTAGCTTATTTTTATTTTAGCTAGACCCACGAGCAAGCTTTCCAGAGACGCGTCTCTATGCGGGCTAACGATCTACGTTATAAAACACAGGGTGGATTTCGAACAAAAATTTTGACTTTTGGTAAAAAAAAACCCGATTTTGACTCAAACAAATTTAGATTTCAACCTCCAACCCGAAAACCGGGATACAGAACGCGAACCAGAACACATGGATGAAGGAAAACTAGAAACTAACACTTAGCTTAGCTTAGTTTAAAAAACACACTTAGCTGAAAACAACCTTAGGTACAAGTGTGCAAGGCATCAAGTACACTGTAAAACGGAAATGAACCGTCCCTGAGGGCAACATGCAATGTTATCTTAGTGAGGTGCACATGTGGGATCTTGGGCAGTAGTTATACATTATGTAATAGCTACTGACTTGGACCGTCTCTTAAAGTAAACACGTTCAGAATCTTCCCCGTATTTTCACAAAGATTATTTAAATGCACGTGTTTATTTTTGTTCAAATAATGCAAGTTATACTGTACCCCTTGGTAAGACTGGTTGTCAGACTTTTTGGGTTACTGACTACCTGTAACGACTGTCAAAGATCTACAAATGACAGCCGGAACCAACGGCTTAGCGTGCTTTCCGAGGCACGGAAGAAACTCGGTATGTAATGGGTGGTCACCCTTCCACAGACCAACCTAGGCAACCATGGCTTAACCTAAAGATCGACCCGACTGGCCTCCTCCAATAATTTTCTCCCGACCAATAGTAATATCTGGCGCCTTTGACGAAGCTATCTGTGGTAAGCCATGATCCTTGCTGCAATTATTTTAAAAAGATTTTAGTGCATAAAGGTTTTAAACTAAGTGCATAGTGGTTTTTGCACTTATGTCTGTGAAAAGTTCGTTTGCATAATTTCTGAGGTTTAACATAACATAACAACATGCTTGTAATCCCAGGAAGAAGCAAGAAGAAGCAGAGGTGTACTTCATAGTACACCCAAATTTCGCCGTTCATGTTTAAGTCCCGAGTAAAAGGGGGGGAGCCTATTGCCATCAACAGGGCACAGATCCAGGCTCCGTGGCTATGAGGTGTTAAGTGTAATAAATAATCTGATTAGGTACCTACTTAAGTTGGTACTAATTCCCTTAAGTGTCAGTCATATAATATATATTTCAAGCCATTTTGAGTAACAGATACAATTAATGCATTACTACTAGAGTGCCTATGAGAAGCATTTCGTGCCTAACATACTCATTCATTTTTTTTGAAATATTCTATGGTAATAAAGCGCGTTCAGTTAAATTCAGGAGTTTGATTCTGGCGCCTCTAGGTGTTAATTAATAAAATATAGGAGACTAGGTTCAAACCAAAGAAACGACGATGAATGGAGCAATGTGAGGAATGATATCTACACTTCTACACTAATAATATTATAAAGAGGAAAGATTTGTATTTTTGTAATGTAGGTATAAACTAAAAAACTACTGCGCCGATTTCAAAGCTTTTTCACCATTAGAAAGCTACATTCACCCTGAGTAAGCTATTCTATATTTTATCCCCGTACTCCCACGGGAACGGGAGCTACGCCGCTGGAACCGCGTGACGTCCGCTAGTGAAAGATAAAGGAGTGAATCATAGCATAATAAATAATAATAAATCGTTTATTTATAAAAAGGGGCACATTTACAAATTAAGTACCTATATTAACTAATAAAATAGAGCACTGTTGCTTATTGCCTGAACTAGGTGGAACCTGTGTGCTTTAGCATGATGGTTGACAGGGGAAAATGGAAGAAAAAACCTTAGGTGAGGAAACTAGGTTCTGCCTGCAAATTCATACATGTGAAGATCGGAAATTCATACATGTGAAGATCGGAAATTATTTTATAATTCTTCCGTTTCTTTGTCCAAATCATAACCTGTTTAGTGGTTATGGCGGGAAAGAGTGACAGACAGACAGTTTGACACATCAACACAACATCAACACAAAATTTCTATCGCATTATATATTTATTGTTTATGTATTTATAGACATTTAAAACAAAATTATTATGTATAAATATAATTATATATATATATATATATATAATATATATTTTATAATATATTATACTATATAAAGCTCGATTACCACTCACTGACTGACTCACTGACATAATTGTTCTCCCAGATGGTGGATGGGGAGGTGGGTATATTTTGACAGATTCGTAAACAAGTAACTCCCGTGAGTATGGGAAAAGTGCCAAACTTCCCCTTTTCGTCCCCCTTCCTCCCCCTCCCTATCGTATCTCGGAAACAAAGAGACCCGTATTTTTTGTTTTTTACGGATTCGTATAGAGGAGGCTCGGAGAAGTAAAAACCAGTTTTCAAAGTTGCCCCCCTTGCCCCCCTTTTCACCCCCTTTAGGCGGATCTCGAAAATTAAGAGACTTGGAACATTTTTTTTTTCAGATTCATATGAAGGGGTAACGCGTTAGTCAAAATCATTTTTCAAAACTCACCCCTCTCACCCCCTTCACCCCCACTTCACCCCTTTTTTTATTACAGAAAAATCTTTTGATTCTTACCTAAAACTATTGAGGGGCGTTGAAATTTGTATACGGAGGGTATCCTCCCCTCCCCAACCTCCCCTAAAAATAAAAGGGCTATAACTTCGTAACGGTCAGAGATAGCGATTATGTGTTTGAACAAATATTGTAGTAGGCGTCGAAACCTGTCTGGTGGTAGGTAGGTTCTGAGTGGAGCGAACCTGCGAGACCGAGTGGAGCGAAGGGGGGAGCCGGCGACCTCCGCAGCGTAACGAAGGTTGAGTGGGTGAAGCGTAACTCAGGGCGACGACAAGCAAACTTTAAGGTAGTGTTTTTTTAATCGGTCTCAGTTTTTTAATAAGGTTTATAGGTAATATTTTTTAAAATTGGTTTTTATAATGTTTTAGGGGTTCTTAAGGGTTTTCATACTGATTTAGGGGTAGTTGTAACGGTTTACCCAATTATTGTAAGGATTCTTATGGATTTTCAAAATTTTATGATGGTGAGGAATACTTCTCAAGAACACGACAACACGCGAGCTGCGCGCAGCTCGCGCACCCACGCAAATACTAGTTCTATTATATAAAGCTCGATTACCACTCACTGACTCACTGACTGACTCACTCATTGACATAATTGTTCTCCCAGATGGTGGATGGGGAGGGGGGTATATTTTGACAGATTCATAAACAAGTAACTCCCGCGAGTATGGGAAAAGTGCCAAACCTCCCCTTTTCGCCCCCCTTCCTCCCCCTCCCTATCGTATCTCGGAAACTAAGAGACCCGTATTTTTTTCTTTTTACGGATTCGTTTAGAGGAGGCTCGGGAAAGTAACAACCAGTTTTCAAAGTTGCCCCCCTTGTCCCCCTTCTCCCCCCTTTAGGCGGATCTCGGAAGTTGAGAGACTTGGAACATTTTTTTTTTCAGATTCATATAAAGGGGTAACGAGTTAGTCAAAATCATTTTTCAAAACTCCCCACTCTCCCCCCCTTCACCCCTCCCCCCATCGTATCTCGGAAACTAGGACACGTAGCGGCTTTGTGATTTTTACTATAAATTATTATTGAGGAGCGTTTAAATTTGTATACGGAGGGTATCCTCTTCTCCCCAACCTCCCCTAAAAATAAAAAGGCTATAGCTTCGTAACGGTCAGAGATAGCCATTATGTGTTTGAACAAATATTATAGTAGGCTTCGAAACCTGTCTGGTGGTAGGTAGGTTCTGAGTGGAGCGAACCTGCGAGACCGAGTGGAGAAAAGGGGGGAGGTGGCGAGCGAAGCGAGCCGGCGACCTCCGTAGCGTAACGAAGGTCGAGTGGGTGAAGCGTAACTCAGGGGCGACGACAAGCAACTTTAGGGTTAAGTTTTTAAGTAAGGTTTTTATTTTATTAGTTTTTTTTTTTTTTATTAATTTTATAATGTTTTAGGGGTTCTTAAGGGTTTTCATAGTGATTTAGGGGTAGTTGTAACGGATTTTCCAATTATTTAAGGGTTTCCTATGGATTCTTAAAATTTTATGAGGGTAAGGAATACTTCCCAAGAACACGACAACACGCGAGCTGCGCGCAGCTCGCGCACCCACGCAAATACTAGTTATACTATATAAAGCTCGATTACCACTGACTGACTCACTGACTCATTGACATAATTGTTCTCCCAGATGGTGGATGGGGAGGGGGGAATATTTTGACAGATTCATAAACACGTAACTCCCGCGAGTATAGGAAAAGTGCCAAACCTCCCCTTTTCACCCCCCTTCCTCCCCCTCCCTATCGTATCTCGGAAACAAAGAGACTTGAAACATTTTTTTTTTCAGATTCGTATAGAGGAGACTCGGAAAAGTAAAAACCAGTTTTCAAAATTAACCTCTTTTTCCCCCTTCTCCCCCCTTTAGGTGGATCTCGGAAGTTGAGAGACTTGGAACATTTTTTTTTTCAGATTCGTATAGAGGAGGCTCGGGAAAGTAAAAACTAGTTTTTAAAGTTGCCACCCTTGCCCCCCTTTTCACCCCCTTAAGGCAGATCTCGGAAGTTAAGAGACTTGGAACTTTTTTTTTTTCAGGGTCTTATAGAAGAGGCTCGGAAAAGTAAGAAGCAGTTTTCAAAATTGACCCCTTTTTTCCCCTTCTCCCCCCTTAAGGTGGATCTCGGAAGTTGAGAGACTTGAAACATTTTTTTTTTCAGATTCGTAAGAAGGGGCCTAGAGTTAGTCAAAATCATTTTTCAAAACTCCCCACTCTCCCCCCTTCACCCCTCTCCCCATCGTATCTCGGAATCTAGGACACGTAGCGGCTTTTTAATTTTTACCATAAATTATTATTGAGGAGCGTTTAAATTTGTATACGGAGGGTATCCTTCACTCCCCAACCTCCCCTAAAAATAAAAGGGCTATAACTTCGTAACGGTCAGAGATAGCCATTATGTGTTTGAACAAATATTATAGTAGGCGTCGAAACCTGTCTGGTGGTGGTAAGTCCCGAGTGAAGCGAACCTGCGAGACCGAGTGGAGAGAAGGGGGGAGGTGGCGAGCGAAGCGAGCCGGCGACCTCCGTAGCGTAACGAAGGTCGAGTGGGTGAAGCGTAACTCAGGGGCGACAACAACCAACTTTAGGGTTATGTTTTTTTTAATGGGTCTCAGATTTTAAGTAAGGTTTTTTTACTTTTATTTTATAAGGATTTTTTTTGTATGTTTTAGGGGTTCTTAAGGGTTTTCATACTGATTTAGGGGTAGTTGTAACGGATTTTCCAATTAAAATTAAGGATTCCTATGGATTCTCAAAATTTTATGTTGGTAAGGAATACTTCTCAAGAACACGACAACACGCGAGCTGCGCGCAGCTCGCGCACCCACGCAAATACTAGTTTAAAATATATAATTAAAAAAAAAAACAATAAAAAATAATAAAACAAATATAATAACAAACAAAAAACACAAATCAAACTCAATAACACACAAACACAACACACAAACACAACACAACACAATAACAACACAATATAATTAGGTATTAATTATTTATGTATTTATAGACAACCAACAAAGCATACACCAAAAATACGTGTTTAAGAGCTCATATTGAATTTAACATTTTATAGTGTAGCCTTAATTAAAGGCTGCCATGGCATGCATTAAACATTCGAGAAAGAAAATGTAGTTACTAAACAGATCTTACCCATTCAGATCTATCTAAATAATTTATAAATGATAATAACCTTAACTTTTATCTTAACTTCATAGAGTTATTGAATGAATACGCAGAAACGTAGGTACATGTTTTTCCGTATTCATTCCATTACTCTCTTTAATTCTAAAGATCGGAATATGATCAACTTATTTGCTGAAGTCAACCACATGGAAAATCGCATTTTTATGCAATTCTCGTATTTCACATAACTTTTAGTCATTTGCAAACTTAAACTCATTACATTTAGGTACTTTTCACATTACAAACTTTGAATGCCAAAAGTTTTGTGCCAGCTGCAATGTAAGCTCATTTTGAGAAAAACTAGATTTTAGTCTCTGAATCTAGACCTTGTAAACACAGAAGATGTAAGTTTTTAAAATGATATGGTCACTAACATTATCATTAACACTAAAAATGGGAACCGAGAATCGAAAACGGAACGAGAATTGAGTTGCGAGTGACAGTGGCCATAATGAGTGCAAAATACGTACAGTCGGGGTCTTTTCCGCCTGACCATTTAATTTTTTTTTTCGTTTAAAACATGTGGAGCCACGCCCCCTTAAAGTTAGGGCCTATTAGGAAAGCCTCAACTTTGGCGCGCAAAATAACAATAACTGTCGTTTGGCGTGCGTCGTCAGTGCGCTCGGCCGATTTGGTATATCTTCATTCATTATTTCTATACAACGTCAACGGGGCGGGGCTAGACAGTGTTTCTATATTGCGAGTGCAAGCAAAAATAAGCTTAGTGGTGGTCAGGCGGGAGTGTCCTCGATAGTACAGGAAAGAGGGTGGACTGAATGATTAGTCTGCCCATAAACACCCGCCCGCAATAACTTCGGTTTGTCCGTGATCATTGTGCTTGCAACAGCGCTGAAATATCGGGACAAACGTTAACATGGTACATATCCCGTTTTTTGTTGTTAATGACGTGTAAGTAGAAGTACTATCCTATAGGTAGAACCTTGGAACTTGAATCCAGGTTGAGATATCACTTATATGTCGGTCTAGTCACCAAAACAACACCCTGATGTGTCAAACTTAAGTAATGTGGGACATAATTACTTATAGAGTACTTGTTTTTACTCTATGTGTGACTAAAATATGTTTTGTACAGACAGGACAATTTTGAATTTAACATTTATGCCTAAAAACAAAAATGATGATCGTAGAAAGCTGATTAACTTCAATTAATTGCGTTTACCGGTTGACTTTATTTTTACTAACAATTAAATTAGTATTAACAATGGTTTGGCTCGATAGCTATAATTTTGCGCCTTTTGAATTATGCGAAATATCAAACACTGTTTTAAACTTTCACGGTTTAAAACTAAATTTATGTTGGCACTTACGGGATATCTTCAGTGATTGTTAATAGTTTTAAGCTCCCGATATTAAAAAATCAATTAAAAAAACGAAAGAAAAATCAATGAAGATAAAAAAAAAACAATTATCAATTTATTTTCCATCCACCCGCATTCTCCAGTCAACCCGCGATCATGGCGCTTGCAACAGCATCGAAATATCGGGAGCTCAAAACTATTAACGATCACGGAAGATATCCCGTAAGTGACAATATAAGTTTATGCGAAATATGTTTTATACATTTTGTTTTAAGAAATTTTGCGTATTATTTGTGTTAAAATCAACATGAAACAGTATTTACCCAAGTCATCATCATCTCCCTTTCCTCATCCCATATCGCCAAACTGTCCTGATGTTTGGTGGGAGATTTGCGTTGTAACATTTAAGAAATTAATAAAAATAAAAAAACCTATTTAAAAAAACGTTACTTGAGGTCGGCGCAACACATTTTCAAATGTTATTCTATCATTTACTTCTTTTTCATTTGTAAGTTTTATCACCCACAAACCATCATCGTTTCCTTGGTCTTCCCAAATCAAAAGTCAAATTATAAAGGTATTCACCAACCCGCAATGGGCAAACGTGGTTGGTTGATTGCGGTCCACTGTCTTTTACAGAGAGAGAACGTCTATTAGTGAATTTTGCAGTACGTAGGCTTTTACAAGGCAGATGTGAGTGGCATCGCTGGGAGGGGACACCCCGAAGGAACACACCTGAAGGACTTACACCGACCTTATTGGTGAGGTTCTAGGTGCGTAATACTCGCAACCGGTATGCGTGCATGACCAGGATGAATGAAAGTGAACGAGGCAAAAGGAGTATACATACTCCTTTTGCCTCGTTCCTGCCTGATTTTATGTACGTGTTGGCATAAACTGTGATTCGTGACGCCTCTGTTTCAGTCTACTTAATCTTTGTCATATATTCCCTAAGAGGCAACACGTAATGCTGTCAGTATTATGTCATATATGAGTACTCTTATTATCTGAGTTTGACCTCAGCCTTTATTATACCACTGGCACTATGGGCCTATAACTACATTGCTAGACGCTTTTCCATTGTTACGTCACACTTCATAAATAATAATATTATGCTGATGGGTGTTGCCAAATATTTTTGTATACTTTTACATGATTACAATGGGTATATAAAAAATATCTTAACGCAGCCGAGAGACACTTGTTCTGCCCGTCATGTTCTCGAATATACCTTCTACGTATAGTTACGGAGATATTGAAGGTCAAAGTTTCAATGTTATAACATCAATACCTATTGAATCAATATCTCCAGGAATCCTGTACTATGCAATGCATCTATCAGCACAATATTTTGGGTTCGTTACATACTACGTGATGTTTCACACCGAAAAAAAACAGTCGTTTCCAGCAATCAATTTTTCGCAGTTTTTTTTTTTTAGAATGCTTGTTTGACGGCTTCATCAAGGATACTTTTACACCCTGAGGCACTACTTTCTCCGGGGTTGCGGGACTGTTCGAAAGATATACCGTGGCCGCGGAACACAAAGGGCGATGAAGGAATATGAATGGGGTTTAGTCAGTAAAAGTCTGACACTCCCTCCTGCTCCGCCCAGAGCGGGAGGAGTCATTTGATGATTTCCCATCAGAAAAAAAAGGCCCTACTCTCTAACGTCCGTCCGTATGTCTCTCTCGCGCACGTCTGCAGATGAGTGCAAGAGAGAGAGAGACGGATAGAGACGGATAGACGGACGGACGTTAGAGAGTAGGGCCCCTGTGGACAGTAGATGCAGTTACTATCTACTCGTATCATAGAAACACATTCAAAAAGCAATAACGAAAAATATATTGATAAATGTGAACAGGCAAGTCATAATATGATACTTTTAATAAAAACACGAGCTTTAAGCTGAACAAAATAAATGGTTTCCCATGATCGATGCGCTGTCAAAAATATTTGGCAAACATTCCTAAATCACGCAATTTCATCTGTGCAAACTCCTAACACAACGGTATAAGGCGGAAAATGCTTTAAATCAATTTTAAATGCTTTGTAAATCGGTGAAATAATCACGCAATACAGTATCATCTTATCAAGATTGATATTCGACGATCGGGTGTAAAATCCATTAGGCTGTTTCCCTTTTTTTAGGTAAAAAAGGGATAATAACGATTTTCCAAGTCCCTTAGGAGCAATGATGGGTAGATCCGGTAAGCAAAGGGCAGGGATGGGATACAAGGTACGCCTTTTTGTTTAAAAAGTAAATAAATCGCTTTTCATTGAGAAGTTTGTTAAGTGAAAGGTGGTTGAGTGAAAAGGATTAGAGATCCTTTTTTGTGGGACCTATTTTGTATAAACCCTATTTTATAAACAGCCTCTTTTATAAAAGACCTATTTTAGAATACAGGGTGTTAGGGATGTCGACGTACAAGTTTCAGCAACCTCGCTAAAAATATTCAATATACGGCTATACAAATAAACAAAATTGAAGTGACTGTAATTTTAACAGCTTTTTACTCACAAACTAAATACGGTACATAAAACAAAAATATTTTTTGTCTGTCTGTCTGTCTGTTTGTTCCGGTTAATCTCCGAAACGGCTGGACCGATTCTGACGGAATTTTCACTGGCAGATAGCTGCATGCTGTTATAATAAGTAACTGAATATTTTTGTTTTAGTAAAACGATTAGGGTTCCGTGCAAAAAAATATATAAAACCCGTTAAATTATTAACAAAATCCGATTCAATTATGGAAGTAATAATATTTTTATAATAATTTCACGCGGTTATAAAAAAATTGCTATGCTATAAAATTTGATCATGTATGCTAACGTAGATTAAAACCTTTGTAAGAGAGCTGTTTTTAGGATTCCGTACCCAAAGGGTAAAAACGGAACCCTATTACTAAGACTTCGCTGTCTGTCCGTCTGTCTGTCCGTCTGTCCGTCTGTCTGTCACCAGGCTGTATCTCATGAACCGTGACAGCTAGACAGTTGACATTTTCACAGATGATGTATTTCTGTTGCCGCTATAACAACAAATACTAAAAACAGAATAAAATTAATATTTAAGGGGGGCTCCCATACAACAAACGTGTTTTTTTTATAAAAATTGGTACGGAACCCTTCGTGCGCGAGTCCGACTCGCACTTGGCCGGTTTTTTTTAAAAACCGGTGAATGATTTCAATGTCGTTGTGTCTGAAATCATATGCTGTATTCATGGTGACAGTTTGAGCTCTCATGTTTACATAATGTATATTACAAGACAATAGTCCAACGATTAAAGATACATTATTCATTTGCGTACTAAGTCATTGTTTATCTGCGAACTTCATGAAAGGTATCAGTGCCTACCAGCCCATAGTTTCTCTTGAGGGTGCCCTAAACTAACACAAGTTTAAAATTCGGGCCCATTTCCATACGGCCTTTGTTACTTTGCAAAGTAACCAATTAAAGTGTAAGACAAACTGCAACTGATCCTGGTCAAGACCTTTTTGTTTGGAGACTGAATGTTCGGAAAACTTCGGCTATCATCGGCTATTATCGTCTTAGGTCCATAAAATACTCTAAGTTGAACTTGTGCTTGCGCTAAAGACAAGGGGTAGGTAACATACATTCAGCTTTTGGCAAATGTGATACAACAAAAGCTGAGGCAGCATGGGCCGGGGGGATTTTGGGACCGGGGCCACGGTCCCGGATTCCACATAAAAATACAATAATTAGTTTTAAGTAGTATTTTGTGACCACAAATAAAATAAACAAAGCACGTCTTTGAAAAGCACGGTAAACCAAAAAATTTAGAAGTTATATACATAAAACTATTTTTATAAAACGACTAGCTGACCCGACAAACGTCGTTCTGTCAAAGGCCATTGGACTGGTGGCAGTCCTACAAACTTATTTTTTTCTGGCCAGGTTCTGGTGTTGGCGTCGCTAAGGTATAAAGTGCAGATATCATGGTGACATCTTTAGTTTTAAGTTGTGGTCACCAGAACAGATCATAGATGGAAAGGGTTATATTAGCGATGAGGACTCTAACACAAGGATATTTTTTTTGATTTTGTATTTTATTTGAATGTAAGTAGGTAAACTAAGATTAGATAATATGTGCGTAAAAAGTTAAAATGTAAAATTATTACATTTATGTGCTTAATTTTAATGTATTTTAGTGCTATTAAGTGTAACTATGTAAATATTCGTATGCCGCGTCTAGCGGCGGATATGTCCTATCCTGCTATTTTTATTTAACAACTCAGTGCCTACCATATCCGACGAATGGTACTCCCTTAATTCTCCTAAAAAATTTTGTCCGAAAATCATTATCCATAAAACGTTTGATATAAACTTCAGTAACCATAATGTTCAAAATCCCGAAATTTTGTTTTACATAATTATCTTTATTTCTAAAACTGTTTTGTCATAATATCGGATACTATAATAATTGAATCTTCTAATTTTACATGCCATAAAGTCAAATGTCCTAAGTATTTTATTATATAATGTGTATTATTCCGAATGTTCATATAAGTATAATGAAATTTTTGGTCCTAAAACATTTGCTAAAAATTAGGTTTTAGTGACAGAAACGAATCGCTGTAAATCCGACCCCACGCAGTCTTGTCTGCCATACCCCGAGAGTGTAATTTAAAATCGCGTAGGCGCGGAGGGGCGAGGCGGCCCGCGAGTTGAGGAGCCGGTTGTAACACTCGCCGCCGCTGCTGGGCCAGCAAGCCGAAGCTGCGGTGGTGAGCGTTAAACACATCTGCGACGATAAGCTCGCGTGGGACCGCCGGAGCCCCGCAGCGCCGGAGCCGTGACAGAAACCATGCCTACTGCATGTTGCTTGCTCGCTTGCATGCTGCATGCTTGCTTGCATACTGTATGTGTGCTTGCATGCTGCATGGTTGCTGCAAGCTTGTTGCATGCTTGCTGCATGCTTGCTGAATGCTTGCTGCATGCTTGCTGCATGCTTGCTGAATGCATGGTGTACCTATGTTTGTTTGGTGTATGTTTGTTTGATTGATTGATTTTCTGTGTTTTAGTGACTACCGATATGAAATGTATGCCAAAAGAAGATTCTAACTGTGAACTTTCTGCAATATTATGATGGTTCTACTTTTTAATTCTTACAAATTTCATAAAAGCAATATTATTTAAAAATGTGTTATAGCAAAAGCCAAGTAATACTTAACCTGTAGGTAGTTACCGTAATTACAGACACAATTAAAATAACAATGTTCTGTTCCTTTTTGGGAACGTCTGGGAACATACCGGTTTGTTTTAAAAATATTATTAAGATCAATACAACGATTTTTTTTTTTTAATTTAGGATTTATAACTATTATTGAAAACGGTTTTAAGTATTTTGTATATTATTGATTGCAATATTTATGACAAACGGGTTTAGGGCATATTGTATTTAGGGATTTCAATTTTATGGCATGTGATATTATGTGATATTAAGTTCGGGTAAGTTATCATTCGGACAAATGATGATTAGGACAAAAAAAGTTATGGCACTTTAAATTATGAATAAAAAAGTTAGGTAATACAATAGAGAACCCCGACGAATAAATATATTTGTCTTTGTCTTTGATATAAGAGACTTATTGCTTGCATAGAAGACAAGGTATACCTTGTCTTCTATGCAAGCAATAGGGCTGAAGCCGATGGTTGCCGAAGTTTCCCGAACATAGAGCCTGCGGTAACGTGATGCATATAAAGTTTGGGCAGCATACATGGAATGGATAATGTTTCTCTAACGAATCTAGGTTTAATCTAGCTGCCATATGGCAGCTAGATTCCTGATGGTTATTTCTATTCAGTTACAAGTACTTTTAATATTATATGCAGGTATAGCAAAAATTAAAGTGCGCTATTGTCAACGTTTGGTACTGAATCAAGCCTTCGAAATCCTACAGCTGGTTTTTATTTAGGCATTAATTCAGGGTAAGCAGTGTGTTAGTGAAATCCGACTTGAAAAAATAAGTTTGTTCCGGTATATTTTTTTATCAATCTTCCAATCGCTCGCTTAAGATTAATAACCGTCAGGATTAAAAGCAACGGGAACAGGATTTTCCTGTTTCCTTCTTTCATATTAATTTTAAGATCTGTTGTTGCAAGTCACGTTTTAAATTGACTATTAATTGTTTGTGTCGTATTTGACAAACCATCTCGGATTGGAAGTTATTAGCTATTTAACCAAAGACATGAACATTAAGTTTGTAAGGTATTCTATTGTTTTTTATTTTTATTATTGTGAATATGACCCTGTGGAGTGTGTATCTTTTATTCTCTTTCTTCAGTTTGTCTTTTAACTATTGTATGGCAGTTTGAGTACTTTATGCAGCCTACCTTTTATCATTTCTTTGGTATTGTTCGTGGTGTCGTTAAGTTTCTTGGGATATGAGTTAGGTACACGATCACTGACAAATGCTTGCACTTACTGGAGAGTCCACTCGTGTGGTTTTTTCTTCAAAAGACCACCTTTGCATGGTCCTCATCTGACTTGACCAAGATTATTTCTGGACTTCAAAACAGACAATGTAAACACTGTTTTAAGCTTTCACTGTTTAAAACTAAACTTTTATTGTCACTTACGGGATATCTTCCGTGATTTTTAATAGTTTTGAGCTCCCGATATTTCGACGCTGTTGCAAGCGCCATGATCGCGGGTTGACTAGAGAATGCGAGTGGATGGAAAATAAATTGTTAGGAGCAGACAAATCTGTCTACCCTCTTTCTCTTTTTTTCTCTTTCTCTTTCACGAAAGATATCCCGTAATTGACAATATAAGTTCAGACTATTTCATTTTATCTCATCATCTGCCTAGCCTTTGCCCAACTATGTTGCGGTGGGTTTCCATTCTAACCGGGTGCAGTTGAATACCAGTTGTTGTTTTACATAGAGACTACCTATCTGACCACCACAACCCAATTAGTACTGGGTAATACGATACCCCTTGGTAAGACGGATCCGTGGCTTAGGCCCCCAGTGGTCGAGGCACCCGTGGCCGTCGCCCCCGATTCGATAAATTTAATTCAAAGCTTTTTTTGAACAATTGTACAGTGTTGTCAGGCACAAAAACCATCATCATCTGCCTACCCTTTTCCCAACTATGTTGGGGTTGGCTTCCAGTCTCACCAGATGCAGCTGAATACCAGTATGGAGCGACTGCCTATCTGATCTCCACAACCCAGTTACTACTGGTTAATACGAAACCCCTTTTTTTACACGACTACCCAAAAAAAGGAGTGTTATTTACATAAATTATTACATAGATCTTAATCAATTGACAGAAGAGTTAAGCACCATCTATTCGGTTTTGTATTTACTAGTAGGTACTTAGATAGTTCGTGGTTATACCTTCGAATATCAACTCAAATAGTAATTTATTTAACAAAAGTCTTGCTAGATCTATGAAACTTTCAGGCCACCTCTAACGATAGTCAAATTACTATCACTATAATCACTATCACTACATAGTATAAAACAAGTCACTCTGGCTGTCTGTCTGTCCCTATGTATGCTTAGATCTTTAAAACTACGCAACGGATTTTGATGCGGGTTTTTTTTAATAGATATAGTGTTTCAAGGGGAAGGTTTATATGTATATAACATGCATAATATTGTTGAGAATCACTGATAATTTTAGTGGTGTTTAATGTGATGTCGTAAATAAACACATTTTTTTGCGCTTACATTGCAAACGCTGGCTTAACCTTATGAGATAGATCAAAATAATGTAATACAGTATTGTACAACTTAAAAAGGTCTACAAAAAAGTCCACGGTGATATTATTGGTTGATATTGAAATATTTAAAACAATACATGTGGCGCCATCTAATTTCGTTATGTGCAATTAACCGTCTGTGTAAAACAATAAAGTGTTAGTCTGTTGAAGCTACTCTGTGTTTTAATAGGTTTTGGGCCCAGTCTCATATTTCGCGATAAAAAGTTGGTTTTTCGATCTACAAATTGTAAAATATCGTATTCTCAGTAGTTACTCGTTTGTGGACTGTATCCTATGACCAGATTTGTTCAGATTAAGAACTGCTGTATAGTGTGAAAATCGTTTTACAAAGTTAACGTTCTTGAACAATGGCCGCCAGTTACATTGTAAATGTACCGAAGCTCAAGGGTCGAGAAAACTACGATGAGTGGGCGTTTGCCGCTGAGAATTTTCTCATCCTAGAAGGAGTGGACATCAATGTGAAGCCAGCAGCCGTTCCTCCAGCCATTGATGCGCAGAAGGCAAAAGCGAAGCTAATTATGACCATCGACTCATCGCTTTACGTTCATATCAAGGACGAGAAAACTGTTTATGATGTGTGGGAACGTCTAAAATCACTTTTCGATGACTCGGGATTTCAAAGGAAGATCAGTTTGCTACGAAATCTTATTTCTATCAGATTAGAGGATTGCGAATCTATGACTTCATATGTGACCCAGATTGTGGATACGGGACATAAATTAAGAGGAACAGTTTTTCAAATTACTGATGAATGGATTGGATGCTTGTTATTAGCGGGATTAACTGAAAAATTCGCCCCGATGATAATGGCCATAGAGCATTCGGGAATGACCGTGAGTACAGACGTCATTAAATCAAAATTATTAGATATGAGTGCAGAGGTTGGCAGCTCTGGAAACGAAAGTGCTTTCTGGTCGAAAAGTTGGCAGCGTAAAAAACAGGTTCCTACCTCTAAGGATGGCAACAAAAACGCAGAAATGACAAAGTCAAAAACGTCATCTTCGAATTCTAAACCTGTCAAGACGATTCGATGCTATAAATGTAAACAAGAAGGACATTATAAAAATCAGTGCAAGAACAAAGATAAAGAAAGCACAGTGTTTAGTGGTTTTTTTTCAAACTCAACATACAACAAAACGGATTGGTATGTTGATTCCGGTGCCAGCACCCATATGATTTGTGACAAAGAACGTTTGTCAGATATTTCCTATAACCCGTACGTGAATCAAATTCTAGTAGCCAATAAAACAACAGTACCAGTGTTATGCTCAGGAAAGACGAAGTTGACTACGATAGTGGATGGTTCAGAGCACGATATTAGCGTGCAAAGTGTCATGTGCATTCCTAACCTTACAACTAATCTTCTCTCAGTTAGTGAGTTGATTCGAAACGGAAATAGAGTGACTTTTGAAGAAAATATTTGCAAAATATATAACAAGAACAATAAACTTGTTGCAAAAGCACATATAGTGAATGGAGTGTACAAGTTGGACATCAAAAAGGAGTGTTTATTGGCAGGTTCAGCAATGCAAGAAAACAGTATGTTATGGCATAGACGGTTGGGCCACATAAACAGTAAAAATCTGAACAGCATGAAGAATGGCGCTGTAGACGGGATTTCCTACTCCGATAAAGCTGAAATTGACAAATCCCAGTGTATCACATGTTGTGAAGGGAAGTTAGCGAGATTGCCTTTCTCACACAGAGGTTCCAGGTGTGACAGTGTATTGGAGGTTGTACATGCGGATGTTTGTGGTCCCATGGAGACAGTATCAATAGGAATGGCAAGGTATTTTCTCCTATTTATAGACGACTACAGCAGAATGTCATTTGTATATTTTCTGAAGTCTAAGAGCGAAGTAATGATGTACTTTAAAGAGTTCAAAGTTATGGCAGAAAAGCAATCAGGAAAGTTCATCAAGGTACTGAGAACAGACAATGGTGGAGAATTTTGTTCAACAGAATTCGATAGTTTTTTGAAGAAAGCAGGGATAGTGCATCAAAAAACAAACCCTTATACCCCAGAGCAGAATGGCATGTGTGAAAGATTAAACAGAACTGTGGTTGAAAGAGCTCGGTGTCTTCTGTTTGATGCTAAAATGGAAAAGAAATTTTGGGCTGAAGCGGTAAATACTACAGTGTACCTGCGGAATCGAACTTTGGCATCAGGTTTAGAAAAAACACCTTATGAGCTCTGGACTGGAAAAAAGCCAAATCTTAGCCACATTCGTGTTTTTGGAAGCACTGCAATGGCTCACATTTCTAAAATAAAAAGAAAAAAATGGGACAAGAAGGCGGAAAAGTATATTCTTCTTGGATATGCAGAGAATACCAAGGGATATAGATTGTACAACCCTGTAACAAAGAGCATTATCACCAGCAGAGATGTTGTAATCATGGAGTCTAGTCAAGACTCAGACATGGTTCAAGCTGTGGTAGAGGAGAAGAAAGAAGAGGGAACAGCTAGGGGAGGAGAAGAACAAGACCAGACCATGAGTGAACATACAGACCAAACATACATGCCAAGTGACCAGGATTCTTCGTGTTCTACAAGTTCTGAAGAGTTCTGTGATGCTGTGCCAGAAAAGATCGATATAGAACCAATTGAAAACTTAGGCACAGGAAAGCGTGTGAGAAAACAACCAGAACGGTTTGGCTACAGTAATGTATGTGCAACCAATGATAACGGTATTGGTGAAGAAAATCTAACCTATGAAGATGTTATGAATAGCAATGAACAGGAGCTGTGGTGCCAGGCAATGGAGGATGAGCTGCAGTCGTTCCGTGACAACAAAGCATGGGAGCTAGTGGACAAGCCCAGTGATGCTCGTGTTGTTCAGTGCAAGTGGGTGTATAAAAAGAAGTTAAATAGTGATAACACAGTGAGGTACAGGGCCAGATTGGTCTCCAAAGGTTTTACCCAAAAAGAGGGAATTGACTATACAGAAACTTTTTCACCTGTACTTAAATATTCTACTTTGAAATTGTTATTTGCTATTAGTGTTAACTTAGATTTAAACATCACCCATTTAGATGTTACAACAGCTTTTTTAAATGGTCATCTTGAGGAAATTGTGTACATGCAACTACCTAAACACTTAAAATGTGAAAATAATGTATGTAAAGTCTTAAAATTAAAAAGAGCCATTTATGGATTAAAGCAGTCAGCACGTGCTTGGTACATGAGGGTAGATAATTGTTTACAGAAGTTAGGATATAAAAACTCTGTTCATGAACCATGTTTATATGTAAAATCTTCAGGAAATGTTAAAACTTTCGTAGCCTTGTTCGTTGATGATTTTTTCATTTTTTCCAATTGTAATGAAGAAGTTGTTCACCTAAAGGGCGAGTTAAGCTTCAGATTTAAGTTGAAAGATTTAGGTGAATTAAGGCAGTGTTTGGGTATGACTGTTACAATAGAAAAAGATAAGATTTGCATTGACCAGAAAAAATATATAGAAAAATTATTACATAAATATAATATGGAAGATTGTAGAACTGTAGGGACCCCTATGGAGGTAAATTTGAAGCTAGAGAAAGGTGATAATATAACTAGTAAATATCCTTATCAACAACTAATAGGTAGCTTAATGTATCTTTCAGTTCTTACAAGACCAGATATTTCATATTGTGTTAGTTACTTGAGTCAATTCAATAACTGTAATGATGAAACCCATTGGACACATGCTAAAAGAGTTTTGAAGTATTTGTGTTCTACAAAGTCTTATGGTTTAGTGTATGTAAAAAATAAGTCAGATTTGGTTGGATATGTAGATGCAGATTGGGCCTCAGATAATATGGATAGAAGATCCTATACCGGATACTGTTTCACATATTCAGGATGTATTGTTTCTCATGAATGTAGAAAGCAGCAAACAGTGGCCCTGTCCAGCACAGAAGCCGAATACATGGCCATCTGTGAGGCTAGTAAGGAAGCAATTTTTCTGAAAAGGTTGTTATCAGAACTCATTAATAGAGACGATGTGCCGGTATTATGTTTCAGTGTTTCGTTCTCGAGATTAGATATTACACTTGTAGTCCCACACACAATGTCGCCACTAATGCACTCAGTTTAAAGCAAACCAAAAAAAAAAAATAACAATAAGATGTGGGTAGACTGACCCCATCCCATACATTTATTGCGTTCAATTCATCATTCACATTCCAGTGCTTCGCCACTTTGTAACTCTAATTTGCGTTCTAGTGTTTTTTCGGCAATTTAGTGTATTTAGTGCTCCTAAACCAAAATGCCGAAGAGGAAACGTGATAATAAGGATTCATATAAAGTTATATTAAAAAGAAAATTAAGAAGTTGGAAAGAAAATTGCTAAAAGGAAGCCGCAGATCTTCATCATCCTCCGATTCTGAGCCAAGGTTGTCAACACCTCAAGGTATTTTTTATTTTTTATTGGTGATTAATGGATTAACGATGCGACGCTCGAGTTGCAACTTATCCTTTTTCAAACTCGGGTTCACGGTGTAACGCTATGAGTTCATCCTACCCGCTGTTATCTGTAGGTACCTACGTTTAATCACGTACCTACATAATATCTTGTTACCTGTTTAGGTAATTAGAACCACGAAACAATTATCATCATCATCATCATCATCATCATTTCAGCCGAAAGACGTCCACTGCTGGACATAGACATGGACTGAAACAATTATACATTCGTAAAAATCGGGTTCACGATGCAACGCCTATGAGTTCATCTTACCCGTAATTTGCTTAAAATCATGCGTCTAATTTATGATAAAAAGTAAAACACCTACATAAACACTTATAATTTTCCTTTTAGAAGACGATTTGAATAATATCGTTACGATACATTGTATTGTTATTACGATACAAATACGGTTCATATTCCTAGTGGAAAATGTTTATTGTTATGAACATTTTATAATTTCCGATTGCTGATAACATAATTATAGAATCGGAGAATAATGAATGCCTACCGGTGAACCTTGACGAGCCGGTACCATCAACTAGTGCTTCATGCTTGGAGTCACTGCAGGGGCCGAAAGTACCTGAAGCGACACAAGAGCCTCTACTCCAGTCATCAGATGATGAAGCTGCTGCTATGGAGAAGGAGGATCACGATCAGGAGTTAGACGAAACCGTTATGGAAATTTTGGGATCTGATCCATCAACCACTACATCATTCGGTAAAAATATCCAAAAGGACCCACTTCGGGTTTGACAAAAGAGCTCCGTAAGGAGCTCTTTGATTCTCATTTACCTCCGGGTAACTGTAAGCTGATTGACGCACCATCCCTAAATCCTGAGATTAGGGCAGCAGTAACTGACGTTACGAGATAAGGCTATGCAGGCAAAACAGAAGCAGATTGCTAGTGCTATTTCATGTCTTAGTGAAGCTATTACTATTATTTTGTCTCAAGAGACAAAAGATCCGAACATATTGAGATTACTTGTGGATACCGGGCGTATCTTGTGTGACTGTCAACATAATGATTCTGTCACCAGGCGTAACTTCATCCTTGCTGTGCTCAAAAAGGATTTAAAGGATCAGGTGCAGCTGACTAAAATTTATAGTTTACTCTTCGGACAAGAGCTCGCTGAGACGCTGCGAACGGCTAAGGCCATCAATAAGTCAGGAGCCGAGTTGAAGTCTGGTCCACAGCCCAAGACTTTATCGAACAAGCCAAAGCCTCCACCACCCAACCGAAATTTAAACTGGAAGCAGGCGTCGTATCGCAGACCGACGACGCCTCGGAGAACGAAGGAGTCTGCACCCTCGACGAGGCAGCAGCACGTGCAGTCATCCAAAGCGTCACGTCCGAACTACGGCCGCAACGCCAATAGACACCACGGAATGAATGAATTATGCTGGCAGGCTTTGTTATTTTTATAACCAATGGTCACAAATAACATCGGAACAAACCGTACTATTATGGATAAAGGGTTATAAAATCCCTTTGACACACACTCCATTTCAGAATAATATACCACTATCTAAAAAATATTCTCGTTCTGAAGAATATGAATTTGAACAGGCTATAGATAGTTTTCTTTCTATTGGAGCTGTTTCTAAATGTCAACCTTGTGACGGTCAATTTATATCAAATATATTCTTGGTACAGAAACCAAACGGTAAAACTCGTCTTATTCTAAATTTAAAATGTTTGAATTTTTTTATAAATACTGAGCATTTTAAATTAGAAGACCTTCGGACAATCATTAAAATTATTTCAAAAGATTGTTTTATGTTCACGATTGGTCTTAAGGATGCATATTTTTTAATAAAAATTCACGAAGATTTCAAAAAGTACTTGCGATTGAAATTGAAAGAGAATCTACTCGAATTTAATGTTCTACCGTTTGGTCTTACGTTTTTACAAAAATCATGAAACCTGTTGTCAAAATTTTGCGATGTACCGGTAATCTGTCAACAATCTATCTTGATGATTAATGCCTCGTATCACATTGCATTGCTATAACGATTGTGTTGCTAATGTTGAAATTACAAAGAAATTTCTTTGTTCCTTGGGCTTCATTATAAATGAAGGTAAAATTTGTATGATTCCCAGTAATTCATGTAGATATTTAGGATTTATCATTGATTCTAAAACAATGGAAATCAGCTTGCCTGTTGAAAAACGACTCAAAATTAAGAAAAAGTTGTTAAAATTTAAAAACCTCAGTAGGTGTAAAATTAAAGACTGCTCGCTTAGTAGGACTTTAACATCTGCTTGCCCTGCCATTGAATATGGCTGGCTTTATACTAAAGAGTTTGAGCGATGTAAATTCTTAAGTCTAAAAGGCGATGGTAATTATGAGAAATTCATGACTATATCGTCTACTTTAGATTCTGATTTTGATTGGTGGATAAATTCTATCGATAAATCTGTTTGCAAAATAAAATTTGATGAGTACAATTTAGAAATTCAGACTGACGCCTCAACTACGGGATGGGGATAGGTTGTGAGGGAAAAACAACAAGTGGTACTTGGAGTCAGGAGGAAAGAAAACAGCATATTAATTATTTGGAATTAATGGCTGCGTTTATCGGTCTAAAAATATTTACTAAAAATGTATTTGGTTGTCAAATTATTTTAAGAATAGACAATACGACTGCGATTTCTTATATAAATCGCATGGGAGGTGTGCAGTTTCCCCATTTTACAAAAGTAATTAAGAGTATGGCAATGGTGTGAGGCTCGCAACATTCGTTTCTGCTCTGTACATCCCATCAGTCGAGAACAGTATCGCTGATGCTGAATCGAGACGAGTTCACCCCGACATTGAATGGGAATTATCAGACTTTGCCTTTCAAGAATTAGTTTCCTCCATTCGAATGAATAATCTCTCATTCCAGCAACCGTCAGATACACAAGCGGATTACCCTGGTTGCCGGAGTATTGTGCCGGAATCTCTATTAAGAAGAAGTATTCCTCCGGCATCGGTTCACATCATGTTGGCGTCCCTATCCGAAAATTCCATCAAACAATATGATAGTTGTTTGAAAAATTGGTTTCTTTTTTGTATGAAAAACAACATTAATCTTTATGAGGCCTCTATCCCGAAAATTATTTATTTTTTTACTAATTTGTTTGATTCTGGTGCTCGGTATGGCACATTGAACAGTTGCAGGTCGGCACTGACTTTAATTTTAGGTAATCACATTAGTAAAGATGATCGGGTACAGAGATTTTTTTAAAGGGTTATTTAGACTTCGCCCACCCTTACCTAAATACGACTCGACCTGGGATACCTCATTAGTCATAGAGACTGGCGGGCTGGGTACCCCACGATCAGTTACAGTTAGATCAAATTACAAGAAAATGGGTTACTTTACTTGCATTTGTCAGCCCACAGGGTTCAAACCCTATCCAAAATTAAAGTTGAGAATATTAGTACTTCATCTAATGAAATATCTATTAAGATTCCTGATATGATAAAAACTTCTAATAAAAGATCAAACCAGCCATTGCTTATACTGCCATATTTTCAGGAAAGACCCGAAATATGTCCAGCTAAATTATTAGTAGATTACTTACGCGTAACCGAATTGTTACGTAATAATCACACTTTTCTGTTTATTAGCATCAAAAAACCACATAATAAAGTTTGTGCTCAAACATTAAGTAGGTGGATAAAGAGTACCTTACAGGTCAGTGGAATCGATATTACTGAATTTTCTGCTCATAGTACTAGGCATGCCAGTACTTCTCGTGCTCATAAAATGGGTGTCACTGTCAATTTAGATTTGATCCAAAAAACTGCCGGTTGGTCTGGCACATCTACAACTTTTGCCAAGTTTTATAACAGGGCCATATCCACTAATTCTAGAGAACTCTTTGCTAGAAGCATTTTAATAGATGGTGATTAAGAAATCACTTACATGATTGTTTCTAACATTATTGTAAATTAATAAATTTTGTTTAATTATAAAAATTGTGATACTTATGTAGATATATCATTTAATGCCTCTACAATTGCATAATCATTTGTGGTTTACAGATTAAATCCTTTGTAGTTTAATGTTTTTACCCGACTGCGGCAAAGCCCAAAAGGAGGGTTATTGTTGATTTATCTAACACCTAAAAGCATTCATTTCACAAATAACTCTCAATATCTACAAGTGTAATATCTAATCTCGAGAACGAAACACTGAAACATAATTAATGATTAAACGAACTTACCTGTAAGTGAAGTTCGATCATAATTATGTGAGGTGTTTCGTTCGAAGAGATTAGCATCCCGCCCTCCCAAAATTAACACCCAAAATTGTGAAATGAGTAAAATATTACTTTTCTCTGAACTAAATGATGAATTGAACGCAATAAATGTATGGGATGGGGTCAGTCTACCCACATCTTATTGTTATTTTTTTTTTTTGGTTTGCTTTAAACTGAGTGCATTAGTGGCGACATTGTGTGTGGGACTACAAGTGTAATATCTAATCTCTTCGAACGAAACACCTCACATAAATAATTATGTGAGGTGTTTCGTTCGAACGAACTTACCTGTAAGTGAAGTTCGATCATAAGATCGAACTTCACTTACAGGTAAGTTCGTTTAATCATTAATTATTGTATAATGACAACCAGAGTGTACAAAAATTGTCAAAAAACTCCATGTTTCATAGAAGAACCAAACACATAGATGTTAAGTTTCATTATATTAGAGAAGCTGTAGAAAAGAAACTTGTTAAGATTGAATACCTAAGTACTTTAGAAATGCCAGCTGATTTATTCACGAAAAGTTTATGTAAAATGAAACATACTAATTTCATGCAAAAAATAGGTGTTGTAAAATTGTATTAGAACTTAATTAGCAATACATATAATTTATTGTTTTTGGATTATTTCAATAAGAGGAGATATTGGTTGATATTGAAATATTTAAAACAATACATGTGGCGCCATCTAATTTCGTTATGTGCAATTAACCGTCTGTGTAAAACAATAAAGTGTTAGTCTGTTGAAGCTACTCTGTGTTTTAATAGATATATGTCTATCTCTTAGGGATAACCCACAATAACCGTTTTTTATCCTTTACTTTTTACGAGAAATAATGGCTTATTTACGAAGCGATTTTAAGCAATACAGCATTAATCCTTATCCAATTGCATTTAATATAGATCAATATGGCCCTTTACAGTATTTCATTTAAATAAACAATTTAGAAGACATTGATCACAGAATTAAAATTACGCGTGACTGAAAATATCATTCTCAGCGAAACAAATGGTGGTCACTTTAAGGTGAATGCTTCAGGGTAGCCCGCGAAATTCAATTTTTCTTGCGTTTTTTGCAATTTGCAGGCCAGTGCTAGGTTGTATGTTGATTAAAATATTATTCGCAGTTGTAAGACGTATGTAGTTACAGAATTATATTCATCAAAATCATCAATACAACCCTCAAAGTTCATAAAGGTGGAAAAATTACTTTACCAAGGTCAAAATCATTCTTGCACCTTTATGAACTTTGAGGGTTGTATTGATGATTTTGATGAATATAATTCTGTAACTACATACGTCTTACAACCGCGAATAATATTTTAATCAACATACAACCTAGCACTGGCCTGCAAATTGCAAAAAACGTAAGAAAATTTGAATTTTGCGGGCTACCCTGGAGCATCAGCCTTAACCATTTTCATCTTTTAAGTTTTGCGTAAAAAGTAATGCATTATTTTAGAAGCTTATTTATATAATGGTGTAAATCTATATAGATTATCTTCAATATTTATTTTAGAACGGATTTACCCTAAACACTATTTAATTTAAATGAATATCTTAGGAGTTATCGCAACTTCCGGGGTCGCGGAACTGTCTAAACAGGGTACCGGGGCCCTGGAACGCAAAGGGCAACCGAATTAACGTGGTGTCTTAGTCAGTGTGTTTTAGTCAGTAAGTCTGACAGTCCCTTCCGCTCCAAACAGGGCGGGAGGACTCATTTAATGATTTTATCACCCAAAAATGGATTTATTGGAAAATAAAGGAACCCACCCGCATTACAAAATAATTTTAGAGTAAGGGTCAACTCACACCGAAAGAGCGGCGAAGGGCAGCAAAGCGGTGTGCACATATGAATTTTAACTTTATTTTCATTACTATAATACTTATTATCGCATGAGAAACTCGAACGAGTCGCGGATGCCCGCGGCGCCACGGGAATTCCGGCGAATTCCATAAACGAAGCGCGATAATAAGTATTATAGTAATGAAAATAAAGTTAAAATACATATTTGCGCTCCGCTTCGCTGCCCTTCGCCGCACTTTCGGTGTGAGTTGACCCTAAGCGCACTTCTTTTTTGTTCTAAATTGGTCCCAAGCGAAGCCGGGGCGGGTGGCTAGTATCCTATAAATGACAACTGGGACCAACAGCTTTGAGTACTTTCCGAGGCGTGGAGGAAACTCGGTTTGTTATGGATGGTCACCCACCCACAGACCGACCTTGGGAAGCACTGCTTAACCTTGACTATTGACCCGTGCGGCTGTTATTATATAGCCACGAGAGCCTCTTTTCCTTGGTTAATCTCAATTGTCTATGAAACCAATGACGACGCATTGTCCTGCAACAATCGAAGACCTCGATTTGAAAACTGACCACGAATTGTTCTCTAATGCGCTGTGACATCCTTGCCACGCGACTGAAATGCTCATTTAAATATTCTGTTACCATATTTAAAAATCAACCTTATGTCTTTGGAGATAGAGTTTAGTAACGTTTTTTGAATGCTTATTAGGGTTGGCAGATTTAAGGTAATAAAATGACTTGTGTGATCGATTGTCAGTTGTTTCGATTCATAAATCAAACAAACAATATGTCTGTTTATGTAAACGTGTTTACTTTATTTGTTATTTATTTAGTGGTTGTGGTTTGTGAAGAATTCACTGACTGTGACGATTACGATGTGGGTGAATTTGTAAGTACTAATTAAAATCTGTAATTATCTGTTTGTGTCTGTCATATTGTTTATGTTAGTGTGTTTGTCGTGTTTAGGGTTCCGTACCCGAAGTGTAACCAATGGAACTATTACTAAGTCTCCGCTGTCCGTCCGTCCGTCTGTCTGTCTGTCTATCTCATGATCCGTAATAGGTAGACAGTTGAAATTTTTACAGAATGTGTATTTCTGTTGCCACTATTACAACAATAATACATAAATTAAAGTAAAAAATTAAAGGGGGCACCTACTACGATGGTACGGAACCCTTCATGCACGAGTCCGACTATCACTTCGCATTTTTTTCGTATTTTTTACATCTATTGAACTGAGATTCCAGAGAGTAAATAATCATATTATACAGGATGGAATTTTTGCATGCCACGTGGAGGGAAAGTAGGTACTCTAAATACTATAATTTATAACTTTAGATTTCATGGTTTTCCTTTCATTTAATTCATAATGTTTATTAAAGAGATTTGATCCTCATGATTGACCCTATCGATTGGTGCCATAAATGGTGTGTGGTGTTATTTTTTTTTAATTATGCCGTTTCTTGTGTTCTTCTTCTTTGAGTGTGTGTTGTTCTTCTCTCTAATTTGTTCGATTCCCGAGTGTGGCACCCGAATTTTCAAAATCTTTGAATGCAGATTAATTTATTTAAAAAAATAAAGGAATGTTTCCTTTGAGTAAAATTTGCTATCTCCGGTATTTAGAGTACTTTCCCTCCAGGTGGCATGCAAAAATTCCATCCTGTATAGGGTGTAAAACACCTCTTAACGAAACCGAAAGACACTTGTTCTCCCCGTCATTGCGATTAGTTTTTTGTTCCACACCATACCTGGGAACCTTGAGATATTGGTGGTCAAAGTTCCAACTTTTTGACAAGTTTTTTTTAAATTAATACAAGTTTTTAATGTATGTTTTTTTTTTTTACTTTAAACACCTCCACGACCCCCATACTATTGAATCCATCTATCAGCACAATATTTTGAGTGCGTTACTTTGAGTTCTACCACAAAACAAGATTTTTCACCCCAAAAAAAAGTCGTTTCCCAGCAATATTTTTTGCATAGAGTTACTTAGTTTGATGTACAGAACGCTTGGTTGACGGCTTCGTGATGAGTTCTTTTACAGCCTGTATAATCATTTATGTAATAATTAATAACTGGAGATTATATTCAATTTGAATGGTGTGTTGACCTTGCATGTTAACATTAAAAATATCTATGTTTTGTACAATCATAACGACGGACAAAGCCGCGGGCAGGAGCTAGTAATCAATAATTCCATCATCATCATATGCCTAGCCTTTTCCCAACTATGTTAGGGTCGGCTTCCAGTCTAACCGAATGCAGCTGGATACCAGTATTTTACATGGAGCGACTGCCTATTTGACCTCCACATCCCAGTTAGTACTGGGTAAAACTGTACCTCACTTGATAAGACTTGTTGTCATACTTTTTGGGCCACTGAGTACCTGTAACGACTGTCAAAGATCTACAAATGACAGCCGCGACCAACTGCTTAACGTGCTTACCGAGACACGGAGGAAACTCGGTATGTAATGGGTGGTCACCATTCAGGATCTAAACGCGAGTTTTATAATGCAAAAAAGCATATGATTCACTGCAATAAACAAAACCAGAAAATGAAACTCTTTAGGATATATGCCAGTACGTTAGTGTTTTGAAAACATAATACAACAAATTTTATTGGATAGAAAAAAAACCGGCCAAGAGCGTGTCGGGCCACGCTCAGTGTAGGGTTTCGTAGTTTCCCGTCCGTCACAATAAGTGTTCCCACTTATGAGTTTAAAGGTGGGTATCCATTATGTAAAAATGCTTGCATATACGAATATACTACAAACTTAGTCCAGAAATTATTTTGTACAACTTTTTGTCTTTTTTGTACAAAAACTGTTGTTTCCATCAAGTTCAAAATAATTTTCCTAGAAAGTCCTTTTAAAGTTCTACTTTTCAGATTTTTTTCATATTTTCTAAAGCAATTATTGACATTATCAAAAAATGATTTTAGAAAACCCCTATTCATTTTTAAATACCTTTCCAACAATAAATCACACGTTAGGGTTGAAATTAAAAAAAAAACACTTCCCACTTTACATATAGGGGGGCTACCCTAATAAAACATTTTTTTTCCTATTTTTATTTTACCACTTTGTCGGCGTGATTGATATACATATTGGTACCAAATTTCAGCTTTCTAGTGCTAACGGTCACAGAGATTAAGCGAGGACGAACGGACAGACATGGCGAAACTATAAGGGTTCCTAGTTGACTACGGAACCCTAAAAATCACGAACTTATCTCTAAAAATTTCTTTTAACGAGTAAAAACCATTCTAAAATACATGCGAGAATTCTGATTTTTTGGCAAATAATTCTAAAAGCAACATATTAGCATCACAGTGTTTAAGTTTTTTAGTCCAATCAAAAGATTTTTTGTTAATCGCAAAAATCCACTGATTTCGCACTATTCGGTCGCAGTGACTGACGTAACAACCACTTTGTAGTGCAAGCTGATTAGAACTTTATTCTAACAGCATTTAAAACGAAGTTTGAACCACCACAAATAGAGTTGCAAATTTAGCTCTTGTAATCCTCTTGTAAGCTTTAATCTAAAGATCAACCCGAGCGGCTGTATTACTTATTACTTACTTACCTAGCAATAATTACGCACTTATTATTCCGCACCCAAAAACACCGATATCAATTACGCACTAAGTACTCATGGAACGGTTGAATTATGTAAATTATCTACCGATCCAACAATAAAGCTGTCAAACGAACCATGGTAGCATGACTTCATTAATCTATCCCACAATGGAACTTTCGCTATTGTTATAAAAACCATCGAATATTGAATACCCATATTAAACAAAACTATTGAGGCGTTACTAAATAAAAACCAGTGTTAGTTGGCCCGTATCCCCTCTAAGTGAAAAGTAAATGTCAAATAGAAAGGACAACTCTATACTTATTCAGGGTTCAAGTTAGTGTGGTTTTAGTTTCGACATCTCACTTACATACCTGGGGCAGATATTACGTGTCGTGGAAAAACTCATTTCATTAAATTAACTTCAAAAGATGTGGTAATTCGATAAACTGCCTACTAACAAAATCAGCTATTGTTACACAACAAAACTGCATTTTTTTATATTATTTAAACACACCAAAGAAAATTCATACAGTATTTCATAGGCCTACTCAATAAATGATGACTAGCTGAAATGATTATGACCATGAAACGTCACATTTACATCACAACTCACGGGTCGGGTCAATTATCCAATTACGCAATCACAACTGTCAATCTGACATACCTAAACGCCATTGCCATCGCCATACGTAATAGTACAGTGCACCGGCTGTGCTAACTCGGCCACAATGGTCGAGGCCGGCGCGGGCGCAGATAAGACCATTTTACATAATTTCAAATACGTGATACCTCGTGACAATTTTCTTCTATTTATTTTTGACAGTTGTGGTAAAGAGATATGTGAAAGTGAAGATGAGGACAGTGAGAGTGTTGTTAATCAGTTATGTGGTTTTGTTTGCGTGTGCGCAGGATTGCAAAGTTGGCGGGAAAAAGGTCGAGTTCGGTTTTCAGCGATTTTAACTTTCCTTTTTTTTAATCTTGGTGCTTTGATGATTCCTACTGGATGAAAAATGTTAAGTAACTTATGTTTTAGTTATTTGTTACTTAACTCATAATATTTTAATTATTTTTAATTTTTAATTAGCCTGAAAATGAAACTGTCTAAATCTCTTTCAAAAAGATTATTTTATTTGGATACTCTACCTACGATAATCTTTTTGGTACAGTACTTACACAAAATAATTATGTACTCTTAATTTTAAACAAAAGAATAACGAAATTATAACACTCTTACTGTATGGTTCTGTATGGTGTGGGATAACACTCTTACTGTATGGTTCTGTATGGTGTGGGACGTAAAGAATAGCACCATCCCATACCTTTCCGTGGGTGTCGTAAGAGGCGACTAAGGGACTTACCAGAGAATGGGCAGCAGCGTTCTCTGTGCTTTTGTAACAACCATACTGCGATCGCCAACCCGCCTGCCAAGCGTGGCGATTATGGCAAAACCCCCCTTTGGGGGAGGCCCATGTCCAGCAGTGGACGTCTTTCGGCTGAAATGATGATGAATGATGATGAACACTCTTACTACTATTTATAAATGCGAAATTTTGTGATTAAGTATGTAAGGATGTTTGTTACTCTTTCACGTAAAAACTACACTGAACGGTACTTTACTTAATTGACAAACCTTGTGCTGTACTTATAGCTAGGTACTTAATGCATTTACATAATAATATGTACTGAGAATGTGGAGTAATCTAGTGGTAAGAAGGGTGTGTCTGATGGGATGACGGGTAATAGAAATCTAATGGAAGAAGATGACATGCTGCCCGACCACAAATGAATTGGGTATACGCATGATCTTTTTTTATCACTCTAAACAAAGCGTAGTAACATCAGAAATAGCAAAGTGAAATTATTTTTTTAATATCTATAAAAAATATTAAGTTATAAGCATTTGAAACTGCTGATTAGACAGAGATATCCGATACAGCGAATGACGTCATTCGCTGCATTGACGTACAAAATCTATACTAAATTCCGTGATAGTGATACCGTGACCGTGTCAGAGATAGAAACAAAAGTTTAAATGGTTATAACTTTTGTGTTGTTTGGCCGATTTATGTCTTGTTTTCGCTTTTCCTCATTATTTTTATAATACTTTAACATTCCGTATCGAAATAAAAAAAAAGAAAATTTATGCATATTCCCTATTGGGATAAGGGTAAGAGAATGATGATGATGATGAATGTGGATATTATACAGGGTTAGTTTTCAATGATCGGCCAAATTTTCAGAGATGATTTAGATTCGATAATAATTTCGATATAAGGAAAAAAAACTTTTTCAAATACAATTTCATTCCTGCCCACCACTAAAAAGCGAAAGTGTGTTTTTTTTTTTTAATAAGTCTTGCACAGTAACTACTGATCCTGTCCAGATGCTGTTTCAAATTTTAAATGTAAACACACAATTTTTATATAATAATCCGCCAATTCAGGGGACCGGCACTGTCTCTCCTTAACACAGGCTAAATTTTAGCCTATCTAGGAGAACAGTACTTCACATGTCTTTATTGTATAGTTGAACCTAAAAATTGTATAAATCCAACATTAAAAACTCTGCAATCCCATTTTGAAATAAACTATTATTATTATTATATTGCAACAGCACAATTCAGTTCAATAACCTAGATAGGTTTCAGTTAGCACACACATAAATTTGGCAGTGCATGCACGCACACAAGTGCATTGATTCCCACTAGGTTTATGATTTAGGACATTTTCAAATGAATGGTATTATTTTATTTTATATTTTTCGACAAAAATATTTAAAATGCACCTTTGGTTTGATATCTAGATCTTAATTTTAAATTTTTGCCGGTCATTGAAAACGAACCCTGTATAGGCACATTCAGAGTGACACCGACGTACTATGGGGGTCTTTTCCGCCTGACCATTTTAAATTTTTTTCGCTTGAATCATGCGGAGGCGCCGAGCCACGCCCCCTTAAAGTTTGGGCCTATTAAGAAAGCGTCAACTTTGGTGCGCAAAATTACAATAACTCTCGTTTGGCGTGCGTCGTCAATGCGCTCGGCCGATTCGGTATCTTTTCATTCATTTTTTCTACACAAAGTCAACGGGGCGGGGCTAGAGATCGTTTTTATGTTGCGAGTGCAAGCAAAAATGAGCTTAGTGGTGGTCAGGCGGGAGTGTCCTCGATAGTACAAACGGTTACGGTATATTAGAAATGCAAAATTTACTATATTTACTTACATCTGCTCGGTCTGTCTGTTACTTCCTCACGCACGCCTATTCGGCTAAACAGATTTAGAAAGAAAGAAAAAATATTTATTTGTGGCAGGGACATGACGTGCACACAAAATTAGAAAAAATAATCAATAAACATACAACTGTGTTTACATGTGTTTAGATGCTAATAACACAAAACGTTATTGTCCACAGTGTGTCGACCACGAACAATGTTGCGGGGGTTGCTGCTTCTACGGCGAGTGTATTGACAGTGAGTATCACGATTGATGGTTTGGTGTGTAGCCTTATAGGCACTACGGCGCGAGGACGTGTTATTTTCGCAAATCGTTTATTCTCGATTCTATCGTTTACAATACCTAAATATAAGGCAAAAAGTGTCTTGGTGTTTTTTGTCTCCAACTAACCGTTTGTCGTAAAAACGATGTCGAAGGAACCCATAGGTTAGGTTAGGTTAGATCTGTGACCAACAACGCGCGAGCCCGGAGCGAGCGCTACCTCGAAATTTATTGGTCACGTAGTCTTTTTTTTTATAGTTCCTCGTTCCGTATCCGCTCACCCGATTGATGTACTACATACTCAGGATAACAACTGATATTGTAAAATTCTTCATTTTCACAAAGTGGAGGACTGCGTGCCATCAGTGAGAACGCGAGATGCTGATTGTGCATATGCTAACACCTTATAATATTTCAATTATCTCTTGAAGGTTGGATTGGGTGGTTGTGGTCGTAGGTGGTCTCTGGTGGATATAGGATTCGATTTCCGGGTCGGGCAAAATACTATTGGGTTTTTCCATCAGGAGCTTTCCGGAAGCACAGATAATATAATACATCCGGAAGTAACCACGAAGTCTGGACGGTTCTTGGCAATAGACTCGCCCCCTATAAATGTGGGTATAGTATGAGGTCCACGTCTGACTAACCCGTCCGGGATTACAGGCGTGCTGTTATGTATAGCGGGGACTCTAAGTTCCAAACCGCATCTAATGAGGCGCTCAATTACATAAGTAGTCCCTAATGAGTACGAGTATGATGAGCTCGTGAGTGACAAGCTGACAGGCTGACATTATGCATTCGTGTTTAGTTAAAGTGATTATCACGGCATTATGCATTAGCGAGCTCATTAAAATCATTAGTGTGCTATGTGCTATTGTGTCCATGTTCTCAAGGTCTTCAAACAATAGTTTTCGATTTAGACCGAATAATTATTCATTTTTGTAAAACTATTGTTCATTTGTTTCTGTAAACCTCAACTTACTTCCTCGTTTGGCAAACTGTAGATAATAAGACATCATCAGAGGACAGCACTTGGTTCCTGTCATGCACAGTTCCTAAGGGCCTATACACGTAAAACGCTGACTGCCGGCGCCGACCCGCCAGCGCTTAACGGCACCGGTCCACGCAGGTAGTCGGCGCAGGCTGACTTTGTGCCAACCCAGCGCCGATAAGCGCCGACAATTTTTGACGGCGTAAGCAGGTCGGAACTTGTCGGCGACGTTCGGCGCTAATCGGCGCCGGTAGCCAACGTTATAGACCAACGAGGCCGAACTTAACTATTATCTTTTGTCCAGCCTACAGGTCCTGTCTCTCATCGATGGACGTGTGTGATGACCACGTGTGCCTCGGAGAAGAAGAGTGTATAGTGTACGTACCGCCGCAGTGTCCCGGCTGTGAACCTCTACCGCTGTGTCGAATGCCTGGGACTTACCTGGACTACAAGAAATAACGGATAACCGGCTAGATTTGTGAAAGAGCTTGGAAGATTTTTAAATGAAACCTGGCTGGTCTAACTTTCACCATTTTTTTTTTCAAAGTTGCGGCCATGAATCGATAGCTGGTATACAAACAAGTTTTGTATGAAATAAAATGTTCTAAAATGTCACGTTTCCGAGTTATAAGCTATCAAAGTCGGAAACGTGTCACTTAAAATGGTGGAAGTTAGGCCGGCCATTTACTTTTGAAATGAGATAATGTAGGACTGTCACAAGTTACTCTTCCAGTGTGGAAAATTACGAAATATTTAATAATTTATTTAAGTTGGTAAAATATGTGTATTTTCAACTTGTTACCATTAAAAATACATTATGATTGAAATGGTTAAAAACTGCATACCTAATTAACATTTTTTAGCAAAGCCAAAAACACAAAAATACTTGTTTTGTAAAATTATTTGTACATAGATTTTCTAATACTAATTTTCTTCTTCATGCTTATGAAAATGTAATATTGATCTCACAAAATAAATTTATGCATTAAAACTTAAAATGTGATAAGCTGCTGTTTTACTTAAGTATCACTTTTTTTTAGTTAGAAGTAAGTACTTACATTTGTATAGTTTTGCTAAGCAAAACAACAAGAAAACGTCAGTAAGAACACACACATGACAAAAAAATTATAATAAAATTCAAAACAAAACAAAAAAAAATAAACATAAGCAAAGCTTAAAAATAAAACATACATTAAACCTAAATTGGTCCTGTACGAGGCCAAATGGCCCGTAAGTCAGCATAGTGCTGTAACATTTAAAACAAATTTCACAGCGCTGGTATTTTGATAAAGGGGTGTTTAGTCTGAACGGACCAAATCGAATGGACCGCGGTCCGTTCATACGTAGACAAGGCCCAAAGTGATGCCACGGTCAGATACGATAAGAAATGAGAAATAAAACGGATCACTTTAAAAATAAACCAGACTATTGCCTACCTTTAAATCCAATAGCAGCACATATTGAGAGACTGTAAAACCCATGAATCTGTCAATCTATATCCTTGTCTAACACCTATATAAACACTTTAAGCAACACCATGAAAAGAATACCAATGTTTTTCACACTGGCCACTAGGGTTGACACAAAGTATGAAAGTCAGCAAAGTAAACGAATTTACATCGGTCAAAACCATTTCATGTTTGTTTGTAACACTTTTGAAAATGCTACTGTAATTTAGATGAATTATGTAATGACGAAGAGTGCTGGGATGCGATGTGGAAAGTGTTCTAGAAATCTGCTACGTGCATTGTTAAATAAATCATTTTTTATTGACACAAGTTACAAAACATACAAACAAGAAAACAAAAACAATGAGCATAGTTAGAGTCCATAACTAGAAGAAGCCTCAAATTGGCCAGTGTGTCAGTGGGCTTCAAACTAGGTACAGCCTGTATCAAGATACGGGCCAAACAAATCTGTTCGCAAATGGTTCGTGTTATTGCCTCGGCGGTGCAGGATTGCACTGTCAGTTTTAAGGACACGACGCAACAGTACCGTTAGCAACCGTAAAACATTGAAAATAAACACCACAAGATCACTGTCATCTTGACAGACTTGTTGGCAACCCAACACCAACTTTGTCACCAACGTGCTAGCAAAAATCATCAATGAATTCCAGAAACTGAATAAAAAATAATAAATAAAATAAAACAAAAAAGTGATTGTTCATTGTTTTCTTTTAATAATCGAATTTCGTACTCGTCCATGTCAATACATCGAAAACGTATGATGAAATTTCCATGAAAACTCAATCGGAGAACACAGCGGATCGTTAGTAACAGATTCAGTTTCAATTTACATTAATATTCACGCAATCCGTCCACCATTGTCACTTGGGTTAACAGATAATTCACATATCAGCTTTTGTCCATGGCATCGCCCTTTAGTTATTAGTCATTAAAATTTATTCATGAACAATTTAAATAAAAAAAAAAAAAAAAAAAAAAATTATATAATAAAAACAAAAATAATATATTATCTATTTATTAATTTAATTTATTTTAATATTTTTTTTTTTTCATTGTATCTGAAATTACTTAATATAAAATAAAATTATCCCTTTTAAATGACAAAAGTAATCTCATGGAAGCATACTACTAACCGGGGCAAAATATATCCTACATCCGAGGACGTGATCTACTCGTGTGCAAAACATCTAAATCTGTTTATCTGTAACGGCGTTTCTTTCGCATTATATGCTAAATGTATGCATTTGCTAGTTCCTTGGTTTTTTTTTTTGGTACGGTGGAGAAATGCAATTTTTGCACGTTCACTTTTACTGGTACAGATTTCATTTCCGCACTGAAAGAATATTTGCTTGACTGTGCTCATTTCAGATCTGAGTGTTACTGTCAACATGTAATATTCGTCTACTAGTAACACTCTCCATACATGGCAAAACGATTCAAAGATTTAAAAAAAAAACAAATAAAGTCTCGATTAAAAAAAAGGAATCGTCAATTCACTTGTATTGCACATCCCTAGCCGTTCGTTTCAATTTAGAGTGATAGGCGTGACGTGTGGCTGGCGCGAAATACTTGTGTACGTTCCTCTATGTTAGGAAACAAAGAACAAAGAGATTTAGATGCGGGAATTGAGAAAAATATTTAAATTGAATGCTCAGTTGTAACAAAAAAAATCAACACTATTTCCATTATTTTCAGATTCTTTAAAAATGGAACTAGTGATTAACAAAAACAACAGTAGTTCCATCATGGAACTGTTAATCTGACTAGTGGAACTTTGATAAAAAAAATCAATTTTAGAAGTTAGAAGGATTCGTGAGTTAACTGATTTAGAGACAGCCCGTTTAGTAGTTTACTTTAGTTATTTCCATAGCGTGATGTCGTACGGTATTCTCTTGTGGGGCAATGCCGCCGATATTCAGACAATATTTGTTTTGCAAAAAAGGGCAATTCGTTCAATTTATAAATTAAGTCCCAGATACTCCCTCAGAGAAAAAATTAAAGAGATTAATGTTCTTACTGTCCCTTCTCAGTTTATTTATGAAAACCTTTTGTACGCACACAAAAATATTAATTTGTTTAAAAAATACAGTGATATCCACAACATAAATACGAGGAACAAACACAAATTTGTTGTTCCTGCAACGAGGCTAAAAAAAATAGGGGGTACGTTCAGATGCCAATGTATACGTTTTTACAATAAACTTCCGAGCCAAATTCAAGCACTAAGCCTAAATAAATTCAAATCGTTTATAAAACGGAAGCTGTGCCTGAAAGCCTACTATCATGTTAATCACTATCTCGAAGATAAAAAGGCTTGGGATTAATCTGCTCCAATGAAATTTGCTCTGTGAATGTCGAAGCTTCGGACTTCGCTTGTTTATTATTTATTCCTTTATTTTCCTTTTTTTATTTTTTCTTTTCCTTTTTTTATACACTCTGACATTTAATGTTTTGACATGTATTTTATTATTTTTTATACACTCTGACATGTAATGTTTTGACATGTATTTTATTATTTTTTACTTTATTCTTTTTTTATTATTTTATTTGACATATACTGATTTGACATGAATACTTATTTTGTTAAGTATTTTACTTTTTTTTTATCATCATTGTGCCTTTTAATGATTTTTGTGATTTTTATTTACATTCTTTTTGAATAGAACTTGTTATGAATTTTATATGATTATTGTGAATGTGGGGACTATGTGGGTCACATTTATATTTTTTGTTTATTTTTTCCCACAACTGTCTGACAGTTTGAGTACTCTAAGCGACCTACCCAAATGTCCTTTCTTTGGTATTGTTCGTCGTTTCGTTGAGCTCCTTGAGTTATAAGTCGAGCTACACGTTAACTGACAAATGCTTGCACTGACTGGACAGGTCCACTCAAAACTGTATGGTTCTTTCTTCAAAAGACCATATCAGACACTAATCTGCATAGTCCTCATGTGAATTGAGCAAGATTGTCTGGACTTTAAAAGAGACTATGACCTCTGAGTTTGTTTCGGCTGTTTCTTCTCAGAGTAGTCAGGTACGAAACACCGGCCCCATCTAGTTTTAAAAAATGACGTGTAAAAGTGTTTGTAAAAACCTACTTGCAAAATAAACATCATTTATCATTCATTTATCATTTATCAATACTAGTTCCATTATTTTCAGATTCTTTCATAATGGAACTAGTGATGAACAAAAATAACAGTATTTCCATCATGGAACTGTTAATCTGACTAGTGGAACTTGTGATAACGAAAAACAACACGTTCCATTATTTTCAGATTATTTCAAAATGGAACTAGTGATTATAAAAAAACAACAGTAGTTCCATCATGGAACTATCAATCTTACTAGTGGAGCTAGTGATAAAAAAAATCAAAACTAGTTCCATTATTTTCTGATTCTTTCAAAATGGAACTAGGGATTATTAAAAAACAACAGTAGTTCCATCATGGAACTGTTAATCTTACTCACTAGTAAGATTAACAGTTCCATGATGGAACTACTGTTGTTTGTTGTTGTGTAGTTTTTTTTTTATCACCAGCTCAGTGGAGCTAGTGATAAAAAAAAACTAGTTCCATTATTTTCAGATTCTTTCAAAATGGAAATAGGGATTATAAAAAACAACAGTAGTTCCATCATGGAACTGTTAATGGTACGCCTGACAATGAAGGCATTCTTTTCAATAATCATGGGAAGTACGAAGCCTTAAAATCTGTCAGCTTTGTAACCGGTACGTAAACTGGGTTGTGAATGTAGTAGATATGTACATAAAAATAAAATATAATAATAATCATTTTATTATCAGGCAACTAAGGCCCTTAGATAAAATACACAAAATAATATTAAACAACAATAAGCAGTCACTCCATGTAAAATACCGGAATTCAGCAGACTGGAAGCCGATCCTTATACATTTTTACACAAGCCATGGGTGCGTTTACTAACATATAAACTCACAAACACAGGAGATTATTATTCAATGAATCTTCATTTAAAAAAAAATCTCCTATGTTTGTTACTAACATTTAAACTCACGAACACAAACACAGGCTTGAGTAAAAATGTATTACGATCAGTTTCCAGTCTACATGCTAAATTCAGGTATTTTACATGGAGTGTGTTAGTTTTTCAGTAAAACATACCATCTACAATATTCACGGTACTTTCCTTCCGCTGGCTGCCTCGTTGGTCAAGTGGTTGCAAGCACGTCTGCTGAGCATGAGGTCCTGGGTTCGATTCCCGGTTCGGGCAAAGTGTTATTAGGTTTTTCCACCAGAAATGTCTAAGTAGCAGCCACGGAGTCTAGATTTGTGACAGGTTGATGGCAATACGCTCGCCCCCTATTACGTGGGACTTAAAATATAACTAGCGAAATGTACCATGAGCTCGGACGAAATCTGCTCATTTTTAAAACAAAATCCCGTTCACAGGATCTCCACATCTCACCCTTAACAAATCATCGACACGAAGAAGAAGATCTTTTTAAAAAAAAATTAATATATATAATTATTCATTGTTTTTTATAAATATTTTTTTATATTTTTTTTTTTTTTCGAGCCTTTTTTTCAATAACAAAAATAAGGGATCAGATGCTGCAATGCTATTGGTTGATTAGCGATTCAATAGCTGCCGAATGCTGCAAGCAAAAAGAGTCGTATTGGTGGTGAGATTTCGTTATTAGGTACACCTCTGCCTAACCATTTGAGGATTACAGGCGTGATGTTATGTTTCCTTCCATTTGGCGTAGCCGTGGCATGCCCTGTATAGTTGGTAAGTAACAATAGTTGGTGCCAGATAAGATGAGAATAGCGGTCACTGCCCTTTCCCTAATATCTCTTCGTACGAACCAAAACAAATAAACCATGTATCGTTTTTCATTATAAAAAATGTTGAAGATCCCGACTTGAACAGGCTATTTTAGGTTTTCAAAGTTAAGAACTTTAATAAATCTAGGTGGGTAATGACCGCTATTCTCATCTTAACTGGCACCAACTATACCACCCTACATATCCGTAACCTGGCACTCAGAAACGGGTTCATAAACCTCCAGGTCATTGACATCTTAAGTATAAGATGGAAAACACTACATGCCTACCAAATTACATACATACACTCGAATTATTTGTAAATCGACTTATTTACTTTGACACCGACTCGTGTGTGCCAATCAAAGTTTATTTGGAAATGTTTGTTACTAAGAAAGGCCGTACTTCTTTATTTTTTCTTATTTATTTAGCTTAGGCAAGCGTGCTCCACCCTAGACCGCAAACACAAGCCGATTTAGTGTAAAACAAGAATTTGTGTGGTTTATTTATTACTTTATACCATTAAAAACCCGACTACGGAAAAATCACTCTAATTAAATTCATAATTTATCGTATAATTGACTCCTCGTATTGCTGAAGTCGCTTAAAATGTAGCCTATGTAAAATCGATCGACACCTTATTCATCAAAATCAGATGAATAGTTTGAGTCTACCCTTTATAGCAGAACTTTTTATGTCATAATATTATTTTGGATAACAGCGGATAGCATAAACTTTATTTCGCAGAAAATCGTTTATCATTTCAATAAATCAATCAGTTTATTTGTGAAACATAAATTCAAACCTCATAATTTTGTAAGTCGACACCTTATTCATCAAAATCAGATGAATAGTTTGAGTCTACCCTTTATAGCAGAACTTTTTATGTCATAATATTATTTTGGTTAACAGCGGATAGCATAAACTTTATTTCGCAGAAAATCGTTTATCATTTCAATCGATTGATTGAAATGATAAACGATTTTCTGCGAAATTATGAGCTTTGAATTTATGTTTCACAAATAAACTGATTGATTATCAGTTTATTTGTGAAACATAAATTCAAAGCTCATAATTTTGTAAGTCAGAAACATCTCTAGGCATAAATTTCATGCATAAGAATTAAATGTAGAACCATCTTATCGCAGAAAGTTCACAGTCAGAATCATCTTTTTGCATAAATTTCATATCGATACTCATTAAAAGGCTGAAATATCATATTATAGAAAGTTTAAAGTTAAAATCATCTTTTGGCATACATTTCATAATACATAATAATAGAAAACCCCACCTATCACATAACAAAAAATTCATAGTTAGAATAATTTTGTACCATAATAATAAAATTGATTAAACATTTTTTTTTTTGCCACAAACATACGACGATAATGTTAATTGCTGCATATTTCTGATCATGCATGCAGCAAGCATGCAGTATGCAAACATGCAAACCAGCATACACCATGGATGCAGTCAGCATGCAGCATGCAAGCAAGCACGCAGCATGCAAGCAAGCATGCAACATGCAGCAGGCGTAGTTTCTGTCACGGCTCCGGCGCTGCAGGGTTCCGGCGGTCCCACGCGAGCTTATCGTCGCAGATGTGTTTTACGCTCACCAAAAAAAAACCCTGCTCCTCAGCTCACGGGCCGCCGCACCCCTCCGCGCCTACGCGGATTTAAATACCACTCTAGGGGTAGGGCAGACAAGACTACGTGGAGTCGGTTTTGGAGCGATTCGTGTCTGTCGCTAACTTTTTTAGCGTCACATAATTATTGTCTTTTTACGACAGCATCTTAATTAAAATTAAGCTTAAAAATGCAATTATAATAGAAATGGCAATAATGCCTAATAAAATTATTCCAAATTAAATTCTGCCATCTTCATAGTATGCCAAGTGAAATTGTACCAAATAATCGTCGCACTAAATAAACGTTATTCTAAACGAAATTATTCGAAATTTGAACATTGCCAAAGGTAATTATGTCAAATAAAATTCTGCCGTGTTAAAAGTATGCTATAGTTAATTCGGGCATACAAACATTCGGCCAAGCAATATTTAATATTTTTTATGCCTTAAAAATATTCGTTTAAAGAAAATTATGCCAAGTGTGTTATGCCAAATAAATTTCGGAGCATCAAGATTCTGCCAGATAGAAGGAACCCGAATAGTTTAGCTACGCTACGGAGGAACATACGTAAATTCAAACATACATAACAACATACATAGACTGCTACCCGGCCTTTTGTCAAAAAACGTATCAACTAATTTTAAAAGGTAATCTTAAATCGTGGCCTAGTATTAAATTTAATAACGTTCCCGTGAAAAGAAAGCAGTCCGTGTGCTACCTTGGTTTGGTCTTAGAGAAGAATTTTTCATTCATAGATCATATAAAAACTGTCGGTGAAAAAGCTAAAAAGAACTTTTATGCCTTAACTAGAATATCCAAATCTACGTGGGGTCTGTCATTTCTAACTTTAAAGACCATTTATGGGGCTACCTATTTGGGGTGTATGTGCTACGGGGCACCTGTTTGGGCCGATAGGGCCACCATAGGAGCGGTACGACGTAAATTGCTTCAAAGCCAGCGTTTGGCTTTGATATTCTTATGCAAAGCGTATAGGACGGTTAGTACTGAATCCTTACCGGTACTTGCAGGTGTACTTCCAGTCGATCTTGAAGTGCAGCGACGGGCTGCAATGTACTATAACGCGCGTGAGACCACGGACGCAGACTTTTTAACCCTACGTGACCGTGATAAGATTTCTAGATTATTCAAACCACAGACCGACGTCTGGGAGGAACTTTTGTCTGAATGGCAATGTAGGTGGGATAATTCCATCAAGGGCCGACACCTCCACCAGTTCTTTCCATCCGTTCGTGAACGGCTGGCCAGGACATGGCTGGAGGTTGATCACTGTGTTGCTCAATTTCTCACCGGTCATGGTAACTTTAAGAGTAAATTATTTTCCTTCAAGCTTGTTGACTCGCCTCTTTGTCAATGTTCCACATCTGACTGCGAATATGAACAATCAGCACATCATATTTTATGGGAGTGCAGTCTTTGGCAGAATGAACGCAATATTATGTTGGATAGTGTACAGGTTACATCCGGAGTTATTTACTACACAGACCTTGTAGAAACTAGAACAAATTTCCGTGCGTTCAAGCGTTTTTGCCATACCTATTATTGGAATCAAATATAACTGCTCACAACTTAGGACCCATTAATGTTAATATTTTATCCGTGGTGCTAGGCAACTGGGCCTATCCCAGTTGTGAACGTCCCTTTGTGCCTATTGGCCTTGTTTCTTTGTGTCTCCTGCTGATATGGAGGGAAGTGGAAATTACAGATCTTCCTACTCCTCCGCTATACTTTTCTGATTAATTTCGTTGCGGGATCCAAGACAGTTAAATTCATTCTCTGGGACTTCGTCGAGCTTCATTGTCTCGGCGCTTTTCTGGTGGTCGCCACTGTTGATTCTGGCTTTCAGGAGTTACAGTGGTTGGGAACAGTGTGGCGGGCTTGTCCCTATACCCCCAAAGATGGATAGCTATGTTTGTTACTTTTTCAAAAACTGAACAAAATGCTTCTGTATGTTTCGCACACAGATAGTTTATAACCTATATTAACACATACTTATGATATCTTTTCACCCCGTTAGTACGATCTCGTGGGACAGTTACCGAACTCATGTGCTTGTAGTATTCTAATTTTGTCATGACTATAATGCGTTTTTCATTATTTTTGAAAAATGTGCAAACTTATCTTGGCAGAGTCAAAAAAAAGCATGGGGTTCAATTAAAAATTACATTATTTAAAAATAAAACAGAGCAGCGGTGGCCCAGTGGTGGCGGCCCCAACTTACGAACAGTAAGTCGTGGGTTCGAACCCAGACAGGCGACATAATTTGTGTAATTTATTTCATCACCGCTGCTCTCAAAACTGTGAAGGAAAACATCGTGAGGAAACCGGCATGTCCTAGAACCAAAACTTCGAAGATATGGGACATCTACCAATTAAAGCCCATTCCCGCTCATTGAGAGGACGTATCCCAGCAGTGGGAACATTATAAGCTGATGATGATGATGAAAAAAAAAACCTTTATACGCCTTCCTTATAGCAAGCTCCCCTTGCGTATAAGTATATTATTCTAATTAAATATTCCACACTCTTCTTATTTTCTAAGAATCATGCAGTTCAAACACTCTTAATTACAACAAAAACTCTTTGCTATTATTTGTCTGATCTAGAGGAACAGATGTCTTCTGCAGATTTCATCTACAGAATGCTGAGCTCCGCAAAAAATCAGCTTGCATTGTAATAACTTAAAACCGCAGCTTTATCAAATGTAGTACAAATTCTCCATGCGATCTGGGTCAACAAAACGGTGTACCTAAGATTGAAAATCTCTAGTAAATCGTCACGATAAAGCTCTAAAGCATTTAGATCTGGAGTGACTCAAAGCGTGTCTTGTATGAAAGTGGGACAAATCCGGAAAATGGTCGCCCGGACGGGTAGCGAGCGGTTCGGTCAACAAAATAAGACAGAGTACATATTGAGGGAGCTTGCAATGGAATTGATGAAGTCTTGGAGACTTCCCACTTCGCTTGATTGCTGAGAGAGCTGTATCTCATACTGCTGGATGTGGTTTATTGCTTTCGTTTGAATTGATTTTATTATTTTTGCAACAATCAAGCAAGTATTTCTAATTTGTTCGTTCCAAATTCAAACTCAACCTTAATACCCTTTCCTCGGTATTTTTAAATTAAGAACAACGCGAACGAAGGCAAAAAAACATAGAAATATCATTGTTTTTTTTAAATTATTTTGTTAGTTTTGCTTGATTGCTGCTGTGCTTCTGAAAACTACGTACTATGGAACCGAGCTGTTAGAAATATTTTGAGCTACCTTTAACATTTCAGTTTGTGCTTAACCTTCTTACGTATCAATCCTAATAAGTGTGTTTAGACGGGTTTGACGCAGAATGTGAACTTCGCAAAACGTGCACTTCGCAAGATGTGCACTTCTCAAAATAGCACTTCTCAAAATGAGTACCTACTACTCAAAATGAGTTTGAATTTTATCACAATAAGTCAAAATAAAAACCGTTTTACTTTAATACCGTTTTATTTTGTCCCAACAATCTATCTAAATAGAACGGCAGGCGGAAAAAGGAAGTCTTCTCTACAACAACAAAGTACCTAGGTACTTGGTTGTCTATATTATCAAGGACAAAATGAGACGATCAATCTACCAACAAAAGCAACAAAAACTCCGCTACGTTTGGGTGGACTCAATTTTTGCTTCGTTATCACTTCTAGAATATTCAAATTTTAGTCCTAAGATTCTTTGTTAAGACTCAACCAATATTTCTCGAAAATAGATTAAATCAGTGACCTGTGAACCAAACTCACAGCACTCGGTTGTATATTTAATTCGTAATTTTAGAGGTCTAACGTTGTTATCTATCCGGAAAAGTTTGATTGATAGTGATATAAGACGTCATAAATAAGTATAGCTCGGTTCATACTTAATGGTGGCTCGGAAGTTAGCTGCAAGTGACGGTCTACGCATTATACAGACAAAGCGATGCGTCATCTGCAACCCGTTGATACCTAAAATTGTTGTCTGCGCAGCTTTACATCAGATGTTCCAAATCCCCATAAAGTTTAAAGCGTTATTCCTGCGCAGACCGTCACTCGCAGCTAACTTCCGAGCCGCCATTAAGTTTGAACCGAACTATAGTATAAATATGTTTTCTTTCCTTCTTTTACACATTTCACTTGAAGCAACTGGATGCATGATTTTGATAACAAGTAAAATCAAGTCTTTTTCATTTGTTTGTTCCAAATTCAAACTCGACCTTTCTCGGTATTTTTAAATTAAGAACAACGCGAACGAAGCCAAAAATTTCCAACAAGAAGGTTTACATATAACGGTACAAGTTATTTTCGGTTATTAATGTGGGGCATAGACAAAATTAGGCGCCCGTAAGACGACCTTTAATATGACAAATTATGTAATCATTCTATTTAGTATAAGATCCCTTTAAGAACGACCTTCACCGAGCTGGTTATTGGATGAAAAGTGTTTTATTTCAAATTAAATATGTCAAAAAATATATTGCAAACGGGTTGTCTAAAAAATTTCAGTCCAGAATATTTTTTTATTTTTATTTTTTTTTCAACATTTCACTGGTTTGGCTAATAGACGAATTCCATACCAATCGAAAGTATGAAACCTGTAAAATATGCAAACGTTAGGTTAACCTAACATTTGCACATTCTATAGGCTGCGTAACTTTTGCATATTCTATAGCCTATAGAATATGCAAACGTTAGGTTAACCGGTCAACCTAACGTTTGTATATATTATATAGGCTTCATACTTTCAATTGGTATGGAATTTGTCTATTAAGCAAACCAAAGAAAAGTTAAAAAATATATTTAAAAAATAAATTGATAATTAATCATATTCTGGACTGAAATTTTTTAGACAACCCATTTGCAATATATTTTTTGACATATTTAATTTGAAATAAAACACTTTTCATCCAATAACCAGCTCGGTGAAGGTCGTTCTTCAAGGGATCTTAGACTAATTGTGGCAAGAATCCTTGGATTATAAATGTGTCCAAAAACCTTGGAGATTTAGGGTGATTATTAAATTATGTGGCTTGTGATTGGCCTTTCATCCACTTCGAGTCATGAATAAAGCTGCTCATGAAACGTGTTATATTTTTGATAATCCCGGCAACTTTTTGGAAGACACATAATAATATGTTTGTAATTTTAAAACATAACGTAACATCACGCGAGTTAGCCAGAACGGTACTGATAGTATACGCATAAACAAAATCCATAATGATGCTGGTTCCAAAACAAATCTGATGAAAAAACCCAATAACCCAGCCCGACCTGAGATTAGAACCTTAGATCTCATATTCAGCAGTAGCACTTTGAGTCCACAACACTATATAACGGGGTAGTAATTTTAAAAATATTCGATAAGCCGCCAGAAATTCTTCTTCAGATCTACAACCTGTTTTTTTGATATCCCATAACTCTAGGGGTATGATTGAGACCATATCAAAGAATCAACTGGCATATGAATTATGTTTCAATCATCCTTTTTTTTTTAATTTGTCATACAAAATAATTTGGCATAGTCACGATTATTAACATAAAACACCCTTAGGTGAAATATGACAACGTCGCATTTTCTTAGCTTTAAATATGAATGATTGGTTTGAATTAAAATGAATTACTCGTATTTATCAATGAAACTTAAATACACATTTTATAAATTATGATTGATGATATCTCCGAAACTACGCATTTTTAGACCACCTATTCTAGGAGTTTTAGTATTATTTTTACCTACAGAATATAACCCTAGAGTTATAGGATATAAAAAAACAGATTATATACAAATACTAGATGCTGCCCGCGGCTTCGCCCGCGTGAAGTTTGGTAACTGTCCCATAGGATCATACTGAAGGGATAAATAGCATCCTACATGTTAATCCAGGTTATAAGCTATTTATGTGCCAAATTTCATAATCATCACAATCACCATCACCATCACTATCACCATCACAATCACTATCACAATCACCATCACTATCACAATCACTGTCACAATCACTATCACAATCACTGTCACAATCACTGTCACAATCACTATCATAAACACTATCACAATCACTGTCACAATCACAATCACAACCACAATCACAATCACAATCACAATCACAATCACAATCACAATCACAATCACAATCACAATCACTATCACTATCACTATCACTATCACAATCACTATCATAATCACCATCGCAATCACCATCACGGACACAATCACCATCACTATCACAATCACTGTCACAATCACTATCACAATCACTATCACAGTCACTATCACTATCACAATCACTATCACAGTCACTATCACAATCACAATCACAATCACAATCACAATCACAATCACAATCACTATCACAATCACTATCACAATCACTATCACAATCACTATCACAATCACTATCACAATCACTATCACAATCACTATCACAATCACTATCACAATCACTATCACAATCACTATCACAATCACTATCACAATCACTATCACAATCACTATCACAATCACTATCACAATCACAATCACTGCCACAATCACTGTCACAATCACTATCATAAACACTATCACAATCACTGTCACAATCACTATCACAATCACAATCACTATCACAATCACTGTCACAATCACTATCACAATCACACAATCACTATCACAATCACAATCACAATCACAATCACAATCACAATCACAATCACTATCACAATCACTATCACAATCACTATCACAATCACAATCACTATCACAATCACTATCACAATCACTATCACTATCACTATCACTATCACAATCACTATCACAATCACTATCACAATCACTATCACAATCACTATCACAATCACAATCACTATCACAATCACTATCACAATCACTATCACTATCACAATCACTATCACAATCACTATCACAATCACTATCACTATCACAATCACTATCACAATCACTATCACAATCACAATCACTATCACAATCACTATCACAATCACTATCACAATCACTATCACAATCACAATCACTATCACAATCACAATCACTATCACAATCACTATCACTATCACAATCACAATCACAATCACAATCACCATCACAATCACTATCACAATCACTACTTATCACAATCACTATCACAATCACTATCACAATCACTATCACAATCACTATCACAATCACAATCACAATCACTATCACTATCACTATCACTATCACTATCACAATCACTATCATAATCACCATCGCAATCACCATCACGGACACAATCACCATCACTATCACAATCACTGTCACAATCACTATCACAATCACTATCACAGTCACTATCACTATCACAATCACTATCACAGTCACTATCACAATCACAATCACAATCACAATCACAATCACAATCACAATCACTATCACAATCACTATCACAATCACTATCACAATCACTATCACAATCACTATCACAATCACTATCACTATCACAATCACTATCACAATCACTATCACAATCACTATCACAATCACTATCACAATCACTATCACAATCACTATCACAATCACTATCACAATCACAATCACTGCCACAATCACTGTCACAATCACTATCATAAACACTATCACAATCACTGTCACAATCACTATCACAATCACAATCACTATCACAATCACTGTCACAATCACTATCACAATCACTATCACAATCACTATCACTATCACAATCACTATCACAATCACTATCACAATCACTATCACTATCACAATCACTATCACAATCACTATCACAATCACAATCACTATCACAATCACTATCACAATCACTATCACAATCACTATCACAATCACTATCACAATCACTATCACAATCACTATCACAATCACTATCACAATCACTATCACAATCACTATCACAATCACTATCACAATCACTATCACTATCACAATCACTATCACAATCACTATCACAATCACTATCACAATCACTATCACAATCACTATCACAATCACTATCACAATCACTATCACAATCACTATCACAATCATTATCATCGTAATCTCAATCATCATCATCGTTATCACAATCATCATCATCATTTTCACAATCATCATCATCATTTTTACAATCATCACAATAAATCAACAATAACCCTCTATAGAAGTCGATCCGACATCTTCTGGATCTCAAAATAAATGCCATATTCGTAATCAGCACCCCTGATAATCTCGGAATCGACACCCATATTGATTTTTAGACATTTCAACCCCATCGCACCCCAACAGGGTGATGGTATTTCAGGTCCGCCACTTTAAATCTTAAAATCGTTGTTTTTGTAATACACCCGATGACCCGACCCGTACACTATACAAAGAATAACCATGTTTATTTTCAGACTTTGTCACCCCATTTATTTTTTTTCTCTTAGGGGTTGAATTTGAAAAAACCTGAAACCCGTTTCTACTCATTTATCAATAGGAGTACTCCTGTGAAGTTTCTAATACCGTGACATATTGTCTAACTAATCTTGTTTACCCATACAACAAACCTATTTCACCCCCTTAGGAGGTGAATTTTGAAAAACCCCTTCAAAATGCACCCCTAGACCACATATGGAACCTACTTGCCAAATTTGGAATCTGTAGACCCAGCGGTTTGGGCTATGTATTGATATGTCATATATGTCAAATTTAGCTTCAAACTTCATCCCCTTTTTCACACCCTTGTGGGTTGAAATTAAAAAAAAAACATCAACAATGTACGTTGTGTTAGTTTTAAACCGTAAGCTGAATTATTAGTGAATTTTAACTTAAAAAATAAAAAACAAAAACAAAATTAAAAACAAAATTTCATCCCCCTTTTTACCCCCTTAAGGATTTAAATTCTAACAGCACCGTTGCGTTAGCTTCCAGCCATACGGCTAGATAATAAATGATTTTTACTTCGAAAATTAAGAACTACACAACTTCATCCCCCTTTTTAACCCTTTGGGGGTGGAATTATCAAAAACGCTGAGACACGTATATATATATTTTTATTCGTAAGCCTAAACATTGAAGATCCTAACTTTAAAACTGACGAACTTTCATACACAACTTCATCCCCCTTTTTAACCCTTTGGGGGTAGAATTATCAAAAACGCTGAGACACGTATACTTTAATTTTCAATTATCATACTACATACAAAATTTGAAGATCCTAACTTTAAAATTGACGGACTTTCATACAAACTTTCATCCCCTATTTAACTACCTTAGGGGTTGAATTTCGAAAAATCCTTCCTTATTCCTTGTCTACATTACAAAGGAAACCTCTGTGCAAAATTTCATCTTTCTAGGTCTAAGGGTTTGGGCTGGGCGTTGATGAGTCAGTCAGTCAGTCAGTCAGTCAGTCAGTCAGTCGGGCTTTTTGTTTTTATTTATATAGATAGATTACGAATATAGAGAGGTAAATTTTTTTGCATGTTTGTATGTAGGGGTAATCTTCGAAACTACAGATCCGATTCCAAAAATTATTTCACTGACGGGAAGTTACATTATCCCCGAGTGTCAAAGGCTACAATTTAAAACGTTCCGTGCACAATGGGAGCGAAACCGCGAGCCAAAGCTAGTACTAAATAATTGGTTCAGTTTCAGCGAGCCTTGATTGGGAACGGCTCCAAAGTTGAAGTAAACATTTTGGAGGGTGCGACGATTTTTAATTGAGAATATGGCGGGTATGCAAACTTGACGGCATTTGCATATTTATTAGATTTTAGGGTTTTGGCCTCTTTTGGGTGGGCCTCGTCGACATAGTTTTGAAAGCGCGTTAAGGGTTCTCCACGCTAAAATTAGCCACTCTATTTATGGTGGCTCAAACTTCGATCGAAAACTTGTTAAAATAAAGTTCTAATCAGATTGCATTTCAATGTGGCTGTTACGCCAGTCACTCCGAGCCGAATAGTGCGAAAAGTGTGGTTTTTATTTTATCTATATATATAAAAGAAAGACGGGTTTGTTACATCACTTATAACTCGAGATCTGCTGGATCAATTTTCATGGTTTTTGTTTCGTTGGATTTGTCTCCGCCCAGAATAGCAGAATAAATTTTAAAAACAATGAAAAAAAAAAAAAAAAAGGGTGAATAAACTTTTGTCTGTATTTTTTTAAAATAAATTACGTAGGTAGTAGGTAGGTAGTAGGTAGGTAGTAAGTAGGTAGGTAGTAGGTAGGTAGTAGGTAGGTAGTAGGTAGGTAGTAGGTAGGTAGTAGGTAGGTAGTAGGTAGGTAGTAGGTAGGTAGTAGGTAGGTAGTAAGTAGGTAGGTAGTAGGTAGGTAGGTAGTAGGTAGGTAGTAGGTAGGTAGTAGGTAGGTAGTAGGTAGGTAGTAGGTAGGTAGTAGGTAGGTAGTAGGTAGGCAGTAGGTAGGCAGTAGGTAGGCAGTAGGTAGGCAGTAGGTAGGCAGTAGGTAGGCAGTAGGTAGGCAGTAGGTAGGCAGTAGGTAGGCAGTAGGTAGGCAGTAGGTAGGCAGTAGGTAGGCAGTAGGTAGGCAGTAGGTAGGCAGTAGGTAGGCAGTAGGTAGGCAGTAGGTAGGCAGTAGGTAGGCAGTAGGTAGGCAGTAGGTAGGCAGTAGGTAGGCAGTAGGTAGGCAGTAGGTAGGCAGTAGGTAGGCAGTAGGTAGGCAGTAGGTAGGCAGTAGGTAGGCAGTAGGTAGGCAGTAGGTAGGCAGTAGGTAGGCAGTAGGTAGGCAGTAGGTAGGCAGTAGGTAGGCAGTAGGTAGGCAGTAGGTAGGCAGTAGGTAGGCAGTAGGTAGGCAGTAGGTAGGCAGTAGGTAGGCAGTAGGTAGGCAGTAGGTAGGCAGTAGGTAGGCAGTAGGTAGGCAGTAGGTAGGCAGTAGGTAGGCAGTAGGTAGGCAGTAGGTAGGCAGTAGGTAGGCAGTAGGTAGGCAGTAGGTAGGCAGTAGGTAGGCAGTAGGTAGGCAGTAGGTAGGCAGTAGGTAGGCAGTAGGTAGGCAGTAGGTAGGCAGTAGGTAGGCAGTAGGTAGGCAGTAGGTAGGCAGTAGGTAGGCAGTAGGTAGGCAGTAGGTAGGCAGTAGGTAGGCAGTAGGTAGGCAGTAGGTAGGCAGTAGGTAGGCAGTAGGTAGGCAGTAGGTAGGCAGTAGGTAGGCAGTAGGTAGGCAGTAGGTAGGCAGTAGGTAGGCAGTAGGTAGGCAGTAGGTAGGCAGTAGGTAGGCAGTAGGTAGGCAGTAGGTAGGCAGTAGGTAGGCAGTAGGTAGGCAGTAGGTAGGCAGTAGGTAGGCAGTAGCTAGGCAGTAGCTAGGCAGTAGGTAGGCAGTAGGTAGGCAGTAGGTAGGCAGTAGGTAGGCAGTAGGTAGGCAGTAGGTAGGCAGTAGGTAGGCAGTAGGTAGGCAGTAGGTAGGCAGTAGGTAGGCAGTAGGTAGGCAGTAGGTAGGCAGTAGGTAGGCAGTAGGTAGGCAGTAGGTAGGCAGTAGGTAGGCAGTAGGTAGGCAGTAGGTAGGCAGTAGGTAGGCAGTAGGTAGGCAGTAGGTAGGCAGTAGGTAGGCAGTAGGTAGGCAGTAGGTAGGCAGTAGGTAGGCAGTAGGTAGGCAGTAGGTAGGCAGTAGGTAGGCAGTAGGTAGGCAGTAGGTAGGCAGTAGGTAGGCAGTAGGTAGGCAGTAGGTAGGCAGTAGGTAGGCAGTAGGTAGGCAGTAGGTAGGCAGTAGGTAGGCAGTAGGTAGGCAGTAGGTAGGCAGTAGGTAGGCAGTAGGTAGGCAGTAGGTAGGCAGTAGGTAGGCAGTAGGTAGGCAGTAGGTAGGCAGTAGGTAGGCAGTAGGTAGGCAGTAGGTAGGTAGTAGGTAGGTAGTAGGTAGGTAGTAGGTAGGTAGTAGGTAGGTAGTAGGTAGGTAGTAGGTAGGTAGTAGGTAGGTAGTAGGTAGGTAGTAGGTAGGTAGTAGGTAGGTCATGTGACGCAGACGAAGTTGCGCGGGTCAGCTAGTTACAAATAAAATAAAACGAATTTTTGAAAAAGTAAAAAAAACATAAAATTTTAGAATTGATTCGTCAAAGAGTGTATAAATATCCATACTATTTCGGTAAAAATTAAGCAGTAAAATGGTTGCAACCTTGAAAAAGATCGAAAAAGAAGGTTGATTTAATAATTTTTTTTCTTCGGTTGCTAAAATTTTAATGAAATTTGGAAAAAACCACGCCACTTCTCGTACTATGCAGATTACTATGAATTTTTTAATTATATAAAAGCTAAAGCTATCGTATAAAATGGTTACAAAATTTCTTAGTTCAAGGTCTCTGGCGCAGAAACAAGTCTTAATGGGGCAGGATAGCCCGCGAAATTATAATTTAATATCAGCCTATAATGTTCCCACTGCTGGGACACAGCCTCGTCTCTATGAGAGGGAATAATCCACCACGCGGGCCAAGTGCGGATTGGTAGATGTCACGTGTCTTCAAGTTTTTTTTTTCTAGGACATGCCTGTTTCCTCACGATGTTTTCCTACACCGTTTTGAGAGCTGTGGTGATGGAATAAATTACACAAAGTAATGCGCCTGTCTGGGTTCGAACCCACGATTTACTGTTCGTAAGTCGGGGCCGCGACCACTGGGCCACCACTGCTCAAATGGATCGAAATGAATCGAATTTTCTTACGATTTTGCAATTAGCAGGTCAATGTCAGACTGTAAGTATGTTTAACAAATATAATTTGCGACCGTAAAACGTACGTAGGTTACAGAATTCTAATCATCATAATCATCAATACAAACCTGTAAATTAATTTCATCCCGTTCAAAGATTATTTCATGAACAAATTAGTCAATGGGATTAAATGAAGTTAGAGGGCTGTATTGATGGTTTTAATGATTTTAACTCTGCAAAGCTATATTTGTGACTAGCTTCTGCCCGCGACTTCGTACGCGGATCCTGTTGCTTATGCCAGCGACAACGGGGTCGTCAAAATCGAAGACCTGAAACGTCTGATGTCGAATTTTAAGAGCCCGGGGACGGGAATACAACGGGATGTGCGAGACGATTTGAGACGTTCCAGATCTTTTATTTTTGTAAGTCAACAGGAAATGCCCATCAGACCAAAAAACACTTGCTGAGACGTCGTTCCTATGTGTTATGGTGTAGCTGGGCTCTTGGAGTTCCACAACAGGTGTTCCAGATCTTCGATTTTTATAAGTCAACAGAGAGTGCTCATCAGATTGAACCACTTTTGCTAAAACGTCATTCCTATATATATGTTATAGTGTAGCTGGGCTCTTGGAGTTCCACATCAGGTGTTCCAGATCTTCAAATTTATTCTCTCAGCAGAAAATGCCCATGACGTGGAACAATTTTTGCTATGGTACCTACCATTTTTGTATCTCTTATAGTTTAGCTGGTCTGTTGCGGTTCTGCATCAGGTGTTTATGTTTTTTCCAATATAAAACTCAACAGGAAATGCCCATCAGACCGAACAACTTTTGCTAAGACGTCATTCCTATATGTGTTATGGCATAGCTGGGCTCTTGGAGTTCCACAACAGGTGTTCCAGATCTTCGATTTTTATAAGTCAACAGAGAGTGCTCATCAGATTGAACAACTTTTGCTAAAACGTCATTCCTATATATATATATGTAAGTGTAGCTGGGCTCTTGGAGTTCCACATCAGGTGTTCCAGATCTTCAAATTTATTCTCTCAGCAGAAAATTCTCATCACGTGGAACAATTTTTGCTGTGGTACCATTTTTGTATCTCTTATAGTTTAGCTGGTCTGTTGCGGTTCTGCATCAGGTGTTCAAGTTTCCAAGATAATCTACATCGCGCAAGCAGAGTTATGCGCGATATAAGACTATAATATACAAGAACCCGACAGCAACTGTGGAGCAGTAGCCCACCAGACATAACACCCGTCAGGTCGGAAGATCCTTTTTATGGGGGATGAAGAGCTCCACACCCTGTTCTTCATACTCCCAAAATATTATGTAAAGATATTCGCATGATTATTTCAGGCTTTAACACTGAATTACATGTTCGGGTTACAAGGTCGTTTATCCCACCCTGCCTACGAATCTTCTAGACCGTAACAAAAATCAGTCTACGCCTCCAAAAAATATCAGTTACCTACGAAAATAAGCGGTGTGAACCCTTATAATTCTCGTAACAAAACTGAAAGGGATATTTCTCACAAAGAGCTCAGTCATCAAAAGGTAATATTTTAGGCGAATGTATCAAAGAACGTTGAACGGGCTCACTCAAAAAGAAAGCAAAAAAATACGTACATTTGGCAAAAGTAATAATTTTCTGAAGGTATTTGCATAAACATGGCAAGCCTGGGGCCATACTTGTGATTAGCTGTTTTATTAATGTCGGAAAAGTACTTACTCTCACAAGAAATGATGAGTAATTTTTGATAAAACGATATCATGTTAGCCGTGTGGTATCCGGCAGAGTAGAATAGAATCAACCCATTACACTCACGGGTGTCGTATAAGGCAAAACACCTTGCGCCTCCGTAGACCAGAGAATGGGCAGCAGCGTTTTCTGTTAGTATTTCATCACTGCGATCTCCAAGCCGCCTGCCAAGCGTTGAGATTACGGCAAATTCCTCCCATCATGGGAGAGGCTTATGCCAAGCAGTGGACGTTATGGGCTGTTGTTGTTGTAGTTGTTGTTGATATCATGTTCAATGTTGTTGTTTTTGCAAGCTTTTTATGAACTTGCTTCATTTGTATGTGTCTCCCTTCAGTAACAAAGTACTAAAAGCACATTATTATAGGTACAATAATCTGTGTAGGTTTAAATAGCACTGTATTTTTATTCCACATGACATATCGCACCGACGACAGATCCCGTTTTCCCGTCCCAGGTCTCTTCGCGTTTTTATCATGTTTTTGATCGCTGCAATATAATAAAATTTTACATGATTTATTTGATAAAATCTTATCAGCGTTGAGAAGGGGTTTTTCGATCCCTTTTTATAGTTTATTGTTAGTTTATTTATTTTGGTTTATAAAATAAAATAAATAAATATCACGTCCATTTAGCGCCACACTAAGCAACGAGGCTTGTGTCGTGGACACCAGATAGTTGTTAAACTACATGGGCAACTACATTACTTCCTCAGTTCTTATGTCTTGTGACTGGGATTGTAGCTACATTTAATTTTCATCTTTATTTCGACAATTTCAAAGTGCCTGTAACTGGCCTACTTGAAATAAATGCTTTGATTTTGATTAATAAAACTTTTTTTTTTGTTAATAGGTACTTAATATAAATATAGAATAGATCTATCTCCGAAGTAACTAACTTACTCTCTTTAATAATCAACGACGATACCACCAAGCTAATTAAAAAAAATAGTCAACCTCACAGATTTTGGGTGATCTACACAAAAAGGAAAGCTTTTAAGTGCAGTCGAATTGATCACCATCATCCACAACCTTCCCCCTCATTGAGAGGAGGCCGTGTCCCAGCAGTGGAAACAATATAGGCTGATGTTGATGATGATGATGATCCACAACCTGACCGCACCCACGGCTGGCCTCTCTTTACAATACAATAAAATCATTTATTTAACAGATCATACGTAGTACGTGTTAGTACATAATTCATTTACACACACACACTAGTGTTGATTCATAATTCATTCTTTTTTTTACTTGTGCCAATCTCAACGATCATGTGCCAACTTCCTATTTAGGCTCTTTCATACTTCAGTTCAGTGACTCGAACTTTGATTACTTATATAGGACTCGAAAAATATCGTTCATTTATCGGTTATATCCTTTCAGTTATTATTTATTTGAGGAGCTCGTGGCTAAATAATAACAGATGCTCGGGTCGATCTTCAAGCTGTGTTTATTCATTCTTAAGCCGCGTTTACCTCGGTTGGTCCGTGGATGGGTGACCTCCCATTACACACCGAGTTTCCTCCGCGCCTCGGAAAGCACGTTCAGCAGTTGGTCCCGGCTGTCATTTGTAGATCTTTGACGACCCGAATGACCATTCGAAACCAAATGTCCATTCTCATCATACTACCGCTGCGCGTAGTATGATGAGAATGGACATTTGGTTTCCGAGTCATGGATGTTTATGTGTATAATAAGTATGTATTTACAAACAAAAAGTATCTATGCAGTATGTCAACAATCTGGTGTCCACAACACAATCCTCGTTGCTTAGTGTGGCACTAGATGGCGCTGTGTGTCCAGCGATGTTTATTTATTTATTTTATTTATTTATCTTTGACAGTCAAAAGTCTGACAACCAGTCTTACCAAGGGGTATCGTATTAACTAGTACTAACCGGGTTGTGGAGGTCAGATAGGCAGTCGCTCCATGTAAAATACTGGTATTCAGCTGCATCCGGTTAGACTGGAAGCCGACCCCAACATAGTTGGTAAAAGGCTAGGTAGATGATGATGTCTTGTACCTGATATCCGGTTTAAACAGCCGCTTCCGCGTCCACAGAGTAAAGTTATGACGAATAACTTATCTGCATTTTGACAGGGGAACAAAGAGTCACGTCATATTGAGGGCCATTGTGTTCAATGGCTTTTCATAACAACCTCAATGGAGAATATTGTGTTTTGATATGCTAACCACAGGAATTGCGGTTTTTGTACTGATGTTTATTTTAATTTAGACAAGCGATCTCATTTGTTTTTTAGAAGTAATTGCTTTTAAGGAATAGAGAATATGCATACATTCTCTTTTTTTAATTTCTGTACGGAATGTACTGTAAAAATAATGACAAAAAGCGAAAACAAGACATAAATCGGCCAAACAACACAAAAGTTATCACCATTTAAACTTTTGTTTCTACGTCTTTCTAGATAAACGGAATTTAGTATGGATTTTGTACGTCGATGCAGCGAATGACGTCATTCGCTGTATCGGATCTCTCTGTCTAATCAGCAGTTTCAAATGCTTATAACTTAGTATTTTTTATAGATATTAAAAAAATAATTTCACTTTGCTATTTCTGATGTTAATACGCTTTGTTTAGAGTGATAAAAAAAAATCATGCCTATTGCTGTTCAATCGTCAGCCTCGTGGTAGCAAGCGTGACTTCTGAGCAGATCCTGGGTTCGATCCTTAGGTCGGGCAACGTGTTATTGGGTTTTTCCGTCAGGAATTTCTCAGTAGCAGCCACGGAGAGTTGAGCACAATTGATGGCAATAGGCTTGCCTCCTATGACATGGGACTTAAGCATACATAACTGGTGAAATGTGAGTGTGTACTATTAGGTGCACGTCTGCTTAACCCTTCGGGGATTACATACGTGATGTTGTGTTTCTTCAATGGTTGATGGTATCATCACCACTGCTGTCAAAACTATGAAAGATAAACCAGGAAACCAGCTGGTCCTAGAACCAAACATTCTAAGACATATGAAATCTACCAATCCGCACTGGCCCCCACACCCTCTCACAGAAAGGAGGTTTGTGTCCCATCAGTGGGAACATTATAGCGTGATAATACTAGATGAGTTTCTTTAACTTAGCAGCTATTTTTTCGCTAGGTCAGGTTTTGAGCAAAATGGTATAGTTATAATGTCACTTCCGTGATTATTGATTACTAGACGTCCCGCGGTTTCACCCGCGTAGTTCGTCCCGCGGTTTCACCCGCGTAGTTCCCGTTCCCGTGGGAGTACGGGGATAAAATATAGCCTATGTTACTCAAGGTGAATGTAGCTTTCTAACGGTGAAAGAATTTTTGAAATCGGTTCATTACTTCCGGAGATTACCCCCTACATACAAACTTACAAACATACAAACTTACAAACAAATGTTACCTCTTTATAATATTAGTATAGATTTTTGAGCTCCCGATATTTCGACGCTGTTACAAGCGCCATTATCGCGGGTTTAAGTATAGTTTTGAACCGTGACAGCTTAAAACAGAAAATGGTATAGTTTTAAAAAGAAAGAAAAAATAACATTTATTTGGCAGCAGTTCAGTAAGCACGAAATAGAAAAGAAAAATGCTTTGAACACAGTTTGCGCATAACGACTGCGCCAAAAAGGTCCATTACAGCATTAATGCCACACAAGTCCACTAGCAGACAGGTTGGAGCTCGTGGCTAAATAATAACAACCGCTCGGGTCGGATCATTCCCACTAGTTCTACTACACAATTCTTCGGTAGAACTAGTGGGACTTTTTTTCCCACTGGTCCTACGATTTCAGGTGGTACAAAATCGTAGAACTAGTGGGAACAAAAAGTCCCATAAGTTCTACCGTAGAACTGTGTAGTAGAACTAGTGGGAATGATCCCTCGGGTCGATTATTAGGTTAAGCCGTGCTTTCCTAGGTTGGTCTGTGGATGTGTGATCACCCATTACATACCAAGTTTCATCCGTGCCTCCGAAAGCACGGTTAGCAGTCGGTCCTGGCTGTCATTTGTAGATCTTTGACAGTCGATACAGGTAGTCAGTGGCCCAAAAAGTCTGACAACCAGTTTTACCAAGGTGTATCGTATTACCCAGAACTAACTGGGTTGTGGAGGTCAGATAGGCAGCCGCGTCATGTAAAATACTGGTATTCAGATGCATCCGGTGACCAGAGCCTTCTTCTGGTTTAAGATTTAGCATACATCTGTCAGTGACAGATGTGTTCTGAATCTTAAACCAGGAATGTGTTTGTCTACTTCAACTATCACTGGCTTGTTTAGTGCTTCTGCAGTCGAAGCATACACCAAACTTAACACTTAGTATGATGAGAATGGACATTTGGTTTCCGAGTCATGGATGTTTATGTGTATAATAAGTATGTATTTACAAACAAAAAGTATCTATGCAGTATGTCAACAATCTGGTGTCCACAACACAATCCTCGTTGCTTAGTGTGGCACTAGATGGCGCTGTGTGTCCAGCGATGTTTATTTATTTATTTTATTTATTTATCTTTGACAGTCAAAAGTCTGACAACCAGTCTTACCAAGGGGTATCGTATTAACTAGTACTAACCGGGTTGTGGAGGTCAGATAGGCAGTCGCTCCATGTAAAATACTGGTATTCAGCTGCATCCGGTTAGACTGGAAGCCGACCCCAACATAGTTGGTAAAAGGCTAGGTAGATGATGATGTCTTGTACCTGATATCCGGTTTAAACAGCCGCTTCCGCGTCCACAGAGTAAAGTTATGACGAATAACTTATCTGCATTTTGACAGGGGAACAAAGAGTCACGTCATATTGAGGGCCATTGTGTTCAATGGCTTTTCATAACAACCTCAATGGAGAATATTGTGTTTTGATATGCTAACCACAGGAATTGCGGTTTTTGTACTGATGTTTATTTTAATTTAGACAAGCGATCTCATTTGTTTTTTAGAAGTAATTGCTTTTAAGGAATAGAGAATATGCATACATTCTCTTTTTTTAATTTCTGTACGGAATGTACTGTAAAAATAATGACAAAAAGCGAAAACAAGACATAAATCGGCCAAACAACACAAAAGTTATCACCATTTAAACTTTTGTTTCTACGTCTTTCTAGATAAACGGAATTTAGTATGGATTTTGTACGTCGATGCAGCGAATGACGTCATTCGCTGTATCGGATCTCTCTGTCTAATCAGCAGTTTCAAATGCTTATAACTTAGTATTTTTTATAGATATTAAAAAAATAATTTCACTTTGCTATTTCTGATGTTAATACGCTTTGTTTAGAGTGATAAAAAAAAATCATGCCTATTGCTGTTCAATCGTCAGCCTCGTGGTAGCAAGCGTGACTTCTGAGCAGATCCTGGGTTCGATCCTTAGGTCGGGCAACGTGTTATTGGGTTTTTCCGTCAGGAATTTCTCAGTAGCAGCCACGGAGAGTTGAGCACAATTGATGGCAATAGGCTTGCCTCCTATGACATGGGACTTAAGCATACATAACTGGTGAAATGTGAGTGTGTACTATTAGGTGCACGTCTGCTTAACCCTTCGGGGATTACATACGTGATGTTGTGTTTCTTCAATGGTTGATGGTATCATCACCACTGCTGTCAAAACTATGAAAGATAAACCAGGAAACCAGCTGGTCCTAGAACCAAACATTCTAAGACATATGAAATCTACCAATCCGCACTGGCCCCCACACCCTCTCACAGAAAGGAGGTTTGTGTCCCATCAGTGGGAACATTATAGCGTGATAATACTAGATGAGTTTCTTTAACTTAGCAGCTATTTTTTCGCTAGGTCAGGTTTTGAGCAAAATGGTATAGTTATAATGTCACTTCCGTGATTATTGATTACTAGACGTCCCGCGGTTTCACCCGCGTAGTTCGTCCCGCGGTTTCACCCGCGTAGTTCCCGTTCCCGTGGGAGTACGGGGATAAAATATAGCCTATGTTACTCAAGGTGAATGTAGCTTTCTAACGGTGAAAGAATTTTTGAAATCGGTTCATTACTTCCGGAGATTACCCCCTACATACAAACTTACAAACATACAAACTTACAAACAAATGTTACCTCTTTATAATATTAGTATAGATTTTTGAGCTCCCGATATTTCGACGCTGTTACAAGCGCCATTATCGCGGGTTTAAGTATAGTTTTGAACCGTGACAGCTTAAAACAGAAAATGGTATAGTTTTAAAAAGAAAGAAAAAATAACATTTATTTGGCAGCAGTTCAGTAAGCACGAAATAGAAAAGAAAAATGCTTTGAACACAGTTTGCGCATAACGACTGCGCCAAAAAGGTCCATTACAGCATTAATGCCACACAAGTCCACTAGCAGACAGGTAGGAGCTCGTGGCTAAATAATAACAACCGCTCGGGTCGGATCATTCCCACTAGTTCTACTACACAATTCTTCGGTAGAACTAGTGGGACTTTTTTTCCCACTGGTCCTACGATTTCAGGTGGTACAAAATCGTAGAACTAGTGGGAACAAAAAGTCCCATAAGTTCTACCGTAGAACTGTGTAGTAGAACTAGTGGGAATGATCCCTCGGGTCGATTATTAGGTTAAGCCGTGCTTTCCTAGGTTGGTCTGTGGATGTGTGATCACCCATTACATACCAAGTTTCATCCGTGCCTCCGAAAGCACGGTTAGCAGTCGGTCCTGGCTGTCATTTGTAGATCTTTGACAGTCGATACAGGTAGTCAGTGGCCCAAAAAGTCTGACAACCAGTTTTACCAAGGTGTATCGTATTACCCAGAACTAACTGGGTTGTGGAGGTCAGATAGGCAGCCGCGTCATGTAAAATACTGGTATTCAGATGCATCCGGTGACCAGAGCCTTCTTCTGGTTTAAGATTTAGCATACATCTGTCAGTGACAGATGTGTTCTGAATCTTAAACCAGGAATGTGTTTGTCTACTTCAACTATCACTGGCTTGTTTAGTGCTTCTGCAGTCGAAGCATACACCAAACTTAACACTTAGTATGATGAGAATGGACATTTGGTTTCCGAGTCATGGATGTTTATGTGTATAATAAGTATGTATTTACAAACAAAAAGTATCTATGCAGTATGTCAACAATCTGGTGTCCACAACACAATCCTCGTTGCTTAGTGTGGCACTAGATGGCGCTGTGTGTCCAGCGATGTTTATTTATTTATTTTATTTATTTATCTTTGACAGTCAAAAGTCTGACAACCAGTCTTACCAAGGGGTATCGTATTAACTAGTACTAACCGGGTTGTGGAGGTCAGATAGGCAGTCGCTCCATGTAAAATACTGGTATTCAGCTGCATCCGGTTAGACTGGAAGCCGACCCCAACATAGTTGGTAAAAGGCTAGGTAGATGATGATGTCTTGTACCTGATATCCGGTTTAAACAGCCGCTTCCGCGTCCACAGAGTAAAGTTATGACGAATAACTTATCTGCATTTTGACAGGGGAACAAAGAGTCACGTCATATTGAGGGCCATTGTGTTCAATGGCTTTTCATAACAACCTCAATGGAGAATATTGTGTTTTGATATGCTAACCACAGGAATTGCGGTTTTTGTACTGATGTTTATTTTAATTTAGACAAGCGATCTCATTTGTTTTTTAGAAGTAATTGCTTTTAAGGAATAGAGAATATGCATACATTCTCTTTTTTTAATTTCTGTACGGAATGTACTGTAAAAATAATGACAAAAAGCGAAAACAAGACATAAATCGGCCAAACAACACAAAAGTTATCACCATTTAAACTTTTGTTTCTACGTCTTTCTAGATAAACGGAATTTAGTATGGATTTTGTACGTCGATGCAGCGAATGACGTCATTCGCTGTATCGGATCTCTCTGTCTAATCAGCAGTTTCAAATGCTTATAACTTAGTATTTTTTATAGATATTAAAAAAATAATTTCACTTTGCTATTTCTGATGTTAATACGCTTTGTTTAGAGTGATAAAAAAAAATCATGCCTATTGCTGTTCAATCGTCAGCCTCGTGGTAGCAAGCGTGACTTCTGAGCAGATCCTGGGTTCGATCCTTAGGTCGGGCAACGTGTTATTGGGTTTTTCCGTCAGGAATTTCTCAGTAGCAGCCACGGAGAGTTGAGCACAATTGATGGCAATAGGCTTGCCTCCTATGACATGGGACTTAAGCATAAATAACTGGTGAAATGTGAGTGTGTACTATTAGGTGCACGTCTGCTTAACCCTTCGGGGATTACATACGTGATGTTGTGTTTCTTCAATGGTTGATGGTATCATCACCACTGCTGTCAAAACTATGAAAGATAAACCAGGAAACCAGCTGGTCCTAGAACCAAACATTCTAAGACATATGAAATCTACCAATCCGCACTGGCCCCCACACCCTCTCACAGAAAGGAGGTTTGTGTCCCATCAGTGGGAACATTATAGCGTGATAATACTAGATGAGTTTCTTTAACTTAGCAGCTATTTTTTCGCTAGGTCAGGTTTTGAGCAAAATGGTATAGTTATAATGTCACTTCCGTGATTATTGATTACTAGACGTCCCGCGGTTTCACCCGCGTAGTTCGTCCCGCGGTTTCACCCGCGTAGTTCCCGTTCCCGTGGGAGTACGGGGATAAAATATAGCCTATGTTACTCAAGGTGAATGTAGCTTTCTAACGGTGAAAGAATTTTTGAAATCGGTTCATTACTTCCGGAGATTACCCCCTACATACAAACTTACAAACATACAAACTTACAAACAAATGTTACCTCTTTATAATATTAGTATAGATTTTTGAGCTCCCGATATTTCGACGCTGTTACAAGCGCCATTATCGCGGGTTTAAGTATAGTTTTGAACCGTGACAGCTTAAAACAGAAAATGGTATAGTTTTAAAAAGAAAGAAAAAATAACATTTATTTGGCAGCAGTTCAGTAAGCACGAAATAGAAAAGAAAAATGCTTTGAACACAGTTTGCGCATAACGACTGCGCCAAAAAGGTCCATTACAGCATTAATGCCACACAAGTCCACTAGCAGACAGGTAGGAGCTCGTGGCTAAATAATAACAACCGCTCGGGTCGGATCATTCCCACTAGTTCTACTACACAATTCTTCGGTAGAACTAGTGGGACTTTTTTTCCCACTGGTCCTACGATTTCAGGTGGTACAAAATCGTAGAACTAGTGGGAACAAAAAGTCCCATAAGTTCTACCGTAGAACTGTGTAGTAGAACTAGTGGGAATGATCCCTCGGGTCGATTATTAGGTTAAGCCGTGCTTTCCTAGGTTGGTCTGTGGATGTGTGATCACCCATTACATACCAAGTTTCATCCGTGCCTCCGAAAGCACGGTTAGCAGTCGGTCCTGGCTGTCATTTGTAGATCTTTGACAGTCGATACAGGTAGTCAGTGGCCCAAAAAGTCTGACAACCAGTTTTACCAAGGTGTATCGTATTACCCAGAACTAACTGGGTTGTGGAGGTCAGATAGGCAGCCGCGTCATGTAAAATACTGGTATTCAGATGCATCCGGTGACCAGAGCCTTCTTCTGGTTTAAGATTTAGCATACATCTGTCAGTGACAGATGTGTTCTGAATCTTAAACCAGGAATGTGTTTGTCTACTTCAACTATCACTGGCTTGTTTAGTGCTTCTGCAGTCGAAGCATACACCAAACTTAACACTAAGCACTTTTAAGTACATTCGCTTCAAAATATCCATGTCCATACTAACGTTATAAATTCAAAACTAACTTTGTCTGGCGTTCTGTCTAGCTGTTTGTCTGTTTGGCTGTCTGTTGGGCTGTCTGTCTGTCTGGCTGTCTGTCTCGCTGTCTGGCTGGCTGTCTGCCTGGCTGTCTGTCTGGCTGTCTGTCTGTCCTTCTATCTAACAGTCTGTTATCTTTTCACACCTCAACGGCTAAAGATATTAGCATCCAACTAGGTACATGGATAAACCATGGCCTAAAGTGTGACATAGGATAATTATCACCCTGTTATTTCGTTTCTGTGTGATAATATCCGGGTGAAGCCGTAGCCAAAAGTTATAGTATTCTACACAAAACTGATTGTTAAATCAAACACAGCAGCATGAAACTGCTGGCCTCTTAGTTAAGCAACACTTGGAATTAGTTAACTAAGTCCTCTTAGGGAACTAATTTCCTGAACTCGTCATACTTTGTGTCTCGGAACCAGTCTGACGTCGTCTTGATAAGTTATTGAATTTTAAGAGGATTGTGCAAAGAGGCCCTAGCATGGACGGGCGACGGGCGTATGCTAAAGTTCCTTTCTTTCTTTTCTTTAAAAAATAACGACGCCCCACACTAGGATTTTTTTTTTATTTCTCGAGTACCTATCTTGGGTTTACAAACATTTAAACTCAAAAACACACAAACGACCAGACCCGGAACAACTATACCTGTAGGCCATACAAAAATAAATGTTCCGTGTAGGAATCGAACCCGCGACACGCAGCGCAGCAGCCAAACGCTCAGCCACTGCGCCAATCCTGCCGACAAAACGTCGTTTTTTTGAAAGATTTTTGAACTGAAAATACTACTCGGTATCCTATCATTTTGTTTAAAATATTTCCGGGTTTAATAAGTAACACCCATACCTAAATGAAGTTCTATAACTATCGTTTTTTTAAAGGTCATTAACCCGCATACATTTATTCAAATACATAATTCCGAAAACAGAAATAATGATATAAACTTGTCCCGAAACTACCTTTATCGTGATCCTTGACGTTTTCTAGTAATAAATACGATTCATAAAGTATTGTCGGGGTACCTACGCAGAGAAATTAAGGAAAGAGCAATGACCTTTAATTCCTACTTATCTGGCGTAGACTATAACAAATAATATTATTAAAAAGGATTATCATTAAATAAAGTTACAATAAATGTTACGGTTTCGCGCTAAAATGTACCAACTGACAGCCGTCAGAAACGCATTCTCTCAGCGGCCAAACTGTGAGTAAAATATTAAGGAGAATTTTCAACTTTTAAATCGTTCGAAGTTATGGACGGTTTTTATTTATTACACCAAATGACTTGGCCAAAGTACTATTTTATTGTCGCGTTAGAAGAATCCCCACCCAACAACGTCAACAGTGCGCCAGTAACCACAGCAGCGAAACATCGTGCTACGTTTAGTTCGAACGTGCCAACATGTCCGCAACAGATTGCGAAGGGTATGACTACGCCGGATTCCGAGTTAAGTAGTGAGCAAGTGGAAAGGGAGAAAAATACAGAATGGACGTTAGTGCAGCGAAAAACGTCAAAACAATATAAACTGGTTGGCCAAAGAGGTTGCGCAGTGACGTCCACGGATAGCAAGTTTAAGGCGGCGGATGTAAAAATACCGCTATTTATATCAAATGTTAGTGTTGAAACTAGTGAGCACGATATTATAAGTTACATTAAGGAAAAAACTAATGAAGTTGTGTCGTTAAAAATGATAAATATGAAAACGTCTATAAAATATAATGCCTTTAAGTTATTTGTTTCTAGGAATAAATTAGAATTATTTTTGAATGACGGGTTGTGGCCAGACGGCATAACATTTAGGCGTTTTGTGCGGTTTATGTACCGTAAGTAACAGGAACGAGTTATAGTTTAATAAAACTTGTTGTTATGAATCAAAATAATAACAAACATTGTAGGATCATTACTTTTAACTGTAAGTCTGTTAAACGATCGATCGAAAGTGTTAAAAGGTTGTGTAATATGTGCGATATTATATGCCTCCAAGAAACATGGCTTCTACCCCATGATATTCCTATTTTAAGTACCATATCAGATGAATTTGAGTATACGGGTAAGTCAGCCGTTGACACAACTGCCGGATTACTGATTGGAAGACCGTATGGGGGAGTAGCCATTCTGTGGAGAAAAGGTGTTTTTGATGCAGTCACTGTGTTGGAATGTAATAGCAGTCGCTTGGCGGCCGTCAAAGCTAGTATCGGCGGGCGCTCGTTTATTGTAGCTTGTGTGTATATGCCGACTAATTCGCCCGATAACCTACCTATGTTTACGGAAGTGTTAGGTGAGATCAGTGCAGTGGGTGCGGGCGGTGGGGTCGAGAGTTTGTTTATACTGGGTGATTTTAATGCACATCCAAACGAATTATTTTTTAGGGAACTTGTTAGTTTCTGCGCGGATCAATCATTTATTTGTGCTGATATTGAAAAAATGGGGATAAATTCTAGTAGTTATACATTTATGAGTGAGGCACATGGATGTAGGAGGTGGCTTGATCACTGTATAGTCTCTCTGTCAGCTTGGGCTGCAGTGAAGAAGGTTACTATAAAAGAGGACGTTTATACATCAGATCATCTACCACTTTGTATTGAGTGTGACTTAAATGTAGTAAGACCTAAGGTGGTACCAATTCCTACTCCTTGCAATAAAGTAATTTGGGGGGAACGAAATGAATCGCAAATTGACAGATACCGTGAGTTGTGTAATAGTAAATTGCGTGATATTGACTTCCCTCCAGAGTTTCAAGAGTGTAGCCATAGTTTTTGTAATTTAAATGAGCATAAAGCTATTTTAGATAAATTATATAGTAAAATATCATATGCATTATGTGATGCTGCTGAGCAAACATATGAAAAGGTAGGGACTGGAGGTAGAGGTAGGAACCACAGGACATTGTGCGGGTGGAATTTCCATGTAAGAGGTGCACACCGTGAGGCCAGGCTTAAATTCGAAATGTGGGTTTTATACAATAGACCAACTTCTGGAGTTATTTGTGAACAAATGCGACTGGCCCGTAATACCTTCAAGGCTCGGCTAAAATGGTGTCAAAAAAACCAAGAGCAGATCCGGATGGATATAATAGCCAAAGCAAGAGCAACAAATAATTTCGCTAAGTTTTGGAAATCCACGAGTAAGCTTGATATTAAGCCTGGCCTATCGGTGAATGTCGGCGGGAAGAGTGATCCGGGGGAGATTGCGAATATGTTCAAGGAACATTTTACAGCGCAATCTCCACTGGGTCCCTCAGTAGATGTGATCAATGCTGGGCCTGAATTTCAGGGAGATAAGTCATTAATGTTCTTCTCGGCCAGACAAGTGGCAAAAGTAATTAAGACTATGAGCAGAGGCAAGTCTCCCGGGCATGACGGGCTCAGTATTGAGCATTTAAAGTTTGCTGGGGTGCACCTGCCAAGGGTTTTGTCGGTGTTTTATAACATGTGCCTTAGTCACTCATACTTGCCGGCGGGACTGATGAAAACACTGGTGGTTCCCATAATTAAGAATAGGACGGGTGACATATCAGATAAATCAAACTATCGACCTATATCTCTCGCAACGACATTGGCAAAAGTGCTGGACGGTATGATTGATTCCACTTTGAAGGAATCTCTATCCGTGCATGACTCACAGTTCGGGTTTCAACCTGGACTGTCAACAGAAAGCGCCATAGTAAGTCTCAAACATACCGTCCAGTATTACACTGATCGGAAAACGCCGGTATATGCCTGTTTTCTGGATCTCTCCAGAGCCTTCGATCTGGTAAATTATGATGTACTCTGGAGAGAGCTTGAGGATAGGGGTGTACCGGCAGGAGTGCTCAGGATCCTACAGTATTGGTATGGGAATCAAGAAAATGTTGTAAGGTGGTCCAATGCACTCTCTGATATATACAGGTTGGAATGCGGTGTGAGGCAGGGTGGTCTGACATCTCCGAGGCTTTTTAGCACATATATAGATGGCCTAAACGTGGACCTCAGTAATATGCGGGTGGGATGCAGCGTTCATGGTGTAAAAATAAACAGTATCAGCTACGCTGATGACATGGCGTTGTTGGCACCGACGGCAGGTGCTATAAATGAAATGCTTCGGGTCTGTCAGGCATATGCTGCCTCACACGGACTTGTCTATAACGTAAAGAAGTGTGAATACATTGTCTTTAAGGCCGGCGGTGAATGCCCTGATACTATACCTGACATTACCCTAAACGGCTTGAACGTTAAAAGAGTGACAACATTCAAATATCTAGGGCATCTTCTCACTGACGACCTTAAGGACAATGTTGATATTGAAAGAGAGCGTAGGGCACTGGCGGTCCGAGGTAACATGTTGGCCCGAAGATTCGCTTGGTGTAGCAGTTTAGTAAAAATAACACTATTTAAGGCATATTGCCAGTGTTTTTACACGGGGAATCTTTGGGTCAACTATACTAAAAGAACGTTGGATGACCTACGCGTACAATACAATAATATTTTTAGGATGATGTTAGGACTGCCGCGATGGTGTAGCGCTTCTGCTATGTTTGCGCAAAACCGAACTGACGGCTTCCACGCCGTCATTCGTAAGAAAACCGCGTCGCTGTTGTCAAGGTTGCGGGCGAGTGACAACAGCATCCTAAAAACTATAGCGGAGAGTATTGACTCTCCGATTATTAAAAGTTTTGTGAGAAGGACAATCTCTGAGCATTAATTTGGTGATGTCCTTTTCACAATACTATTTACGATTACCATTTGTCTTTTCTATTGTATATCAGCTACTAACACTAGAAATAAGTTATTTTGTTTTGCTTACTAACACGATGGATCACTGTTGTCCGAAAAATAAAGAATATTATTATTATTATTATTTCCTTTATTTATCTCATCTACTTACTTTACATATTTTTAAATGTATCTTAAAAACATTATATTAAAAAATACATTAAAAAATATAAAAAATAGTGGTCCGCCGGTGTCGGGAGCAGGGTCCAAGCCACCGGTGGTTAGGGCTGCAGAGACAGGAACCTCCTCACAATGCGAGCCGTATCGAGGAGTACTGCCTTCTGAATCAGGCCCTTGATCCAACCGCCTAAAGAGAGCTTCGAGCTTCTTTTTTATTATTATTATTATTATGGCTGGGAAAAGAGGTGTCTGATGAGATGACGAGTAAAAGAGAAGAATGGAAAAAGATATGCTGCGCCGACCACAAATAAAATTGAGATAAGGGCAAGAGAATCATGATGATGATTATAATAGGTTGCTTCAATAATAACCGAAGTCACACACACACATACACACACACATTCATCACAAACACACACAGATCACACACGCACACACACACATCACACACACACACACACATCTCACACACATACACACACACACACAAACACACGTTGTCACATCTAAAATAATTCTAATTAAATTAAAAATAAATGCAGATTTCCTCAATATACATATTTTTAAAGATTCATTTAAAAAGACAGTAAAATTCAAAGACGAGCTTTAATTTCGGAACGCCAGACATTTTTATTTCCACTTTATGGTAAACAGCATCTGTTCTGGCCTTTGTTTACGATCGAAGACCACAGTTTTAAAACGACATTTGGGTCAGCACTTCAAAGATTATGCTTATATATTAAGTTTTTCTTTCCGGCTAAGGTCTTTGAGTCAATTTTCAACTTACGGCCATTTTCAATAACTTACTAACAGGTATCGGTAGGTTGCTATCTCTGTCTATCATAGCTGTCATCCGTTTAGGCTAAACCAATCAGAGGCCGTTGCACGAGCGCGCGCGGTGTGAACGTAACGTAAATACGTCGGTTTATTTTGACGACCCGAATGGCGCAGCGGTAGTGAGGCTGCCTTACGTTCTTAGGGTCCCGGGTTCGAATCCTGGTAGAGGCAAATGTTTGTGTGATGAGCATGGACATTTGTTTCCGAGTCATGGATGTTTATATGTATAATAAGTATGTATTTATAAACAAAAAAGTATCTATGTAGTATATCAACTATCTGGTGCCCACGACACAAGCCTCGTTGCTTAGTGTGGCACTAGAGGGCGCTGTGTGTAATGTTCAGCGATATTTATTATTATTTATTATTCATTTATACACATATTTTTAACATTTTTAAATAAATCTTAATAAAACTACATAAAAAACATTTAAAAATATAAAAAAACAGTAAACAGCGCTGGGAACAGGTTCCAAGCTGCCGGTGGTCAGGGCTCTTGAGAGAGGAACCTCCTAAAAATACATGTCGTGTCCAGAAGTACTGCTTTCTGAATCAAGCCCTTGATCCAGCTGCCAAGCGAGAGCCTCCTAAGATGTTATTTATTATTATCATTTATGAATCGAAAACACAATTAGCCCATAGCATTTTAGTCGAATTGTTTGCAACAAGCTCATTAATATGGATGAATTCTTAAAATTATGAAAATATTAAATACATCGTTTGTTTTTTACCCGACTGCCAAGGAAGGGTTTAGTTTTTTTTTATTTTTTTTTTAATCGACGTATAAAAGTTAACTTTACCGTTTTGCTATGACTTATGAAAATGTGTGTAGAACTTTCAAAATTATAGCGATGATAGTAATTTTTACGTAACTAAAAGACTTGTGCAAGACTTTAAAATCTTCCAATCCTGTAAAAAAAAATGCCATGCATACATTCCTTTTTATCATACTTCTCGGTAGGAGCTATACGTATATATCTACGAAGGTACTAGAGAGATTGAGTTTTACTACCACCGCTCGGTCGTGTTGTCGTAAACACGAGACGATCCTTGTATCGCCCCGTATTGTTTCCTGTCCGACTCCCTCGAGACACAACCTCAAGATAATCGGCGCGGTTCACGAACGAGGCGGGGAATGATGAGCTGGTGTTATTCTACTGGTGGATCGATTCCTGCAATGTATCTGTCGGTCTGTAGATGTAGATTATTTTTATTTAAATCCTTGTTTTCAAACCATTGATATCTAAAAATGTTTCAAACACTGATTTAAGCTTTCACGGTTTAAAACTAAACTTAAACGGGATATCTTCCGTGATTATTCATTGTTTTGAACTCCTGATATTTCGACGCTGTTGCAAGCGATCAGCAACCCGCGATCATGGCGCTTGCAACAGCGTCGAAATATCGGGAGCTCAAAACAATGACCAATCATGAAAGATATCCCGTAAGTGACAGTATTAGTCCTTGTTTTGAATTCACATGTAGAAGAGAAATTAATTTGATTTCAGAAGGACAAGTGCTATAGAAAGAGACATAATATAAAATATTTCAAGTTATCGCACAAACTGACTTTGTGCGTATTAAAAATGTTTCCAACATATTTTATTTCTTTCAAATAGTATAATTAGTTTCAATCGACTTCTCAATCATGAGCGCAACATTCACTCACATTATTTCAGATGTCAGGGATCAGTCTATGATTCCTATTGACCATTCGATGTCCAACGCTTCGTAGGACCCACTCGTCTTTTTTTTTCAGTCATTGGCCCAAAAGTCTGACAACCAGTCTTACCAAGGGGTATCATTATTACTCAATACTAATTGGGTTGTGGAGGTCAAATAAGGAGTCGCTCCATGTCAAATGCTGTTACTCAGCTGCATCCGGTTAGCCTGAAAGCCGACCCCAACATAGTTGAGAAAAGACTAGGCAGATACGCGTAAGAAATTGTATTTTATTATCTGTATTCAGAGAAGAACTAATATAATATAAGGTAAGATAATAATAAAAGGTAATTTCGGTTTGTAGAGTATTTATAATATCTACTATTGATAGTTTGATACTCTAAGGGGCCGCCTCCACGAGCGAGCAAATCGCGGCGATTCAACATATTTCCATACGTAAATATCACCGCAATTCCCTCACTCGTGGAGGTGGACCAAAAGAGAGTGTGTAGAAAACCGTGGCAAGGACGATAATATCGCCGCGATTCTCTCGTTCGTGGAGGCGGCCCCTAAGGACGAACTTGACGTTAATTTTAGCCAAAAATACATGTTACACGTGTACTGACATCCCGTACCGCAGTCCCAAGTAATGTCTACAAATATAGTCTCTAGACTTGTAGAGATATATACGTATATATGACTACGTTTAGCGACCGCTGATCATGAGATCCTAGATTCGATTCTCACGTCGGGCAAAGTGTTATTGAGTTTTTCCATCAGGTACTTATTTCTTAGAACCAGCTTGGAGTCCAGATGGCTATAGGCTTGCCCCCATTACATAACCTAACAGTAAAATTATAATTCGTGAACTATCTATCTAATCTACACGTATAGTAATCCTGTTAAGTTCTTAAGAAACTTCACTGTGGGTTAAACTCCGTCTAACACAATACACCGTGATTTTTTAGTCGTCTTTCTTACAACGGCAGCAAGAATGGAATAGAATAGAATGCTCTTTATTACTTGACTTAATGTCCTATGTCCCCTAGATGAGGCAGAGGGCGTCCACAGATGTCCTCCATCGCGATCGGTCTTGAGCTTCATGCTTCACCTCGCTCCACGTCATTCCGATGCTCGCCGCTTCTGCCAACACGGTGCGACGCCAGGTTTGACGGGGACGGCCACGCTTTCTTTTTCCTTGGGGATTCCAGTCCAAAGCTTGTTTGGGTATGTGGTCAGGGTCCCTTCGGAGCGTGTGGCCAATCCATCTCCACTTGCGACGCTTGATCTGGCGGTCGATCGGGCTCTCGTGGCATTCCTCTAACAGCTCTACGTTGGAGATGGTCTCGGGCCAGTAAATTCCGAGAATGCGACGAAGACAGCGGTTGACGAAAACTTGGATTTGGCGTGAGATGTCCTTTGTGACCTTCCACGTTTCACACCCGTAAAGCAGCACGGATTTCACATTGGACCCGAATATCTTGAGTTTAATCCTTCGGGTCAGTTTCCGTGACTGCCAAACAGGTCTCAGCTGTGCGAAGGTTGCTCGGGCTTTGGCGATCCGTGAAGCGATGTCCTCTTCACTGCCCCCAGTCTCTGCCACGACGCTCCCAAGGTAAGTGAATTTGTGGACGCGTGCCACTGCCTCTGTGCCAATCAGCAACGGTGGGTGATTCTTCACACCAGTTCTCATCTCCTGGGTCTTCCTGATATTTATTTTAAGCCCGGTTTCTGCCGCCTCCTGCTGTAGATCGTTCAATTTTGCTTGCATATCGGCGCGGGTATGACTCAGCAGGCATAGGTCATCGGCGTAGTCCAAGTCTTCCAAGACGTTGGATAGTCCCCACTCTATGCCGCGGCGCTTGTTTTCAGAGATGCGAAGCATAATTCCGTCAAGAACAACTAGGAAGAGAAGCGGTGACAGGAGGCAACCTTGGCGGACACCCGCGTGTACTGCTACGTCATCCGAGATGAGGCCGTCATGGGTTACCTTACAAGAATACTTCTTGTAGATACTCTCCAACAAACGGACGATTTTCGGCGGCACTCCAATTTCCAGTAAACGGGACCAGATGCTAGACCACTTCAGCATATCAAAGGCTTTTTCGAAGTCTACAAAGGTTAGATAAATTTCCCTCTGCCATTCTGATGCCTGTTCCAGTATGATACGGAGGGTGTTGATCTGGTCCGTACATGAGCGGTTCGAGCGGAAACCAGCCTGTTCCCTACGTAAAAGAGGATCCACGGCCTTCGACAGTCTATCCAGGATGATTTTGCAGAAAACCTTAGAGGGAATCGAGAGCAGAGTAATACCTCTCCAGTTATCGCACTGGCTAAGATCACCTTTCTTAGGAACAGTTATAATAAGACCTTTGTTCCAATCATCAGGGAGCTCTTCAGCGGTCCAGATCTTTTCAATAAGAGGCGTCAGAACGTTGACTGCGGAGGGTAAGTCGGATTGTAACATTTCCGCCGTTATCAGGTCGAGTCCTGGTGCTTTGCCTGTCTTCAAAGAACGGACTGCCTCCGCAACTTCAGAGGCTGTCGGTGGTTTCGTGTTGATGTTCAGATGCCGGGATGGTGGGGGATTGACTTGCAGCGCGTCAGGCGCTGATGTAGCTGTCAAACGGAAGACCTCCTCAAAGTGTTGACGCCAGCGTAGCAGCTGCCCTTCTGATGTCACAATGAGCTGACCATCTTTGGACTTCAGATCAATATCGGCACCCCTACGGTTGCGAACATCAAGCAATGAAGAACGCCATTTGGAACTAATGGCAAGGTGGTCAATTTGGATCTTGGTGACCCCATCGGGTGAGTTCCACGTGTACTTATGATGTTCACCATGAATGAATAATGTTCCTCCGATTGTAAGGTCGTGGTTCTGACAAAATTCAATAAATCGCTCCCCATTCTCGTTGCACACCCCAAGTCCCTTGTGTACCCATATGTCGCTCGCGGTTAGTATTTACACCATAAAAACTACAGATACAAATTAAAAAAAAAAAAACATTATGACGCATGACGTAGTTGAAACACCCTGTTGCAAGCGATGATCTACTCGACTCCTCCTACCGTTTGGCACGTAAACATTATTACCAGGGCCTCAAGTCTGCTATTACAATAGTGTCAGAATAGTCGTTCATTGATCTCATAATTGTCGATTTTGACAAGTTTGGTAATCTACTAATTTAGTGGCGTCATTATGGCTTTCCAATGAACAACCACTGACACTCCATTGAAAGAAATGTCATAGAATGGTAATCTCGTACACAATGACAAATGAATGACTGACATAAGCGGTAACCTGCTAAAATTTTGACAGTTCCTTTGGATCATTGACTTATCATTGAAACGTCATTGTGCGGTCATGGTTTTTAATTCGATCGTGGTTGTGGATTATTGAATGGAGACAATGAATTCACTACGAACAAAATATTCTCGAGCCAGCCAACGCAAATCAAGTCTGCTATTACAATAGTGTCAGAATGATCTATCGTTGATCTTCTATTTGTTGATTTTGACCATTTTGGTAATCTACTAATATAATGGCGTCATTATGGCTTTCCAATGAACAACCACTGTTTTAGAATGGTAATCTCGTACACAATGACTAACATAGAGCGGTAATCTGCTAAAGTTTTGACAGTTCTTTTGATCACTAACCTATCAGTGGAACGTCATTGTGCAATCATTGCTTTTATTTCGATCGTGTTTGTGGAATATTGAATGGAGACAATGAATTCACTACGAACAAAATGTTCTCGAGCTAGCCAACGCAGTGGATGCTAGAGAAAGAAGATGGGCGGAATGCAGAAGACGTCGCCGTGCCCTTCGCTTGACGCGAATGATGGACGTTTTGAGCCTAAAGGGATTATTTGAACCCTTTTAAGATATTCCCGAGGCGGAATTTGTAAAGTCGTTTCGCCTTGGAAAGAACTCATATGGAGGTTAATAAATTGAAGAACTCATTCCCCATTGCAGCGTATTAGAAGCATGTTTCAGGTAAAGACCCATTATTATAAGCAATTTATTGTTTTAGATACTCAATAACAATGATTAGATGCAATAGTTTATGTCAAGAACAGTATTAATTAAATAAAAGTTAAGTTACCTGCGGTTGTACTTATAAAAGTAAATTGATTTTTTCAGGTTGCAGTTCATGCTTTACATTATAGTCGAACAACTGCAGGCAAGATTGTGAATGCATGTTACATATTGCACAACATTCCATACATGGCAAGAGCACCGTTGCCACCTGATGAAGTTTATCTAGAAGTACTTGGCTTGCAATAGGTGATTTACATTCCACATTTCACTTAGAATGAAGATGGAATTTAAAATAATACTGCTATGTTAAAAACCAACATTTAAAATAATCTTTATTTCTCATAAACTAAATATTTATTTAACATTTTAAACTTGAATTTCAAGTCAATTGAAAAACCTGAAATGTAAATATAAGTACTACATAAAACAAAAGACAAGTTACAATATCTAATGTAATAATAATAACAAATCAAAATCAGTCTTCATACAAATCAAAAAGATCTTCAATATTTTAATTTTAATCATCATTTGAATAACAAATCACAAATATTACCTTTTAATAAAAATAATAACAGTCATTCATGTCATTAATCACTAATCTGTCTTTTAATTTAGGAGGAAAATAATAATGCAGCCAAGGAAAAAGAAAGCGTGGCCGTCCCCGTCAAACCTGGCGTCGCACCGTGTTGGCAGAAGCGGCGAGCATCGGAATGACGTGGAGCGAGGTGAAGCATGAAGCTCAAGACCGATCGCGATGGAGGACATCTGTGGACGCCCTCTGCCTCATCTAGGGGACATAGGACATTAAGTCAAGTAATAAAGAGCATTCTATTCTATTCCATTCTTGCTGCCGTTGTAAGAAAGACGACTAAAAAATCACGGTGTATTGTGTTAGACGGAGTTTAACCCACAGTGAAGTTTCTTAAGAACTTAACAGGATTACTATACGTGTAGATTAGATAGATAGTTCACGAATTATAATTTTACTGTTAGGTTATGTAATGGGGGCAAGCCTATAGCCATCTGGACTCCAAGCTGGTTCTAAGAAATAAGTACCTGATGGAAAAACTCAATAACACTTTGCCCGACGTGAGAATCGAATCTAGGATCTCATGATCAGCGGTCGCTAAACGTAGTCATATATACGTATATATCTCTACAAGTCTAGAGACTATATTTGTAGACATTACTTGGGACTGCGGTACGGGATGTCAGTACACGTGTAACATGTATTTTTGGCTAAAATTAACGTCAAGTTCGTCCTTAGGGGCCGCCTCCACGAACGAGAGAATCGCGGCGATATTATCGTCCTTGCCACGGTTTTCTACACACTCTCTTTTGGTCCACCTCCACGAGTGAGGGAATTGCGGTGATATTTACGTATGGAAATATGTTGAATCGCCGCGATTTGCTCGCTCGTGGAGGCGGCCCCTTAGAGTATCAAACTATCAATAGTAGATATTATAAATACTCTACAAACCGAAATTACCTTTTATTATTATCTTACCTTATATTATATTAGTTCTTCTCTGAATACAGATAATAAAATACAATTTCTTACGCGTATCTGCCTAGTCTTTTCTCAACTATGTTGGGGTCGGCTTTCAGGCTAACCGGATGCAGCTGAGTAACAGCATTTGACATGGAGCGACTCCTTATTTGACCTCCACAACCCAATTAGTATTGAGTAATAATGATACCCCTTGGTAAGACTGGTTGTCAGACTTTTGGGCCAATGACTGAAAAAAAAAGACGAGTGGGTCCTACGAAGCGTTGGACATCGAATGGTCAATAGGAATCATAGACTGATCCCTGACATCTGAAATAATGTGAGTGAATGTTGCGCTCATGATTGAGAAGTCGATTGAAACTAATTATACTATTTGAAAGAAATAAAATATGTTGGAAACATTTTTAATACGCACAAAGTCAGTTTGTGCGATAACTTGAAATATTTTATATTATGTCTCTTTCTATAGCACTTGTCCTTCTGAAATCAAATTAATTTCTCTTCTACATGTGAATTCAAAACAAGGACTAATACTGTCACTTACGGGATATCTTTCATGATTGGTCATTGTTTTGAGCTCCCGATATTTCGACGCTGTTGCAAGCGCCATGATCGCGGGTTGCTGATCGCTTGCAACAGCGTCGAAATATCAGGAGTTCAAAACAATGAATAATCACGGAAGATATCCCGTTTAAGTTTAGTTTTAAACCGTGAAAGCTTAAATCAGTGTTTGAAACATTTTTAGATATCAATGGTTTGAAAACAAGGATTTAAATAAAAATAATCTACATCTACAGACCGACAGATACATTGCAGGAATCGATCCACCAGTAGAATAACACCAGCTCATCATTCCCCGCCTCGTTCGTGAACCGCGCCGATTATCTTGAGGTTGTGTCTCGAGGGAGTCGGACAGGAAACAATACGGGGCGATACAAGGATCGTCTCGTGTTTACGACAACACGACCGAGCGGTGGTAGTAAAACTCAATCTCTCTAGTACCTTCGTAGATATATACGTATAGCTCCTACCGAGAAGTATGATAAAAAGGAATGTATGCATGGCATTTTTTTTTACAGGATTGGAAGATTTTAAAGTCTTGCACAAGTCTTTTAGTTACGTAAAAATTACTATCATCGCTATAATTTTGAAAGTTCTACACACATTTTCATAAGTCATAGCAAAACGGTAAAGTTAACTTTTATACGTCGATTAAAAAAAAAATAAAAAAAAACTAAACCCTTCCTTGGCAGTCGGGTAAAAAACAAACGATGTATTTAATATTTTCATAATTTTAAGAATTCATCCATATTAATGAGCTTGTTGCAAACAATTCGACTAAAATGCTATGGGCTAATTGTGTTTTCGATTCATAAATGATAATAATAAATAACATCTTAGGAGGCTCTCGCTTGGCAGCTGGATCAAGGGCTTGATTCAGAAAGCAGTACTTCTGGACACGACATGTATTTTTAGGAGGTTCCTCTCTCAAGAGCCCTGACCACCGGCAGCTTGGAACCTGTTCCCAGCGCTGTTTACTGTTTTTTTATATTTTTAAATGTTTTTTATGTAGTTTTATTAAGATTTATTTAAAAATGTTAAAAATATGTGTATAAATGAATAATAAATAATAATAAATATCGCTGAACATTACACACAGCGCCCTCTAGTGCCACACTAAGCAACGAGGCTTGTGTCGTGGGCACCAGATAGTTGATATACTACATAGATACTTTTTTGTTTATAAATACATACTTATTATACATATAAACATCCATGACTCGGAAACAAATGTCCATGCTCATCACACAAACATTTGCCTCTACCAGGATTCGAACCCGGGACCCTAAGAACGTAAGGCAGCCTCACTACCGCTGCGCCATTCGGGTCGTCAAAATAAACCGACGTATTTACGTTACGTTCACACCGCGCGCGCTCGTGCACACACTCGTGCTCGGCCATATCTAAACCATAATCACACTTCTAAAATCTCAGTTTAGAAGTGTGATTATGGTTTAGATATGGCCACAAAATTAAAAAAGATATATGCCCGAGAAAGTTTGATTAATTCTCTATGGAGTGCTCAAAATAAAAATCAAAATTTTTCTTATATTTGAGTGCTAGACTCTTAAAACACTCAAAAACAAGAAAATTTGTAATAGCCCTCTTAATGACAAACAAGCAAAACCTTAATAAGATGGATGAGTACTAATAGGTTTTTATTTTGTTAATTTGTATGAACATACAAATGTTTATATCCTATAATTAACATTTTCTTATTAAGTCTATCTTTCAAGGCTTTATTGTTTCGTTTATTGAAGTAGTTTTCGCGACCTCTTGCGGCCCCCTATAGAGGCTTCGCGACCCCCCAGGGGGTCGCGACCCACAGGTTGAGAAACACTGCTTTAGATTATTAAAAACTAGAACAAACCTAATTTAATTAAATCTTATAAACAAATTCAAAACAATGACTTTTTTTAATTTAGTTGCTTTTTCAGCTATTAAGCCATTGCTTAGTCATCATTATCATCAGCCGTTTAATGTTCCCACTGCTGGGACACAGCCCTTCTTTGAGAGGGAATGGGCTATAATCCACCACGCTGGCCCAGTGCGGATTGGTAGATGTCACACGATGTCAAACGATAAGATACAAAAACATAATTATGTTTATAAGAAATAAACATACGACTTTTCATTTTAATTTAATTTAGAATCCTCGAGAAATAATTTATACCTAAGACTGCAGATAATTCATGTATGTGTCCATGTGTGAGTTCATGTGTATGTATTCATGTGTGTGTGTTTATTTATGTGTTCGGTGTGTATTGTGTAGTGTAGTCTTATTCTAGTTTCACAAATACTGGGATCAAAATACACTTCAGTTTGTCAAAGGAGTTGGTTCATCTTGTTCGAGAGATAAAAACAAAAACTTACTTGCAAAAAATAGAACCAACTTCAAAAAAAAAACTAAATAGTGACTTGGGATATCTCCTTTTCAACAAAAAAAAAGAATCATCTAAATTGGTTCATGAACAATGAAGTTATCCGTGAACACTCATAAAAAAATATATATACGGTCGAATTGAGAAACCTCCTTTTTTAGAAGTCGGTTAAAAAGATGTTTTGATAACAATGTTTAGCCCTTCCTATTATTATCATAATATTGTTATAGCTTTAATAAGAACAGGGGTGCGGAGAGACTGGTGTTTTTGACAAGATCGGATTGAGAAGGTTAACTATGTGTTTTTGGAGGGAAATTGACGAAAGTTAATGTGAAAAGCTTGTTTTCAAATCGAATAAATAACTTCCTAACATGATCTGACTATTAATATTCCCACGGCTGGGATACGGCCATCTCTGTGTTAGGGAATGGTAATCTACCGCGTAGACACAGTGCGGGTTGATAAACATACGAATTTCGCATCTCCCTCTTTTCTATCATAACATTCAAACTTTCTACTCTATTTCAATATTTCCCAAAAAACATTTCATTTGAAAAACCTGTGATCATCATCATCTGCCTAGCCTTTTCCCTCGGGGTCGGCTTTTCTTTTTTCGGATGGGAAATCATCAAATAACTCCTCCCGCTCTGGGCGGAGCAGGAGGGAGTGTCAGACTTTTACTGACTAAAACCCATCCATGTTCCTTCATCGCCCTTTGTGTTCCGGGGCCACGGCATCTCTTTCGAACAGTCCCGCAACCACGGCAGTCCCGCAACCCCGGCAGGGGGTCGGCTTCCAGTCTAACCGGATGTAGCTGAATACCAGTATTTTAGATGGAGCGACTGCCTATCTGACCTCCACATTCCTACACGATACCCTATTGTTGAGAAGCACAGCCATTTGAAACTTAATTTGTTTAAATTATTTAAATAACATCGTAGTTTTAAGATTACCTAGCTTGAATAGATACCCTATGACCTAGGTCATCTCAGAATAATAGGATAATAACATTATGTAAAACAGCAATAACATATAATAACTATTTGTAGGTAGTTAAGTATGTATAAACTCAGGTCAGCTGATTGGCTAAAAGAGCCCCCTTAGTATTTTATATCTAGCCAATCAAAGTTAAGTAGGTCACAGGGGTGAGGAAAGGGGAGTCGAGGGACGGGAAATGCCGGCTTCCACGCTACCGATAGGAAAATAGATAAATACCAAGTATTAGGTCAGCCACTACTTGAGCTAATAAAAATGTGAATAAAATAGGCGACTTTTTTGAGCATAGCCAGTCTTCAGTCAGCAGTCCTCAGTGTTTCTTATAACTTACTAGTGTAAAAGTCGTCGTAAATTCTGTGCAAATTGGGTAAAAGTATTGAACTATATTAACTGTGTACTCTCTATAAACTGTATTTTCTATGTGATTGCAAACTTTTATTGATAATTGTGTGTTTCTGTGTCTTTATAAAAACTATTTCGTATCAGTGTAAAATCAGTTGTAAAATCAGTGTAATTAATCAAGTAAATCAATATACAGTGTTTAAATCAGTTCATCTTCTGTGGTTTTCTCTTGTAATCAACCCGTGCGGCCTGAGATCCTTTACAATTTGGTCCTGTCGAGCCGGATCTGTTGAGCTCGCTAAAGAAGATGAGCACAGTTACGACGAGAAGTAAGTTGCGTAAATTAGAGGCAGACATGAACAAGCGGCGAGAATTAGAAGCTGACTCTGGGGTGCCATCCGAAAGGGCACACGGCTCGCCTTCAGTCGCACCTACATCAATGTCTATACCTATACCTGTGATCCCAGGGGCGGGAGGTCGAGTTTATGACCACAGAGACACGTTCACGCCAATGAGATCGGAGAGGTCACACAGGGCAAGGTCAGGGGCAAGCCACGTCTCCTCGAAGAGCGGTCACAGAAGTGCCGATTTCCTTCGTCGGAGGGTCGAATACGAGGCAGAAAGAGAGTTGGTGCGCATGAAAGAGCATTTAGTCAAGAAGAAGCTTGAGGTCGATCTCGCTGAGATAGACGCCGCTGCTGACGAAGATTCAGGGTCAGAGGACGAGGGAACAACGCGTCGAGTGGAAGAATGGGTGACAGAGACAGCACCCGGTGATAGAGAAACTCTCGCGTCCACAATAAGTCGCGAGCCGCCGCCGCCGCCGCGTCCAGTGCCCGCGCCCTCCCGCGAAGTGTACGTGCCCTCTCGCGAAGTTACCGCGCCCTCCCGAGAGGTAGTAGCGCCCGCGCCGCCGTCTGAATATATACCTGCGCCCCCACAGTGTGCGCCCGCGTCCGTACAGTTTCGCGAACCGCCGTACCTAGGGAATGTTACAACCCCAGCTACAACCAGTGCCCCGCGAGTGAGAGAACAGGCTCGAGAAGTGCCTGAGTGGAGCAACACGTTCGCTGACGACGCAGACAAAAGCAGGTCACGAGATAGGAAGATAGATCAGTTGGCGGACGCTATAACTAGTTTAGCACGTCCGCGACCGGTACCAAGACAAGCATACGAGTTGCCGTTTTTCAAAGGCGACCCAGCAGAGTGGTTGTCGTACAAAAATATGTACCATGACACAACAGTTATGTACGAGTTCAAGCCGCACGAGAACCTAGCGCGCTTGAAAACATCGCTGCAAGGCGACGCAAAGATAGCTGTGGAGGATTTATTACGAACCTCTACTAATCCAGCTGAAATCATGAAAACACTTGATGAAGAATTTGGGCACCCAAATCTAGTGCTTGAGTGTGCCCTAAATAAAGTGCGTGCATTGCCTAAGGTAACTGAGAGTGGTCGTGAACTTAGAAAGTTTTCAACAACAGTAAGAAATTGTGTGTCGCTCCTGAAAAGTGTTCGAGCTAACGGTTATCTAAATAATCCTCAACTGGTGAGTGAACTTTTAAATAAGCTTACAGCTGTACAGCGCGCTCAATACGGTGATTTTGCAATGGGCATGGCAACCAACCAGGGCATAGATGTGCGAGTTTCACCAAGCCTAGAAATACTCGCAGAATTCCTAAGTCATCTAGCCCGAGCCACATCCTATTATGTACAAATGGAAATGAACACTAACGCCGCTAAGAACCGACCCAATGTACAGTTTGTAAAGCAGCAATCTAAAAATATTCAACGTGTACACGTCCACTCAGACAATGAACAGTCAGTCAAGGAAACAGAGGAGCTATGTACTTTATGTGGAGAAAAACATAAGCTACCTAAGTGTGAGAAGTTTTCTAAATTAAATGTTAACGACAGATGGCAGCACGTCAAGCAAAATAAATTGTGTTTTAAGTGCATTGTAAAGAAACATGGAAAGAATTTCTGTCGTGCAAGTAGGTGCGCGTCGTGTAATTACGCCCACCACACATTGTTACATGCCGACAAGAAGAACGAGAGCGAGAGCGTCACGAATGTTAGTGATTACACTGGGAAAGCGTTATTGAAGATAATGCCTGTGTGTGTAACAGTGAACGGTGTTGACAAGCATTGTTATGCCCTATTGGATGACGGGGCAACCGTATCATTGATAGACGACTCGTTAGCCAAAAATATAAATGGAAAGCAAGTACCATTGACTCTACACAGTGCGCGCGGCCAAGAGATTGTAGATGAAACATCAAGAATAATTAGTGTGTCAGTGCGTGGACCTAACGGACAAGCACATGAAGTGAAGTGTCGCACATTAAAAAGCCTAGACTTACCTGCGCAAACAGTGCCAGCTGCAGTAATAAATGAGCACGCCCACATCCGCGACTTGGGCTGCGAAGAAATGAGAGGAGCCAGACCGCTACTATTGCTGGGTCAAGACAACTGGGAGCTGCTGACCAGCCAGGAGACTCGCCGAGGGAAATCTGGTAAGCCAGTTGCCTCTTTGACCAGCTTAGGGTGGGTTGTGCACGGACCTGTAGGAAGCTATTTAGATACTAGTGAACATTCATTGAACTGTGTAGTAGAATCAACTATTGACTTACACGAGATAGTTAAAAAACAATTTGAGCTAGAAGCTATAGGTATTTCGGAAGTGCCTAGAACACACAAAGACGTAGAGAGAGCTAAAGCTATTTTAGATTCCACTAGCCGTCAAACAGAGAGCGGCGCGTGGGAAATAGGATTATTGTGGCGTCGGGATGACATTCAGTTACCTGACAATTATAAATATGCACGTCAACGACTAGCGGGAATTGAGCGTCGTTTATGTAAAGACGCTGTGTATGCATCAGCCTATGCAGCACAAATAGATAGGTTGATAGCTGAAGGGTACGCGAGTAAGGTGGACGGCGGTATCAAATCCGATTCGGTGTGGTATTTACCCCACTTCGGAGTAACGAATCCTAACAAGCCGGGAAAATTAAGATTGGTATTTGATGCCAGTAGGATGTTATTGGGCATTCTACCCCACCTGATGCGACTTCACTCGCTTCGCTCGCTTGTCGCGGTGTGGTAGAATGCCCAATAACATTTTTGTGAATGATATGTTAAAAACACTGGTTCAGCGGCTATTCCACCCGTTGGAGTAGGTATGAATTCCTGCATTTTGCTGTAAAATACTGGTTTGGTGTCTATTCCACTAAAATCTCATTTGCTTCCGTTTGGGTTGATTCCTGCAAACCTAACGTTACCGTTATGTAACTAAACTAAACTCTTTTAACAGGAAAGGTGAATAGCTTATAAATAATTCTTCGCAGTGATTTAACGCTACATTCGATTCTAGCCATTGCAGTAAGAAGGTTGCATTTCGTATCACTAAACTAAATACATATAACTAAGTTAACTACAATGCATGACTCAGAGAAGTCTGTTATAAAAGATATTTGTAAACTTATCATGAGGAATTCGAGCGGCGAGGTTATATTTATACAAGATTTGCAAACTGATAAAAAAAATACAGATAACGGTTCATCAAAACATCAGGACAGGTATACAGCCCAATCAGAAGATTTGTTCTACCAACAGATGCTTGATTGGCTAAAATCAAACAATCGCTATCTTATATTGAAGGACAGCCATGGTGATGTTCGTACATTTGTTCGAGTCAGCGACAATGAGTTATAAAATGTCAATGTAAAAAATTACAAAATAACATTAGGTATATTTGAGAGTAAGTGGGGACAAAAGTCATAACGACGTATAAATGTCTATGTAATTGCTTAATTGACCCATTATTGATATTATAACCGTTTCAATGAGTCACCATGAAATTTGTCAAACAACCACAATCGTTACATGTAAACAAACTCTGCGTTCAGTCTCAGGAAACTGGTTTTCGTCATGGAGAATTATTACCTAAATCCATACGATGCATCATTTGCGGGCCGTCAAATTGTGGAAAAACCAATTTATTAGTTGGACTTCTTATACATGAGAATGGATTAAGATTTCAAAATGTTTATGTTTACTCGAAAACCTTGCAACAACCCAAATACGTTTTTTTAGAAAAAGTCTTGCAACGAGTACCAGGCATTTCGTTTCAGAAATATCATGAAAATGAGCAAGTACTGAGTGTTCAGACCGCAAAACCAAATTCTGTAATTGTATTTGATGATGTTGCTTGTGAAAATCAAAGTAATATGCGTGATTATTTTGCAATGGGGAGACACAAATTCATTGATTGTTTTTATCTAAATCAGACGTATAGTAAAATCCCTAAGCAATTAGTAAGAGACAACGCAAACCTAATCGTACTTTTTAAACAAGATGAAAGAAATATGAGACATGTTTATGAAGAGCATGTCAACACTGACATGACATGGATTGAGTTTCGTGAAATGTGTTCAAAAATATGGAATAAACCTTTCAATTATGTTGTAATTAATAAAGATTGTTCCAAAAACAAAGGATGTTATAGAAGTAAATTTAATACGTTTGTAGTCTTTGACTAAAATCACGAATACATATATAAGGATATTTCCTGCCTGACATTATTATTCACCTTACAACGCTAAATCAATTACGACCTATTTTACTAATATGGAAAAATCATTGAAACGACAAATTGTTGATGCAGCAGAAGCTGTGAAGATAAAAGTACGAAAAATGAGAGATGCTGAAATTAATAATAAACAAGCACTGGAATCTGTTTTCAAACCTGTAACAGAACCTCTCAACCTAATTGCTAATGCTAGTAAGCAAACTCCTCTCCTGCATGCTAGTGATGATTTTGCTGATGGTTCGTTTATCAACGAAACTGGTACCGCAGGAAGTAATAATAATAATGACGATGAAGATAAATATGAATCCGATATCAACAGTGACTCTTCTTATGAATCAGTCGTTGAAAGGAATCAAGACGGTGATACGTCATCCTGGTCAGTGTCTTCAGAAGCGTTGGTAGATATTCCGTTTGGGGTTAGAGCAGACAGCGGGAAACTGATGTTAGGTTCTGCTTGCATAACGATCAACGATCAATACATCACCGTAGTTGGACATAAATACCGAAACACTCCTGGCTTAAAACAGTTATTGCTTAAGAAAGATGTAGACCTAAGCTTGGTTACAGATAGTGATATGCAAAATTATAAGTCGATGCTACTTGATACAAATGCCCATCGTCGAGACTATGAGCCAAGTAAGCCAATAAAAAGTAACAAAGGACAAAAATATTTGCAAGTTATAAAACCACTTTTTAAACTGAAGAATGCAGTTCAGGGAAAAGGTCTACCGTTATTAAAAAAGTGGAGAAAAAACGTAGATTTCGTGTACTGGGATGATCCCAATGAATTAGTGGAAAGGTTAAAATTATTGATTGCATCTAGAGATGCTGGCAACACAGGATTAGATAATGAAATTATATCCATCATTGAAGAATTACGTGAAAGTAAAGTTATAAATAAATAATTATTTAATAATGTGTTTATTTTACTATCAACCTCTCGCAACAATACACCTTAAACATGAACGTAGACAAATTCGGACACTACATTCACAAAAGAATGCGTTTATCAGAGTTATTTGAGTTTAATGAGAATGCATTGTTAAAATCAGAAAACGGAGATTTTGATTTAAAAACATCAAGACTGAGAGGAATTAGAACCCCAGAAGAGGCAGACGATGCTGTGAACAAGGATTATGTAGATCAATTGAATGCTAACACGTTAAAAGAATTAAATAATCTGGTTGTAAACAAGGATTATGTAGATCGATTGAATGCAAATATGTTGAAAGACTTTAATACTCTGATTGGTAAATTGCGTTCTCAAGTAATAAAAGATGCAAAGGATACAGTTCAAACTACTTTAAAAGCAAGGATACCTGAGGTTTCAACTCATTTCCAAGATAAGTTCTACACTAAAGCAGAGGTAGATAAATTACTGCAAAAAACTTCGTAATGACAAAACAGCAAATTGTAAATGAAATACACAAAGCGGCAAGAAGAAATTTCCTGCGACGTTCTGTTATTCTGAAAGGAATCCATGACTTATGGCAAGCAGACTTGATGGACATGCAAAACCTTAAAAAGTACAACAAAGGTTACAATTTCATCTTAGTAGTGATTGACTGTTTCTCAAAGTATGCCTGGGCTGAACCGTTAAAATCGAAAAATAAATTTGAGGTTACTCGTGCATTCGAACATATACTGCTTAGTAGTCGCAGTAATCCTGTTAACTTACAAACTGACATGGGGACAGAATTTTATAACATCACTTTTCAAACGCTTATGAAAAAGCACAACATTAACCATTACTCATCGTTTTCTACTAAAAAAGCATCAATTGTAGAGAGACTGATTAGAACTGTAAAAAATAAATTATATAAATATTTTAGTCTCAATGGAAGCTATAAGTGGTTAGGTCTACCATTGAAAGATATATTGGAGAGATATAACAACACAAAACATCGCACTATTCAATTTAAACCAGTTAATGTAAACAAAAGCAATGAACAAGTAATCAAAGAAAATATAAAAAAAATAAACAAACATGAATTAGTTCAGCGAAAGCCTAAATTCAAAGTTGGTGATTGTGTTCGTATAAGTAAATACAAACATAATTTTGAGAAAGGTTACACTCCTAATTGGTCGACTGAATTATTTATTGTAAAAAAGGTAAATAAAACTTTACCAGTGACTTATCACATAGAAGATCAACGGAAGCAAAACATATTAGGAGCTTTCTACGAACAAGAACTGCAAAGATCTAATTATCCTGATGTATATTTGATAGAAAAGGTTTTGAAAAAGAAAGGAAATAAATTGTATGTCAAATGGTTAGGTCTAAACAGTGCAGAAAACAGTTGGATTGAAAAGGCAGCAATAATGGACTAAAATATTATATAACCATTTTTCATTTAAAATCTGATCATTATAAATTGAATAATGCAAGGAGGTGGACTAGTTAACAGCGTAATTAATAATCTACCATTCGAAGTTCATTTGCCAGGATACAACTATTGCGGACCAGGAACCAAACTTCACAAACGCTTAGCGCGAGGTGACCGAGGTGTAAATAAGCTAGACGAAGCTTGCATGCAACACGATATTGCGTATACAAACCATACAGATTTATCAAATCGTCATAAAGCCGATCTAGAACTACTTAACATGGCTAAACAAAGACTTAAATCAAAAGATGCAGGGAAAGGTGAAAAACTAAGCTCTTGGCTAGTGAGCAAAGTTATGAAAGCGAAACTAAAGTCTGGATCCGGCATTAAATCATTTAAACACTTAGTTTCAAAAATAAAATCAAAAATTAAGAAACTCAAATGCAAAGATAGTAAGACTTTGATAAAAGCAGCTTACTTAGCCGCAAAAAAGTTATTTCCAAACATTCATCATCGAATTCGAGTACCCCGAGTAATACCCATACCAAAGACTGGAGGAGTTCTACCTTTAATTCCAATTTTCGCTGGTTTGTCGGCCTTAGGAAGTCTAGCTGGCGGAGCAGCGGGAATTGCAAAAACCGTTAATGATTACAAAGCAAGCAAACAAAATTTGCAAGAAACAGAACGACATAATAAAGCTATGGAGGCTTTAGTGTTGGGCAAGGGTTTATACATTAAGCCGTATAAAAGTGGTAAAGGATTGTTTATAACATCTTCAAAAAACTGAAAAATATGCTACCCAATCGCCCTCTAACTAATGTAGACATCCGAAAGTATTCAAGAGACATTCCATATTTTCGTGGGGTCTACATGAAGGATCGACTACCTCGGAAGCCGAAACCCATTGAATGTGGTATCGTTAACTTAGACGATTCTAAGAACGAAGGAACGCATTGGGTAGCTTATGTTAAAGTATACAATCACTGTGAATACTTTGATAGCTATGGAAATTTAAAACCTCCAATGGAGTTGATGCAATATTTCAAAAATTGTAATGTTTTTTATAACTACACAAGATATCAAAAATTTAACACAGTCAATTGTGGACATTTATGTTTAAATTATTTGTGGACTTTTTGGAATAAAAATGTAATATAAAATATGAGCTTTTCTTTCATTTCAATCATTTGCAAGATGTCGCTCACTTTGTCGATTACTGGAGACTCGTCAGTGTTAACTACATACTTTCCTAATACGTTGCAACTAGATGGAGAGTATGAGTGTGCATTATTACACTTTTCAACATTTAATTCTATTCCAAACATTGATAAAAGTAATAATAAGTTCTATTATGGCTTAAACGAAGTTATTGAACTGCCAGAGGGTACTTATGAGTTGCAAGATATCAGCGATTATTTAAAATCCGAAATAAAAGATGCAGTGATCAAACTACGGTGCAATAATAATACTTTAAAAACTACAATATTCTGTACAAAAGACATTCATTTTACCAAAGAAGACTCTTTTAGAAGACTATTAGGATTTAAGAAACAAATCTTGAAAGCAAATAAATGGCATGTGTCACAGTCTCCAGTCAACATTCTACCTACGACCGTAGTCAGGATTGAATGTGATATTGTAAGCGGTTCATATCTAAACGGTGAACCAAGTCATATTATTCACGAATTTGCACTTAATGTGCCACCTGGATACAGGATCATAGAAATCCCGAAGAACGCAATATACTTTCCAATCAATCAAAACAATATAAGCTGCATATATATCAGGCTGCTAGATATAAATAAACGAATAATCAATTTACGTGGTGAAGAAGTGCAGGTATATCTGCATCTTAGAAGAAAAACATGATTGACTACAATAAAAATGTGTCTCAACAAGTAAAGAATATCAGTTCTACTCGAGCTACCTATCAAATAAGACCTCTCTCTAAGAAGAAAATAAAATTAACTAAAGACAATAAAGCATTCCTTAGAGCGATCGGATTGTTAAAATGAATATCTTGGACGTTTTAACCGCACCAACTTACGATAACACTATAGAAGGAATTGAATTTCATTCCTACAAGCCCTATGTAACGAGTTTCAACAGGAACGATGAAATCCGCATACCTATCAACCAACAGGACTTGTACATATTACCATCAGCTAGCACCCTATATTTGGAAGGAACTGTTATCGTTACCAAAAAAGATACGAAGGACAAAGCTACTAGTGTCAATTTTACGAACAATGCTTTACTCTACTTGTTCCAAGATATTAGGTATGAGCTAAATGGAGTGGAGATTGATAAAATAAAAAATGCAGGTATAACAACAACCATGAAATCATTAATTTCAATGAACGAAAGTGAATCAAAAATGTCTAATGCCTGGGGTTGGAATATTGATGGCATAAAAAATATTGATGGAGGAAGGTTTTCTGCTTCTATACCACTACGTAACGTCCTCGGTTTTGCTGAAGATTTTAAAAAAGTCGTGATAAATAGCAGACATGAACTGATATTGTTACGAAGTAACACTAATTTGAACGCTGTAAAACTTAATACAGGTGAAGTAGTGGATGATGTTCAGATCAACAAAATCATATGGCGCGTACCGCATGTTAAAGTATCAGACAAAGAAAAAATTGGTTTGTTAAAAGTCTTAGAAAAAGATCGTCCACTTCAAATGATATACAGAAATTGGGATCTGTACGAATATCCGGCTTTGCCTAAAACTACAAAACATACCTGGTCTATCAAAACTTCATCTCAAATAGAAAAACCAAGATACGTCATTATTGGTCTACAGACAAATAGAAAAAACAATGCAAGTTCTGACATGTCTCAATTCGATCACTGTCATGTTCGAGACGTAAGAGTGTATCTCAATTCAACCTATTTTCCATATGAAAACTTAAATGTGAGTTTTGCTAATAACAGAATCGGTTTATTATACGAGCAATACATCAGATTTCAACAGTCGTATTACGGACGTCGCTCGGAGCCCATTCTAAGCGAGAAACAATTTAGAGATTTAGCACCGCTGTTTGTAGTCGATTGCTCTAGACAAGCAGATAATCTAAAGACAGGTCCGGTTGTGGATGTGAGAGTAGAAATTGAGAGTGATTCAGAGATTCCAGATCAAACTTCAGCATACTGTCTCATTCTGAACGATTGCATTGTTGAATACAAACCATTAAGTAACATTGTTAAGAAGATATCATGAAGTACCTTATAGTTGAACTCCAAGGATTTAAAGATTCTACAAATAATTTTATTATAAAAGAATTGACCATTGCAAGTCAGGATCATACACAGACGTTCTTGGTAAAACCACCATATCCATTCCATTACCTAACACAAGAAGAAAGAAAACAAGTGAGGTGGATAGAAAGAAATCGAGGAATTTACTGGAGTGAGGGCTACATTGACTACAAAGAGTTTAAACGCGTTATTTTACCATATTTAGAAAATAAAAAAATTATCACAAAGGGTTTGGAAAAAATAAAGTGGATTAAAGAGTTATGTGCAAACTGTGAAGTGATCGATATAGGTGAGAAGGGATGTCCTAATTTTGCGACATTAAAAAAGAAGTTCTGTAAAAATAAAACTGATTTTAATTGTGTGAACCATAGAATGAATTGTGCATTAAATAATGCGGTGTGTATTAGAAAATGGTATGTTGATAATAATATGTCTGTGTTTAATATGTTTTAATTTTAATATGTTCAATTAATAAAAATCTAAATGTACCTACTTTTTGTTTTATTTAAATGTATTTAGGAGAACTAAACATCAAACTTTATATTAGCTCTAATTAGATGAATTGCGATAAGTAAGTATTCTATTAATTTCAAAATATTATAAACATATAACCTATAATGAGATTCATTTGAGCTAATTTAAAGTGTATGTTTATGTAATGTCAATAAAACATAATTTAAATTATAAACATATTATTTATTTAGTTTTCACGTTATTCACAAAATAGTTACTTACACCTATCCTTATTATATATTTAAATATGTGACAAAATCTTGATGACCTAAGTAGATACAGTTTAATACACTAGTAGATTAGCAAATAATTTTATAATAAATTCAGAATTTAATACAACAAGTTAAAGTGGACATATATACAAACATTAGAAACTACTTACTAATAACAATCATCACCACAAAGTTTCTTCGAAATTTTGTTTATTAATGACTGTGTCTCTTCCATAACATAGTCCACCGGTTCACTAACTACATATTGTGCACTTAACACTACCACCTCCTCATTGTCATTTGAATTTACCACGCTTTCTTGTCGTTCACTAATGTCCAACACTTGTATCTGGATCAGTCGTAAACCTTTTTTCTTTTCGTTGTTTATGACGTATGATTGACATAAAGGATGCTCCGATGCTTTGCGTTTTAAGCCCTCCCGTCTTGTTCTAGACTTTTTAATGGCTGCTTCAGGTCTGTGTTGCTCTGGAATATGCCAGCTTAAACTTGGAGTCGGGAAGCCTTGACCATATTGGGAGAACATGATGTCAGGAGAATCACACATTATTGATGACCTGAAAAAAAAAATGTATGATTAATAATAGTTACAACACTCTAAGAAATAACATTATAAAGTTAATCTTTAGATGATAATACTTACAATTCGTTCCGTTTTTATTGTTTCGTAATGTGACCGCTTGAGCTGGCTGCCTAACGATGTATGTATTTTAATCTTATTATTGTAGCAATTTGATGATGCTTTGGTAATCTGACTCCATAAGTAATGGGCTATGAATCAATTTCATATTCAAACAAGTCGAGACATGATTATGTACCAACTTGATGATGTTTTGGTAATCGGACTCCATAAGTAAGGTGCTGTGAATCAATTTCATCTTCAAACAAGTCGAGACATGATTGAATAACTAAGTTGATGATGTTTTGGTAATCTGACTCCATAAGTAATGAGCCGTGAATCAATTTCATCTTCAGACAAGTCGAGACATCAGTTTTTTAGCAAGTTGACGATGTTTTGGCCATCTGACTCCATAAGTAATGGGCTGTGAATCAATTTCATCTTCAAACAAATCGATAGATAATTTTACCAGTGCGTGGTATTAGACATAACACCTGAAATAAGATTAAAACAATCTTTCTTTGAATATCATGGTACATGTCCTGATTAGTGTTATATGTCATAGGTATCAGATAGCGCACTGCGCTTTGTTATCAAAAATGGAAATGAAACATATTTAAAATTAACCATAAAATATTATTTATTTCTTAGGTAGTAACTAAATACATTGATTATTTTAGTAGGTACTTAATCTGTATCAAACAGTAATTACTTACATAACATACAATTATCAAACAGTAACACAAAATACTATTTATTTCGTAAGTTCCTATTAACTAAAACACAATACTTGATTTAGTAAGTGTTTAATCTATATCAAACAATAGTTACGTACACAACATACAATTTATTTCATAAGTAGTAACTAAAATACAATTCTTGTTTTATATCAAACAGTGCATAAAATAGTTATTTAATGCATTACTTAAATATATTTGCATTACCCCATGCTAAAGTAGATACTTTATCACATAATAGTAACCGTTTATCATCATTGCTTGAAAGTGCTATTTTATTTACATCTTGAGTAAATATTTCATGTTTTATTGACTTAAATAACAAATTTTTTTTTCGAATAACTTCACAATTATACAAAACATTTTTATAATCTATCATATTTAAGTTTTTTGTAACACATGTTTTTGTACCTTTTGCTTTTTTTATTATTTTGTCTGCTGTCTTAATACAGTAAAGCTTTGAACGCAATCCTACAAATTCATTAATAATTTTGCCACCCATTTCATCCTTGAATAGTCCTGGAACCTTCTTGTTAATAATAGGCAAGTTAAATTCATTGTTAGAGTCATAGTTACTGGTATCAATATATTTCAGGAAATGAAGTCTTAAGTCCTTATAAACGTCGTTACTCTGAATATTATAAACTAGACTATCTGTGTCAGTATAACACAATTCAATTCGGTTACCATAAAAAGGTTTTACGATAGTATAGTGAAAATCGTACATGTGAGTCTTAGACAATTCTAATACTGTATACCCTATGTATATTGGTTTATTAAGCATAACGCGCAGAGGCTTCATTTGGATTGCAACTAGATCTTCCGAAAATATTGAGACACTATGAAAATACGGGCTGGATATCAATTTGTCAGCACAAGTGACCTTTTTTGTTTTATTGTTTGAATCACTCCACTTATTTACTAACTTAACATCTATGCGATGTTCATTATTTTCTAGAGTCTTTCCAAAAATACTGTTGTTTAATAATTTAAAAAAATCCTGTTCAAACGTGGATTCTGCCTGTTGACGTAGATGAGTATTAATATCGATATATTGCTTGAGATAGCAACTTTGCTTAAATGTAATAGCGCGGTGGATCTTTTTCAAAACCAAACCATGCTGTAAACATTTTTTTAAATGTACATAATGAATAACATAATGATATTTATCATACAAATTTGGAACCAGTTTTTTGTTCTTACTACCAGGTGGCAAGCATTTTTCTGGACAAAATGGAAAGTCATTATGCTCCATGTGCAAATTTTCAGGATATATTAAATCTACTTCAAGGATGTAACCGTTTTCTGCAGTATCACTGACATTTATCAAGTTCGATTGTAAAAAATCTATTTCCTGCTTACTCATAAATCTAAAATCGGAATAAGGTAGTGATTGACACATGCTATAGCCGTATAAATTGTTACAATCTAAATAAATAATAAAGGAATTTGGTTTAGTTGGATTGTAAGTATCTAAATATTTATGATTGGCTTTGACATGCCTTTTTGAACACATACAAACACCCCCTCTAATACCTTTTTGTATCATTCTAAAAATTTCATGATCACTAATCAATTCTAATTTTACTCCTGTTTTTAAAAGCATTGCATCGAAAGATAGACTTGGTGCTGTAATATAGAATGCAGGATCGAGATTGTAATGCCGCTTACAAGTTTTACGAAAATTTTCAAATATATCAGTTAACAACAGAACATCTGTTTTAAGATATAAATCTGTGTATATACCCATGTTTTCAATATTAAATTCTGACCAAACCGTTCGAGCGTGCTCATAGTCTTTGTCAGTAATAGATTCATTTGTCAAAGAGTTAAAAAAATATTTTTTAGGAGGCAAACAGGTGTCTTTATAACGATCCCAATGAGACATATAGTCATATGGATACACTCCTTTACGAGTTAATAATTCAAATTGTTTTTTATTAGGGAAATAAGATTTTAATTGATTAAAGTCTTGTTTTTTCATTGTACCAGCCAGCTTTTCTAAGCTGGTTCCTAAAAATTTGAAAGAATCTACAAATCGAACTTGTATGCTCTCTTCGGTTGAAATAGGGACAAACTTTGTGAATGAAATATAGTTTTCTTTTGTTTTAGGTATGACCTTGATAGATCCAGGAGCTTCACCTAATTCTTTTATGAAGAGGTGACAATCGTAGCCCGACAAATTATGAAAAAACACAGGCAAAAATTGTGGTACTTTGTACTGTAAGTTGCAATAATTGTGCGCTGCACCGCGGTATTTACCAGTCAAGTGACAATGATCACGAACCCTATCGCCAAATAAGAAGTGATCACAAATATGACAGGTCATAGCGTTCTCAAAGTCTCGAGCATTATCCTCTGTGTAAATCATAGGAACATTCGTTTTTAAAATTTGGGATATATTTTTAGCCTCTTTATAAATAGACTTAACAAAATTTGATACACAATCCGAACCGCGATAAGAAACGTAACGATTGTAGCTTTCGTCTAGCGCACACGTGATATGATAAGCGAAAGCTACAGGCACATGACGTTGTACTGTTACAGTGCTTGCCTTAGAGGGATCAGGGTCGCAAGATGCATAACGTTCTAGCATTGTTTCAAAATCCGCATATATAACAAATGGTACAATTTGTTTTTTATTATAATTTTCAAATTGTATGAAAGAACCTATTGGTGGTAATTCAGTTGCTATACCCCCACAACTATGCGAACTAAGATCGTCACAAGTATTAAAAAATATTAAACACGCATCACAAAAGTGTAATTTACCGTGGTGCTTAGTTATCTGAGTCCTAACAAGTCGCGGCAAGTCTTTAATGAGACAATAATGCGACAAATCGCTGCTTTCTAAATAAAGTAAATGAACCACTTTACCGTTCAAGGTTTTTGGTTTGTAAAGCGGTCCTATGACATTATTACTTTTTAAACCATAAATATAAATACAAATATCAGGGTTATTTACTTCAAACTGCGCAATATCTGAAAAACTTACAGGAAATGACATGTTCTTAATATTGAATACGTTATGGAAATTTGGATAAGACGATACCCTTTCTGGATGACTTTTAGCGGGGTATAAAGCAGCAACAACTGACCATAAAAAGCAATAGTTGTCGTTATTACGAATATTAACACATGCTTTTTTCGATTTTATTGCAGCAGACAATTCGATAAAGCGTGAACCACCGCGCATAGGTTGATATTTGTTAACATTGACTTCTAAATGAGAACTGCTCAAGAACGTCCATCCACTGTCACGATCCTGAAATTCTTCTATCTTTTTTGCTAAAGAGTTTTTAACTTGTGATAATAATGAGTCTAATTCATAATTCTGATGCAGAGTAACGTTTTTTGTTGCAAAAGATTTCATTTCCTGAGAATCATTTTTAACTAATAAAAATAAAGCAAAATATTCGAAATTAACTTTTAGGCACGTGTGTTTTTTAAGAGATAGGTCAATTAATATTTTAATTTGATCTCCAATATTATTTAAAAATGAATGTAAATTACAATTCTCAGATGGAGCGACAATTCTATAGGAAGCTATACGATTACGAAATGCAGAATGTATTATTTCAACACCTTCGCAAAATTGCGAAATATTCTTATTTTTATGTTTAGTACTACGTAGGTGACCTGTCCAGTGGCTGCTCTCTACAGATGTGTTACAAACAGTACAAAAAGGCATTTCTGATTATTGTAACTAATACCAACAAGATACTTAATACGTTGTAATAATTTTGATTTACTGTTAGATGGACTGACTTCAATATTAATACTTATTATGATTCTGATACGAAATCGCTATGATACATATCAATAAATAGGTACAGCTTATAAAGAATACATGTAAAGATTTGGAGGAGACTTTGCTCAACAGTGGGACTGTATACAGACTAATATACAGTGATAGCATAAAAATAACATAGCTAACTTAATTAACTACTTTATATTTATGCTATCGCTGTAAAAGACGGCCTCCGAATCATTAAATAACTCACGAGTCCGCCTCATAAAAATCTGTAGACCATCCCACTGCGGAGTATTGCGGTCTAACTGAACTTTAAGGGTCACCTCAGCTCTCTTCCACCGATCCTCTTTAGCGATGTTCGCCACCTCAGCCTTATCGTATACTTTCACCTCCACGTAAAAGTCTCCAGTTACGTTCGCAGTCCGTCGCACTTTTCCGTTTGCGACCCGGCTAACTAGCGACGAACAGAAGTCCGCACTGGAGGCCGTCCGCGGAGAAATCTCGCTTTCCAACCCGAAGAGGCCTGAGCGGCTGGAGCTGGGTTTTTTACTGAAACAATTTAATTAATTTAATAACAATACTTCGTGAACTAACTGTAAACCTGCAAAATAAATGTCTAAAACGGGTCTGTATAATATATCTTAAGGTAATTAGGCAAGAAACCCTGTCGCCTAGCAATCTAGATGCGACTGTGAGTTTATTTGTTTGTTACTGTTTCAATGCACTCAAATATATCATGACTTTGAATAGGACATGAGATAGTTATATAACAATTACCTCGGTTTTGTTGCTGGCTCGGAGACCTTGCGCTTCACTGCCTTTTTTTTCGCCTTGGATGTCTCCGCAATGGCTGGCGACTGGTAGATAGTGCTAGCTTCGGAGTCAGACCTGAAATTATATACATCATTTTATTAATAACATAGCCATCCAATAGACTGCGAGAGTTCTTTTGTGAAAGACAGAACCTCAATAGTCATTTAGAACAGAATTTAAATGAATCGTTATATTTAATGGAGTACAACAGTTAAAGGTAGACTGGTAGAGAATGCCTAAGGCTTAAGTCCGCCTTTGTACGTTTATGTTGTATGTTGCATGAAGTTAAATAAATAAATACTAGCCGGCAGGCAAAAACCAGGTCCGTAGCTAGAAAATTCTGTAAACTTAGTAATAAGTACTTACTTACATTTTGTGCTTTTTGAAGACTATTGTAGAATTGTAGATAAAGTATGGTAAGTAGTATTTGCCACTAGAAAATACTGGAGCAAATGTAACGTATTGATCGAAATGGATTGGTTTTATACATAAAAAATACCATATCGGCAGTATTTGTCTCATTACAAAATTCAACCTTAATTACAGGTCTTCAAAGTTGCATGAATAATTTGTGTTAGTTACGTCAAATTAAAACGTAATGATACCCAATTTTTCTGTCTAATTACAATTTTACAGTGAGAAATGAAATATAAAACCAGCCTTTTTCGCTCGCCGACAAAGATGAACCCGACACCTGGCTGTCGCTTATGATAAATACATTAGGTATTATAATTAAGTTTGTATGTTTGTTTAATGTTATGGGGAAGCGAAATAAATTTATACACATAGACTACAGACGGAAAATCCAAAACAAAATAATTTCATAGCTAGATTGCCTCAATGTCGACTATTACATACACATATGTAGACTAGTAGTCTACATGGACAATTTGGCGTGCTTTTAAATGTAAACTAGTAGTCTACACGGGCAATCTAGCGGTTATATAATTTTCACATAACATCGCAAAATTACTTAAATTTAATATATAAAAAAGTCCTTTATAAACACATGTAAATAAAAATAACAGAGTACTCTGAAATCATTATTTTTATACAAAATAATTAATGGAAGCGAATCCACGTCAAGCAGTTAGTTTGCAAGTACCTATGTTGTAGTAAAACTTAAAATTATTAGATAATATTATAAAACCATTAAATGTCTAAAATGAATGTATGAGTTTTAAATAACCACGTTCAAAAGTTTTAGGTAAAAAGCTACTGCTAAATTCATTTTTGATAGAAGATTCTTCCTTCTAATAATTTTAAATTGATATACCTATTATCTAATTAGAGATGTGCATACCTTAGCAAAGTCTGTCTACGTATTTTACAGTAAAACATAATCTATATTTTAATGAATTAAACATTGGTTATAGGATGTTTTGTATCATACAAATTTTAACAATGACTGCTACATGCACGAGGATCACAGCGGTTGCATTGTAATTGTAGAACCCATGGGAATCACTCACACATAGATAAATCAAACGCAGCAAATTTATATAATGCAACTTTGCAGTCTTGGTTATTGTTAAGAGTCATTTACACTTATCGTGTAAACGTTCAATATGATCGTTTCTGACGCCGTCGTCCGGCGATTTTTTTTTTTTTTTTTTTTAGTTGAGATAAACTAGTGCTTGACTGCGATCCCACCTGATGGTAAGTAGCGATGCAATCTTTGATGGTGAGGCGCACTAGTTTATTAAGAGCCTATTCACTCTAGCCTTGAAGACACCCAAATTATAATCGAACGGGAAGACCGCAGCAGGCAGACTGTTCCAGTACGACTGTTACAGTCGACGTACGCGGTATAAACGATGAGGCGAAACGCTTAGTCCGGACCGTAGAGGTTTCAACAACGTAAGGGTCAATATTCGACACAATATGTGCGAATTATCCGTTTGACGGCGATTGTATCAGTGTAAAATCCTCTTAACATAACAGAAAGAGATGTGACGGTGCGATACGTATTTATAAACAGTACAGTTTTTGTTGGTGAGATGTAGAGTGGTTATGTCTGAATGAATTAAACTAAAATTCGGGCGTCCTTGGAATCCAATCTGGATCATAAAATACGGAGTGGCGTGTCAACTACACATGCCATTTCTAATTTTGTGAAGAGACGTGAGACAATCTGTCCTGAATCTTAGTTTAATTATTACGGTATCCTAAAATTTAGACGTCCTGGGAGTCCAATCCGGATCATAAAACACAGAGTAACGTGTCATCTACACACAGAACCTCTAATTTTATGGAGAGACGTGAGACAATCTGTCCTAAATTTTAGCATACTATATTCAGATAGTTTGCTTAGTAAAAAAATGTGAAGTAGTGGCTTAGTGACGTGCAGAATGGTTATTTCTGTCTGAACGAATTAAACTAAAATTCGGACGTCCTTGGAATCCAATCTGGGTCATAAAATACGGAGTGGCGTGTCAACTACACATGCCATTTCTAATTTTGTGAAGAGACGTGAGACAATCTGTCCTGAATCTTAGTTTAATGATTACGGTATTCTAAAATTTAGACGTCCTGGGAGTCCATTCCGGATCATAAAACACGGAGTAACGTGTCACCTACACACGGAACCTCTAATTTTATGGAGAGACGTGAGACAATCTGTCCTAAATTTTAGCATACTATATTCGGATAGTTTGCTTAGTAAAAATGTGAAGTGAAAATGTGAAGCTTAGTTATTTGCTTAGTATTATAGTGGCATAGTGGCATTGCGCAAGAATCTAGTAAGCAGTCGAGGTAAGCAATTATATTTAAAAGTGGAATAGGCCTTAGTGACGTGCAGGGTGGTGGTGACTATCAGAATGAATTAACCTGAAATTCGGACGTCCTTGGAATCCAATCTGGATCATAAAATACGGAGTGGCGTGTTAACTACACATGTTATTTCTAATTTTATGAAGAGACGTGAGACAACCTGTCCTGAATTTTAGTTTAAAGATTACGGTACTCTAAAATTTAGACGTCCTGGGAGTCCAATCCGGATCATAAAACACAGAGTAACGTGTCATCTACACACGGAACCTCTAATTTTATGGAGAGACGTGAGACAATCTGTCCTAAATTTTAGCATACTATATTCGGATAGTTTGCTTAGTAAAAATGTGAAGTGAAAATGTGAAGCTTAGTTATTTGCTTAGTATTATAGTGGCATAGTGGCATTGCGCAAGAATCTAGTAAGCAGTCGAGGTAAGCAATTATATTTAAAAGTGGAATAGGCCTTAGTGACGTGCAGGGTGGTGGTGACTATCAGAATGAATTAAACTGAAATTCGGACGTCCTTGGGATCCAATCTGGATCATAAAATACGGAGTGGCGTGTCAACTACACATGCCATTTCTAATTTTATGAAGAGACGTGAGACAACCTGTCCTGAATCTTAGTTTAAAGATTACGGTACTCTAAAATTTAGACGTCCTGGGAGTCCAATCCGGATCATAAAACACAGAGTAACGTGTCATCTACACACGGAACCTCTAATTTTATGGAGAGACGTGAGACAATCTGTCCTAAATTTTAGCATACTATTTTCGGATAGTTTGCTTAGTAAAAATGTGAAGTGAAAATGTGAAGCTTAGTTATTTGCTTAGTATTATAGTGGCATAGTGGCATTGCACAAGAATCTAGTAAGCAGTCGAGGTAAGCAATTATATTTAAAAGTGGAATAGGCGCTGAACCAGTGTTTTTAACATATCATTCACAAAAATGTTATTGGGCATTCTACCACACCGCGACAAGCGAGCGAAGCGAGTGAAGTCGCATCAGGTGGGGTAGAATGCCCAATAACATCCTACTGATGCCGCGGCCAGCTACAATGGGACCTCTTTGAATGATAATTTATTATCTGGGCCTGACTTGCTCAACTCCCTGTTAGGCGTGTTATTTAAATTTAGATTAGGGCCTGTTGCCTTCACTGGTGACATAGCCGATATGTTCTTACGTGTTTTGATTAGAGAACAAGATAGAGGGGCACAACTTTTCCTTTGGACTTGTAATGGGAATAACGAACCTGACGTGTACGTGATGAACTCTATGATATTCGGGGCCGTGTCGTCACCAACTTCAGCAATTTATATACTTAATAAGAATGCTAACCAACATAAAGAAATATACCCCGACGCGGTAGCCGCCATACATGAAAAACACTATATGGACGACTACCTAGATAGTACTTGGACGGCCGCACAAGCCAACAATTTAATTGAGGAGGTGACTCACGTCCACGCCAGTGGCGGGTTTAATATACGGGGGTGGGTGACCAACTCTCCAGAGTTGCGCGATAAATTGAAAACAGAAATGCCTGACCGAGTTTCACTTGATAAAGGTGAAGGTGCTACGGAACGCACACTGGGAATGATTTGGTCACCGAACACAGATCAATTGGCCTTTGACCTATCATTTAAGCGGCTACCTAAAGCCATAGTAGAAGGTCACGTTGTTCCAACAAAAAGAGAATTTCTTCGGTTCATCATGTCGATCTTTGACCCCTTAGGTTTCTTGTATCCATGTGTCATACAGTCGCGCATCCTTATGAAACGGATATGGCACACGGGTATTCAATGGGATGAAAAATTGAAACAGGCAGAAGCCAAAATATGGTTTGAATGGCTTCATAACCTACATCACCTTAAAGAGGTATCTATACCTAGGTGGTACGGTTTACAGTTAGAGCACCTAGAACTACATGTATTCGGTGACGCGAGCGAGTCCGCCTACGCGGCGGTAGCTTACATAGTAGGAATAAATACAGAGGGGAATAGGGATGTCGCCATAGTAATAGGTAAGGCAAGAGTAGCGCCACAAAAGGTAACATCTATCCCACGACTAGAGTTGCAAGCAGCTGTACTAGCTTGCAGACTAGCCGACACAGTTGTTAAAGATTTAGGAACAAAAATTAGTAGTGTACATTTATGGACAGATAGTAAAACTGTTCTTAAGTGGATAAATTCAGACGCATTAGAATTTCAAAGGTACGTGTCACACCGTTTAGCTGAGATAGATAGGAGGTCAGAGAGAACAAGCTGGCGCTGGGTTCCATCGGCGATGAACCCAGCTGACAAGGCCACCCGGATGGACTGGCCTAGTAATAGTGATGAGTGGTTGGCGGGTCCCTCTTTTCTTCGCTGTCCACAGGAGCAGTGGCCGGTTGACATCGACCTCGACGCAGTGGCAGAGCAAGATTTGGAGAGAGTGCAGCGAGTGCACACTGTTGCAGCACAGGCCGACCCACTGCTACGGTACGAGCGGCTGCCCACATGGACACGCGCTGTTAATGTTATGGCACGTGTACATATTTTCACAGAACGATGCCGCAAGAGGCGTCAGACAACCACACCGTCAACAGACGACCTGCACGAGGCCGAGTTGCGCCTCTTACGTCTGGCACAAGCAGAGAGCTACGCGGCCGACATAGCGGCACTACGAGAAGCTCGCCCACTGCCTCACAACAGCAAGCTACGAGCACTAGATCCTATGCTGTATGACGACGGGCTGGTGCGAGTGCGCGGCAGGCTGGGCGCCTGCAGCGAGCTCAACTTCGGGGAGCGCCATCCTGTCATTCTAGATGGGAAGCATGCGCTCACGCGGCGCCTCTTACTCAAGTACCACGTGGAGGCGCTGCACGCAAACCAGGAAACTGTGGTAAACAGAGTCCGAGAGAAGTATTGGGTAACTAATCTACGGTCAACAGTTAAAGCCGTCACTGCAACCTGCCAGCGGTGCCGGCTAGAAAGAGCCAAGCCGGTGACACCCAAGATGGGTGACCTTCCAGCAGCACGACTGGAGGTCACAAGAAGAGCTTTCGTGCACTGTGGGGTCGATTATTTTGGCCCCATGGAAGTCGCCATCGGTCGGCGCAGGGAGAAGAGGTGGGGTGTGCTATTCACTTGCCTCACCACCCGCGCCGTCCATCTGGAGCTGGCGGCATCACTGAGTGCCGACTCAGCCATTCTGGCCCTGAGGCGCCTGATTGCGCGCCGCGGGCGACCACCAGACATGTACTCCGACCGTGGCACAAATTTTGTCGGTGCACACACCGAGCTGCGCGCGGCTCTGCGCGACATGGACCACGACAAGCTGAGCAGCGAAGTCACCGGGCGTGGGATTGCCTGGCACTTCAACCCCCCGGCCTCCCCACACATGGGCGGGTGCTGGGAACGACTGGTGCGCTCTATCAAGAACGCACTAAAGGCGACGCTACGAGAGCGTGCCCCCCGCGAGGAGGTCCTCTACACCCTCCTTGCCGAGGCCGAGCTGATTGTCAACAGCCGGCCTCTCACGTACGTGAGCAGCGACATCGAGCACCCAGTGGTGCTGACTCCAAACCATCTCCTGCTGGGCACTGCCGCAGGAGATGCTCCGTGCACACGTCGACATCCAGCCGACCTGGACTCCCGCCGCATGTGGCGACGGGTGAACGCGCTGGCCGATCTCTTCTGGAGACGCTGGTTGCGCGAGTACCTGCCGACGCTACAACGACGCAGCAAGTGGTCAAGTGACATTCCAAATGTGAAAGTGGGTGACGTGGTAGTGATTACTGATGATAGTAAACCACGAAATCAGTGGACCAAAGGGGTCATTAAAAGTGTTTATCCAGGTGCGGACTCTATAATAAGAGTGGTAGATATAAGAACGAATCATGGGGTCTTGCGCCGACCCGTTGTGAAGGTGGTTGTGCTTCCTACAGACGGAAGTGTAGTCGGTTGAACCCTTCTTCAGGGGGTGGAATTGTTGAGAAGCACAGCCATTTGAAACTTAATTTGTTTAAATTATTTAAATAACATCGTAGTTTTAAGATTACCTAGCTTGAATAGATACCCTATGACCTAGGTCATCTCAGAATAATAGGATAATAACATTATGTAAAACAGCAATAACATATAATAACTATTTGTAGGTAGTTAAGTATGTATAAACTCAGGTCAGCTGATTGGCTAAAAGAGCCCCCTTAGTATTTTATATCTAGCCAATCAAAGTTAAGTAGGTCACAGGGGTGAGGAAAGGGGAGTCGAGGGACGGGAAATGCCGGCTTCCACGCTACCGATAGGAAAATAGATAAATACCAAGTATTAGGTCAGCCACTACTTGAGCTAATAAAAATGTGAATAAAATAGGCGACTTTTTTGAGCATAGCCAGTCTTCAGTCAGCAGTCCTCAGTGTTTCTTATAACTTACTAGTGTAAAAGTCGTCGTAAATTCTGTGCAAATTGGGTAAAAGTATTGAACTATATTAACTGTGTACTCTCTATAAACTGTATTTTCTATGTGATTGCAAACTTTTATTGATAATTGTGTGTTTCTGTGTCTTTATAAATCTATTTCGTATCAGTGTAAAATCAGTTGTAAAATCAGTGTAATTAATCAAGTAAATCAATATACAGTGTTTAAATCAGTTCATCTTCTGTGGTTTTCTCTTGTAATCAACCCGTGCGGCCTGAGATCCTTTACACCTATGGTAAGACTGGTTGTCAGACTTTCAGGCCACTACCTGTAAAGACTGTCGAAGATCTTCAAATGACACCAGGACCAACGGCTTAACGCGCTTTCCGAGGCATGGAGGAAACTCGGTATGTAATGGGTGGTCACCCATCCACAGGACAACCTATGCAAGGGAGGCTTAACCGTAGTGCAGTGCGATGCACGTTCGAATACAGACGTGTTGTCATAGTTGTACGCTCGGTGTGTGGCATAAGCTGCTGCCTGTTATTTCGCAATGAGTTCGCAACAACTTATTGCAAACGACCTGTTGGCATTTATACAGAATGCCATCGATACTATGGACGAGGTGAGCATCACGCAGATCTGCAAGTCGAGCTTCAAAGAAGACGACGTCAGCGCAGGCAAGAAGCTACTCTTCCAGTCGACGGGGAAGCTTGAACAAATGCCATCTCGGAGGAGAGATGGTACAGAGAAGAGCGTCCAAGACATCATCACCTTTCTAAAGGTGACCGACCCTGACGACGTGCCAACTTTCGTAGCGAAGGAGCTACATAAGTTACCGCCCGTCAATTTCGATCACCTAGACGTCACCAGGCTGTTTAAGGACATTACATCGATGAAGTCAAGCTTGGCCGAGGTGCAGTGTAAGTTGGAGAAGTCTGAAAATACCATCCATGAACTGCGTGCCGAGATAGTGTTGCTACGCAGTGTTGTTTCGGAAAGTAGGACACATGACGATGCCAACATAAACACGCGTCGTGGTGCGCAAAATGCGTCGGACAGCAGTTTTGCGTCGGCGAAATTGGATTTGTCGTCGACTGCAAACAGCGAGGGCAATGCACCTTGCCCCCCGCCCCCCGCCCCTCTGCTCCGGCAGAGGATACGTCACGCGTAGCTACGTTGACCCCCAAACCAGCTTACGCCGCAATTGCTGCCTCATGCAATTCAGCTGCTGCAATACAACCTAAGCAGCAGAAAGGGGGAAAGCAGAACCGTCGCTGTGAAACCATTCCGAGGAATCCGGTACAGCGCTGTCCAGCAAAGCAAGAATGTGATGAGGACGGCTTCACCATAGTTCAGAAGAAGAAGAAGCCTACTTGTCGCAATCAATGCGGTACTGGACTGTCAGGACCAAATATGCTGCTGCGTCCAGCGATACCATCGACGTTGCTATATGTGTCCCGATTGCATCACTCTACGCAGGTTGAAGAGATCGTAGAGTACATGAAGGTGAAGACCAGCTGGACCTTGAGGGTCGAGAAGTTGGAGCCGCGTCACAACACCAACTTCAAGTCGTTTGTGGTGCGAGTTCCGACACAACATCTCGACAAGTTTCTCAAGGAAGAGTTTTGGCCGAAGGGTGTAGTCTACCGACGATTTCGCGGCAGGCTACGTGTCACCGCGCAGCGTAACACGACGCTACTAACATAGTTTTTTAAGTTGCATAACTAACAAAAATTGTTATTAGTATGTATTTTTAGGCTAAGGTATTTATCTATGGGTCTTTGTTACCTGAAATAAATGGTTTATTATTATTAACCTGAACATTGATCAGAGCGGCTGTAATTATTTAACCATGAGCTCTTGAAAAACTTTTGTTATTTCAAATTATTCTTCTTTTATTAAGTATGTCGGGTTGTCAGGATTTATTTAGCTCGAGCATTTTGTGGGCAGAAGACGGGTTTCGTGCTATGAAAACACACTGGATTCGATACACTATTTTATTTCACATTGCACGGTTCGGGTTGGTCGTTTCCATGGAGAAGAACCGGCAAGAAACTCCATGGTTACTCTTTTCACACAGATACACTGAGTCTAACAAATTACTTGACATTACACTTTCACACATTAACAATGGGCACAATGAATCGGGTACAGTTTCAAGACATCTCAACTCCACTGCGATCAGATCCAGAATGTCCGCCTCGCTGCGCTCTGTAAAGCCGCCATGGTGGGGTAGACTGGTAAGTAGGTCGCGTGATGTCACCACTGGCGCGCTTTCGATCCATTCGCCCGTCCGTACTCATGACCGGATCCGACAAGTATAAAAATCTGGCGTCACAGTGTTTGTTATCGAACTTCTCCGAAACGGCTTGACAGTCACTTTGTGTATATTTGATAGGTCTGAGAATAGGTCGTAGGCTATTTTTGGTACCGCTAGGTGTTTAGATCGCAAGCGAAGCCGTTAGCAAAAGCTAGTATTTAATCATATTTTTTAACAAAAGTGCCTTATCATCATACTCCTTCGAACTACAAAGATTTCCACTAGTTAACTAAATACACCCCAATGGCTACAAGTTCCAACAAGTAAGTGGCGCTTAACTTAGATCATTAAAACTGTTTCGGCTTAATCTAGACAAGGCACTAAACTTACCTGAGCTTACGGTGCGATAACCATAAAGTATCATTAAGCACCGCTTTGAACAGTGTTCTTACTAGGAACTCTATGCAGATTTGGTCGTAATGTTGGTTAAAATGTTTTTTTACCCGAGATTTATACTAGAGATATAAATGCAACGGATAGTTGTTTGGCCGGATACCGAATAACGGATATTCGGTGAACTGCGAGGCCGGATGGCCGGATATCCGGCCGCTGGAGCTCCGGCGAAGAGTAAGTAGTTCTCTGAGGCAAGTTGTGCGTACATGTTTAGCGTCGTACAGCTAAAGGCAACGCGATTGCATCATTTCGAGCGGTTTCGGGTCTCATCAGGAGTTCGGGACTCAACGAGAGTGATCGTGCCACTTGCTGATTATAAATATTAATTTTTAACTTGTTAAAAAAACATGTTTTAGTGTGGTGCGATGAGTTAGAGAGACGTCGAGCTTTTAATAAAACTTATCATAATTGCTAGCTGTTGTCTTATTTCATGTCCGTTTTAAAGGATTTTTTATAAAATTTATGCATATCCGGTATCCAGATAATATCCGGATAATGAGTTACTATCCGGGATATCCGTTTCATCTCTAATTTATACACACTAATTAGCTCGTACTGTGATTTAGACATAATTCCCGTCCGTCTCATAAATGGTTTTACAGGAGTGCGACAGTGACAGGCAAAATATTGTAGGTAATGAAAAAAAAAAATGTTTTAATAAATAATAATTAATGTTTATTTATTTACTCCCATTTTATATAACTTACTGGCCGGTTTCGGTTTTTTTGCTATCTCTCTGTTTGGCTCACTGGATGGTTAGAAACACTACGTCACAGAAAAGATTTCGTTGATTTTTCTATGAATCAAGTGACAGGTAGGTGACGCGGATTGGATGTTCTTTGTTTAGAGAAACACCGATAGCTACGGAAGAAGGCATATTAACCAACAGTTATACGTAAGTAAGTTATAGGAAACGGCCGATAATCGGTCAAGTACCTACACAAATGTACAATCAATGTAGAAACAAACAGTGGTAGACGCAATTCCGAAAAATACAAAAACAGCTCTTCTTTTTATCTTTATCTAGTTACAAATCAGTAGTACAATGGCGTACACTTTAATACGACAATATCAATTACTTTGTCTGCGTGAAACCTCAAAGGAATTCACAGCTGCATCGGTTAAGCGAAACGACTAATATAAATCCTCTGTATCGGAAGATAAAAGAGATTTGTTCCGTTACACAAAGACCACACTGCGAATGTTGGGGGTGAATTGTTTTATCTATTCGTTGCCCTCACTTCTCCAGTGTGAATGTGGCCTTAGATTGAAAAATCTGTGGTTGCTTTTACAATGTAAGTCCAGACAATCACGCATGTGAGACCGACCATTATGCTTTGTGGAACACAAAATGGACGAAATGAGATGAATTTCTGAATAAAGGAATAATACCAGCCTCACATATTACTGACTATCCCACTGCTGGGCAAAAACCTCTTCTCATATGGAGAAGGCATGGCATATATTTTCATATTGTAAGGCATTGATCACCACGCTTGCTCAAGACAGAGCTTGCTATAGAGCAGGGATTCCCTATGTGGTCGATATAGACCCCAAGGGGTCAACATAAATGAAAACTGTTTAAGGGGGTTTAAGATACTGTATAAGTTGTTTTACATGTAAAAATCTTTGAAAACCAGCGACTTGATACATTGAAAGAAAAGCGCCAATTACGGAAAGAGAGACCTAAGCCCACCTACACATATAACTCTACTGGTCAACTCTACTGCTTAAGTTGTGACCGGATATTTAAAAGCAAATTCGGTCTGGCCAGCCATATAAGGGCACACGCACGGAAGTAGTTCCAAAGGGTCGCCGTTACCGAAATCGGTAAGGAGGACTATATAAGTTGTTTTACATGTATATGAGCTCCGACGAATCGGTGGCTTACTTAAATCATCGGTGGTTTTATTTCAAGTACGTACTTGTAATACCCTCATAGAATGATTTCATAATTTAGTTCGTGCGGTGTACTAAATTATAAAATTATTCTATTTCAAGTACATTACACCCCCAGGTAATAAGTACTTGAAATAAAACCACCGATGATTTAAGTAAGCCACCGATTTCTCGGAGCTCGCGCTCGGACTGTACCAACTTTTTTTATGAATGACTAATATATTTTAGTAGGAAGTATCATTTTTGTACTTTTAAAAAACTCAACAGTCGATAAGCGTTCACAAAGGAGACAATTTTTTTTGTTTGGAGAATAGGCCACCCACATAAATTGTAGCAGATATTAATGAAACGTATATAGATTTCTTCCTTATAATCTCTAGATTACAGTGGTAATATTAGCTAAGCCATGTCTAACCGAAATGATGAGAAATTCGAAAATGAAAACGTGAATCTAACAATAAACAATAATAATAACACGTCTGTACCAGTCTCTGAAAGTAATTGTATACGCACATTGCGTTGAAATCTTACTGCACAATTGACACAACGACCAGCAGATGCCATTTTCATAAAATAGTTTTTATTATACGCGAAAAAATCGCATCGAAACACTTTCACAACAATCAAAATAAACGGGAAGAGTAAATGTCAAATGAAGTTGTTTGTCAACCACCAAAAAGACGGATTTACAACGTTCCTTGCCATGATGATTTTCTATAGGTACCTACCATCCAAAATATTTTAGCGGAAATCTCTAAAATAGCAATACAAAGCTCACAGTTAAATATTATTTCTTTTTATATTATATTCTATTTTAATTAAAGCAGATATTATTACCAATGGATACCATACTTTTTTTTTTTGTAAACGGAAAAAACGCTCCTATTTACGTAAGTATTTTCTGTCAAATGGCATTGACCACAACAGGAATGATTTGACTCGCAAAAAAATATCATAATACAACTTATTTATTATGATTTTAAGATTCCGGTTTCGTTTCTATGTAATCTTTCGTTTATTACTATAATAAAATGGTTACTTTTTTTTGGCGTAAGTAATATGAATATACGCAACATCGAAGAGGGCCTAAAAAAAACTGTCTCCTTTTTTTGTTTGGAGAACAGGCCACCCACATAAAATTGTAAAAGACATTCAGATATTAATGAAACGTATATAGATTTCTTCCTTATAATTTCTAGATTACAGTGGTAATATTAGCTAAGCCATGTCTATGAGAAATTCGAAAATGAAAACGTGAATCTAACAATAAACAATAACAATAACACGTCAAATGTCAAATGAAGTTGTCAGTCAACCACCAAAAAGACGAATTTACAACGTTCCGTGCCATGATGATTTTCTATACCATCTAAAAGATTTTAGCGGAAACCTCTAAAATAGCATTAGAAAGCTCACAGTTGTAACGTTGTTAGTTCATAATTGATAAAACGTAAACAAATAAAACAGAAGTCATTTTAATATCGTTTTCCAGCCGACCAAATCACCTGATCGCGCCTGTACTTTTGTCTCACTCGCTCGCGTTCTTAAAACCAGTTTTTTTCCCACTCCATCATTCTCCGCGCGCCGCGAGCGTCGACCACGCTCGCATACCTGCAGAGGCCAGTGGTCATCTACACGCGGTCAGTCTACACACATATTAGACGACATATGCGCAGCCTCGCGAATTAGACTTTTGATTAGACTACTGATAATTTCCAAAACTTTTTTTAATAATTTTATTTTTTTTGAAAAGTTCTATAAAGGAACCATAACTTCAGTGTGTAATTCCCCATATCGGGGACCAAAGTTCGGGATTTTCTTCCACCGGGTTTAACCCGTGTGTGCCGTTGCTGCGTCACCTGGTGCCGACACTCGCAACTGACGAGTCGCTACCACCGGCATCTGGCATCCAACGACGCCTCTACGGGCATCGGGCATCCGGCACCGCTACCACCTACCCTGCGGGTCCTGCATCCTGCTCCTCGGCTCCAGCGTCCATACAGCTACGCGCAAGCCAGGGCAGTACTTGACGCGCCTACCTCCATTGACAGAAAATAATATGACGGGCTTTTTGTAATTCCACGACCTAAATTAAATTTTATTGAAAGTGTTGGTGAGTTTTGTTTAACCCATTAGGGTTCCATATTCCCACGCTACACAGTTTAATATTATTTATTTTTATATTATATTATATTTTAATTAAAGCAGATATTAGTACCAATGGATACCGTACTTTTTTTTTTGTAAACGGAAAAAGCGCCCCTATTTACGTAAGTATTTTCCGTCAAATGGCATTGACCACAACAGGAATGATTTGACTCGCAAAAAATATCATAATACAACTTATTTGTTATGATTTTAAGATTCCGGTTTCGTTTCTATGTAATCTTTCGTTTATTATTAGAATAAAATGGTTACTTTTTTGGTGTAAGTAATAAAAAAAACTGTCTCCTTTAAATTGGTAAGCATTTTGTATCAATAGGAAAAAAACTTAGAGATAGGATTTTTAAAGTAATTTGGTTTAGGGGGTCCAAGGTATCAGTTCATTTTGGAAAAGAGGTCTCATGCCCAAAATAGTTTGGAAATGGCTGCTATAGAGTATAGTTTTAGCATTATTAGCGAATAAGTCTCTTTGCCCAGAGTAGACTGGTGGATGTGACAGTCTGCTAATGATTTTTATTTTTTATTTTTTTGTTTTTGGCTCAAATCCAGACTCCGAGTTGTCCATACACACATCAAAAATAAAGTTTGTAATCACTAGCATAAGCTGATATAATTTTTTAAATTGAACTTTATCAAGAAAAATTCTTTATTGTGCGTTGTCTTTGTTTTGGTTTATTGTTTTATTTTGTAAATCTATATTTTTAAATCATGAGTCTAAAAAGAAGAAGAAATCATAATATAATCTACCGTAACAAAAAAGATTTCCATTTTCAAAGTGATTGCAATCTTTTTTTGATGTGTGTACACAGCTAGTTCGCGCGGTTGGGTGATGTAAGATGTACCATCAGCTCGGACGAAATCTTACCATGTTTTAAACAAAATCCCGTGGACATGATGTCCACATCTGTTTACCACCCGTATTGTATTTTTTTCTTTCGACCCTTTTTTCATTAACCAAGACAAGGGATCAGATGCTGCGATGCTATTGGTTGATGAGCGTACATAAGTGCTTCAATAGCGGCCGGATGCTGCAAACAAAAAGAGCCGTATCGGTGGTACGATATCGTCCGAGCGGTGGTAAGATATCGTCCGAGCTGATGGTACCTATGGGCCGTAGGCTTGTGGGACGAGTTGATGAACGACTCTGTGTTAGACATAGACTAATGTATATAATATGAGGTGTTAGATATCAACAGTTTCATACCAGCCAATGTGATGTGAGATCCGCTTCACTGTCCGACCGTGCGGACGAGCACCGCGTCGTGTGTTAGACGCCTAAGAAAATATTTCTGGAAAAGTCCAACTGTCTAAAACCAATAAAGACAAGTAAATATAATACTATTTTTAGGGTTATTATGGACCCTATTATTAAGACTCTACTGTCCGTTTGTCTGTCCGTCTGTCACCAGGCTGTACCTCATGAACCGTGATAGCTAGACTGTTGAAATTTTTGCAGATGATGTTATGTTTCTGTTGCCACTATAACAAAGAATACTAAAAACAGAATAAAATTCGGTCAATGCCGGTCAATGTGGCGACATTTGGGAGAGGCCTATGTCCAGCAGTGAACGTCTTTCAGCTGAAATGATGATGATGAGAATAAAATAAATATTTAAGGGGAGCCCCATACAACAAACATTTTTTTGCCGTTTTTTGCTCAATATTAATAACGGCAACAGGTAAACGCCTGAAATATTCGCAGAATATTTAGTTGTATTTTCACTTCAAAAATAAGTAATTAAATTAAAATAAAATAAATAGATAAAATAAATAGTTAAGGGAGGCTCTTTTTTTGCCATTTTTTCCATCAATTAGGTAAAACTAAAAAAAAGTTCTAATATAGTGTCTAATGTTGAACAGATACTGGTAAGAAACCCTTCGTGCGCGAGTCCAACTAGCACTTGGCCGAATTTTAATTTTATATTTTTGTATTTTATTTTTTTATTTTAAGCCAGCTACAGAGGTCATACAACAGAGCAAAACTCGACACTCACAGCTCACACTCGACCGGGTTTCCAATCTCAACTGTAATAAGCCTTCCGTCTTGCCATCAGCTTTATTTCACACTTCTCGGACCCCGAGAAATAACAGACGCAATAAGTCGATTTTCTTTATGGAAAATAGGATTACTCTTATTTTCATACTCATAGGAATATCTACATTCGTATATTGTTTCGATTTTGACATTTCTACATCCTCATCTGCTATGATGGGATTGTGTGAGAGGATTTTTTCTGGCTGTGGAAATATGTGCACGCTTTAAATGGTTGAAGGTATTGTGAAACGACACTTTGATTGCGCAAAGGAGAACGAAAGAAAAATAAGTGTCGCTGAGAAAGGAATCGAATGGCTTTATTGACTGCCAGTAATTTATTTTCAATCAGTCTGCATGGCTTCAAACCAAGTTCTTTATTTCGAAATTTGAAAAGTCCTGACAAAAGAACTGTCGTCTTTTTGTCAAGACTTTTCAAATTTGGAATTTCGAACAGATCACCACCACAGATTTTCTATATCAACTTGATTGATTGACGTGATTAGTAGATTAGTCAACTTAGACTTCTCTTCGGTCATATGGAACTGAGAGCGAAGAGAGAGAGAAAGCAACTTTGTCGGCACACACTTCTGTGCACTATACAATCTCAGGAAATTTCCAATGTCCAGTGGCTAGTTCCCACTGAGATTTTCCGCTATGACAGAAATTCTGCTCGGAAGATTATACTTCCATAATATAAACAAACAACAAGCTATCAGTGAACCAGAATATGAATCGACGTCAAAGAAACTTCTCTCAGTACGAAAGAGGAGTATAAACTAGTTCATAAAACTCATGGGAACACACATATCATGAAGTCAAACTAATTTGCAGTTAGAATTATGTGTCATACTCACGAATAAAATAACAAACCTGTCCGGGAATAACATGAGAAAAGCTCATAGCACGCGTTATACGTGTACTGTACAGAAACGTTACCGAACCGTGAACCGGTTTGGCATCACCTCACATTACTTACCTGGACCCGATCCGAGGTAATGCTGACCCTGAGTTTTAGATGGCAACCTGTAGAGAAATTACCCGGATTAATAATAATCTTGTATTATGTACTAGCTAGTTATGTAGAGCAGCGGTGGCCCAGTGGTGGCGGCTCCGACTTACGAACAGTAAGTCGTGGGTTCGAACCCAGGCAGGCGCATTACTTTGTGTTATTTATTTAATCACCACTGCTCTCAAAACGGTGAAGGAAAACATGTTGAGGAAACCAAAAAATACACGGCGGTACGGCGGGCAACCAAAAAATTCGAAGACATGTGACATCTACCAATCCGCACTGGGCCCGCGTGGTGGATTATAGCCCATTCCCTCTCAAGAGAGGAGGCCTGTGTCCCAGCAGTGGGAACATTAATAGGCTGATGATGATGATGATGATGATGTACTAGCTGTTGCGTGAAATTATTATAAAAATAATTCCCTATTTGAATCACATTTTGTTAACAATTTCAAGGGTTTTAATGTTTTACATGGAACCCCAATTCGTTTTCTAAAATAAAAATAGCCTTAGTTACCAGCTATCTGCCAGTAAAAGCTCCATCAAAATCGGTCCAGCCATTTCGGAGATTAGCCGAAATAAGCAGCCAGGAAAAAAGTTAAAAAAATGATATTTTGTTAGTAAAAAACTGTTATTTTGAAATAACAAACAAACACTTCAATATTATTTATTTGTATAATATGCGCTTCATGTTGTAGAAAATGGGTTCAGTTTGTATTATTGAAAAACTTTCAAAAGGCCCGAAGTTTTGAAAATATAAAGAGAATTATGTTGTAAAGACGACCCTTTTCTTCAACCCTTCATAAAGTTAAGTTTGACAAGCGTTGAGAGGTAACAGCTGATTTATTTATTCTTTTTTCAAAAATAGTCAGAGACAAACCTTTCGGAATATTGCTCATTGCACCTTTTTCGTTCATCTGACCATAGACTATGCTGCAATTAAAAGAAAAATAGAACACGAAATATGCATGCCCCAGCAAAGATATGGCAACATCAATCAGCCCACACTGGTTCTGCGTGGTAGATAACTCTTTCTCACGAAGAGGACAGGCCACTAGCAGTGGGAACATTACACGCTCATTAAGGCATTGAATAGGGTAAATGACACCATAAAACAATAATTACAGGACATCAATCTCTAAAAAAACACTTTATTTTGGGCCTGAAAACCCGATTTATTTTCAATTAGTTGCCAAATTCGATTTTTATTTGCTTTGAAATCAATAAATAGTTGAGTCATTGAGTTGAATAAACAGTGACGTCACAGTTTGCTATTGCCATACAAAATCTATGAGAGAACCGCGTTTTGACAGCTCGTAAAAAGTATCTCAATTGATTAGTGTGTCATCTACCCCATTATATTGAGTTCCAAATATTACTGTTCTGTTCACGGTAACATTTTCGCAACGTTCTTCTTTCTAATTCGGACTTACCATGTTACCTTTTCTGCCACCTTCACAAACTATAAATTGAAACCATAAGCAAATAAAAATAAACACGTTCATTCTGATTTCCCTTGTGATGAGAGCAGAAAAACTTAATCGACTGTCTTGTCAGCGTGAATGATAGTGCTCAGTTTCAACGTTAATGTAAAGAAATATTTCTAGAATAAATATCAAATGGAATTTGTGTTTTTAAAGTCCACGCTCACCTAAACCACAGTATATAGTGTATCTCGGCCGCATGATAGAAATAAATGCCTACAGCCGCGCGGTACGTAAACATGCGTAAGGGCTGCCCATCTCCAGCATTTTAATTACATTTGCCTACTGTTTCATCCACCAAGTTCTGAACGCACCTTTTTTGACGTTTGACAGATTACGTTTCGTTGTCTGTGGTGCGATGACGTTTTGCTTGTCAGTGCAATTTTGGTTGAATAATGGTCGCTCCGTGCTTGTAAATTTTTGGTACACGCTGTTCCGTGTAATTATTGGTTGAAAACTTGAGTTATTGTTAATCCGATACCATCTTGATCGGTGTTTGATATTTTGTTGATAATTGAGTGAAAATTGAGAAATCTCGCCATTTTGGGTCTTGACCGCGAGTGATTTTTTGGTTATGTCCGGCCTGTTTGTGTCATTTGAACGCCGGTAATTTCCTAACTTCAGTGTTGGACTATTACATCCCCGATTGGGTTATCAAACCGGGATAAAATTCAGTTGGACATTCGTGAGAGGTGCCACGTGTGGGATCTGAAGGTTTGATCCTGGAGTCGACGGTGCGAGCCGCGCGCGTCCTTTGGTTACCGTCGAATCTTACCTAACTATACATACACCACACACACCACAGATATACTTACACCCCACCCAGATGAGACGTGACCAGGACTACGTCACATCACCGGTGCCAGCGTGATGGTAAGTGTATTCAATAGTTGTTTTTCCTTTGTCAATTGGACAAATATATTTTGATTAGGGCTCCGCGTAATCGCGGACATCGTGAGTCTGTTCGTGCAGTCTCACACACCTACTTTCTGTTTCTATTTAGTTTTGTGATTGTAAATATCCTTTTTATATAAATAAATGAAATACTTTGTATATTGAATAGGAAGTGTTCAATAAAAATGCGTGTTGTTTTTTGATTGGTAGATTTGCAAACTAACAAATTTATTTAGAATTTAGAATTATGCAAACTAACAAAACACACATGCACCGAAGTTTTAACACAAGCGTAAGTAGGTAGGTACCTACCGTATCATGATTCATTCAGAACCGCATATAACTACCTTTTTCACTCGTCTCAATAACTTTCCGTTACTCTATTCGATTTATGTATTAATCCAAACACATTTTTTTTGTGAGATAAAAGGAAATACTTATCCATTAAAAAGACACACATTATGTACCTAACTAATAGTAAGTAAAATTATTTTATAGTCTTACCTTTCAGTTTCCAGGTAATTTAATAAAACTTATGTCTGGATGGGTTATTGACGAATTCATACAACCAAAAACAGCACAATACTTCCTACTCGTCATATTAACTGATTTTTAGAGAAAAAATCGCGCGGTTATTGTTAAAAAAACAACACACCGTCCGTTCGACACTGCGGTACAGCCGTGACTGTCTGCGCCCCGGGCGCACCCTTAGATCGAGGCGCGTAGGTATAGCTCGCGTTTCGTCCGTTTCTATGAAGTCGGAGTACTGTATTATAATATTACCGTGCCTAAACGTTTAAAATGGGTATAAATTTACACCTAAAATGGTTATATTTTGTAGGTAAGAAAAAAATATCAATGAACGCATTCTAAGAAAACAAAAGGCTTGCTACCAGGCTTGCATAAGTTCGAAGAAGTAAGCCCGGAGATGGTTCACACTCTCTTATCTCAAGACTTTAAACATCGAAGTAAGTAGTCTCAACTGTCAAAATATTCCATTCAAAGCCCGATACAGAAGCATGTTCGTTTTCTAGTAATTAGAATTTTTTATTTATTGTTTGTTTTCCATGTGTGTAAAATATTATTCCAATATAAGTAAACAGACCCTTTCTATGCAAAAATTATTTCTGCGAAACGTCTTTTATTTAGCGTTATAAAATTAAAAACTTTTATTTATGTAAAAAAAATGTGTCAATATGTTGGAACTTTGACCCCCAATATCTCCGTAAGAAGAAGTAATTAATACATAACTAGAAGGTTCAAAAAATGATTGCAATGACGAAGGGGAGAACAAGTGCATATCGGCGGCACAGTTTTACAATCCATACAGTTGGGAAACGCCTTTGATGTTGAACGATGCCGCCACGCGTGTAGGTACTTAGGCTCTGAGTCGCAAGCGTGTAAGGGCTGTAAAAAAATAATAATAAAAGAAATATGATTTTGTAATCATTTATTTACATTATTAATTCAATATTAATTTACAAGACATACTTATATACTATTTTAAACACTATTTAAAACTAAATATTTACATAACAAAAAAAGACGTGGATTGGACCCAAGTTTATGGTACGTATATTACTTTAATATAGTTGTACTTTAAGGTTTTTTTATATTTTTACTATACCTACGGTATGGTACTCATTATTATCTCCTAAACGCGTAGACCGATTTACATGATTCAAACGGATAAAATGGTTTTAGACCTAGACCTTTCATTTGGTACCAAAATCGTCAAGATATTTCAAACAAACAAAAAATCACATTTTCAAATTGCTCTCGTAATTATCCAACATGTATGAAACGCGTAACAATTCTTTTGATATACCTACGTTCACAATTAGCGCAGTAGAGTTGGCCGGCAGAGCTATAGGTGTAGGTATAGGAGGGCTAAGGCATAAGGTCTGTCTTTACGTACCTACTTGGCGTTTTAGTACTAGATATACGACGGGTAGGTATTAGTACCTAATTTAAACGAAAATAGTAATAGTAGGTACTAGATGGTTATTTGGTTAGGTTAGGTTAGGTTAGGTTAGGTTAGCTGTGCCCGTTGTGGGCCGAGCTGCGCCGCGGTCTGACCGCGGTGGTCGGACCGGACCTCTCGCTTCCCGGCGTGGTCGCCGCCATGCTGGGGAGCGAGGAGGCCTGGTCAGCGGTAGCCTCCTTTTGCGAGGACGTACTCTCGCAGAAGGAGGAGGCGGAGCGCGCGCGGGAGGACGATCCTCTCGCTGCGCCGCTCCGCAGACGAAGAAGGGGGAGAAGGCGTCGAGCCCTCCCTCCTCATGGTGACGGGCGGGCTACAGGCACGGGGGTGCCTGCGCCCGCATTGCACCCGTCATCTTCGTCGGTCATTCCCGACCCCCTCACACCCGTGAGGCAATTTTGCAATCGTCGGCGGAGGACTGGATGTAAAGGCTGTGCCGGTTTCCCAGTCCCCCGCCACTCGGACGAAGCGGGAATGCGCTGGGTCGTTTTAGTGGGTATACCGGGTCCACCCGGGGAGTCCCACATACCCCCCGATGGGAGGGTATGCGTAACGCATTTTTTCCCAGCGTCAAAAAAAAAAAAAGGTTAGGTTAGCTAATTCGAATTTATAGGAAGATAAACTTACCTCTCGTCACGGGGAAATCTATGAAATTTTATATTTTTATCCTTATTGGTGCTCGTCGAGGCACACCCGTATACGCAACAAGTATACACCATTATATACAAGTTATATAACGATTATTAATAGTATTAACAACGATTTACACAGACGCGTCAGCCCTAAACGTCCATGTCTATGAACTGCGCGAGATCGTAGACCGCGTACCGCGTCGCCCAACCCCCCGCAAGATCCCCGCCGTTGCTCCACGGAAGTACATTCGTTGCGCAACTGATGGATTGTAAAACTGTGTCGGCGGCCTCGTTAAGGGTATTTTTACAGTGTGCTAACAATCTAACATAGGTGTCGATTCTATTGTGCACAAACTAAACTTAATTTAGGCTATGGCTATCTTTTTCTCTCTAATAAAACGAGAAAGAGACGGACTTAATTTAGAGTTGTCAAATTTAATTGGAACTAATATTTCCATACAAATGAAGGGTGCACGTAAAAACATGTCGACTAAAAATACGGTGAAGCGCAAGGCATAAATTACTTTGACATCTCTAACTTAGTTCATATCCGTCCTTTTCTCGCACTGCCTTTTAGTAAAAAATAGATTAGCAATAGCCTAAAATAAGTTTAGTTTTTGCACAACAGAATCGACACCATCGAATATTCCAGGCTTATTTGAACTGTTTCGGTATCAAGAATTGACTCATCAAAATACAAGTCACTACCAGGCGATACGTACGAAGAAGTTTTGGGTTTCACACTAATCTCGCGACAAGACACCTTGAACCACAGCTACGGACCACAAACATACTATTCAAAGTTGCACGTGTATCTTACTGAAGTCGAAATACGGAATCCGGAAACTGAATTAACTATCATGTTTACTTCAATTAGTTTGAGTCTTCGGTTAGCAGAAGCAGTTAATATTTAGATTTAACTGTAGTCCAACGTCTTGGCCCAGTTAGTAAGCTGTATAAATAGTTACTCAATGTTCAAACTGAATCCAGATTTAGTCCAGAGCTAGTCTATTTAATTGTTGTTGGTAAGACCGAAGGCAAGAGAGCGCGAGGCCGGTCGCCAACACGATGGTCCGACAAAAAGGCTATGGTTATAGAGGCTATGTCCTCAAGCATATTTCAGCAGGTGGTGATGGCAACCTTCGGACCGGAGTCGATGGAGGCAGGTTTTCCGTTTAAAGACGTCCAGTGACCACGATCTTCAGTAAGAGAGACCGATTGAAGAAGAAGTTTAGTTAACTAGTTTGGTGAATTTAACATAGTACAGAGTTAGTTTCCAATGACCGGCCAAATTTGCAGAAATGGTTTAGAATCGATAATATTTTCGATAAAAAGGAAAAAAAACAGGTATTGTTTTTAGTGGTGGACAGGAATTTTTTTTTTTTTTTTTTTATATAAAATTTCATTCCTGTCCACCACTAAAAAGCAAAAGTGTAAAATATTACAACAGCACAATTCAGTTCAACAGCCTAGATCTAAGGTAGCCGTTAGCACACACATACATTTGGCGGTGTATGTACGCACACAAGTGCATTGATTCCCACTAGGTTTATGATTTAGGAATTTTTTAGGACACTCAAATGAATACTATTATTTTATTTAATATTTTTCGACAATAATATTCAAAATGCACTTTTGGTTTGATATCTAGATCTTGGTTTTAAATTTTGGCTGGTTATTGAAAACTGACCCTGTATGACTCACGTTTATGGGGTAGCCAAAACTACAGAATGTCACCAAATTAATCTTACGAGTACTTACCATTATGATCATGAAAGTTTGTGAAGATGTATGGATGTTTGTTACGCTATCACGCAAAAACGGTTGAACGGATTTGGGTGAAATTTGGCACACAGATACTTTATAACCTGGATTACATATGGCTTTTTATCCTGGTGGTTGTATCTCGTGTGATAATAACCAAACTCGAGGCGGACGAAGCAGTTTAAAGTAAAAAGTAGGTTTATTCATAGATTTTTGTTCATTACTTTTGATTGTTTGACTGTAGTTTCCACACCTGCTCACGATGCAATAACCCTTTTTTCCCAATAAATGTTTATGTATCAGAAACCTATACCTATACCCTAAACCTAAACAGGTTTCAAACCCCTTATTACCACAACAGCCCATAAAGTCCACTGCTGGACATAAGCCTCTGCCATGATGGGAGGAATTTGCCGTAACCTCCACGCTTGGCAGGCGGATTGGAGATCGCAGTGACGAAAGACTAACAGAAAACGCTGCTGCCCATTCTCTGGTCTACGGAGGCGCAAGGTATTCTGCCTCAGACATTAGTCGCCTTATACGACACCCGTGAGTGTAATGGGTTGGTGCCGGATACGGCAGAGTAGAATAGAACCAACCCATTACACTCACGGGTGTTACACACCTCACGGCCAAGTACTAAGTACTAAGCTACCATAGGCTAGCATTATCTGAAATTAACCTAGAGCCAGTTATACTGGTCAAAGGCTATCAATACAAATTGGTCGGTTATTAATAAGTCATTTGTTAATTACTGAGTCCGTACTAGACCCTTTAGATGTCTATAATAGATAGAGGTCGTAGAGTTTATTAATTGTCTACTTAGTCCAGTTTCAAACTGTTTGGCTCCTAATAATTGTGGATTTAGAACTATTTAAGTGGCTAAGAAGTAGAATGGTGTGTTTTATGATCGGGTTGGACGGTGAATATTGACTTACATACCTATTGATCATATTTAAAAGGATAACTTTGTAGATTTCAGAAATGCTTTATAGAAGTTCTTCAGGAATACATTTATCAAAAAAAAAACATATCATTACAAATATTAATCTTTATGTAGTATGCAGTTCCCAGCACGCGTCAACTGCTAGACGACAGAAAACAACTATACAAAGAAAAAAGAACAAAAGAAATAAAAACAAAAATTGCTAAAATAAGTAAAGAAATAAATAAAGACATCTCGAAAAGTAGAAAGGAATATAGACAAAATGTGCTTGAGGAATACCTGTCAAAAAAAGGAGCAATTAAAAAGGCATACAAAAACCTACAAAGTACAACAAAATGGGCAACAAACATGGTGGACAAGAAAGGAAAGGTTTTATCGAAGCGAACAGATATAATAACAGAAGCTACAGATTTTTATAAAACTCTTTACTCGTCACAAGAAAGTTCCGGTTTTACACAGCACTTAATAGACAAAGTCTATGTAAACGAACCACTACCCGGAATACTAGAAAATCAACTAGAATAACGGACATAATAGAAAGAATAAGAAGTCTGAAATGGAAATGGGCAGGACATATCTGTAGAATGGAAAATGAAAGATGGACAAAGAAAATCGTGGAGTGGGTGCCTAGAGATGGAAAAAGGAAGAAAGGAAGGCCGCGAAAGCGCTGCGACGATGTATTTAAAGAAAGATGTGGACCTGACTGGAGGAGACAAGCAAGAGATAGGGAAAAATGGAGAAAACTGGGGGAAGCCTACGCCGCAGAGGCGACTTCCATAAATGAACAAAAAAAATGTAATGCATGAATGTAATTAAATTAAATTAGTGTAATGAAAATGAACGTCACAAAATGAAAAGAATGTAATGTTATTAAATTGATGTAATGTATTTTTTAAATGGATGTTATGTAATGTTATTAAATTGATGTAATGAAATGAATGTAATAAGTATGAATGAAAGTTATGGAATGAATGTAATGTTATTAATAATGTAATGAAAATAATGTAATATAAGTAATGTAATGTTGATATTGTAAGGTTGATAATTCATGTAATGGAAAATGTAATGCTGATATGATTTGTTACAATTATGATTAATCAAGTTTATATGCTCTGTGTGTTTATGGTAGAATTAAAGGCTTTTTACTTATTTTATTTAGTATGCAGTTGGTTATGTCTAGCTCGTCACCGCCATCTCCTGCAAGGCCTACCGCGTCGCCTTCTGGCTGTGTCAGGAGTCCCCCGGCCACCGCAGGTGCGGGCCTGTGGACGGAGAGCTATGGGCTAGCTCGCCATCCGTCCGTGTCCGTCTCATGACGGCAGGCCGTGTCAACAGTGCAGGAGTGTTCCACGCGCGCCTCAAAGAGAGTCAGCAAAAGGAAGGGGTCCGCAAGGACCGATGCCTGCCGGGGTTGCGGGACTGTTCGAAAGAGATACCGTGGCCCCGGAACACAAAGGGCGATGAAGGAACATGGATAGGTTTTAGTCAGTAAAAGTCTGACACTCCTTCCTGCTGCGCCCAAAGCGGGAGGAATCATTTGATGATTTCCCATCCGAAAAAAAAACACTCCACATCGTGATAATTTTGGCCTTCAACTTGATAAACCAATGACCAGTGGCCCACATTGTCGCAGGATCGAAGAATTTGGAAGTAATGGGGAGAGGCATTTGTCCAGCAGGGCTGACACAGGCTAACAGTTACAGTATACAGTGACATTACTGGCAGTCACAGGCCTGTTTAATAGTATCTCCCTTTAATTGTGCTCATACAAAGAAATAACTAAAGAAAAAGCATTTATTAGCCCGCACAGGACAAAACACATGAAAAAAAAGTGAAATTATCAGTACACTAATCAAAATTAAACAGAACTAAAAACATTAAAAAAAAAAACAAATTAGTCCTGTACGAGGCCAAAAGGCCCCTATCTTAGCATGGTGCTGTAACATTAAAAAACGTCGCAGCGCTGGTATTCGTGTCCTCATCTCTTTTCTCTTTCTCTCTGCCTAGTCTACAATCAAAAGATACTAAAGTACTTGAGGAAATATTAAATATTCCACTGAAGTCCATTAAAGTTTATGTTGGGCTTCAAGTAAATCACACTAATATTATAAATGCGAAAGTTTGTATGTTTGTTGCTCTTTTACGCAAAAACGACTGGACGGATTTGGATAAAATTTAGCACACAGATAGTTTATAACCTGGATTAATACATAAGATACTGATTATCTCAGTAATATCTCTTGGGGCAATTATCGAACTCGACGTGGGTGAAACCGCGGGCATAAACTAGTGGTAAAATAAAGTAGTGGTAAAATAAACTAGTGGTAAAATAAACTAGTGGTAAATTAAACTAGTGGTAAAATAAACTAGTGGTAAATTAAACAAGGGGTAAAATAAAGTAGTGGTAAATTAAACAAGGGGTAAAATAAAGTAGTGGTAAATTAAACTAGTGGTAAAATAAACTAGTGGTAAATTAAACTAGTGGTAAAATAAACTAGTGGTAAAATAAACTAGTAGTAAAATAAACTAGTGGTAAAATAAACTAGTGGTAAATTAAACTATTGGTAAAATAAACTAGTGGTAAAATAAAGTAGTGGTAAAATAGACTAGTGGTAAATTAAACTAGTGGTAAAATAAAGCCAGCCAGCAGGTTGGTAGCGTGGCCCAGGGTGCGGATAATCGCAACTTGCTGTACAAGCTGGACTTTTTATCCCAGTAGTATGATCCCATGGGACAATTATCGATCTCGAAGCGGACGAAGCCGCGGGCACAAGCTATAGTGACCTATAAACACGATAATGATACCCGAACAGCGCTAAAGTATCGGAAATCATTACCTATCTGTTTATTCTCCAAAACGCTGTAGCCCATAAAATGAGGTGGAACCATAAAAACCTCGGTACGGTAAAAGGCGTTCGAACGAAGCTAATATTTATAAATTGATTTTTAGATGGATTTGCGCACAAGTGCAATCACGACAATATGGCGACGAACTTCTTAAGGGAGAGATGACATCGCGTAATTGATGTTCGGCATTTTGATGATGGATATAAATACTCTATGGTTGAGGGACAAGCTGTACGAAAATAAAATATGAGTATAATAAATAAATAATAAGCTATCACACTAATATTATAACTATCTCACTAATAATATACACTCATCATCTGCCTAGCCTTTTCCCAACTATGTTGGGGTCGGCTTCCAGTCTAACCGGATGCAGCTGAATACCAGTATTTTACATGGAGCGACTGCCTATCTGACCTCCACAACCCAGTTAGTACCGGGTAATACGATACCCCTTGGTAAGACTGGTTGTCAGACTTTTTGGGCCACTGACTACCTAACGACTGTCAAAGATCTACAAATGACAGCCGGGACCAACGGCTTAACGTGCTTTCCGAGGCACGGAGGAAACTCGGTATGTAATGGGCGGTCACCCATCCACAGACCAACCTAGGCAAGCACGGCTTAACGTAACGATCGACCCGAGCAGCTGTTATTATTTAGCCACGAGCTCCTCCACCACCCCCCCCTCCTCCTCCTCCTTACTAATAATATACACTAACACTAATAATACATATATGTGAAAGTTTGTATGTGTGTATGTTTGTTACTCTTTTACGCAAAATCTATTGAACGGATTTGGCTGTTTTAAGCTTTCACGGTTTAAAACTAAACTTATATTGTCACTCACGGGATATCTTCTTGATTATACTTGATTAGCTCCCGATATTTCGACGCTAACGCTACGTATACATAGCGTCAGCGTCGAAATATCGGGAGCTCAAAACAAATAATAATCACGGAAGATATCCCGTATAAGTTTGGATTTAGATGAAATTTAGCACGCAGATAGTATAAAACCTGGATTAACACATTGGATACTGATTATCTCAGTAGTATAAATAAAAAATTGTTTATTGTTTATTTGCACCTTAAAGTAAAAATGTTGTTATACAATACAATACCATTAGGCCTTAAGGTATATTTATAGTAGTATGTTTAAGTTTCAGCCAATACCTAAGCTAAGACAACTTAATGTCTTGTAATTATAGGTATCAGCGCCCACCCTCGATATAATAGTCAAAGCCAATTGTGCCTAGTTTTTACCAATTAACAAACAAACAATAAAACGAAAAATAAAAAGTAAACAAATTAATGAATAAAGAGAAAAAATAAACAATGAGAACATTTCCCTCCTGGGACAGTCTGGTAGAAACAGAATAATCTTTAATTGTATGAGTGTGTGTGTGCGTGCGTGTAAGTGATTGTGTCAGTGTATGTGTGTGCGTGCGTGTATCTGATTGTGTGAGTGTATGTGTGTGTGTGCGCGTGCATGTTCCTGTGCGTGTGTATGTGTGTCAGAGCGCGCGCGTTTATGTTTGTATGTGTGCCATAGGAAAACTTAGGATATAATTATTTTATAGGTACAAAAACCAGACCACTGTTAAACGAAGACATACTTTACCTACATTTTCGTTTGTTTTCAATTATTTGGGTACAGCAAACAGCTTCTCCGTTTCATCATAGGTTAGTGATAGAAGCCAAATGATCACATTGTGTTTGCACTCTCTTTTTGTCATACAAAAAATTTGCAACTGTTTATTTGCAATGTTGAAAAGTCTAGGGCCTAGAAACATATTGTATTTTTGAGCAAAACTAGTTCTACAAGGTACAGATTTTAACACATCGAAACGTCTGCTCCTTGTGATCTCCTTTTTCACCGGTGTACTTATCCTTACACAAGCATGCTGTCTCATAATTAAGGCCAGCACAAAGAGTTTACGTACAGTTAGTACCTCACATTCCCTGTAAAGCTCAGTGGTAGAATAATATTTGGGCTTAAAGTAACTTACCTTTAAAATGGCTCTTTGAGCTCTTTCAACAATTAAGATATGCGTTTTAGCGGCACCACCCCAACAGGAAATACAATACGTTATAACCGCCTGACACAGCGAATAATAAATCATTTTCATAATATTAGCGTTGGCTGAATGTCTTATTTGTTTAAATACATATATAAGTTTCCTTATCCTGTTTGAGAGATTAAATAGATGATTTTTAAAATTAAGATTTTTGTCAAATATGAGTCCTAGATATTTAATATTCTCAACAGCAGATAAGGAGGGACAAGAACAGTTTTTAGATTCATTATAGCAGCTGTGGGAAGCTATACGATATTTTGATTGTAGCGGTTCACCAGGGTTGCGAATAGAGAATGGGATGTATTTGGTTTTCTCGGTATTAAGAGAGAGGAAATTTTGAGCAAGCCATTTTGTGACCAGGTTGAAACCGAATTGTGCTTTTTGATAGGTTTCACTCCAAGTGTCACCATGGAATGTCAGGGTAGCATCATCTGCATATGAAATTATTTTGCAGTTGTCAATATTAAGTAATGTGAGATCATTAATATAAACTAGGAACAACGTTGGACCTAGGATACTACCCTGTGGCACTCCACGGGTAACAGGTAAGCTAATACTTGTATAATCACCTATTTTGACCTTTTGTGTTCTTCCAGATAAGTAGTCAGACAATAATTTGAGTTGATTTCCACGGATACCGAGTTGATATAGCTTGTTTACTAGGGTGGGAATAGAAACCGTGTCAAAAGCTTTCGCTAGATCTAGAAATATAGTAAGGCATTTCCTTTTATTATCCAAGGTTTTGACAATATGTTCAGTAAATTCATTTAATGCATCTTCTGTGGACTTGCCTGTCCGGAAACCAAATTGATGTTTCGAAAGTAAGTTAAATTTTTCCAAATAATTTGTAAGTCTTTTATTGATTATCCTTTCAAAGATTTTTGATAGAGAGGTTAGAATTGAAATCGGTCGATAGTTAGTGACACGGCTTCTATCTCCACCCTTAAAAATAGGTCTTACTATAGATCGTTTAAGTGATTCAGGAAAAATGCCCATCTCTAGGCACATATTAAAGATATGCGTAAGCGGTGCTATTATATATGTTTTTAACACTTTAAGTACATCAGATGAGATTCCATCATCACCTGCGGCACAGTTACTTTTTAGACCGATGATTAATCTCTCAACTTCATCTTCGTCAGTGTCAAGGAGAACAAGTGAATTGCCAGTTAAGGATGTGTGACAATCCGGTACCTTTGTAAAGTCATATAATCCTGTTGGAGGGGTGATTTTTCTTGCTAAGTTTTCGCCAATGGTGGCAAAGAACTCATTTGTCGCATTGACAGATTGGTGAGGGGTTGACTCTATCGAAAGAAGATCTAATGAGTTATCTTTTTTAACGCTTCTATTAGTAATATTATTTATAGCTTTCCAAATGTTTTTATTATTATTACCAGCATCTCCTAGTAGCTTTTTTTCGTATTCTCGCCTTAATTTATTAATAATTTTATTATAGTAATTCCGGTAACGCTTGTATGTAATTTCGAGCACTATATTATCCGGATTTTGTTTGGTTTTTTTGTGCATCCGATCCTTGTTACGAGTACACCTGACGAGTCCTAGGGTCATCCAAGGTTTTAGTATTCTAAACCGGTTTGATACATTTATAATTGTTGTGTGTATTTGCATAATATGTGTTATTTTGGTTATAAATATATCCATGGCAGCATTTGGGTTAATCGCATTAAAAATAGATGTAAAATCATTAAAAGTATGATCTCTTGGGACAATTATCGAACTCGACGCAGACGATGCCGCGGGCACAAACTAGTGGTAAAATAAAGCCAGTCAGCAGGTTGGTAGCGGCCATGGGTGCGGATAATCGCTTAGTAAGTGGCATTTACCTTGGAGGCTAGATTATGTGTGATACTTAATTTTTCTAATTAACACAAAGCACGAGGTCGACGATCCTTCAATAGCTGCTGCTAGCGACGACACTGTCTGCAATTTTCATACACACCAACCGCGTCTCCGTTTTCCCTCACCGACACATTTATTAAAAAGGCCAATTACGGGTCGGACTTACGCATTAAGGATTCCGTAACATCATAGTAGGGGAGCCCCTTTTAATTTATTTTTATGTTATAGCGGCAATAGAAATAACCATTCTGTGAAAATTTGTACTGTCTACCTATTACGGATCATGAGATACAGCCCGCTAACGGACAGACGGACAATAATAGGTTGGTTACCCTTCGGGTACGGAACCATAAGAACGATGGCTTTGAATGACGTTCCACACAGAAACTGTACGCTCAACGTACTTTCAGAGCAATGAATTTCATTACCTCTACTGTGCTCTGTACTCAAAATCAACGCCTTTAGAATAAAGTAAATTGATTTTAATAGTTTCACATATAAGATTCAAGAAACAATGTCGCTGGTACGTAGGACTGCGTTCTAATGGCGTTGATTTTAAGTTTCGGCCCACCCTGATTCGTCCCAAACAATATGCTTCCTTCGAATTTGGTGTCAAAGGAGCAGATTGGATCGAAGTAGGTATGATGTCACACAGCTATCTAAAGAAGTGTATTTAAGAGATTCACTTTCAGCAGAACCTAAAAAATTATATCTGCAGAGATTACGTGCTCTAATGTTATCACGGACTGCTTCGCTGGTCCTGTGGTCGCAAGAGCGACTGCTTCGGGTAAAGAGTTATTGAGTTCAATCAGGAATTTCTCAGTAGCAGCCATCATGGAGTCTGGATTTGAAAGGTTTTCGCCAATGGTCCCGGTCCCTTAGTCCCTGGAAGGGACCACGAGTATTTTTTGCCCGTGGTTCCTTCAAGAAATATATACTGCCGAATTAAAAAGTTGGTGTATTTTGTTTTAATCCTTTATCGGCGAAATGGGCACCGGGCCGTAGGCCGAATAAGGAGGCCGGCGGAGACCCGGCACTTTGTGGACAGAAGTCAGTGTTATTTAATATGCGAGCGAAGCGAGCGCGCGTCATGAAACCTCCGTGGGAGGGACCACGGAGGTTTTATGACGCGCTCGCTTCGCTCGTCCAGGGAATACGAAAAGGGACGACGGAATTTTCCAGTATTATAGGGACCACGAGAGAAAAAAGGATTTGAACCCGTTTGATGGCAATAGGCTCGCCCGTTATGAAATGTGGCTTAAACAAAACTGACGAAACGTGGATATACTATTAAGTAAACCTCTGCCTAACCCAATGAGGATAACAGGCGAGATGTTTTGTTATATTATGTTGCCCTCTCATTAACGTAATTCACACCCCAAAGAAAGCTCACAATAAGCCCACTGAAGGCAAAATATCTGAAAGTATAATAAAATAATAGTTTCTCAAGCAAAACGTATTCAAAAGAAACACTAACGGACACTGCAATAACTTGAGCCACTCTGAACAACTCTTGAATAAATTATTCGTATTTCTCGCCTTCAGTTTATCACTTAGAAATTATTTGTACAGTCGATATAAATAGGACGGCAGTTCTCATCACATTTTTAATTTATTCACAGATAGATTGATTATATTTAGTATGGAATACGAGCGTATAAATATGCTCGAGTGAGCTCTTTCATGTTCATGCAATAATTTGAATTCTAAATATGTTTGCCTGTCGATTTTAAGGGTTTCGTACCCGGAGGCTGTGCCGAAGGGTAATAATAATAATAAAAGTACTCCACGGTCGGCACCCTCACGATTTAGAGCAATCACACATATATAAATTAGCGTCAAATAAGTGGCTCAAAATAGGCAATTTATTCCCGGAAACTGAAGAATTTATAATAGCCATTCAAGATCAAATCATTAACACAAACAACTACAGAAAATATATAATCAAAGATCCTACAGTAACAAAAATGATAAATGTCGCAAATTTCACATCCAACCAGAAACCATACAGCACATAACAGGAGCATGCACGACCCTTACGCAGACCGACTATACTCACAGACAGGTGAGCATTCAGGTGGCCAATGTCATTCACCAAAAACTAGCACTCAAACACTCAGTCATTCAAAATACTAACATTCCTTACTACAATTATAAAACAGAAACTACCCTAGAAAATGCAACACACAAGCTCTATTACGATCGCCCTATTCTAACTGATAGGACAATCCACTACAACAGACCGGATATAATTCTAAAGGACAAAATAAATAAAGTTACATACCTGATAGATATAGCAATTCCCAACACACACAACATACAGAAAACCATCACTGAAAAAATCAGTAAATACGCAGAACTCAAAGAAGAAGTTACCAGAATCTGGGGTCAAGAAAAAGTATACGTTGTCCCAATAGTCCTTTCCTCAACAGGGGTAATCCCAAATCATCTCCTCCATAGTTTAAAATTATTAGACCTTAATGAAACCCTCTACATTACACTGCAAAAAGCAGCGATTTTAAATACGTATAGAATTGTAAGAAAGTTCATGCAGATAGAAGAGAACGAAATAGGACCTCATCACACATAAACAATCAGAAAACTAACACACCACACGCTACATTTGCTTTGACTTCGGCCCGTAAATGTAGCTAAAATCCAGTCTAAGAGCTGAGAAGAAAAACACTTTCCGAAATATAACATTTTTTTTATATTTTTAAATGTTTTTATTATGTTGTTTTTATAAGATGTTAAATGAATAAAAATAATAATAATAAACATTTATTTCAGACTATGTCCGTATTTTGTTAGTAACAATGTTCTTAAAAACTAATGTTAGTAGGTATAAACAAATATTTTTAAATAACGACATGAAACGGCACCCACCTTTGCAGTATGGGAGACTCCCACCTATCAATGAAAACACCCAGTATAGTGTTGGTACTGCCACGAACGCGAGCGAGTAGGAAGGCGCATCTTTTCCTAACGATTCCTCCCTGGCGCACTGCAACGCAATGGCAGCCCCAACAGTACCCTAAGTGCATTATTATATTGGACACGCAGGTCGCTGTATGCCCGCTGCGAATACCTGACCCACAGGCTGCAGCTGTAGAAAAAACGTTGCGTCGTAATCAAAGGTAATCAAAAATTACTAAGCCTCTGTTGTCCGAGTGTCCGTCCGTCTGTCTATCAGTGGACTGTATCTCATGATCCATACTAGGTAGATAGTTGACATTTTTACAGAACGTGTATTTTTGTTGCCGCTATAACAACAAATATAAATAAATTAAAGGGGGTTCCCATAAATTAAAGAGGGTTCCCATACTACGATGGTACGGAACCCTCCATACGCGAGTCCGACTCGCACTGGGCCGGTTTTTTGTAAAACTATGTTTTCGACGGCACTAAACGGATGCGAAGAAAGTTTTTCTAGCATTTATCGAACTTCAACCCGGTTCCAGGCCCAGGTGAAAAATGAAGGAAAAGCAAATTCAATTAAACTTTTTGCCTGATCTAGAAAAAACTGAAAAACTATCAAAGGGCAACATTTTCATGTCGTTCCAATTAGATGTTGGAATCAAATACAATATCTCGGAATAATGATCGAAGGGGAAATAAATAAATGAAAAAAGCCTTTATTTATGTAAAACATCAAAGGGCACGGGTAAAACCAGAAAATGGCGTGGCGACGCATGCCGTGGCGACCCGTCGCCAACTGTCAACATTACCGATTTGTTGAAGCCACATAACATCTACATATTCACCACGGTTTACAACAAGCCAGTTGGTCTTTGGGCACAGTGCTGGGTTACAATCTCGTGACTTCGAGTTCGATCCCAGCATAAGGACTTAGGCTTTTTGTGAATCGAGTTGTTTTGTTTTTATTTTATTTTGTGTTTGTTTTTATATTGATTTTTTTTAAGCTTTGTACTTGTATAAAATAATTTCGTTGTTTCACATCTGCCAGGCGTCCCGTGACGGCTACCTTTTTTTTTCTTAATCCGAAAGAGGAAAAGCGACCATTTATGCAGTATTCGAAGAATTAGTTACCTCGATTTAACGTTCTTGCATAACATAACATCTGAACATCACGCCAGTAATCACCGAAGGAATAGGCAGTACCCATATTTCGTCATTTATGCATGGTGGAAGAGACACCGCCGCACAAACACAGAAATTCATCGATAATCAAATAAAAATTCTACTGATTCCTACATAAGTGCACCTGCATGGTCAAAATGTACGGAATAGCTGTTTTTTTTTTAAATTACCCATGAAAATTTTGTACCGGTACTGAATAATGTAATGAATACCTGGTTGGTATAAGTAACCATTTGTACATCGGTCCCAAGTGTATATAATTCCAAGCTTATTGCCCTCAACGGCCCTTACCAGGGGGCACAAATGCAGACCGCGAGCGACTTCTGAGGAATTCTTAATGCTACCACTGCCCGACCTGAGAATCGAACCCGAGACCTCAGGCAACAGTAGCGCTTGCGACTGCTAAACCAACTGAGTAGCAGTTACCTAACCATCTTTGATATTCACAAATCTAAGATTTAGGTCTGAATTCCTCATCATTATACTTTGTGTTTTATATAGCGCCAAACTGCGACGCTGACGTCAGCGGTACGTACGTTGCTACTGTATTTCTCGCTAACGTAAGGTCTTGGTAAGGTCATGCCACAGTATACCGGCACTGCCCCAACCCAGCAATTAACTTGTCATTCAAACTATAGCACTAAATCGTGTGCCGTATGTGGGAAATCAAACACTTTAAAAACCACTTAAACTATTTTATTTTAATTTATTTAGTCTTTACAAAAATCTTAACGTCTTTACGTCTTCCGTCAAAATCTACACTCTATACTCTTTCCCTCTCACACATCTTCGCTCTCACTTTATCTGTCATCCCCACATTCGGCCGTCCTGCAATTAGTCTGTCCCTAGACTAATACAAATAAGAAATCTTTAAAACACCTAAATGCAGTAAACAAAAACTAAAATCGAAAAATAAAAAAAACATCTTACATTGTTACTTACAACACAACATTAAAACATAACTTAAATAACTGCGACATAAACAAAAACAAATCTTAACATTCAATGGATTAAAAAAAAACAGTGTTTTACCGTCTGAACTGAAAATAAAATAAAATTGACTCCTAAATCTATCAGTCATCTACAGCATCGTTTTCCGGCACACTAGGCCATGGCTTCATGGAATCCGCCACACTGCTCGTCTTATTCGGCCCTTCCGTTTCAGATACACTCGTCTTTTCTTTCTTGCTTTATTAAAAGCGCGTCTATTCTCGTTTTGAACTTTTAAAATCTGTTCTTTCGCCTTCATACGCAGTTCTTCTCGATTATTCATAAAAATGTTTTGGTTCTCCTGTTGAATTAAATCTAAAATCTCAGGATCTGCTTGCCGTCTCATCCTTGTGCCAATGAGTAACGGAATGAGTAATGGTAATTCGCCTTTTCCAATTGGAGACAACAATCCTTCTTGCTTTCCTGCTTTACGACTTGCCAACAAACATGGTATGTATATTTGAATGTAATCTTCAACCTTTCTGTCTATACTCTTAATGTAGTAATATTTTTTTAGTAGATCGGTCAACGGCTTCGCAATCAGTGAGAAATTTTGTATATACTTACGAAAATATGACGTCAGACCAATGAAACTTTGCAGTTGCTTATTATTCTTAGGTTCTAGGAACCTTTTAACAGCATCAGTCTTCTCAGGTGAAGGTTTTACTTGACCATCCTCTATAATGTGGCCTAAATACTCCACTCGTCTTACCACAAATTGTGATTTCTTCCAGTTGATTTCCAACCCGTATTGTGACGTTACGTCTAACACCTCTTTCAATCTTTCTACAGCTTCTAGTTCATTCTGAGCTGTAATTAGTAAATCGTCTATAAAAATCAATACAATACGTCTACAAATCAATTCATGGAAAATAGTCGTTATAAATCTTGTAAATACTTTAGGGCAGACCGTCAAACCAAATGGTGTCTTTAAAAAAGTGTACTTAATCGAGTCTTCATGTACTGGCAAATGAAAATACGCATTTTTTAAATCAATCGTACAGAAAATCTTAGCTTCTGCAAGTCTATCAATGTGGTCGTCAATAATCGGTAAAGAAATGTGGCCGCTGAGCTACCGCGATCAATGCAATCGTCGCCTTATCAAAAATTTTCACGGTTTTACAGGGTTTTTTCATCAATAAATCTTTGTTTACATCGTTGTCCTTGTCAAATAAAACGTCATATTCTTTTTTATTCGTGGTGGACAAATCAGTGCTGAAACCTTTTTCATTCGCCCCGCGGACGTAAAATTAACATTGTCGGCCTCCTTGTTGAACATCGTGCTTTTCGTGTCGCTCAACACACTCACGCCACCTGATGGCTTTTCACCAACAACTTGCCGGGTCGGGTGCTGCTGACGTCTTGTAAAAGTTGCACCTGCTTGGTCATAGCCGCTTCGGAAATTGCTCGGTGCCTTTTCGTATGCTTCCGTCTTTTTGCAGTTTGGCGCAATATGGCCGAAACTATTGCATTTAAAACATTTTAGCCCGAGATGTTTGTTTGGGCATTCTTTGGACTGATGACTTTTTTCCCCACAACTGAAACACCTGATCACGTTTTTTTGTTCCACATCGCTATATTTCGTCTGACTTCGTCGCATCTTCGACTCTTCCATTTTTTCTTTCAGAGTTTCGTAAATTTTCATTTTTTCTTTCAAATCGGGATACGTGGTAACTCCATACAACATTATTTTATGAATTTCTTCGTCTTGAATTCCTTCTACGATGTATTTTATAGCAACATAATCTGGCATCTTTCCTCGTTTACCTAGCTCACGCATTACTAATAAATAGTCCATACAACTTCCATCATCTTGTTTCTTTCTGCTGGACATTACTTCGTGGGCTGTCTTCTGGTCAAATACATCAGGAAACTCCTTGGCGATCACTACCTTCAGCTCATCCCATAATCTAAACGGGCGCTCAGACTGGAGCCATAAAGCTGCTGTTCCTACCAGGGATCTACGAGCTATAATGAGCTGCTGTGACGGCGTCCACATAAAAATCTCCGAGTTGTCATCTATTTCTTGGATCCATTTCGATACCGTGTATGTTTTATCCTGGCCGCTGAATTTTTTCACCATATCATCCGCAAAATACCCTTGCATGGTAGGATTTTGGCTTGTCCCAGGCTTCGCCATTTCGTCTTCTGGGTGACTATATTTCAAACCCGTTGCGTCTGATAACCAAAAATAACTAAAAATGGCCGCCTTCAAAACTGAAAATTTTTTACGTCGTCGTCGGCACGTCGTCAATTTTTTTTCAGTTTTCAACTTGTAAGCACGTCTTTTAATGATTTCCCAGTATTCCACTTTTGTGGGCGTGAAAATGTGGGAAATCAAACACTTTAAAAACCACTTAAACTATTTTATTTTAATTTATTTAGTCTTTACAGGTCTTTACAATGATATTATAAGTAAAAAGGTGTAGATGCGTTATAAGCGCTCAGCAAGCGGTACGTTAAAATGTGGCTAATTAGCAAACCTTGACCTCAGTGTGACGTTGCCGGCGTCGACAGACGCACTTCACGTAAACACAGTGCATTATCAGTGAAAGTGACCCAAAACTACCGAAAATGCCGTCGTGTGTCATGAGATATTATAAAAATTATACTAGCAAAACTTCTAAAAGTCAAGGAATCACATATCATTCGTAAGTATACTATTTATCTTAATATTTTCACAAAACAAACATTACGTTTTTAAAATAATGGCGTCCGAAAAGAAAGAGTGCAACAACAATTTCTCTATCAACAAGTGCGATAGAGATAGACGTCATTACCGATCATAGAGTAAAATTATATGTACGAAACAGACAAGTCAGTTGACTTTCAATGCATTTTTATTACATTACTTTTACTACATGAACTCTTGAGTGAATCGCATTTTTAGGCATAAATCACGGTGTAAGGTAATGTCATATCTGATTTATTAATTCTACATCGTTTCTAGTACACTTGACGACGCACTGTCGCGAATTATATTTGTCTCTTTTTCACTCGCGATACTTGAATCATGCCATCCTATTTTGACGACTAATTGTAATGTAGTGTGTTATTGCAATATTTTTAGTTATTCATGTGTGCGGTGTGCCGTTTTTGAAGATAGAATGTCGTTTAGGTAACGTATCTACACCTTTTTACTTATAATATCATTGGGTCTTTACAAAAATCTTAACGTCTTTACGTCTTCCGTCAAAATCTACACTCTATACTCTTTCCCTCTCACACATCTTCGCTCTCACTTAATCTGTCATCCCCACACGTATAATATATTTCATAATGTCAATATGAAAACGTCAACGGCGGCGGGTGGTCAGCGCGCTTACCGCTACCATACAACTCGACTAACAGCCCACATAAACTTGACAGTGCGCCGACAGCATGCTTACTGCGTGCCGACTCTGAGTCACCAGCGAAACAAAGTTGATCACAAATGCCATATAACAATAAATTGTGTTCGTGGTGACAGCGAGCCTGCATCCAGCACGCGGATTGCGGGCTTACACCTCTCTGACGACGCGTAGGTAGCGCGCTGGCGGCTAGCCGTAGCCTAAATTCGAGGCGACGCCGTGCTGCAGCTGCGGTGCCGCTGCGGTGCCGGTATAATGTGCCATGACCTTTACGCGACCGACCGTACGCGACCGACCGTACGCAACCGACCGTACGCGACCGACATCAGCATAGCAGGAATTTAGGCCAAAGACTTTTCAAAGCGTGGAATCCATGTCTTTTATACTATGCTATTACTGTGGGTAGTAAGTCAGTCCTTCGCAGTGTTGTCGACCACGAGCGCTTTTTATTGAAATCTAAAACATTTCCGAAGCTTACAAGCTCTTAAAGCAAGTTTATCGACACCTTAATAGATCCATGCATTTTAATGTTGCCAGCGAGTAAAACGCTCTAGAACCGAGATATCGAGGCTCTAGTGTAGGCAGAAAGCGGGGGCGTATTTAAACCATTTTCGTTGAAACAATATTGAAACATTTTGTACAATTTTTATTACATTTTTTGGGAACTCTGATACAACAAGAGTTTTCAGTGTGTATTTACACTAATTGATTATACCAAAAAAAAATACTATGAGCGTGGTCGAGGCCTTCTAATTTTAATTCTGAAACTTGAAATATTTCGTACATGTAAAAAAAAAATACTCAACGTAAAGTATTTTTTTTTTACATTCAAAGTGCCCTAATGGTTTGATTGAAATAAATGCTTCGAGTTTGAGATTGAGTTTTTCGGTCAGGCTCAAAGTAAATTATAAAACTCCACAATCATAATATAATTGATATATCAACAAGTTAACAAAAAGAAAATACTGATGGTTTTTTCTAGGTTCGACTGGATCATAGTTAATTAGTTAAGAACTGGAACTATCAGCTTTAAGAATCTGTTATTTTTCAGGATACTTCACAGACGTGATGAGTATCGATATCACATGGCAATACTAAATTAGAACATGTACAATTGTACATACATGAGTATATTTGTAAAAGTAGACACAAATTACAGGATTGTTAGGATTTGTATGTAAGGTTTGTTCTTTTATATTGTCAACTAGCTGATGCCCGCGGCTTCGCTCGCGTGGATGTCAGTTATCGCGACCAAAACTAAAGCACCCAGACGGCTTATATTTTTCCGACAGCTCCAACAAATATCATTATATTATTATTTTAGCCAATGTATACAAAAACTTGACAAATTATATACTAAAACCTTCCTCGAGGACCACTCTATCCATTGGTCAAAACAGCATGAAAAACGGTGCAGCATTTTTTGAGTTTATCGCGAACAGAGACAGACAGACGCGGTGGAGGATTTTTCGAGTTCGATAATATTGTCCCACGGGATCATACTCATATGATCATACTCATATGATCATAGGCGCAACACTGAGAAAAGTGGAAGGAATGGGGGGAAGCCTTTGCCCAGGAGTGGGACAGCTCAGGTTAACTACCGGGATAAAAAGTATAATTTGTGTTAATCTAGGTTATAAACTATCTGTGTGCTAAATTTCATCTAAATTCGTTCAGTCGTTTTTGCGTGAAAGAGTTACAAATATACACACACTAGCTGACGTCCCGCGGTTTCACCCGCGTAGTTCCGGTTCCCGTGGGAGTACGGGAATAAAATATAGCCTATAGCACTCACGAATAATGTAGCTTTCTAATGGTGAAAGAATTTTTGAAATCGGTTCATTACTTTCGGAGATTACCCCCTACAAACAAATTACAAACATACAAACTTACAAACAAATGTTACCTCTTTATAATATTAGTATAGATAAAAACTTTCGCATTTTAAATATTTGTGTGATAAACATTGGTGTCGATTCTGTTGTGCACAAACTAAACTTACGTATAATTTAGGCTATTGCTGCTATCTTTTACTAAAAGGGAGTGCGAGAAAAGGACGGGCTATAGCTATGAACTAAGTTAGAGATGTCAAATTAGTTTATGCCTTGTGCTTCACCGTGTTTTTAGTTTACATGTTTTTACGTCCGTCTCTTTCTCGTTTTATTAGAGAGAAAAAGATAGCAATAGCCTAAATTAAGTTTAGTTTTTCCACAACAGAATCGACACCATTATTACCTAGTCTTGTCGCTTACAATCGTACCTCACCTTCCCAGATTAAGTAAGGCCGGGTACTACACAATAGGCCCGAACTGTAGTTGACAACCTCATTTAATATGTCTCGAGTACCTAATACGTTTGACGTACTAACTGACACCGTTTGTGTTCACGAAGTGAAGAGAATGGAGAACTAAGTACAAAAGTAACATGAAGAGCGTTACGTCACGAAATGAAAAGTTTTTGTTCTTATTTCGTGTTGGTACGAAGTTTATTATAATACTTCAAGCTGTGGCAACCCGACTGCCACGAAAATATTTTAGCTTCGTGACTGGCAAAGATTTACCAGAGATATAGCTAAGAATGAACCAATGATTTAAATCTGGCTGTGGCCACATCGTAGGTTCTTACAACGCGCTAAAACTGTTCCAAAATCAAAAAACAAAATCAAAGCATTTTTTAAGTAGGTCAGTTACAGGCACTTTTGAACTGTCGAAACAAATACGACAATAAAATTAAGCTACAGTCCTAGTCACAAGGCACATGTGACTATTCCTAAATTACCCTAGGCTGATAAAATTTTGGTTTTTCATAATTCATGCTAATATTAGTATTTTGGTCAGTTTCTCCCGACTGTGAAAGTACTGTAGTTGCCCACTCCAGAACGTACTTACATCTCTATAGATAAGAACGGGCAAGTACTCCATGGGCACTCTTTTAAATCATAATATTGTTACAAAATCTTGGTAACATCATTCCTGTTGAGATGGTACCTACATTATGTGATAACGATTTAGTAAGATGTGCACGTCAAAATTGTCCATAATAAAAGAAAAAAATACTCAAAGATAAAACAATAATGTTACGTCATAAGTACCTACAAGTAGGTAGGTAGGTAGAAGTAGGTAGGTACCTACTTGTAGGTACTCTAAAGAAGGTTCGAGGAAGTCGTAGATCTTTCACAAACGTTCGGTCGCCATATAAATAGTCGACGTGTTTGCTGGGAGCAGTCAGTCTGATTTTGGCTACACAACGAAGCGAATCGAAGTGAACTAGAATTGCGATATCTAAGCGAATAGTGATCAGTAGTGGTAGTGTATTTGTGATTAAGTTTTAAGTGTTTTGTGATTATTAAAGTTACTTGTTGTTTAATCGGTAGTAATTAATTTATCCCATACCGAGCTCGTAACGATAAGTTTGCTCTGAACATAGATCTCACTCCTGCTGGCTTCATTTGAGCAGCCTTCTGGTCCAACCAGCCCGCTTAACATGACCACCGAAGAAACGAAAGAGAATCGACAAATCTTTTGTTCATCTGTTATTGAATCGACAAAATGACAGATAACAAAAGACTTGTCGATTATCTTTCGTTTCTTCGGTGGTCATGCTAAGCGGGCTGACCATTTCTTTCGTCTTTCCACAGAGTTGACGTAAACTTTTCGGAAGCTTAATTTGTAATTTATATAATTATTTTTAACTTTACATTTGTGTCGAACAGTGGGTTTTACCCATAAATGTAACACAAATTAGTCATCGTAAAACCAGGTTTTTTTTAAAAATAATAATACCTTCCACATTCGTCATATCAGTCATAACGTAGGTAGTTATAATTATAAAAATATCATTCAAAATTTTAATTCAGTCTGTCCCACACTTTCTTGACTTTTCTTACATTGTTATAGCTGATAAACTGTCATACTAGACCTTCAATTGCATCAGAATATCAATATTATACCAACATAGAACGGTTCGCAAAATACACGCTTTGCACGCGGAGTTGCGGACACTGGTGTCGATTCTGTTGTGCACAAACTAAACTTAATTTAGACTATTGCTATCTTCTAATAAAAGGCAGTGCGAGAAAAGGACGGCTATAGGTTTGAACTAAGTTAGAGATGTCAAACTAGTTTATTTATGCCTTGCGCTTCACCGTGTTTATGTTTTACGTGCACCCTTCTTGTTGGTGAGCAAATGGACTGTAATGGACTGAATATTTGTGCTTGTGTGTAGGTGATGGAAACACTGTAAAATATTATTAATTGATATTTAATAACAAAAAGCGATAAAATTATGTACAAGGCAAAGGACTGACACTTGACAACTAAACATTCTTCTGACCAAAAGTCATTATATAAAAAGATATATTACTTAAAGAAAAGGCATTCCAGCCAGTCGCCAACATACCGGACCCCCAGTGGAACACTAACAACCGGTGGCTACTGGCTGGGAAACAGCTTCCATTAAAACGAGCTTACGGGCCGGTCGGCGCAGTATGCCGCCCCTAGTGCGGACGTCTGCCACGCGGACCGCTCCGTCTGGCCCTGGGTAGATCGACACTATTCTTCCTAACGGCCATAAGCCACGAGGAAGGGTAGGGTCGGCGATCAGCACCACGTCTCCCTCACTGAAACTGAATGTGTTGGTGGAGGGTCGTCTTGCTCGGAGCGTGGGCAGGTACTCGCGCAGCCATCGTGCCCAAAAGTGATCCGCCAGACGTAAGCTTCGACGCCAATCACACCTTCTGTCCAAGTCTGCGTCTGTAAGCGTGTTGGTCCAAGGTACAACTGAAGAGGAACCCAAGATGAAATGGAAAGGAGTGATCGCTTCTGGTGAGTCGGTTGAAGATGGCACATACGTGAGAGGTCTCGAATTTATTATAGCCTCTGCCTCAAGGAGTAGTGTGGATAGTACGTCTTCTTTTAATACTTTTTCAGCGAGGCAGGCTCTCAGGGCTGTCTTCACGATTCTTACCAATCTTTCCCATGCTCCGCCCATGAACGGTGATGCCGGTGGGATGAAACGCCATTCGATTTTGTGGTTTGTGGCGTATTCTTGCACTGCGTCGTCTTGTAACGAGCGTAGCTCTCGGGAGGCTCCGACAAAGTTGGTGCCATTATCTGTAAATATTGTTGAAGGCGATCCTCGGCGAGCAATAAAACGTCGTAGGCTCATAATGGCAGCATCGGATGAAAGTGAGGTGACAAGTTCTAAGTGAATGGCTCTCGTTACTAGGCATGTATACAGCGCAACGTAGCGTTTTTCGTGGCGTCGGAATATTGTGACAGTGATAGCACCGAAATAATCTAGGCCTACGTGCGTGAACGGCCTCTTGTGATGGTCGAGTCGCTCTTCCGGTAGATTGCCGATTTGAGGTCGAGCAGGTTGGCCCTTCCACCTTCTGCATTGAAGACAGGCTTTGGCTACGCTACGGATGCTGTCTCTTGCTTTGAGTATCCAAAACTTCTGCCTGAGCTCATTAAGGACAAGTTCGTTGAAACAATGTGCGGCGTGAATATGTTCGTGAAGGATGAGGAGTCGTGTGACGTGATGTTTTTGGGCACCGGCTGTGATGATTCAACTGCTTTCAGCTCATCGGGGAAGCTGTCTCTCTGAGCTCGTTGGAGTATCATCTTCTCAGCTGTTATGATGTCCGCCGCATGAAGTTGTGAAGGAGATGTGGTACTGTCGATGTATATATTAGAATTTTGATCTATTGGCCGAGACAGTTTAAGCCGGAACAATCGCGCACCCTGGAGAACACGGGCGGTAGCGCGCAAAAGGCGCAGCCAAGAGCTAAAACGCGTCGCGTCAGGTACTGGACTCGAGAACGGAACGTCGAGAAGCAACCCCACCAGCTCCGATTTGAACTCGAGGTCTGGAAGAGTCTCCTCGATGTCAGCAACTCGCTCGGTCGGCCAAGCGTATGGCGGCTGTAACAGAAACGGAGGACCTGTAAACCATCGATGAGACTGTGTGAGGTTTAATTTTTTAGGTTTTGTGGCATCGTCGGCGACGTTAAAAGCGGTAGGGATCCACCTCCAGTTGGACGGGTTGGTGGTTTCTAATATCTCTCCCAACCTGTGCGCCACGAATGGTTTAAACGCCCGAGCATCACTCCGAATCCATTTAAGGACGGTGGTTGAGTCTGTCCAAAAAATGATCTCGGAGGGCTTAATTCGATGAGCTTGCAAAATTGTTTGCGCGAAACGAGAGGCTATAAGCGCAGCTTGTAGTTCAATGCGTGGAATTGAGACCGGCCTTAAGGGCGACACGCGTGCTTTACTGCCGATTAGAGTTGTAGACACGGAGTTGTCATCGTAACTAAAACGCCAATAGGCAGCACATGCATAAGCTTGTTCGCCACCATCGGCTACTACATGCAGTTGGGTATCCACTACCTCTGTCCTAGTCATATACCAACGAGGTATTTTTATGTTGGACGCGACCTGCAATTGTAAAAACCAGTCTTCACATTCATTTACGTACGTGTTGGGAAGCGGTGAGTCCCAGCCGACCCCTGCCCTCCATAGTTTCTGTATCAGAATGCGGCCCCAGATGATGACCGGCATTAATAAGCCGAGGGGGTCATAGACCTTCATGACGTTTGACAAGAGACTACGTTTGGTTAAGGTGTCGGCCGGTAACTGCGAAACTGTTCGGCAACCCAGCGAATCTTGACGTGGGGTCCACTTAACACCCAATACGCCAACCTCGCTACTAGGCGGTAAATAGACGTCGGAGGTTGCGTCGCTTCGAAGTTCTTTTGGGATAAGCGAAAGTGCCTCCGGATCGTTTGACGTCCACGCGCGCATCTCGAAACTACAGGCTTTGTGAACTGTGACTATGTCGGCGGCCAGCTGCGCCGCGTCGGCGACACTGGAGTGGCTACCTAAATAGTCATCCATATAGTGGTCGTCAATTATTGCCTTACAGGCGGCGGGGTAATCGGCTCGAATGTTTTTTCATTTTTGTTTTTAATGTAGAGTGCGATGAATGGACTCGAAACCGCGCCAACAATCATAGAGGACATACGATACTCTTTCAATTCGCCTTCCTTGTTACGCCAAAGGAAGCGTTGGGCGTCTCTGTCTTTTGGAGCGATTTTTATTTGAGGAAACATTTCTTTTATGTCACCGTTTAGAGCCACGACGCCTTCTCTAAAGCGGAACAAGATATCCAGTAAAGAACAAAGCAAGTCCGGACCTTGTAGGAGCAGACTGTTTAAACTTACACCCTTCGTCACCGCGGCGGCGTCGTGGACCGCTCTAAGCTTCTTCTTTTGGGGGTGAAAAACGCCGAAAATAGGCAGGTACCAGCGAATACCAGCTTCTACGTCAACGCAGGAACCATTTGGTGGTTTTCGTTGGTGATAAGTGATCGGTTCACACTCCTCAGCGTAGCCTTTTGCGATGACGTCGTCTATGAATTTGTTAAAGGCTGTGGCAAACGATTCATCTTTTGCCATCTGGCGTTCAAGGGCCTTGAAGCGCGATAATGCCTGCGGGTAACTATCAGGTATAGTCTTCGGCAGTTCTTTCTTCCAGGGTAGGCCAACTTCAAAATGTCCGTCATCAAGTTGGCGCGCCGATGATTCGATAATGTCCACGGGTCGCTTGTCGTCATCGTTTGGGCGAGGGGCGCTTTTCGTTATGCCTAAGGCATCGATGTCATATTGACTTTTGATGAGTATGTCTAAATGATCCGATACGTGGTTCACAAATTCGAGTGGCTTAGACGAAACGGAAAGCGCGCCGTGAATTACCCAACCTAACAAAGTTCTCGAGGCGACAGGGTCACTCTTCTTGCCGCATCGCACTTCGCGACTTAAAGACAGGTGCCAATCAGGCGCACCAATGAGGACAGTGGAGGTGACGTCAGTGTATGAAAGTTCGTTGGATAAGTCTACAAAGTGATCGTAGTCTGAGATGATAATTTTGCCTGGGTGTTGCGCGCGCAAACCCAAAGGTTTGATCGCCCGCGCGTGTTTTACTAAATAACGATCAGGCAAATTTCGACCTCGGATGTAAAAGTTTACGTAACTTACGTCAACTTCTTTTGTCATACCACTGACGCCTTCGATGCGCAGCCGCTCCTGACAGGTGGGTTTCGCGCCGATGCGCGCAGCAACCTCGCCGTCTATGAGCGTCGCAGTACTGCCCTCATCGAGTAACGCCGTCGTGTGGAACTCGCCGTCAGGACCCTCGAGTACTATCGGGACTACCTTCAGCAGCCCGCGAGGGCGATCGGTTGACCGCGAAGTCCCTATGACATTAATTAAAGTATCAGATGTATTTCCAATTTTAACAGATGGTTCAGATTCGTTGGTTAAATTGTCCACGTTGACAAGAGTGGGCGGTTCAGCTAACAAAGTTTGAGTATTGTAGCATTGGCTGCTGGATGCTACGCTAGGTTTGGAGTTCGCTGTCATTGTGCCATGAAGGAGCGCGTTGTGACGTCTCGGACATCCGTCTACTCCGCAACGTTTGGCGCGACAAAAATTCCAAGTGTGTGGGCTGGACTTCAAACACCGGTAGCATATTTTTGTCTCACGGACCCAACGCCATCTGTCGTCTATTGAGAGCGCTAAAAAGGCTTTACATGTTTTAATGTTGTGAGGTCCTTGTTTACAATAGGTACAACGCTCGGGCACTTTGTCGTTAGGTACGGTGGCATGAATTGTTTCCTTCTTTAATTGGAATCTAGTAGAATGCGTTGTGTTCTGTGCCTTAACCGTACTGTCGGCAACAAAGTTATATTTTAACTGTTTATCAGCCTCTACTAAAAGAAAGCGGGACAAAATATCCAATTTTATGAAGTTTGGTTGGTCGGGTGCATAAACGGAAGCAAAGTCCGTGAAACGAGCGCGCGTGTGCTCGCTCAACTTCATCAATATGCACCGAAAGAGCTCTGGCGACCATAAGTACTCGCTCTGATTAAGTAGCTTAAGCGTTGTCACGAAGTTGCGTAATTTAATTGCTAAACGGTTTAAATCTTCGGCAGAGCTTAGCTTAGGACTGTTGCGCAGCTCGGCGACCTCGCGGGCGACGAGAAGTTCTGGGCGCGCGTACGTCTGCTCAAGGGCGGCCACGATGTCATCCGGTTCCCCGGAAGTCCATAGGAGAGACGCCACGGACTGGTACGCCGGACCGCGGACAGCGTTGTTTAAACGATCTAAGTTATCTGACGGAGAAAAATTAGATTTAGTTCGTTCGTAACTACTCTTGAATGCCATCCACTGACTAACTTCGCCCGAGAACGTGACGAGTTCGGGTCTCTTTGGTCTGTTGGAAAGGGCGTTTATAGCTTGGGTAAGCTGAGTTACGGGGTCTGAGATAGGGCGTTCAGACGTATTTAATTGTTGTGTTGCATCGTTGTGGTAGTCGGCAGCACGTGTAACTGACGACGGAGCTGCATGTTTGACATTCGGTACGTAGAACGATACCGTGTTGGTAGGAGCGGCCGGCTGTGAATGTTGTCCTTGGGGGTTGCCCAAGGTGACAGTCGGTGCCTCACCAGGCATGTTCGCGTTAGTTACCGTGGTCATGTTCTGCTCAAGAACCCACGTCGCGGTGCGTTTTGCGGAATGACAACTAGACAGACGTGAACAATGGGATTTAGATGACTTATCTGATGCTTCCAAAGCGGCTAGTTTGGCTTGCAGTTCCGTTTCTTCCACCTCAGCCTCAAGGCGGGCAAGCTCGCGGTCACGTTCCACCTGCTGTCGCGCAAGCTCGCGGTCACGTTCCGCCTGCTGTCGCGCAAGCTCGCGCTCACGCTCCACTTGTTGTCGTTCGCGCTCCACTCGGCGCCGCATTGCGTCAGCTTCGATGGCCATTTTCTGAGCGCGGACGGTCGCCGAAGACCTCGATGAGTGAGTGCGTTCACTGCACGATTGTGTACTGTGAACGCTGTGTGCGCTGCGTGAAGGTGCTTTTGCATTTGCGTCTAAAACCGAATTAGATCGAACGCTTGGGCAATTTGCGAGGCTAGGTTGTGCCTGGTCGCAAAGTTCAGTGCCCGCGGGCTGTGTGGTCGAGCTAATTGGCAATGCCAAAGCACCCTCCGTTGCTGTGGCCAAAGCCGGCCGGTCGCGGCCCCGTGAACGTTCGCGACGTTCGGGCTGCGTCCGATCGACTTCCGTGACCGTAGTGTCCGTGTTTGCCTTGCTTTGACTACGTGTTTCCACCATGGTTAATGAGTAAAAACGACGAAATGAATGTTTATTAAGCGAAATGAAAAACTTACGTCAAAATGAAAAATTTGAAAATGGTTTGTTTTTACGGCGAGAATGGACCAAAATGTTGGTGAGCAAATGGACTGTAATGGACTGAATATTTGTGCTTGTGTGTAGGTGATGGAAACACTGTAAAATATTATTAATTGATATTTAATAACAAAAAGCGATAAAATTATGTACAAGGCAAAGGACTGACACTTGACAACTAAACATTCTTCTGACCAAAAGTCATTATATAAAAAGATATATTTCTTAAAGAAAAGGCATACCAGCCAGTCGCCAACACTTCTTATGTATGGAAATATTAGTTCCAATTAAATTTGACAGCTCTAAATTACGTCCATCTCTTTCTCGTTTTATTAGAGAGTGTTGTAATATTGGGTTAATAGAATTTTATGTCTTTGATTTACTGGCAGCTTTTAAAAGTCTATGGTCGTTGAAAAAGAAAAATATTATGTGGAAAAGCGTTTGAATAAAAATGACACATTGACAGTCTGTTATAGTAAGAGAAATAATGTAGACGGGTTTTAGAGAGGAATTTAAATGTTGATTTTATTTGTAGTAACTTTATTTTGATGTATATGTTTTAAAGAAAATTATAAGTGGAGCAATGGCTTTGTGTTTTTTCATTTGAAGAAGAAGGGGATCCCATACGATATGATGGTATGACATTTTACATATAACAACAGGTTATGGGCCCAGAACCCTTCAGGTTTTAAAAGATTATGGGTTGCCAATTGAACTGATATTGTGAGGAGGTCGAGGAAGTAAGAGCCTGAAAAATATTTTGGAGTTCAAGTTAAAATTATTGGAAATAAATTTTTTGGAAAAAATGTCTGACGATCATAAATTGTCAAAACTGACAAACGAGTCTGAGTATGTTCTATAGAAACAAAAATTAATGTTATTTTTGACGGCAAGAGAGCTGGAATCTGTTTTGGAAGATAATGAAAATTTAAAAAATGATTTTATTAAAAGAGATGCCAAAGCAAAATTGCTAATAATATGTGCAATTAGTGATAAGTATATGGTTTACGCAATAAATTGCAAAACTTCCAAGGAAATTATAGAAAAATTTGACACATTATTTCTTGGACATAAGGATACTCAAATTTCTCGCTTATTAGAAGATTATTATAAATATAAATTTGAAAATAAAGATTTAATGACAGACATAGCAGAAATTGAGAATAAAGCAACGAGGATAAGAGGTTTAGGATACAATTTTGATGACAAGCAGATCATAACCAAAATACTTTCAAATCTACCGGAAAAATATATTCATTTTAGAACAGCTTGGGAATCAACATCATTAGAAGATAAAACTTTAATTAATTTAATATCAAGGCTTAATTTAGAAATAAAGATGAGACAAGAAAATACAGATAGACATGAAGTTTCAAAACCGACAACATCTGTTGAGAATGACACTGTCAAACAAATAGAAAACAGTTTTCATGTAAGGAGTTGCTTCAAATGTGGAAAGAAAGGACACATTGCAAGATTCTGCAGAACATTAAATGGTGACGGTAAAGCATATAACAACATAGCTCAATGCTATAAATGCATGAAGAGTGGACACAGACATGCAGATTGTAATTTAAAATTTAACTGCGTGAACTGTAAGGCTAACTCACATTATACAAGGTTCTGCCTAAAACAAAATGTAAGTAACTTCTATACAACTAATACAACAGATGCAGAGATTGAATTCATAATAGATTCAGGTACCAGCAGTCATATTGTTACATCAGAAAGTTACCTTAAAGATAAGAAGAAGATTAATTATAAAATCATGACTGCAGACGGTAATATTCATCATGTCAACATAATGGGCAACATTTATACTAAAAATATTGTTTTTAAAGATGTATTATGTGTTCCCCAACTCAAAAAGAACTTAATATCTGTATCTAGATTAGCTGATGATAATTATTTGTTAAAATTTTTCAGAACGAGTTGTCAAATCGAAAGTGAGGACTCTGAATGCATTGAGGTTGGTGAACTGAAGCGGGATGGTCTGTATTATTTGAACATTAATGCAAAGCCAGTCGTACTTTCAAGGTCAGTGAACATCTTTCATATAAATGCTCATTTCTGGCATCGTGCATTAGGTCATGTACCTATTAACAGGACAAAAGATCTTGTTCGAGGTATAGATAGAGGCCTGGTAAAGGAGATTGACATCTGTGAAGTCTGCACACAATCAAAATTATGTAGAAAACCTTTTAAAACAAATAGACAGAGAGCTAGTAAGCCACTTGAAATTATTCATAGTGATATTTGTGGTCCTATTGAAACGGAAACATGGGATGGTTACAAATATTTTATCACGTTTTTGGATGATTACACTCATTTTGTTAAAGTTTTTCTAATCAAAAATAAAAACGAAGCTTTTTCAAAAATAATTAATTATATTAATTTGGTGGAAAATAATTTTGAAACAACGGTTAAAACATTCAGATGCGATAATGGGGGTGAATATACTAGCAAACAATTTAAAATGTACTGTAATAACAAAGGTATTAATATTGATTACACTATTCCCTATACTCCACAGCTAAATGGTACAGCTGAACGATTAAACAGGTCATTAATGGAACGAACAAGAGCATTGCTTTTTGATATGCAGCTACCACATGAATTATGGGGTGAAGCCGTTTTAACTTCTGCTTATTTATTGAACAGGAGTGCAAATAAAATAAATGTTAAAACACCAGCTGAAATGTGGTTTAAAAGAATACCTAATTTAAAACATTTAAACATTTTTGGATCTTTAGTATATTATAAAAATAATTTTCAGCTACCTAAACTTGACTCCAGGAGTAGCAAAGGGCTTTTAGTAGGGTATACTAACAATGGTTATAAGATATGGGATCCTTCGAGTTTTAGAATTGTTTATTCAAGAGATGTGGTGTTTAATAATAATAAGAGTGATGTTGCAGATTATTTGAAAATGTGTAATTGTAGTGTGAAACAATGCGATTTAGAAAATTTATTTAAACAGGTTAGTGTTGATATTCGTGGTGATAGTTTTTGTGGTGGAGGTGATAATAGTTTTCGTGGTGAAGGTGGTAATGGTTTTCGTAGTGAAAGTGGTGATGGAGTTGTTGGTGATGAAGAAGTTTTAGAAAATAGAGCTGAAGTTAGTGATGAAGATGCTGAGATTTTTGAAGGCAGTATTGAAGATGTTGAAGTTGAAGTTAGTGGTGAAGATGTTGAAGTTAGAGGAGTTGGTGTTGAAGATAATGAGAATTTTGAAGATAGCGTTGAAGACATTGGAGTTGGGGTTGAAGAAAATAATAGTTTGAGAGGGGAAGTTACAGATGATACAGGAGTTGTAATTAGTGATGAGTTTGAGGATGCAATTGAACCAGTTATTAATGATGGATTGCGGATTTTACCGAAAAGAGAAAGGAAATTGCCATTTTGGCTGAAAGATTATGATTTGGAGACTTCGTTTTTAACTTATACAGATGTTTTTAATAGTTTTGATAAAGATTTATGGAAAAGAGCAATGGATGAGGAAAAAGATTCCTTAGAGAAAAACAAAACTTGGGAAATTGTTAACAAGTGTGAAGCAAAAAATAGGAAAATAATTTCGAGTAAATGGATATTTACTATAAAGCCTGGTGGAAGATATAAGGCTAGATTAGTGGCAAGAGGTTTTCTACAAAAATACAATATTGATTATAAGGAAACATATAGTCCAGTGGTTAATACTACTAGTGTTAGATTGTTGTTGGCGTTTACAGCTCAAAAAGGTTTTAAAATTAAGCAATTTGATGTAAAGACAGCCTTTTTATATGGAGAATTAGATGAAGAAATTTTTATGGAAGTACCTTTAGGATATGATATAAAAGACAAAGAGAATAAAGTATGTAAATTAAAGAAGAGTTTGTATGGATTGAAACAAGCACCACTTATGTGGAACAAGAGATTAACGGAGTTTTTGAAAAAATTGGGTTTTTTACAATTAAAATCAGATCCATGTGTGTTTGTAAATAAAGATAAAGAAATATATTTGGCTATTTATGTAGATGATGGTATTTTAATTGGTGAAAATGAGTTTGATTTAAATAAAATTATTAATAAATTAGAAAAAGAGTTTGAAATGCGGAAATTTGATAAGACTGAAAAGTTTATAGGGTTTGATGTTAAAGTAGAACGAAATTTTATTAAGATTTATCAGGAAAGTTATATAAATCAAATTTTAGAAAAGTTTAAATATGAAAACTTAAAAGATAGTAGTCATCCAGACATTTTAGTTGATACACATCAAGAGGGGAAAATGGGAGTTGATGATGTGCATCGATATAGACAATTGATTGGTTCATTGTTGTATTTGGTTAATAAAACAAGATTGGATCTGGCTTTTCATGTTGGTTATTGTAGTAGACATCAAGAACATCCTAACTTGAATGATTTTGCAAATATTAAGAACCTTTTTAGATATATTAAGAATACAGTCAGCAGTGGTATACAGTATGTTCGTGGTAACGATTTAACTTTAAAAGCGTATTGTGATGCAGACTTTGCAGGTGATCCTGATACTAGGAAAAGTTCGACTGGCTTTGTAATATTTTATGGTGGTGGTCCAATTCATTGGTGTTCACGTAAACAGTCAGTCACTGCTCTTTCCAGTACTGAGGCTGAATATATTTCTGCAGCCGAATGTATAAAAGACCTATTATACATTCAGAGTTTGATCTACGAGTTGACAAATAAATTACCAAAAACACAGTTGTTTGTTGATAATCAATCAGCTATAGTATTGATTAAAAATGGAATTTTGAATAGAAGAAGCAAACATATTGACGTTAAATATCATTTCATTAAGGAAAAAATAGATAAGAATTTGTTGGAAATTCATTATTGTTCGACTAAAAATAATTTGGCAGATATATTAACTAAACCACTAGACAGGACAAAGTTTTTGAGATTGAGACAGTGTATAGTGAGTGATACATGAAGGACATTCTGTAATGTGATGAGTTATGTAGGTTTATTAGGATTTAAGGTTGTTTGAAAATTAATTTGAAATTTTAATGTTTAAGTTAGTTATTGTAAGGTGTTTAGATTAGTTAATTCAAAAGTTTGTTTGTTTTATTTAGTTAAGTTGGGTGGGTTAGTTAAGTTGGGTTTTAAATGAGTTGATGGGAGTTATCTATGAGATGTTATTATAATTGTAATAAACATAAAATTCAGAGGGGATGTTGTAATATTGGGTTAATAGAATTTTATGTCTTTGATTTACTCGCAGCTTTTAAAAGTCTATGGTCGTTGAAAAAGAAAAATATTATGTGGAAAAGCGTTTGAATAAAAATGACACATTGACAGTCTGTTATAGTAAGAGAAATAATGTAGACGGGTTTTAGAGAGGAATTTAAATGTTGATTTTATTTGTAGTAACTTTATTTTGATGTATATGTTTTAAAGAAAATTATAAGTGGAGCAATGGCTTTGTGTTTTTTCATTTGAAGAAGAAGGGGATCCCATACGATATGATGGTATGTCATTTTACATATAACAACAGAGAGAAAAAGATAGCAATAGCCTAAATTAAGTTTAGTTTGTGCACAACAGAATCACAACATTAGACCGTTGTACAATACAATAGAACGGCAGATTTATTTACTACCTATCAATATTTTCCTAACACGTTCCCGCACTCGCTAAGGAAGGAAAATGTCACGCTCTGAAAAGGCGTGACACGAATTAATGCGGAACCTGATTACTGCTGACGGATTACAGACATAGAAATGCGTATTACGATTTTTGCGTTCTGATTGGTTCCGGGTGAGAATAGGTCATGACCGAATCTCGTGACTTGGGTATCGTAAAATGTTTTTTCTTTTGTCAAAGAGATTAAGAGTCCTATTACATTTTTTTCGCAAATTTTTGATTTTTTCTTCCTGGATCAAATTATTTCGATCGGCGTACACGAGTCGATAATAATAGCGATCTCCGGACGATTTTCAATTGTTATTGACGAAAATTAGAGACCAGACTGACATGAGACTGAGGTGTGAGCTGAATTGACGCAGAATTATAGTACTTTAATTTGATTTATTGTAATTTTGTCTTATTATATTGACAAACGTAAACGAATAAAACGTTTTCATTGTAGATCGAAGTTTTAAATCATATTAATTTATTTGATAAAATTGAGTTTATTTAGAATATAATGGACACTGAATCATGACATTTATGGCTTAAATTACGCTTTCTTTTCGATTTTTTCCGTGAAAACTCAAGGAATTTTAAGAAATTTTAGAACTCCAATAAAGAAGTAAACATTCAACTTATCTTTTAGTCATTTTAGCTTTTATAAGAATTGAATGTAACAATGTGAATTTGAGCGTCAAAGTTCCATCACCGACGGTTTTTCTTGCAAACTGAGTTCGTAAAATATTTATAGTAAATTACACGAAAAGAAAAATTAAAATGTGTAACTCCAACAATTACAAGAAAGAGAATGGCACTATCGTTATCCATAAGCAAATAATTAAAATATCTTACTGCTGCTGAAAATTACTGCGTCAAAAATCATGAAATGCGTAAAAAATGTAATAAGCAGATGTACGGTGCACGTACATGGGTTTTAAAATGTATATATTACAATAAGTTAGCCCGAGGCTCGCATACTTGCACTTTGGATGTGACCTACATTTGGCAGTTTGTTTGTTTTGTTTGTTTGTCGGTGTTTTGACACCGACATATTGCATTGTTCTATGCATTGTATGTATACTACATTATTTAGAGTTCAATTAGACGTGGTTTGAGTCGGACAACTTGCATTTTTATTTAGATTCATCCCGTTGGGCATTCACTGACATTTTCTGCATTTAAGTTTAAATTTGACATTTTACATTTGCATTGACATTACTTATGTTAGGGAAGCACCCTACAGCAGACTTGCTGTAATAATGTTTGGATCCTAACGAGAAAATATTTGAATGCAGCGATGAATATAAGCGCATCAATGCTACGCCTGTAAGTCACTAACTCAAGTTAGTAATTAAACATGGACTCAATTAAAATTGTTAAGACAAAATAATCGATACAAGTACATGCAGCGACACCAAAATTGAACTGATGTATGAATTCAATCACTATTAAAGCATACCAGTAACTCTTTTATAATATAATACTAGCCTATTACTGTCTCAATGCTAGGCACAGACCTCTTCTCATACAGAGAAGGCACGAGCTTTGATCACCACGCTTTCTCAAGACGGGTTGGTGATTTCAGACTTATATTAATTATTAGTCCAGCAGGCTTAGCCAACTTGACAATCTACAATCGTTAACGCTAGTAGAAAACTAATCAAATGTATGGGAATGACATCATCTCAACGTTAAATTACGTGATCAACACAAACGAATAGAAAATTCGTAGACAAGTTTACATCGTTCAAAATGATAGAATAGAATGTTATTGTTTCTACAATGTTGATCGCTGTACTCTTTAAAGTGTAGGTTTTTTCTACAGACATTTGAGCACCAGCGATCGACTCAGTCGTGTCAACTTGGATACCAATTTAGCGCTTTCTACAATTGCTAACGCCGAGGCGCTTACGATTGTAGAAAGAGAATCGATACGAAACGTTTGTAACTTGGCTAGGCAGGTTTCCTCACGATGGTTTTCTTTTTAAACACCTTGACAGTTGACCGACATTGACAGCCAGCTGTCATAGTGTCATCATAATGTCCGACTGCGCTCGCGTCCCTTCGCTTGTCATGGACCATAGACAATAGTCTGTAGCGTTGACAAGCGAAGTCGGAACGTTCGGTGCTGCAAGTTTCATTTATGTACTTATCAGTTTTGTGTGTTTAGTAGTGTTTATTTTATATAATAAGTTTTATTTATGTATGAATTTATTTTGTGTCCATAGGTGTGACCGTGACATCACAGTGGGGCCTATCAGAAAACCAGCGCTGCGGTATTTGTTTTCATTTATCGCAGCATTATGCTGAGATAGGAGCCTTTTTGGCCTCGCACAGGATTTCTTTTTGATTTAGTTTTAGATTCTTTTTATTGTTTAGTTTTAGATTCTTTATTTTTTTTTAAATATTATTTTTGTATTTCCTGTGCTTGTCCCAAATAAATATTTTTCTGTCTTTCTTTCTTCTTTCTTTCTTTTTCCTCGATAAATTTAGAAAGGACATTTATGAATTCAAAAAGTCTTATTGGTACTTGCCCGGATTTGAACCTACAACCTCGTGCTTGAGACGCAACCTCTGAGCCATCCCGACACCATTTTTTTTTTTCGGATTGCAAATCATCAAATGACTCCTCCCGCTCTGGGCGTAGCAGGAGGGAGGGAGTGTCAGACTTTTACTGACATAAACCCATCCATGTTCCTTCATCGCCCTTTGTGTTCCGGGGCCGAGGTATCTCTTTCGAACAGTCCCGCAACCCCGGGCCATCCCGACACCTAAACTCATCTAAAAAATATAATTCAAGCTATCAGAATCTCAATTTATTAGTATACCGCAGTAAAATATTCTAGCGTGTTTCCATATCGGGCGTGCAGCGGCAGTGCAGCAGTGCCGTGTTGATTTGAACTGAATATTTCACCTTAAGGGCTATATCCCTCCGCCTCGCCGAGCACCTTGCGGGGACTGGGCCAGACCTTGCGGAACACCAGTTTGGTTTCCGCAAGGGGTGCTCTACGGTGGACGCTATCATGCGCGTGAGCTCACGACGGGGGATGCGGTGTCCAGGGGTGGGGTTGTCTTGGCGGTGTCTCTCGACATCGCCAACGCCTTCAACTCCATGCCCTGGAGCTGCATTAGGGAGGCACTCCGGTATCACCGTGAAGTGTATGTATGCTCCCTAATAATGTTTAACGTAGTAAGTACGCTCCTTTAGAATATAAGTATACATTTAAGCTAAGTAAGCACTTTACCTAAAGCGCATTATAAAATATATTCCCTTTGTTCAGTAATAAAAGCATAATCGATCGAGTTGGTTGTCTAATTTTATAGACCCTGGAACCCCCAACATTACATGGCGACCCTGCCTTAAGGTCTGCCAAGGGGCAGATTAAGTAAAGTTTTGTTAAGCAGCGAAAGAAAAATGTGTAACTCCAAAGTAGAAAAGGACGAGGTCTTCTTAAATCAAAATGATGCTGGCGGTAACAACGACGCCCTTCTGAAAGACATTGGAGGACACATGGAGCGGCTGAGCACCATCACCATAATAATTCTCGCAGCCATCACTCTCCTGGTAATCTACTTTTTCCTGAAATACTACCGCAGCTGCCATCGTCAATGGATGCAAGAAGAAATCGGACTCAGCACAATTCAGCGCATAAGGGCATCCCTACGTGGACGAGTGGAAGGTACACCTGCTAACTAATTAATCCAGCATCAAAGCCAGTTTCAAGTTACTACAAATAGATAAATCAGTGTTTTGCAAACAATCAGACTCATACCTACCAATTTGTTTTATAACGCAAAAACTTGAACGACGTAAAACAGTGCACGAAGACTCAGTGAATATGATACCTCGCGCCTAAAAGTGCAACGTGTGAAATACTTGTGTGCCGTTTCGCAGTAATTATGTTAACATGATTCTTTTGTTTATTCAATTAGGAAATAAGGTTTGATAATAATAAGTAGGAAATATTCTATTATGATTGATGTTTTGTTGGAAAAATATAATGATCTAGTAGAAATAAGAAAATACTTAATTAAGAAAGGACAGACTAGGTATAAAGGTCAAGTTATTGAGACAAAGTTAGGAGAGGCAAAAAATATATTTGACGAATGTGGAAAAATATTATTACTTTTAGAAAAGGGCAAGGATACGAAACTAGTTGCATCAGCATTGGATATATTTCAGAATGTTAGGATAACTTATGAGGAAATAAATAGTTTATGTATTTTCCCAGAAATAAAATTAGACAAAATGGAGTTTGACCTTAAAGTGGCATGTAGTTTGCTTCCAGCAATGGACGGTGTTGAAGGGACAACTAAACGCTTGATAGATTCGATCGAGATGTATGCAGATATGCTGGATGAGAAAGGTAAGACACTACTTATTACATTCGTCCTTAAAAGTAGATTGACCGAAAACGCCAAGTTACGCATTACAGGGAATTATAAGACCATTCAAGACTTAATTAAAGATTTGAGATGCCATCTATTGACCCAAAAATCTTTTACGGCCCTACAGACGCGTTTTCAAAATATACAACAGGGTTCAAGTAGTATCGAGGAGTTTGCCACAGAAGTTGAAAAGCTATTTACTGAACTTACTATATCTCAGGCAGATGGAAATACTAATGCATTTGGAGTGTTAAAACCTTTGAATGAAAAGCTTGCCATAAAACGGTTTTCAGAAGGACTACGCAGTTCAAAATTGGGGACGGTCATCTCCGCGAGAAACTACAGTAGCCTGAAAGATGCAATCCAAGCTGCCAAAGATGAAGATACAAAATGCCAGTCAATGCCAGGTAATGTCTTGCATGCATCTAGATATGGACGAGGTTATAATAATTTAAGGCGACAAGGAAATCGTCATTTCAATAATAGTCGTGGTCAATATGGAAATTACAATAATCAAAGATACACATGGCGTGGTAATTACAGAGGAAATAACGGAAATAGGTATAATAACGGAAATAGAAATGTTTATCGTGTACCATCAAATTATAATAGAGGTCAAAGAAGTACTAGAGGTTCAAGATGTTTTAGAAATAATAATCGAAATGTATGTTTAGCAGATCGGAACGATATCAATAAGCCATGCATAAAGGACAATACAGATAAAAAGGAGTCGGAAAACCAGTTTTTTCGTCCTTAAACATAGCGTTTTATCAAATTTAGGCAATGCAAAATATGCAGTTTTTAACGTTAATAACATTAAATATTATTGGCTCGTTGATACAGGCGCTTCTTTGTCTATCATTAAAAGTGAAGCGTTACCAAGAAACATTATTATTCGGAAAGATGAAACTTTGATAAATGGAATCGGTGGACAAAGGCGATCAAGAGGTTTAGTGGATTTAAGTTTGGAGTATAACAGCGAAATATTTCAGCATCCGTTTATTATTTTCGAGTCACTACCTTTAAAGGCAGACGGAATTATAGGGTTAGATTTTTTGAAAAAGTATCAAGCTAATATTAACTTAAATACTAATATTTTAACATTGTATTATGATGAGAAAGAATATTATTTTAATCTTGTTGATGAACGTGTTATTAGAAGTAATAACCTGATTATTCCAGCTCGTTCAGAGTCAATACATTTAATATACGTCGACAAAAATGTGAATGATGATGTCATTGTTTGTGGACGTGAATTAGCACAGGATGTGTATCTGGCAAATACGATAGCCACGGTAAAAAATAATAGAATTCCTATAAAGATTCTTAATGTTACTGAGAAGGAAATAACCTTACCAAATTTCATTCCTACTACGCAATCCTTGAGTGATTATAATATTTGTCAATTTAGTAATAATAATATCGACGTTTCTAGGATTCAAACACTGTTATCTCAACTTAAATTAGATTATTTAAATGAAGAAGAGAGACAATCTATTGAAGCGATTTGCGCAAAATATTCCGATATTTTTTACATAACTGGAGATAAATTAACAACTACAAATATTTATAAGCAATCCATTACCATAAAACAAAATTCAACTCCTGTATATGTAAAGCCATATAGGTTACCGCAAGCGTTAAAATCCGAGATAGCCAAACAGATTAAACAAATGATAGCAGATGATATTATTGAAGAATCGAACAGTGAATGGTCAAGCCCAATTTTATTAGTACCGAAAAAGAGTAAGGAAGGAACAGATAAAAAATGGCGGTTAGTTGTAGACTACAGAAAATTAAATGAGACGATTTGTGATGATAAGTTCCCCTTACCTAACAACAATGAAATTTTAGATTCCCTTTCTGGTGCAGTATATTTCACTCACCTTGACCTTCACCAAGGTTATTATCAAGTGACCTTAGAACCTAACAGTCGTAAATTAACAGCTTTTACTACCAATACAGGTCAGTATCAAATGAAGCGGTTACCTATGGGTCTCAAGATAAGTCCGAGCGCATTTAGCCGTATGATGTCAGTAGCAATGTCTGGTTTGACTTACGACAAATGCTTAGTATATCAGGATGATCTTATAGTATTTGGTAGAAACTTGCAAATTCATAATCAAAACTTAATAAACATAATGGAAAGACTAAGAAAAGTCAACTTAAAATTAAATCCCCAAAAATGCGAATTTCTAAAGAAAGAAATTCTTTATCTAGGTCACGTTGTGTCAGAGAAAGGTGTATTACCAGATCCCGAAAAAACAAACGTATTGAAAAATTACCCGATACCCAAAACAGCAGATCAAGTTAAGCGTTTCGTAGCATTTTGCAACTATTACCGTAAATTTATAAAACATTTTGCAGACATAGCTTTGCCATTACATAAATTATGTAGAAAACGTGAACCCTTCATTTGGACTGATGATTGTAAACATGCCTTTGAGTATCTAAGAAATGCTTTGATTACGTCACCTATTCTACAGTATCCAGATTTTACAGAAAATAATGAATTCATATTACAAACAGATGCTTCAGACACTGCAGTTGGTGCCGTGCTGTGCAATAAGGATCTCAGACCAATAGCGTATGCAAGTAGACCTTTGAATAAAGCGGAAAAGAATTACCCTACAATACAGAAAGAGCTTTTAGCGATAGTTTGGTCAGTGAAATATTTTAGACCGTATTTATATGGTAGAAAATTTACAATAATGACTGATCATAAACCATTAGTTTATCTTTTTGGCATGAGAGATCCTTCAAGTAGGCTTTTAAAGTTCCGTTTGACATTAGAAGAATATACATTCAAAATTATTTATGTAAGAGGAAAAGAAAATGTAGTTGCAGATGCTTTGTCTAGAATATGTATAACATCAGACGAACTAAAAGAAATGCAAGCGCAAGTGGTTGCTGTTATGACTAGGGCACAAAAGCGAAAGATTGAAGAGGAGTTAAGTAAAAATAAGGATGACATTGAGAAGGCGGATCTTAATAAATCTCCTGACAATTGGTCTGGCCAACCAAGGGTTGTAGATATATTAAGAAAACCGTGCGACTCAGTCGAAATGAGTTTCATTGAAAGTAGCGAATTAAACAGATTGAGAGACAATGGTATGATAACAGATGTCAGTGAATGTTTAGTATATTTGGAAAAAAGAAAGGTTATTTACATCAATCTTGATTTCAAGGCACACTTTACGCGAGCCGAATTTGTGCAGAAATTAAGTTTGTTCTGTAAAAAGTTACACATAGAAGAAGTGTGTATCATTAAAAATAATGATAATAAAGATTTTATTAAAAACGTTTGTGATGAGATATCGAAGTTAGAAAATTGGTCAGGACCGCGGATATGTATATTAAGAGGAGTAAAAAGAATAAGTGATGACAAAGAAAAAATTATAATCTTGAATGACTTTCATTTATTGCCATCCAGTGGACATGCTGGAGTGCGCAGAATGGTAAATACAATAAAGAAGAGATATTACTGGCCGAGCATAGAAAAGGACGTACAAACATATGTAAAAAAGTGTACGAAGTGTCAGAAGTCCAAGTATATCCGTTACATAAAAGAACCGATGGTAATTACTACTACGGCGTCCTCGGCTTTTCAAAAGATATTTCTAGATGTAGTGGGACCTTTAGATAGAGACATAGATGGGAACTGTTATATATTGACCATTCAATGCGAATTATCTAAATTTGTTCAAGCTATTCCCTTAAAAAATAAAGAAACTGTGTCCATAGCTAATGCATTTGTGAGACATTTTATTTTAATATTTGGAATACCAGGAATAATAGCTACAGATCGAGGGACAGAGTTCATCTCCGCAACGATGGAACAGGTATGTAAAATTCTTGATATTAAAAAATTATCTTCAACTGCCTATCATCACCAATCGATAGGAGCTCTTGATAATGCTCACAAAGATTTGGGTGCATTTTTAAGGATCCAATGTGAAAACCATACAGATACATGGAGCTATTGGTTACCGTATTGGTGTTTTAGTTTCAACAATACAGTCCATTCAGAAACAAAATACATGCCTTACGAACTAGTTTATGGTAAACTTTGTCGAATACCTAGTCGAATTTCAGAGTCAGTCGAACCATTGTACAATAGTGATAATTATCCATTGCAGTTAAAATATCGATTACAGTTAGCCCATGCCGACGCAAAAAATAATTTAATGAGTAACAAATACAAACGCAAAGAATTGTACGATAGATCAGTAAATCCAATAGTGTATCAGGAAAATGATTTAATATTGATAAAAAATGAAACAGATCGTAAACTAGATGCTATTTATGAAGGACCTTATAGAGTAAAAGAAGATTTAGGTTGTAACGTTAGGATCTATAAAAACAATAAGATAGAATTAGTTCATAAAAATAGGACAAGACCGTACTACCAATAAGAATATATAATTATGTTGTATTGTTTAGGTTAACAGTGATCGTATACGTATAGTTAAGACTAGCATTAACTAAAGATAAGGTGTAATAGTTATATACATTGCAATGTAGTAATTAATACATATTTTTTAATAATAAATATTTTAGTTAGTTGGATAGACAAGTTTAATGAGATGTGTGTTTGTGTATTAGTAGAGTTGGTTTGTATTTACATATTTAAAAAAAAAAAACATTTAATCGATTTTTTTTTTCCTTGGCCCCCGGAGGTGAAGTGTATGTATGCTCCCTAATAATGTTTAACGTAGTAAGTACGCTCCTTTAGAATATAAGTATACATTTAAGCTAAGTAAGCACTTTACCTAAAGCGCATTATAAAATATATTCCCTTTGTTCAGTAATAAAAGCATAATCGATCGAGTTGGTTGTCTAATTTAATAGACCCTGGAACCCCCAACATTACAACCGGGTGCCGACCTACCTCCGTCGAGTGGTCGGGGACTATCTGACGGACAGAGCCGTCATCTACCCCGATCGCAGCGGAGAATGGAACCGGCGAGAGATGTCGTGCGGTGTTCCGCAGGGATCGGTCCTAGAGCCGCCCTTGTGGAACATCGGTTACGACTGGGTGCTGCGCGCTGGCCTCCCTAGTGGTGTCACGACACGCTGGTGCTGGCCCAGGGGAGGTCGCACGAGGCGGCGGCCGAAGCTATGACACGCGGGGTTGCGATAGTCGTTGAGAGGATCCGGCAACTGGGTCTCGAGGTGGCATTGCACAAGTCCGAGGCCATGTGCTTTCATGGGCCTCGGAATGCGCCACCGACAAGATCCCTACTGACGGTCCATCCATCGGTGTCGAGTCGACTTTGAAGTACCTAGGACTCGTCCTCGACAGCCGGTGGAACTTCGTGGAGCACTTCCGACGTTTGGCCCCCAAACTGGAACGGACTGGGGCTGCCTTCAGGCGGCTCCTGCCCAATCTGGGGGTGCCGAACGCCTCCTGCCGGAGGCTCTACGCGGGAGTCGTGCGGTTCATGGCCCTTTACGAGGCCCCGATGTGGGCGCGTTCATTGAGGCGGCGAGCCGCCCACTACCTGAACGCGCCCCAAAAGGTGGTAGCCGTAAGGCTGGCCCGGGGCTACCGCACGATTGCCCGCGAGGCAGCGAGCCTCCTTGCCGGATTGCCGCCATGGGATCTGGAGGCGATAGTCCTCGCGCGCCTGAATGAATGGCGCGCGGATGCGCTACGCCGGGGGGAAACTCCGCTGCAGCGACAAATTGTCACTCAGCGGACCGACTTCCGGCGGGATCTCATGGCGACATGGAGAGAGCGACTGTCGCAACCCCGTGCAGGGCACGCCACAATAGTGGCGATAAGTCCCCTCTTTGAGGAGGGCTTGAGAGACGCCACGGCGTCCTCACCTTCCGCCTGACGCAGGTCCTCACCGGACACGGAGTGTTCGGGTGGTTCCTGCACCGAATCGGGCGGGAGGAAACGCCCGGGTGCTTCCATTGTGAGGATCGACCGGAGGACACGGTGGAACACACGGTGGAGATGTGCCCCGCGTGGGCGGAGCACCGCCGTGTCCTCGAAGCGGCGATTGGCGGCGGCGACCTCTCGCGTCCGGCCCTGGTGCAAGCCATGGTCCGGAGCGAGACGGAATGGTACGCCGTCACCTCCTTCTGCGAAGCAGTAATGCTAGAGGAGGTGGCGGAACGTGAGAGGGAGAGAACTTCTCAACGTCCCGGCCGCCGCGGGAGACGCCCCGGGCGTCGGGGGCCACCACCACGTGGCCCCCGGCCACCGTAGGCGCGGGCCTGTGGACGGTGGGCTATGGGCTAGCTCGCCGTCCGTCCGTCTCATGACGACAGGCCGTGTCGACGGCGCGTTCGTGTTCCACGCGCGCCTCAAAGAGAGTCAGCAAAAGGGTAGGGGTCCGTAAGGACCGATGCCTGCCGGGGTTGCGGGACTGTTCGAAAGAGATACCGTGGCCCCGGAACACAAAGGGCGATGAAGGAACATGGATGGGTTTTAGTCAGTAAAAGTCTGACACTCCCTCCTGCTCCGCCCAGAGCGGGAGGAGTTATTTGATGATTTCCCATCCGAAAAAAAAAAAGGTCTATATATCCCTCAAATGGCTTAGCATGATCCTCCGTTACGCCTAAAATACTGCAGCACTCACTTTGAAATAAATATATGGTAAAGTTAAGGATTAATGCTAAGTCCTATGTGTGACAAAAACACGATTCCATAAACTTTTCTTGATAGAAAAAAAATCCAAAGTTAAAGTAACAAAAAGTACTTCAAATTAGATCATGAAACTTTGCATACTAACTGAACTAACTATAAAGCAGGTCTTATGTGTTTTATTTTTTTAGTCCAATAGATTTTTTGTAAATCGCAAAAAACCACTCATTTCACACTGTTGCGGCCTTTCGCCTCACCACAGCCTTTCCACATCACAGCGATCGTCAGCTAATTGCTATCAATATTTCACCAGGCGTCACCGCAAACCGCTGTTCCCTCTCCATACATAGTGGCTAAGCCACTCCACTACCAACCTCGTTACTGTACGCATCATTTTATTAAACCATTTTTATGTAAATTGGACTTTAAATTAGCCCCAGTGTATAAGCAAAATATACATATTGGTGGCCCATGAGGGGAAATACAAACTAAAATACGAAGAAATACAAATCAAGAAACCAAATTACGAAGAAAAAGTAGCAAGAAAACCGGATGAGAAACCTCGAAACCACGTTGCCGCCAACTGATGTGCTGGCTTCTGGCTTCTTTGGCGTGATTGAAGATTGAAGAAGGGTTCAAGATCGAAGGTGCCGGGTGCAGCCAGAATCATCTACGAGTTCAGGCTGAAGCGAGCAGTGATTCAGCGAAAGAATCACATCGCGCATCGGACTTCTGCGAAATCAGATGAGTGCCCTTTCCTTCCTATTTTCCTAATCTTCACACATCCTATATACCTTTAAATATTGATCCTAGTTATTGGAAGTCGAATTCATTTGTGCAAATCAGTGATTTAATTAGATTTAATGAAAATTGCATCATCATTTTATACTTTTGTCAATACACCCACAAGTTGAAAAAATATTTTCTTTATTAAATAATTAGCTTCATTCGTTACAAGTCGTTATTACAAACGTTTATTTATTTCTATACTTAAATATATTCCTTGTTATTCTTAAACTAAATCGTGTAAGTAGTAGGATTCCAAGCAATACATTATTCCTACCTGCTTACACATTAAAAGAAAAGTAATCTGCAGGTCCAGGTCGCTAGCGTTTTTCATAGTTCGGTGATAAATGCTTATTTGTTAACGCCGATAATTTCAGATTGTTATCTACGCCGAGCCGAGTGACATACCTCGCCGTCTGCAATCAGCTGTGCGAGCGTAACCGGTTTGCGGTCGCCAGGTGTCGTCGAGTTGAGGAGCGTGCGTGAGCCATTCTTTTCTTTTGTTTACCGCTAAAAGTTGTATTGATAATTATTGAACTTAGTACTTTTGTACGTGCGCGCTCACAATGCCTAACGAATCTGCAGATAAATATCGTTTGAAAGATTTAATTGTTAAAAGATCGTCAGCCAAAGGTCAGATCACAAAGTTTAAGAATTATTTAGGTAGCATTTCAAATCTTACTGATCTGAATACTATACAAATAACTGAGTTAAGGTTAAGACTTGCAAAATTCGAGGCATTGTCAGTTAGAACTGATGACTTGCAAAATGAGATCGAGGTCTTAAATTCAGACAATTTGGAAGCTGAACTTAATGAACGCGAAAGTATCGAGTGCGACCTTATGATCAACATTGCCACTGCGAAAACATTAGTGGATAAATTTTCTAGAATCGAATGTGAACACAGACGTGGTTCCGTTCATGATAATTCTTGTTGTTCGGATAATCAATCAGCTGGCGTAAAATTACCTCAAATCCAAATAGCTAAGTTTGACGGTTCTTATTTTCGATGGTTGGAGTTCCGTGACACTTTTGAGAGTTTGATACACAAAAATGAACATATAACATCAATTCAGAAGTTTCATTATCTCATGTCGTATCTAGAAGGTGATGCCGCGAGAATTATTGCAAACCTTGAGGTATCAAACGCGAATTATTCAGAAGCATGGAAATTACTTTGTAATCGTTATAACAAGAAAAGGGTTTTAGTCAATCACCACTTTAATTCACTTGTTAACGTTAAACAGCTTACACGTGAATCAGAGAGGTCCTTGAGATTTTTAGTTGACCACGTCAAGAAAAACTTGCGTGCTTTGGCCAGCTTGGGACAACCTACGGACCAATGGGATGGTCTACTTCTTTTTATTTTGTCGGAAAAGTTAGATACTAATACTGTAGTCAAATGGGAGGAGTATACTAAGCACATAGACGAAGATAACCCAACGTTAGAACAGTTCTATAAGTTCATGACTGACCGCGCGGAGGTTTTGGAGTCATTAAATCGTAATAAACAAGATAGCAGTCTGCCCAAGTGCTACATATCCGGTGCGCGCAGTAGTTCTATTACCGTAAACAGTCAAAAACGACCCGGTCAAAATACCCATACGAAGTCATTTGCTGCTTCTAATACTAAATTGAATAAAGCTAAAAATACTAATAATAATACTAACAGTTCTAACGCCTATTTATGTGTTATTTGTAACGATAATCACAGAATTTTTGATTGTCCCACTTTTAAGGCAAAAGGGATAGATGAAAGAATGCAAGATGTCAATAAATATAAACTGTGTGTTAATTGCCTTAGGCAGGGACATCATGTAGGAGGATGTCGCATGGGACCGTGCCGTGAGTGCAATAAAAGGCACCATAGTTTGCTGCACCGCCCTACGGCATGCCCTGATGTTAATAATCTTGTAGCGATAGACGAGCGAAACTATAATAATGATGAAACGATTGCTAGTTTTTCAAGACGAAATTCAAGTCAAACACTTTTGTCAACGGCTATGATTGAAGTCTCTAATCCATTGACCCAGCAAAAGGAGAAGGTTAGAGCGCTGCTAGACTGCGGCAGCCAATCATCCTTTATTTCTAAAGCATTAAAGGATAGGCTTTCAGTAAAATCTATACCTATTGACTCGCTAAAGGTCGTAGGAATTGGAAACACAGTTTCTTCTCACATTGCCGAAAGTTGCAATGTGCAAATTAAATCTCTAGATCATAAATACAGTGCAAAATGTTATTGTCTTATTTTAAAAGAATTAACCGGTTTAATACCAAAGTACCCGGTCAATATTAATTCATTGAATTTGCCTAAAAACATTGTACTGGCTGATCCTACATTCGGTCAGCCTGCACCTATAGACGTCTTGATCGGCGTTGATTTATTTTGGGATATCCTAGGTGACGAGCAGCGTTCCCTTGGCCCACAAAATCCAAAGCTGATAAATACACAGCTAGGCTGGATAATATCCGGACCTATAAATACATATTTTGCTAGTAAAAACATTTATTGCAATAAAGCCGTAGTGTCAAATCAAAATGATTTTGAAAAATCACTAAGCAAATTCTGGGAATTAGAAGAAGTTCCCACAAAACGGATAATGAGCGAAAATGAAAAGATTTGCGAAAAACATTTTATCGCTCACACTCGTAGAGAAATCACGGGCAGATTTTGTGTAAATCTACCACTAAAGGACACTCCAGACTGCCTGGGCGATACGTATAACTTAGCAAAAAGGCGGTTGCTTTATTTAGAAAAGCGGTTTAGAAAAAATCCTCAATTAAAAATAGAATACGCAGAATTTATTAACGAATACGCCGAATTAGGGCATCTTTCCTTAGCTAAAGAAATACAAGGCCCATCGTATTATTTATGTCATCACGCGGTATTAAAACAAGAGAGTGAGTCGACTAAGTTGCGTGTTGTTTTTGACGGGTCAGCAGCGTCCACGTCTGGTTATGCTCTAAACGATATCTTAATGGTAGGCCCGACCCTTCAAGAATCTCTCTTCGCTATATTAATCCGTGCTAGACAATACAAGTTCCTCTTAACTGGGGACATTGAAAAAATGTATCGGCAGGTTCTCGTAGCTGAAAAAGACCGTTGTCTACAGCGTATTCTATGGCGGGAGAACGAGTCGCAACCTATTAGAGCTTACGACTTAAATACACTCACCTATGGCACCGCAAGCGCCAGTTATCTAAGCACACGTTGTCTATGGCAACTGGGTGAGGAACAAGATGATGAAACAATTAAATGCATCATCCAAAAGGATTTTTATGTAGATGACCTTATAACGGGTGCCGATAACGCACAGGATTTACGTTATATTCAAAAGAGCGTTTCCGAAACTTTAAAAAAAGGCTGTTTCAATTTAAGAAAATATAAAAGTAATAACCCATTAATCTTTGAAAATCTAAACTTAAATCAAGACAACTTAACTATTAGTGAGTCATCAAGTACTCTTGGTCTCGGATGGACGCCATCCAGTGACACGTTATTTTTTCCAATTAAAAGCTTTACGCTTGATAAACAAGCAACGATCACAAAACGGTTTGTTATGTCAAATTCTTTTAAAATTTTCGACCCTTTAGGAATTCTAAGTCCGGTTATAATTCAGCCTAAAATCATACTACAAAAAATGTGGCAACAAAAATTAGATTGGGACGAACCGGTTACCAAAGACTTGAGGGACGATTGGCTAAAATTTACAGACAATCTAGAATATTTGCATAAATTTCAGATTCCTAGATTAGTGTTATGTGACAAACCTGAACTTATAGAATTGCACTCGTTTAGTGATGCGTCTCAATGTGCTTATGGTGCATGTATTTATTTAAAATCAATAAATTGTAATGGTGACAGCACTATCAAGCTATTATGCGCCAAGTCAAAGGTATCGCCTATAAAGCCGACGACAATACCACGACTTGAATTATGTGCTGCACTATTGGCAGCTAAACTTTGTAAATCTGTTGTAGATGCACTCCGGTGCAGGCCGGGAAGATTGGTACACTGGTGTGATTCCAGTGTCGTTCTGAGTTGGATAAACAGTGACCCAACTAAATTAAAAATGTTCGTAGCTAATCGTGTTTGTGAAATAGTCGAACTAACTAAGGCATCATCGTGGCGTTATGTGCCCACTGCAATGAACCCTGCAGATTTAATATCTAGGGGAGTGGATGCCAAAAATTTGCTATCCATGGAAGTATGGTGGTCAGGCCCTAGCTTCTTGCATCAAAATGAATCTAAATGGCCACTGTTAAAAGAATGCATTGTGAATGACTTACCTGAACTAAAGGCATTCACGTCAACAATTAATAATAATTTAATAGATTTTAATAATTTTACATCATTCAATAAACTTCGTAACGTGATTGCACGTTGTCGGCGATTCATATTTAACATGAAGCATCCGAAAGATAAACGTGTAGGCATACTAACAGCTGATGAGCTGCGTGAGTCATTTCATTTATTATGCGTTATCGCCCAACGTGAGTCATTTTCTACTGAATACGATTTACTTATAAAGGGTAAACAACTGCCGGCCCGCAGTAAAATATTATCATTGTCTCCGTTTTTAGATAAAGATAATTTAATTCGTGTCGGTGGACGCATAAATGCGTCCGTATGTAATTTTGAAAAAAGGCATCCAATTCTTTTGCACGCCGCGCATAAATTAACCAAATTGTATTTTGACAAAGAGCATCTCGTGAATTTACATGCAGGCCCGCAATTGCTGCTAGCAACAGTAAGGGAAACAGTCTGGCCTATCAATGGTAAACATCTTGCTAGGCGGACAGCTAACAACTGCGTGCGATGCAGGCGCTTAAGTGGCAGAACGCTGTGCCCGAAAATGGGTGACTTACCTTCACAGCGAGTGAACCCAGATTTTCCTTTTTTGTCCGTGGGTTTGGACTTTGCTGGACCATTTTTTATTCTTAATCGTAAAGGTCGTGGAAGTCGCTTAATTAAGTGTTATATGTGTATTTTTGTGTGTTTACGTTACAAATGCATTCATTTAGAGGCAGTTAGCGACTTAACTAAAAATGCATTTGTAATGACACTTAGAAGGTTCATTGCACGTAGAGGAAAACCATCGGAAATATTTAGCGACAATGGTCGTAATTTTGTCGCTGCCGCGAAGGAGATAGGCGATTTTCTTAAACAAAATACAGAACCAATATCTGATTTTGCAAGTCAACAGGGTATTAAGTTCAATTTCATACCGACTTACGCTCCTCACTTCGGCGGCATTTGGGAAGCCGGCGTTAAATCGGCTAAATATCACATCAAACGGGTTATTGGCAATAGTAATCTGACATTTGAGGAAATAATAACGTTGTTCGCACAAGTGGAGGCGATTCTTAATAGCCGTCCCTTGTGTCCTTTGTCATCCAGTCCTAACGACCTCCTCTCCTTATCCCCAGGGCACTTCATCATAGGTCGGCCGCTAACTGCGCTGCCCTTACCAGCCCTGGCAGAGAAAGATGGCAACCAACTCAATAGATACAAACGCCTAGAAACAATAAGGCAGCATTTCTGGCAGAGGTGGCAGAAAGAGTATTTGTCGGAGCTGCAGCAGCGAACAAAGTGGCGCAAAGGAAACGCTCAGCTCAACGTGGGCGATATGGTACTGTTGGCGGAAGACAATGCGCCTCCACTAAGCTGGCGCCTTGGCCGAGTTCTGCGGCTGTTCCCTGGACCAGATGGAGTGGCGCGAGTCGCCGAAATCAAGACTCCTCGAGGCTGCGTTCGTCGGCCGTTCACCCGACTATGTCCGCTGCCTACCGCTGAGGAACTGAATGCTTGAAAGGAACCTTTCAACGGCCGGGAATATGTTGCGGCCTTTCGCCTCACCACAGCCTTTCCACATCACAGCGATCGTCAGCTAATTGCTATCAATATTTCACCAGGCGTCACCGCAAACCGCTGTTCCCTCTCCATACATAGTGGCTAAGCCACTCCACTACCAACCTCGTTACTGTACGCATCATTTTATTAAACCATTTTTATGTAAATTGGACTTTAAATTAGCCCCAGTGTATAAGCAAAATATACACACACTATTCGGCCGCAGTTAGTGACGTAACAACCGCTTTGTAGTGCAAGCTGATTAGAACTTTATTCTAACAGTATTTCAAACGAAGTTTGAACCACCACAAATAGAGTTGCTAATTTTAGGGTTAGAAGGGCCCTACTTTTACCGGTACAGCTAGAAAGAAGTAGGACCTACGAACTCGATGTTGATTCAAGATGGAGCGCGGGTTGATTTCATGTTGATTATTTATTCGCTGTTGGCTAGTAATTGATTGGTGTTGGTACTCCAATTTGTCTTTTGTTTTTCCTTGTCTGATTGGACTGGATTTGTACAATCTCGTAAATGATGCGGCGAATGGAAAAGCGAGCGTATACACGATTATTTTAGGTTTATTTTGGAGTAGCTGTCCCGCGGTTTCACCCGCGCTGGGCTGGGGTGCGAAGATGCGCAGCACGATGTTAAATAGTCTTCCTCAAGAATTGTGCTATCAAATTAAAAAAAAAAAAACAAATCCGACTTGGAGTTTTAGAGATTACCTACAGCATTCACAAATAAGCAAATTCTTAAGATTTATTACAGCATATGTTATAGATACAGATGTCAAGCTAAATTAATATACGGGCTAGTGCAGTCGTTGACATTTATAATTTCTGGATAGGCCTGTTCTTAAATACTGTGAAAAAATAGACATAGTGCAATAAAGTTTGTATAAGCTACCTCGTTGGTCTAGTGGTTGCAAGCGCAACTGCTGAGCATGAGGTCCTGGGTTCGATTCTCAGGTCGGGCAAAGTGTTATTGGATTTTTCCATCAGGAATTATCTCAGTAGCATAGCAGCCACGGAGTCTGGATTTGTGCCGGGTTGATGGCAATAGGCTCGGACCCTATTACATGGGACTTGAACATAACTGGTGAAATGTGGGTGTACTATTAGGTACACGTCTGCCTTACCGTCCGAGGATTATAGTCGTCATGTTATCTTAACTGTGGCACAATAAAGAGTGTAAAAAACCTCTTAAAAGATGAAAAACAGTTGTTCTCCCCGTCATTGCGATCATTTTTTTGTTCTACATCATACCTGGGAACCTTTAAGTTACGGAGACATCGGGGGTCATATTTCCAACTTTTAGTCATTTTTTTTTTTATACTATAATTTTAATGCAAGATTTTTACTTTAAACACCTCCAAGACCTCCATACTAGTCAATCCATCCACCAGCACAATGTTTTGAGTGCATTACATTGAGTTCTACCACAAAAAATGATTTTTCACCCCAAAAAAATAAGTCGTTTCCCAGCAATATTTTGCGTAGGTACAGTTACTTAGTTTGATGTACAGAATGCTTGGACACATTCGTGATGGGTCTGTATACACCTTGTCTGTTATTGTTCACCAAATGCGAATATGAAAACTCGAATAGATATACCTACTATGTGGTATTAGCATTCCACAGAGACTCGCGGGGATACGATTTAGAGTATTTACGTGACTTGATATTTGAAGTTAGTATTTAACGTTTTAGTGACTGAACTATTTTTCAATATTTCCATTTAAGTTTCAGTGTTAAGAATTGTTCGTACGTTTCAAAGGTGACTTTTATTTTCCCCCGGGAGTCTTCGCGTCTTATTCAAAGCGATCGGTCGCGCGATCTTTGCGTTTATGTCGATGTCGGCGCGACGGCAACGACGCGTTCATGTGGCCTAACAAAATAAACGCTTTCGCGTAATCGTTTGACGGTCGCTTTGGTTAGGACGTGGCTTTTAAAATTTTGTAGTAAAACATGATCTTTCCATTACATTTCAATTTTTTGATTCTTGCAAACATATGTATCATTTCCACAACAGCACAAAGAAAAGACACTTCAAACACAAACCAACGTTATTTCTGCAACCTTTCGGTTGGAACTGTAAACAAAATGGAACACAGTTAAGTGTCTAAACACAGTAAACACAGTATCTGGGTCACATAGTAACTGGTGACCTTAAGGATGACGAGGACATAGAGAGGGAGCGCAGGGCTTTGGCGGTGAGAAGCAATATGCTCGCTCGCAGGTTTGCACGCTGCACCAACGAGGTGAAGGTAACACTTTTTAAGGCGTACTGCCAGTCCTTTTACTCGAGTGGCCTGTGGGTGAAACATACGCAGCGAACCTACACAGCCCTGCGCACACAGTATAATAACGCATTTAGGATGCTGTTGGGGCTGCCGTGGCGCTGCAGCGCGTCTGGTATGTTTGCTGAAGCGCGTACGGATGGTTTTCAAGCCATCATGCGCAAGAAAGCAAACTCCTTGCTGCACCGTCTACGAAGCAGCAGCAACAGCATTCTAAATATGATTGCCGCCCGTTTTGACTGTCCTTTCCAGAATCAGTGGGTAAGGACAGCCATAGGCATAAGTTAGATATAGGTACTAAAAATACTAACATATTTGTAGGTACATTTTTGTGTTACTAACACACTAACATTCTATGTCTAAATGTTTTTATTATGTTTTATGTTTTATAATAATGCAACTTATATGGAGATTTCTCTGAAATAAATAAATAATAGTAATAATAATAAACACACTATGCCGAAGTTACGCGACCGAAGTTCAGCACAATTACGCCTGCAATGCTATTTGAATTACCGACGACACACTATGTCGAAATTACGTCACGTTATAGCGTACAACCGAACTTCGGTCGGGTGTAAGTTCAGCGGCAATTCGGCGGCAACGTATTCTATAGAGCACACATTATATCGGCCGAAGTTCAGTGCGATTGCGGACGAAGATCCGGGGTAGGGAGCAGTGGGAGGCAGGTATTCCCGCGCCTCGCGTGTATGCGCAAGTTGGGCAACTGAATTTCTGCCGCGTAAGTTCGGCACTTATAGTGTGTCATATCAGCCGAATTCGTCGGAACGTAAAATCAGCTGCGGAACTTCGGTCGCGTACCTTCGGCATAGTGTGCTTAACACTTAGTTTTCCTTGTACGGTCGAGCATGCTATTTGGTTTTGTGACTACCTGTCACGTACCCTTAATTAATCAGCGAATATCTTAGTCTTGATTCTTATTTTAAAACAAACTCACAACATCTGCCACTTACAAATCCATAAAAATTATATTTTATGGCTTGTAGCCATTAACTTAAAGTGTCCTTCTTACAATTTGTAAACTCTTAAGAAACTACGAGCAAATAAATACTGGCACATTCCGATTTCTAAAAAACATCTTTGTGTACGAGTGCCACATGTGTTAGTAATTTACCCGGCAGTGCTTTTAGAGATATTTTAAACAATCGCGACATCGGCGTCGTCGATACAAAAACTGAATTCTGCGTAAAGAGGCTGAAGACGGTCGAGGCAGGTACGATGCGTGGGGAGAGTGACAAGAAATCGCGGAGAAGGGTGGTTTGCTGGGGCAGTCGGGTTTACACAGCGAAAGAGTCCGGACGATATATATTTTAGTTAAATTAGGAGGACTTGGTAAAATACCACGAGTCTAGGTTTAAGTGTGTTGGCGCGAGAGTGCGATGTTTGAATATAGTTGGGTTAAAAGCCCTGATTAGTCTAACCTAGTATGCGTCGTTACAGCACTAGGACGTCCTAGATTAAGATCGTGAAGTTAGCGTAATCTTGGTACCAAGATGCACACGCCAGTTAATATTTATAAGCTAAATATAATTAGTGGTAATAAGGCTAGTCAGTGTGTGTCTACGAGGCGTAAGGGAGACGGCAGAGAAGGTAGTCGCGCGTTGGCGGACGGAAGCGAAACTGGTAATGTGTGAGCTATAGATTGACCATCTTCAATAAACACTTGGTAAGTGTTACTATAAATAAATCCTAGCTTAAAATGCCGTTTGATGGTAGCGCGGAAGGGCTGATAATAATCATTTATTTCAGCATGACAGAGCGATCGCTTCACGTCATCAAAATGTATATTATCATCTCATGTGTTATTATGTGTCCACGTCCTACTCCATTCCTGAGCAAATATTCAGAAGCTGCGTTTGATTTTAGGGCGACGGCGACAGCCGCCTGACACATGACGAATGACAAATATTGACTTGTATCTGACTCACTACATATGTGTGGCCGAACCGTAATATTCGCATTTCAATTAGCACAACCTACATTGTTCAGTGGTGTAAATAGCACCATAATGTTCATAGATTGATTAAAACAAATTATATTGTTCAGTATTATAATACCAGGTTGTACCTGTGTTACAAATCAATCAAACGCTACTGATGAATACTGCTTCCTGAAAGGTCTAGCTCAGAAAATGTTCAATGCCTTTGGTGACAACACTCCTGGGAGAGGGGTAGGCTCCCCAAAGTATCACAAATTAAATTGATAGCATCGTTCTAAAGAGCGCTAGGGCCCGTATCTCGTTAAAACCAAACCCGGCCACTGGTAGGCCTATTTCTGAATCGTCACTATTTAGCGAGACACGTAATCACTACATGGGGCAGTGTAGAGGAGTGAGAGGTGACGAAACAATTACCACTTCGGTGTTCACCAATGACAATTGCAATATGTTCTGCTACAGACTAAGTCTACGGTGCGCTTGTGCAAATTTTGTAATGTATAGTAAATGGGGTAGACGGCCGTAAGGGTAATTATTAACAAGAGTATGCGAGTAGGTAGAAATACAAAACTTGTCTTCCGCAATGGTAATGGCCTCACAACCCATTGCCTTAGTATTGTGAAAGACATGTAAATAGTGCATAGGGAACGTGTGTTGTTAGCGTTCGTAGCAGAGTCCTCAGTAGGGCAATGCGCATAGGTCTAACATTACACGTACGCCGGGCTAACGTTGTAAAACGGCTCCATGGTAATGACATGGGCTTGTTTGCGTTTGCAAAGCGGCATCTAGTTTGGAATTAAATAAAGTAACGTAACGAACTAATCAATAATAAATCCTTAAGCGCAAGCGTAACGTTTCCCTACCAACCTTTCATCATATATCATATATTTGCGCCCTCTTGTCTTATTAACTTCATACCTTATTGATGTTTTGCCTTTTATGAATTAGGGTTTCCTCCCGGGAATTCTCGGTACTAAAAATACCGGGAATTCCCGGGAAATTTGAAAATGTTTAGTACCGGGAAATCAAAACTATGTCCCGGGAATTCCCGGTACTGCACAAACACTAAATCCTTGGTACGAAATTTTGATTATTAAAACTGCGTGTGTGGCGCGCGAACACAACCACGACAGAAGTACGTGCACGATTCGTACTCGAGGGTAGTCGGTACTATTCGGTAGTTTTCGTTTCGGATTCGCATCTTCCCCGCCGCCCGGTCCGCCTGCCACAGTGCCGCACCTAACTTGATACTGTGACGACGCGACGTAGTGAGTGTTTTGTAAAAAGTAATAAACTGGTGAGTACAATATTACATCCTTGTTTAATTATTTTATCATGAACTAGATGAGTTTGTATATACTAAAATAGTCATTGATTGAACTGAGTTTAGGTTTGAATTGAATGTATAACGAAGCAGAGAGATACGTAATTTTTGACGTTATTGAGACTTGTCTTGACTTGAGAATGTTTATTTTTTAGTATTTTTAAACCACTATTAAATCTGATAAATGGATGTTTATTCTTTAATACTTTTTAAACAATTATTTATTTGATAATGGTTGCGGGTTTTGTACGTGCGCACGCGCAAGCGAACTGTTGAGTGTTTATAAAATATAACACGTGGTATTTTTCGCCAATTCGTCTTTGCTTTTTTACTACTAAGTATACTCTTTTTTTATTTTAGGTAATGTTTTGTTGTGGCTGTGAGCATGGAGTTCGAAGAATTCTCTTCTAAAAATCCTGTTTGGTCCCGATTCTTAAGAAATAAAGGAAAAACTCAAGCGGAATGCAAAATCTGTGCCAAAGTAATAAGTTGCGTTGGAGGATCTACAACAGGTTTACTAAAACATTTGAAGGGAATACATAAAATAACTTTGGGTAAAGAAGACGAGCCAAGAATTACAGAAGACACTCCAAGCTCTAACCCCGACCCTACCCCCAGTGATCTTGAAGAGGGAGCTTCAACTTCCAAAAGGAAGAAAATCAAATTGACTGATTACTACTCCTCTTCTTCAAAACCTTCATTAGAAGTTACTGTCTCGCGTATGGTAGCTTTGGACGGTATTCCATTAAGAACTTTTACGACATCAGAGGACTTGAGACGCCTGTTCGAAAAAGAAGATCACAAACTGCCTAAATCTCCTAACTCTATAAGAGAAATAATTCTAAAAGAAAAAGAAAACGTAAAAAAGGAGTTAATTCTGAAGTTGAAGAAGATTTTGTCAGAGGGAGGCAAATTCTCTTTAAGTTACGACGAGTGGACATCCAGTCGAAATAGAAGATACATAAGTCTTAACTTACATTCAGAAGAGCTACACAAAAATGAAAGGTTTAAAAACTTGGGACTTATACGGATACATTGCTCCATGACTGCCGAAAAATTTATCGACGAGCTGAAAAAAAGACTGCAAAGTTACGGAATAGACCTTGATAATGATATCGTGGCCAGTACTACAGATGGTTGCAGCATGATGACAAAAATTGGAAGACTACTGCAATCACTTCATCAAATATGCATCGCACACGCCGTACAGCTTGCTGTAGTAGACATATTCTACAAAAATACTCCAATCCCTATTGCTGCAGATGAAGGTTCACATGAACAACAGGAAGAGAGTGACGAAGATCTTCCTTTAGCTCACTTGGCACGTCTTCGAAATGATAACAACTCTGATGAATTCGATTTATCTGATGAAGAAGATGGTGGCGTTGATTTTTCAGGTGATGATTCAGTTCAGCGAGCAAGACTTACTGAATTTAGATTCCACGATCTCTTATCAAAAGTGAGAAAAGTCATTAAAATCTTCACAAAGTCGCCAAAGAAGAATGAAGAGTATCTTCAAAAATATGTTCTGTCTGAATTTGGAATGGAGTACCAATTGATTTTGGACGTAAAAACCCGATGGAGCAGCGTCGCTAAAATGTTGAGCCGTTTCATAATGCTAAAAAACTGCATTGCAAAAGCACTTCTAGATCTAAAGGTTGATTTTGAGTTCACGGAACAACAATGGGATCTTTTGAAAGAACTTCAAGAAGTTTTAGAAACATTGAAAATAACCACGGAAGCATTGTGTCAACGTGATGCTTCAATTTTAACTGCCGATATCGCAATGAAGTTCGCATTAAAAAAGTTGCAAGATATTAATACCAATTTAAGCAGAGAGATGTGTTTAGCACTGAAAAAAAGATATAAAGAAAGGCGATTAACTGAAGCATCAGTCATGCAATATTTAACGAATGCAGAAACCTATTTTTCAAATTTGGAAACCGACGATTTAGATTTGTTTTCACGACCCAACAGCGCTGAGATGTGTAGTAAAATTGTGAATCTCTTAGGTTGTGCTTCACGAGACATTGGACAGTCGGATTTACTTCAAGACCATCTTGAGCCACCGAGTGCATCAACCGCTGGCATATTTACCCAAGATAGGCAAATGAGCAATAAAGAGGAGTTAAACCTTGAAATCCAAAAAGCGATCGCAGCTCCCGATCCAAAATCAAACCAGCCAGAATCTGATACAGACAATTCACACATTGCATCCTTGGTAAAAGTAGAAATGGCTCTCTGGGAGAATGGCGGACACCGTGGACATTATCTTACCATAGCTCACAAACATTTAAGCACCATTCCACCAACCAGTGTTGAACCGGAACGCATATTCAGTTCAGCAGGATATATATGCAACAGATTGCGAACAAGACTAAGTGACGAAACCCTTGACGCAATTTTATTTTTACGTACTCACTACCAACAGTTACGGTCCTTTAAAAAAAACATTTGAAGTTATTCTCACTAGGTATGGCACTAAATGCATGACTGATTATTTTTAAAATTATTTTGTTTTCAACATCATTGATGCGATGATTGATATCTCTGGAAGAGTAAATATTTTGTTTGTTATTGTTAAAAATGATTTATGTTATAGTAGTAGAATTAAGGAACCTTATTATAGAGAGTGCTTGTGCATGGCACGACAGAAATGTTAAAATTATATTATTATTTCAATCGTTTAAAAACTTTGTTGATTATTATTAGATAGTTACTGTACTGATTGTAAATTTAAAGACTGATTGTGAAGTGGTACTGTGGTAGGTTGTGATTTGTAATCTCAATTACAAAATTTATAGCTAATTAGTAAATTACTAAGTTGATTAAATATTTTGAAAAGTGTCTGGGTGTTTAATTTTGTCATACTCATAAAATAATAACGAAATTAAAATATTTTTATCCAGTACCGAAGTTTCGAAATTTCCCGGGAATTCCCGGTACTGGGTAGGCTCCAGTACCGGGAATTCGAAAATCCAGTTCAGTTCCGGTACTGCAATCCCTTGTTATTATTCATGTATTTATATCTAACTGTGAATTCCCAATATTAACTTCACCTTGAATTCCACCCCTGTCCATTTGCCTCAAAGGACGGGACAGGGTAGCCCCACATTGGGAATCAGTCCTCTTGTCAGTGGGAGGCCGACCAGTCAGGGACGAAGCCTACAGGGTCGTGCGGATGGCGGGGCGCGACCTTTTCCCCTCCGGGGGAAACTGACCAAAATACTAATATTAGCATGAATTAGGAAAAACGAAAATTTTATCAGCCTAGGGTAAATTAGGAACAGTCACAGTTTACAGTTTAACCCACTAATTACATTGTACGTAAAATGTAAACTAAATAGCTTGTTCGACTGTAAGTACATGCGGCGACACATCAAGATGTACATTTCCAGTGTAACATGGCCTCGCTTTATATCGATATCCAATACAATAAGAGATCCGCAAAAACTAGTTTTGAAGAGCTTGATTGGTCGCCATGCGTTATACAGTCGAGGACTTTAATTGATGAGCCACTTGCCACTATTCGTATTTTAGCCGTGTAATGCAAATCGGGTTTAGTCGGTTATATTCGTACATATTAAGTACTTACGGACTGATTTTTATTCAACCTCTATGGATAACACCATTTCCGATTATTAGTAACTAGCTTCTGCCCGCGACTTCGTACGCGGAACCTGTTGCTTATGCCAGCGACAACGGGGTCGTCAAAATCGAAGATCTGATACGTCTGATGTCGAAGCGCAATTCTCTATCCTCGAACGCGAGACAATGCGTGACGTTCACGATCAGCAGTGAGTCGCGCATCACGTTCCCCACTTGTCTCTAGATACCTAGAAGTTGATGTGTAGATACGCTGAAAACTCAAGCGTAATTCTCTTTCCGTGAATGTCTCCAACTCGCGAGACAATGCAGACGTTCACGATCAGCGGTCAGTCGCGCATCATTTTCTTCACTTGTCTCTAGACACCTGGATGTAGATGCGTAAATACGCTGAGAACGCAGGTGTGCTTCGCGATCCGAAGAGGTTTCCACGGAGCAAGTTGAAGCCTGATGTTCTCGAACAGCATTAAGTCTCTCCTGACGCTCTTCGGTAGATTCTTGGGATCTTATGATCCTCAATCTTTTAGCTCCTTTGGAACACTGGGAAAGATTTGACCTCTTTCTAGGCATGGTTATAGTTTTATTAAAATCTAAGTGACTGCTCCGCTGCGTTACCGGGTAGGCTACCGTGCCACGTAGATAAATAGAAAAGGAAATTAAACACTAAAATAACATAAGCCGGAAGACATAGTTTTGGCCAGTAGAATCAAATTTTCAATGATACACCATTATCATCGAAAATCAGTCCTAAACTGTTACCACCTTGACCGCGTGGATATTTTATAATTATACATTGAAATTAGTGATAGCTTTGATTTCCACATCAGATGTTTCTGATCTTCAATTTTTATAAGTCAACAGGAAATGCCCATCAGACGAACAACTTTTGCTAAGACGTCATTCCTATATGTGTTATGGTGTAGCTGGGCTCTCGGAGTTCCACAACAGGTGTTCCAGATCTTCGATTTTTATAAGTCAACAGAGAGTGCTCATCAGATTGAACAACTTTTGCTAAAACGTCATTATTATACTATATAAAGCTCGATTACCACTCACTGACTGACTGACTGACTCACTGACATAATTGTTCTCCCAGATGGTGGATGGGGAGGTGGGTATATTTTGACAGATTCGTAAACAAGTAACTCCCGCGAGTATGGGAAAAGTGCCAAACCTCCCCTTTTCGCCCCCCTTCCTCCCCCTCCCTATCGTATCTCGGAAACAAAGAGACTTGGAACATTTTTTTTTTCAGATTCGTATAGAGGAGGCTTGGAAAAGTAAAAACCAGTCAAGTTCAAAATTGACCCCTTTTTCCCCCTTCTCCCCCCTTTAGGCGGATCTCGGAAGTTGAGAGACTTGGAACATTTTTTTTTTCAGATTCATATAAAGGGGCAACGCGTTAGTCAAAATCATTTTTCAAAACTCCCCACTCTCCCCCCCTTCACCCCTACCCCCATCTAATCTCGGAAACTAGGACACGTAGCGGCTTTTTGATTTTTACCATAAATTATTATTGAGGGGCGTTGAAATTTGTACACCCTTTCCTCCCCTCCCCAACCTCCCCTAAAAATAAAAGGGCTATAACTTCGTAACGGTCAGAGATAGCCATTATGTGTTTGAACAAATATTATAGTAGGCGTCGAAACCTGTCCGGTGGTGGTAAGTCCCGAGTGGAGCGAACCTGCGAGACAGAGTGGAGAGAAGGGGGGAGGTGGCGAGCGAAGCGAGCCGGTGACCTCCGTAGCGTAACGAAGGTCGAGTGGGTGAAGCGTAACTCAGGGGCGACGACAAGCAACTTTAGGGTTATGTTTTTTTTAAAAGGGTCTCAGGGTTTTTTACTTTTATTTTATAAGGTTTTTTTTTATATTAATTTTATAATGTTTTAGGGGTTCTTAGGGTTTTCATAGTGATATAGGGGTAGTTGTAACGAATTTTCCAATCATTTTAAGGATTCCTATGGATTCTCAAAATTTTATGATGGTAAGGAATACTCCTCAAGAACACGACAACACGCGAGCTGCGCGCAGCTCGCGCACCCACGCAAATACTAGTTATACTATATAAAGCTCGATTACCACTCACTGACTGACTGACTGACTCACTGACATAATTGTTCTCCCAGATGGTGGATGGGGAGGTGGGTATATTTTGACAGATTCGTAAACAAGTGACTCTCGCGAGTATGGGAAAAGTGCCAAACCTCCCCTTTTCGCCCCCCTTCTCACCCCCCACTATCGTATCTCGGAAACCAAGGGATTTGGAACGTTTTTTTTTTCAGATTCGTATAGAAGAGGCTCGGGAAAGTAAAAACCAGTTTTCAAAATTGCCCCCCTTGCCCCCCTTTTCACCCCCTTTAGGCGGATCTCGGAAGTTAAGAGACTTGGAACGTTTTTTTTACAGATTCGTATAGAAGAAGCTTGGCAAAGTAAAAACCAGTTTTCAAAGTTGCCCCCCTTGCCCCCCTTTTCACCCCCTTAAGGCGGATCTCGGAAGTTAAGAGACTTGGAACATTTTTTTTTAGATTCGTATAGAAGAGGCTCGAAAAAGTAAGAAGCAGTTTTCAAAATTGACCCCTTTTTCCCCCTTCTCCCCCCTTGAGGTGGATCTCGGAAGTTGAGAGACTTGGAACAACTTTTTTTTTCAGATTCGTAAGAAGGGGCCTAGAGTTAGTCAAAATCATTTTTCAAAACTCCCCACTCTCCCCCTCTTCACCCCTCTCCCCATCGTATCTCGGAATCTAGGACACGTAGCGGCTTTTTAATTTTTACCATAAATTATTATTGAGGAGCGTTTAAATTTGTATACGGAGGGTATCCTTCACTCCCCAACCTCCCCTAAAAATAAAAGGGCTATAACTTCGTAACGGTCAGAGATAGCCATTATGTGTTTGAACAAATATTATAGTAGGCGTCGAAACCTGTCTGGTGGTACGTAGGTTCTGAGTGGAGCGAACCTGCGAGACCGAGTGGAGAGAAGGGGGGAGGTGGCGAGCGAAGCGAGCCGGCGACCTCCGTAGCGTAACGAAGGTCCTCCCCTTGAACCTCCCCTTTTCGCCCCCCTTCCTCCCCCTCCCTATCGTATCTCGGAAACAAAGAGACCCGTATCTTTTGTTTTTTACGGATTCGTATAGAGGAGGCTCGGGAAAGTAAAAACCAGTTTTCAAAAGGTGACCCACTTGTCCCCCTTCTCCCCCTTTAGGCGGATCTCGGAAGTTGAGAGACTTGGAACATTTTTTTTTTCAAATTCATATAAAGGGGCAACGCGTTAGTCAAAATCATTTTTCAAAACTCCCCACTCTCCCCCCTTTCACCCCTCCCCCCATCGTATCTCGGAAACTAGGACACATAGTGGCTTTGTGAGTTTTACTATAAATTATTATTGAGGAGCTTTTAAATTTGTATACGGAGGGTATCCTCTTCTCCCCAACCTCCCCTAAAAATAAAAGGGCTATAACTTCGTAACGGTCAGAGATAGCCATTATGTGTTTGAACAAATATTATAGTAGGCATCGAAACCTGTCTGGTGGTAGGTAGGTTCTGAGTGGAGCGAACCTGCGAGACAGAGTGGAGAGAAGGGGGGAGGTGGCGAGCGAAGCGAGCCGGCGACCTCCGTAGCGTAACGAAGGTCGAGTGGGTGAAGCGTAACTCAGGGGCGACGACAAGCAACTTTAGGGTTATGTTTTTTTTAATGGGTCTCAGATTTTAAGTAAGGTTTTTTACTTTTATTTTATAAGGTTTTTTTTTTATTAATTTTATAATGTTTTAGGGGTTCTTAAAGGTTTTCATACTGATTTAGGGGTAGTTGTAATGGATTTTCCAATTAAAATTAAGGATTCCTATGGATTCTCAAAATTTTATGATGGTAAGAATACTTCTCAAGAACACGACAACACGCGAGCTGCGCGCAGCTCGCGCACCCACGCAAATACTAGTTCCTATATATATGTAAGTGTAGCTGGGCTCTTGGAGTTCCACAACAGACAAACAGACAGATTTTTTTTTTTGGATTCGTGCTCTATTGCTGTTTCTAAACCCCTCTCAATTATTTCTTTTTTAATATATTCAATGTACAGACACAGTTTTTTTACTGTTTTATTATATGTATAGATAGATAACTAGCTTCTGCCCGCGACTTCGTACGCGGATCCTGTTGCTTATGCCAGCGACAACGGGGTCGTCAAAATCGAAGACCTGAAACGTCTGATGTCGAATTTTAAGAGCCCGGGGACGGGAATACAACGGGATGCGCGAGACGATTCAAGACGTTCCAGATCTTTCATTTTTGTAAGTCAACAGGAAATGCCCATCAGACTAAACATTTTTATAAGTCAACAGGAAATGCCCATCAGACCAAACAACACTTGCTAAGACGTCATTCCTATGTGTTATGGTGTAGCTGGGCTCTTGGAGTTCCACAACAGGTGTTCCAAATCTTCAAATTTATTCTCACAGCAGAAAATGCTCATCACGTAGAACAATTTTTGCTATGGTACCATTTTTGTATCTCTTATAGTTCAGCCGGTCTGTTGCGGTTCTGCATGAGGTGTTTGTTTCCAAGATAAAAGTCAACAGGAAATGCCCATCAGACCAAACAACACTTGCTAAGACATCATTCCTATGTGTTATGGTGTAGCTGGGCTCTTGGAGTTCCACAACAGGTGTTCGAGATCATCGATTTTTATAAGTCAACAGAGAGTGCTCATCAGATTGAACAACTTTTGCTAAAACTTCATTCATATATATATCTTATAGTGTAGCTAGGCTCTTGAAGTTCCACATCAGGTGTTCCAGATCTTCAACAGAAAATGCTCATCACGTGGAACAATTTTTGCTATGGTACCATTTTTGGATCTCTTATAGTTCAGCTGGTCTGTTGCGGTTCTGCATCAGGTGTTTGTTTCCAAGATAAAAGTCAACAGGAAATGCCCATCAGACCAAACAACACTTGCTAAGACGTCATTCCTATGTTTTATGGTGTAGCTGGGCTCTTGGAGTTCCACAACAGGTGTACCAGATCTTCGATTTTTATAAATCAACAGAGAGTGCTCATCAGATTGAACAACTTTTGCTAAAACTTCATTCCTCTAAATATGTTATAGTGTAACTGGGCTCTTGGAGTTCCACATCAGGTGTTCCAGATCTTCAAATTATTCTCTCAGCAGAAAATGCCCATCACGTGGAACAATTTTTGCTATGGTACCATTTTTGTATCTCTTATAGTTCAGCTGGTCTGTTGCGGTTCTGCATCAGGTATTTGTTTCCAAGATAAAAGTCAACAGGAAATGCCTATCAGACCAAACAACACTTGCTAAGACGTCATTCCTATGTGTTATGGTGTAGCTGGGCTCTTGGAGTTCCACAACAGGTGTTCCAGATCTTCGATTTTTATAAGTCAACAGAGAGTGCTCATCAGATTGAACAACTTTTGCTAAGACGTCATTCCTATATGTGTTATGGTGTAGCTGGGCTCTCGGAGTTCCACAACAGGTGTTCCAGATCTTCGATTTTTATAAGTCAACAGAGAGTGCTCATCAGATTGAACAACTTTTGCTAAAACGTCATTCCTATATATTATGTAAGTGTAGCTGGGCTCTTGGAGTTCCACATCAGGTGTTCCAGATCTTCAAATTTATTCTCTCAGCAGAAAATGCCCATCACGTGGAACAATTTTTGCTACAGTATCATTTTTGTATCTCTTATAGTTCAGCTGGTCTGTTGTGGTTCTGCATCAGGTGTTCAAGTTTGCAAGATAAATTATGGCCTATATCTTCCCCAGACTTAAAACCTATACAACAACAAAAAAATCATTCAAATCCGTCCAGTAGTTCCGAAGATTAGCGGGTACAAACAAACAGACCCACAGACAAACAGACACACAGACAAACAGACAAACAGACAGATTTTTTTTTTTGGATTCGTGATCTATTACTGTTTCTTAACCCCCCTCAATTATTTCTTTTTTAATATATTCAATGTACAGACACAGTTTTTCTACTGTTTGTTTCACACCGTTATGTAAATGCGCTGGTGAGGTGTAGAAAACATAGAAAAACCGCTGTTTTATAATAACAAACGTTTTTATTACATTTTTAACAAAAGAAACAAAATGCACACGTAGCCATCTTATTCGTGACTACATTTCCATAACTACAATTTTTTACTTTTTAAAACTATTTTTATGTTATGGACCATTGGTCTTGAACATGCTGGGGCCTCGGCCAAAAGCTAATTTAACAGAATTAATAAAAACAAAAACTATGTGATACAATTAACACAAAATTAGAAATTAAACTAGCAAACTTTGCAACTAAAAGATTTTAATTAACTTAAGACTAATTAACTTATTTCTTAAAAAACCTTAGTAGATATGAAACTTACCTAAAATAAGACAAAAATACTAACTTATAAATAGACAACAGACACTAATCATAATCTATAGGTAGCGGACAAACTTTCATTACACTTGTTCTAATAATTGAACCCTTAACAGTTTTTACATCAACTGCACGAACTAAATTATCTTTTCCTGGAATGACCTCTACAATTCTACCTACAGGCCAGTTCAATGAGGATACATTGTCAGACCTAAGCAATACTAAAGTACCCTTTTCCAAGTTAGGCTGTTGGGTTTTCCATTTAGGACGATTTTGCAGCATAACTAAGTATTGCTTATGCCATTGTTGCCAAAAATGCTGTTGTATTTGAATACATTGCTTCCAGAAACTAAGTCTTCCTACATTTACATCAACTAAATTTAACTCTGGATAAGAGGTTAATGGAGAACCAGTGAGGAAATGTGCAGGTGTCAGGTAAGACATGTCATCACAGTCTCTTGACATAGGTGTCAATGGCCTAGAGTTTAAAATGCTTTCAATTTGCACTAGAACTGTGTACAGTTCCTCATAGGTAAGCACACTATGGACAATTATGCGTTTCATATGATATTTAATACTTTTTACTCCTGCTTCCCATAGACCACCAAATACAGGAGAGTATGAAGGAATATAATGAGAGCAGCGGTGGCCCAGTGGTGGCGGCCCCGACTTACGAACAGTAAGTCGTGGGTTCGAACCCAGACAGGCGCATTACTTTGTGTAATTTATTTCATCACCGCTGCTCTCAAAAACGGTGAAGGAAAACATCGTGAGGAAACCGGCATGTCCTAGAACCAAAAAATTCGAAGACATGTGACATCTACCAATCCGCACTGGGCCCGCGTGGTGGATTATATAGCCCACTCCCTCTCATAGAGAGGAGGCCTGTGTCCCAGCAGTGGGAACATTAAAAGGCTGATGATGATGATGATGATGATGAAGGAATAAATTGAAACTGAATCCTTTCTGAACTACCATAATCAAAAACCTTGCTTTGATGATCTGTGGAATTCAGTAAATCATACAATTCCTTGAGTGCATTATCAGCACCTCTATAGTAACTAGCATTGTCACAATAAATTTTTGTAGGCTTATTTCTACGACTTATAAATCTTTTTAAACATGCTAAGAAAGTATTAGTAGTCATATCTGATGCTAATTCTATGTGAACTGCTTTAGTAATAAAACATATAAAAATTACAACATATGCCTTTGTAATAACAGGATTTCTTATCCTGGTTTGTTTAACATTGAAAGGACCGGCATAATCAGTACCTACAATTTGAAAAGGACGAGTAATATTGACACGATCAAGTGGCAGAGATCCCATAAGTTGACTGGAAGCTTTAGCCTTAAATCTAAAACATAGTACACATTTGTGCAACACAGCTTTTACCTCTCTGTTAGCATTGATCAGCCAATACCGCTCGTTTAAACTACTAAGAGTTAGCTTCTGCCCTGCATGCTTAAGTCTTATGTGTTCATTATAAATGATCAGTTTAGTTAAAGTCGACTTTTTCGGTAGGATAATGGGGTGCCTTTGCTGAAATGTAAGATTTGCATTTTGTAAACGACCACCCACTCTTAACAGACCTAGACCATCAATAAAAGGATTTAAACTACTCAAATAAGAATTTAAGTTAGCTTTTGACTTTAACAATTTTAACTCATTTTCAAAGTGTTTACTTTGTGAAATTTTTATCAATTCATGCAATGCAAGAGCCATCTCCGAAGGACCTAAATGTCCTTGCCTTTTGTTAATATTTTGTTGTTTACAATTAAATATAAAACGATTGATATAAGCCATTATTCTAGTCATTTTATCCAAATTTGAATATTTTTCTATGAAACTATGAAAATAAATATTTTCTTTATTACAAGTATTACATGTAGCTGAAGGCATTTTAATTTCAGAAATATCAGATACATAATTACAAGTATTACATGTTGTTGAACGCAATTTAAGTTCAGGAATATCAGATACATTCATATTCAGCTGTGAATTACAATGAACATAATCATAGTTTTGTAAATACTGAGGACCATGAAACCACAACGAGTGTTCTTTCAATTGTTCTGGTTTAAGACCACGAGATAAGCAAACTGCAGGATTCTCATTAGTGTTTACATAGTCCCAGCGTACATCTTTTGACAACTGTCTGATTTTTTCTACTCTATTAGCAACATAAACAGTAAGTTTTACAGGTTCAATTTTTAGCCATGATAAAACAATATTTGAATCTAAATATAAATAGGTATGGATATTATTATACTTTAATGCTAAAGTGTCATGTACTTTGTTTGATAATATAGCTAATAACAAAGCACTGTTAAGCTCAAGTCTAGGTATAGATAAGGTTTGATGTCTAGGATTTACACGAGATTTTGAACATAAAAGATTGACATTCACTGTGTTGTCCTCGCCAACTACTCTCAAATAGAAGCAACAACCATGCGCAATATTCGAGGCATCAGCATAACCGACTAACTCTAATTTTTGATGTGGGTGTACATTGATATTTCTGGGAACAGAAATACAGGACATATGCATCAAACTTTCAGTAAATTCAAGAAATCTCTTATTTAAGTAATCTGGTAAGACATCATCCCACTTTAACTTTTCAAACCACACCTGTTGCATTAAATATTTTGCTTGCACCAGAATAGGACCTACCAAACCCAGAGGGTCAAAAAAATTACTGATAAAACTTAACATTTGTCTCTTAGTATATGTTTTCTGCATTTCAGTGACTGGACATTTCATATTCAAGGTATCAGAACTTACATTATAGGACAAACCTAACGTTTTTACATAAGTACTTGCTTTGTCAAAATCCTCTTTATTTAATTGATGAGTTTCAATAGGAATATCATTTAATATTTTGCTATGATTAGAGCACCATTTATGTAATGAAAAACTAGCTAAGTTTAAAAGCTCAATAAGTTGTCTTTTTATTTCAACAAGTTCTGAAATCTCATTAGAACCACATAATACATCGTCGACGTAACTTGAATATCTCAACACAAAACATGCCAATGGATATTGCTCTTTGTACCTTTCAGCAAGCTCAATCAAACACCTTGTTGCCAAAAATGCAGAACTTTTCAAGCCATAGGTTACCGTTTGCAACTGGAGACATTGTACACTTTGTTCAGGTGAATCTCGCCAAAAAATATTTTGGAGGCAGCAATGGTAATTGTTTACAAATATACCTCTATACATGGCCTTAATATCACAAAGTAAAATAAATTTATAAGTCCTAAATAGTGTCAAAATGTCAAATAAATCATTTTGCACAACTGGCCCGTTAAGCATAACATCATTTAAACAAATGCCTTTGTTAGTTTTCATGCTCGCGTCAAAGACAGCTCGAACCGGAGTAGTTTTACTATTTAAATTAAAGACAGGGTGATGAGGTAAATAATACACATTACCTGCCTTGGGATCATAATTAGAGATATCAAAGTGTATGGCATGGCCCTGTTCAAGATAAACCTGAATGAAGTTTTTGTATTGCTGATGCAACACCTTATCTTTAGCAAAACGTTTTTCTAAATTATAAAACCTATGAAGTGCCCGATTGAATGAGTCACCCAACTGAATGTCATTTAAATTAAGTTTTAAGGGCAAGTCTACAAAAAACTTTTTATCAACAAGTTTCACAGAATTTTGGAAACATTCCTCAGCTAGTTGGTGCTCAGTAGTACCTTCTTTATAAATTTCAGGTACTTTTTCACATTTCCAAAAATTTGAAATGGTGTCACCAATACTATCTAACTGCTCATTATAAGAATTATTAAAGGGGGTACCTTGAACTGTCACACACAAATTTGATGAACATACTTTGCCAGCAGAGACTGGTAGACTGCCTGCCACAATATATCCAAAGCTGGTGTTAACCAGGTAGGGCCCATTCGGTGTTAAAGGCAGCGACTCCCTCTGGAGTACCTGAAAAAATACGTCACATCCTAATAGTAACAATATTTCACCAGATTTATTAAAATGTTCATCTGCTAATTTGACATGAGATGGTATATTGAACCCAACATTATAAAAACTTTGTTGTGGCAGTTCACAGGTTATGTTTTTTGCTACATAGCAAGTTAAGCATAATTTAAAATTGGTATTTGATGCATAAATATCAAAATCTGCCTTAAGATGCACATTGCTAGTGCCCTGCATGATACCTGTAATAAGTTGATTAGCCTGTGTTATTTTGCAGTCAATTTGACTAGCCAGTTTCTCAGAAATAAAAGACACTTGGCTGCCTGTGTCTAGCAAAGCTCGTGCACTAATAAATGTACCATTTTTAGCGATAATACGCACCACAGCAGTAGGAAGTAACACATCTTTAACAGGTGAGGTACTCGACATAACCACAACACTGTCAGGCTTGCCAGCACCAGCGGTAAGCTCTGGAGTAGTAGGGCTAACAGCAGCTGCATTGCTTACTTCCTTTTTAGTCATTTCCACACCATGCAGAAGCGTATTGTGTCGTTGCTGACAGGTAGAACATTTTAAACGCAGCTTACATTTACCACTGTGCGCATTCAAACAGATTATGCACAGCTTATGCTTTTTAACAAACAGACCTTTATCATTGTCAGTAGCAAGCTTGAATTTTGCACACTCATATAATTTATGGTTAGTATTACAATACTTACATGATGCCGGAGCTGCTACATTACAGGTAGACTTGCTTGACTTCACACTCTTGGAGTTGTTCGAAGGTGTTGTTTCAATAACAGAATTTTCGCTGGCCAAGGCTCGTTTCTCTAGAAAGTCGAGGAACTCATTCAACTTAGGCACAACTTTTTCATTTCTCTCTAAGTGAAAACCCCTATTAGTATAGGCATCAATCTTTCTAAGTAAAACATTAACCACCATTGGATCCCATGTTTCCACAGACACTTGTAAACCCTTTAAAGCAGTTATGTGCAAGTTGACACTTGAAACGAGTGACCTGAGATTTGAAGCTGTGCATTTTGTGAAGGAAGGCAAATCAAGCAATGCATTAATGTGATGATTTATGATCATTGGCTCATTGTTATATCTATTGTCAAGCAATTTTAATGCTGCTATATAATTTTGTTCAGTTAATGGCAAGTTTTGAATTAAATTCAATGCTTCCCCTGCTAAAAATGATCGTAGATAATAGAAAGTCAAACGAACTTACCTGTAAGTGACGTTCGATGACTATTAAACGATGTGATTCGCCCGAGAGATTACACTGATTACTTGTAGTAGCACGGATATGTGCTGCCATCTTACACTATTTTAGAGCAACAAAGAAACCATTCCCTGCGCCCGCTTGTGGGTATTTCATACACGTTTTCCCCTTTGGCCATCGTTATCCACTATTTCGTGCAAGTCAGGGGAGGATCTAGAAGTATCTTGATCAGGGTCAGGGAGGGAGTGTAATCTCTCGGGCGAATCACATCGTTTAATAGTCATCGAACGTCACTTACAGGTAAGTTCGTTTGACTTTCTATTAAACTTCAGTGATTCGCCCTTCGAGATTACACTGATTACTTGTAGATGTTTAGAGTCACACGAAATAGTAAAAAGGGAACCATATTATTTAGGGGAAAAAAGATAAACTCAAAGGTATATTACCTCACAAATATAATCAAATCACAAGGTAAGTAAATCAAACAAAGACAAAATAATCATTATCATTCGTTAATTGAGGCCATCCTACAAAGGGACCGGGCAAAAGCATCTGAGGTGTCTGCAGCTACATCTCTATTGTAGAATTTTGCAAAAGTTTCTGATCTGCCGGTCCAACCCGCAGTTCTTTTTATATTATCTATGCTAACCCCGAGCCTATTGGCGGCAGACGTAGCTGCATGTCTTGTGCTGTGGGCGCTAAAGACAGATGTGTCTATACCGCTTTCACTCAGGATGGCCTTGATCCAACGGCTTAAAGATTGTGAGCTTACATTATTGAAAGGCTTCTTAAAACTAATTAATAAAGAGTTACATTCAGGTTTTCTCTTGTCTGCCGATACAGTTAAATATTGTTCTAAAGTTCTGGCAGGACAAATGGAAGGTCTTTCGTTGAAATAAGGAAGTATCAATATTGGTGCGGAACGATGCACGTTTGAGGTTTTGATTAAATCCGTGATGTTAATTACGAACTTTTCGTTAGTATATTTTTTAATATTAGACACCTTAATCAACGACAATGTTTGCACCCGGTGAGCAGTTACTAAAGCTAAGAGTGTAGTCAATTTTTTTGATAGTTTTTCAAAGGAAAAGCTTTCATTTGGGTACCAATTACTCAAGTAATCTAAAACAATAGACGGGTCCCAAGTAAAATTATATCTTGGGGTTGGAGTTCGCAACTTGAAGACTCCTTTCATAAACCTCGTGACCTGTGGGTCATTCATAATCACTGAGTTTAAAAGAAGCGTTAGTGCTGCTTTAGTACAATTAATTGAGCCATACTTTTGACCCTGGTTAAAAAGGGTAACTAAGAAGTCTAACACATTAGCAACTGATGCTTGAAATAAATCCTGGCAGAAGGTAAACCATCGTTTAAAACAAGTGTTATATTGTTTTAAAGTACTACCAGCTAAAGATGCCAACATCACATCCGCAGCATCTGGAGGGGAGCCCTGCATCAGAAATGCCTGCCTGACAATACTCCGGCAACCAGGGTAAGGCCCTCTTGAAACTTGTGTCCCACACTGTAAGGAGATGATAATAATGTTATACTAGGTGTAAATTCAATTGGACTAGTAGATAGCAACTTCCTAAAAAGTGGATACCAAGGCTGTGTTGGCCAGAGAGGGACCACAACAATACCCTCCGCCTTATCTAGAATAATTTTCTGTAAAACTTTTAAAATTAAGCAAAATGGAGGAAATGCGTAGAAAAAATAGGAGGACCATTTCAAGGTGAAAGCATCTACCCTAAATGCTTCTGGATCATTATGCCAAGAAACAAATTTGGAACATTTCTTATTTAATCGACTCGCAAATAAATCAATTTCAGGCCGATTGAATTTTTTACAAATAACTTGAAAAGCATCGTCAGCGAGCTCCCATTCCACATCAGCATGTATGCGGCGGGATTCCGCGTCTGCAATATAGTTATCCTTAGAACTAATATACGAAGCGAAGACAAACAAACGTCGCTCTTCGCACCACTGCCAAATGTCACGACTAACAGAACTAAGATGGGGGAATTGTACGCCACCCATCCTATTGATATAAGAGATTGCAGTGGCATTGTCAATTCGTAAAAGTATTTCACAGTTACGATAATCATTAGCAAAGATCTTCAACCCAAAAAATGCTGCCGTCAGTTCTAAATAATTAATGTGCTGAGTTAACTCCTCGCTAGACCATTGTCCGCTGGCCGTCTGGCCTGCGCAGCTGACACCCCAACCAGTTCGTGACGCATCCGAGTATATTTCCAGCTTATAATCGCTGGAGCGAATAGGACTGGCGCAATTGTCAATATTACTAAGCCACCAGTCAAAGTCTTCGCGTAAAGAAACAGGTAAATTAATATATTGATTGTAATCATCTTTTTGTTTTAAACTAAGATACTTAGTTCTTTCGAATTGTTTTGTGTATAGCCAGCCGTACTGCGTTGCTGGGCAAATTGATATCAGCAATCCTATCAAATGAGCAAAATTACGTAACTTACATCTTTTTAAGTTGGAGAAGTGTAAAAGTTCATCCTTGATTCTGCGTTTCTTTTCTATTGGAATGCTAATCGTAAGATTCTCGGATTTGAAAACGAAACCTAGAAATGTTGCAGTTCGGCTGGGTATACTAACACTCTTTTTCAGGTTTACTGTAAAACCTAATGATTGAAGAAATTCTTGGGTAATTTCAAAATTATGTTTACAATCCATATAAGTATTTCCAAATAACAAAATATCATCTAAATAAATGACGGACAATAAGCCTTGGTTACGCAGGAATTGCATTACTGGACGCATAATTTTTGTAAAAACATATGGTGCTATATTAAGACCAAATGGTAAAACTTGAAATTCATACAGCTTTCCCAACCAACAAAATCGCAGAAACTTTCTAGAGTCGCTGTGAACATTGATAGCGAAATATGCATCTTTAAGGTCAATAGAACACATATAACTATGTTTTGACATGAGTCTCATAGCAGTTCTGTAATCTTCAAGTTTAAAGTGTGGCGCAATGATGAATCTATTTAAGGATTTTAAATTTAAAATAAATCTCTTTGTCCCACTACTTTTCTTAACGAGGAAAATATTTGATAAAAATTGACCATCACATGGTTTACACACACTTATGGCACCAATACTAAGCAGATTATTAATTTCTTTAGTAATGAGCAGTTCATCCACACTAGACTTAGGACTATTTTGTGGATAAGATATAGGCTGGGATATATTGTTTGAAATCGGAATTTGCAAACCGTCAACCCAATTTAACACCACAGGATCATTTGTGATTCGCGACCAATTATGGTGAAAAAACTTTAATTTACCCGCCTGAGTGTTGGTATTGTTCACTTCTGCTAACGGCGTCGAGTCTGGTTGTATTGCCGTGGCACACGGCGATCCGTCGCACGGCGTATTGGTTGTTGCTTTCGCCCACCAGCCGTCGCGGTCTGTCTCGGTGGCATGCGACGTGCCTGCGACTGCGGCGGTGGCGGGCCCCTCCAGTTTAAAGCCCTCGACGTATGTTCCTTCGGTTGATGGTTTTTGGTTGGCAATTTCGGCTTGGCAACTGTAGGTTTTAACTCGGTGCCTGCTCTTATTATGGCTTTCATAGATTTTAAATTTTCTTGGAGATCGTTACCAAATAATAAGTGATCCCGTTTGAGGTCCTTTACATTATCCTTAATTTCTTTGTTAAGGCAGGACAGCAAAAAGTTTCTCCTTGTTTGTGTCTCACTGTAATGAGTGTGACATAAAAGTCTGCCGGCATCACTAAGGGATTTTAATGTCTGACATTTAATCTCCTCGTCACAAGAGCCAGTTTGCAAGACAGCAGTGATTGTGTTGGCTATACAGGATATGATAGAAGAAGATACCTTCTGTTTGTCAGCCAATATGTTGTCTCTCTTCAAAGCACCTTCATTAACCGCTGCTTTGATTTCAGGATTAAGTGTTGGAGCCTGGGCTAATTTTAAATTGTAAGGTACACTATAATTCTTCAAAATATCCTTTTTTGTTTCATCTTTTAAGCCATTGACCAGAATATCAGACCACCTGTTAGCAATGTCTTTATGGACATTTTCACCAAACTTCTCTTCCTGTGCGGGCTCTTCTCCAAGTAAACACAAAATATCAGGCTCTAACTCTTGAACACTTTCCATAGCATGTTCTGGGGGCGGTGCATCCGCGGAAGTGGGTGTGGAAGTAGCCTCGGGTACAACGGCACAAGCGCGTTCAGTTAGCGCGGAGGCTAAAGTTGCTGTCGGCGCGGACTTCGGTTCATCGGGGGGCTTTGGATGTGAAGTTGAGTCAGATAGATTATTAGCTTCATATGGGGCTCCTGAAAATAAGAGGTAAATTCGTGATACAAACTCACAGTTTGTACTCTAGAATTAAACATCCATTGATAGAAGGTATAATTTCATGACATAATCTTCCAGACTATGTTCTAGAATCCACCTTTACAAATTCTTGATACAAACTCACGGTTTGTACTCTAGAATTAAGTCACTCACAACATTGTTGAGTTATTGTTAGCTCACTCTTAACATTGTAAATAAAAATTCATGACATAATTTCTCGAATTATGTTCTAGAATTTTGGTGCTACCTAATTTACAGCGATCAACCTTACAGGTTGAACTGAAGAACATTATAGGTCGGTATTAGCCTTACAGACTAAACTCATTAGCACTAAAACACCAAGTAAATAAAAATAGTAGATCATTCAAACAAAATGTTCTGTTAGAAAAAGTAGGTCAAGGTCGCGCGGTCGCGCGCCGGCGGCGCCGGCGCGGGCGGCGGGCGTCGCCGGCCAACGAGGCTTATAAGATTCGGGATTTAAAATGTAACCGACCTTCGTTTTGCGGAGCCTCCTGTAATGATTCTTCTTGATAATAATCACGATCAGAATACTGGTTCTGTTCCAAATCCGAACTACTGGTACTGTGGTATCTCCGTTGTTTACGACGAACACGAGACATCTTTTTCTCTAGTTTTCTCATTTTCCGAGCTAAATACTCCTCCTCGTCGTAGCGCTTTCGTTTTCCCATCACTAAAATAACACTAAGAAGTCTAAACACTAGATATACTTAAATTAATTATCGATTAGAAATAATAACGTGCGCGATGGCAGCCACACAAAACGTGTATGAAATACCCACAAGCGGGCGCAGGGAATGGTTTCTTTGTTGCTCTAAAATAGTGTAAGATGGCAGCACATATCCGTGCTACTACAAGTAATCAGTGTAATCTCGAAGGGCGAATCACTGAAGTTTAATATAATTTTTGACACAAACCCAAATTGTCATCAGCATCAATTATAGCTTTAAACATATTGATGAAGGGTATGTATTCTATCACATTTTTACCATCAAACTCTTTAATATTAATTTGTGGTAACTTTTTAAAATTAGTGTTTGCCTTAGGCGGCTCCGCCACAGGCAGAGTGGATCGTCGACCATGGATTTCCCTGTCAATTATAGCAATGCAATTGTAATACTTACTCTCATAAATTCCAGGGTCCTCCTCGTCTTTGGAATTTGCGTATAATATATGTTTGTTTAACTCCTCGTAAGCTTTAAAATTCTCCGCTAACCGGCTTCGACGCTCGTTTAGAAGTTCAATAGATGCACTTAATATATCGGCACTGTTACAATATACTTCCACCCTACTGATGGCGCCTTTGACATAGCCCCTACGGAGCTTAAGTTGCGCCAAATCTTCGCCTTGGGTTTGAGACATCCTGATTTCTGGTGCAATATGCAAATGGTGCAAAATAAATGGTAACGTGGTAACGCCCTGTGCTTGACTTTAACTAAACTATCACTAGTAACACCCATAAACTTGTATTGCAGTAATTAATTATTATGATTATTACTCTGTACTCTAAAGCTACCTGTACTAAAACACAGACTTTACAAATTAAACAAAGGTATTAGGAGCAAACAAACAAAATGGCGAAATGTTGTGTTACGTGAACGGCGAACGGCGTCGTCGATGGTCGAAGAACGCTCGGCGCTCGGTCGGTACAACCTCGGGAATCTTCGTAAGGCTTCGGGACGAAATCGCTTCCTGATTGGTCGACTCACGTTGTTGGGACGTTGGCAGCACGTAACTCTGTAGACTATGATGCGTTGGACGTTTGTAGTCATGCAGTCGCGGGTTTTTTGAAATTATGGCTTGCAAAATGGCTGACTGCAATTTTTTCGATTTGATGACGACATTCACTTCCATACACACTTTTATGAGAAGCTCGTACTACGATGAATTTTTGCCCTCGTAGTTTTTTCTTAGAATTTTCAGCAATCTTCGTAATTGTCGCCTGGCAAAAGGTTGAGAATGCCCACAATTTTTCCTGAAGTACCACGCCACGCACTTGGCCGCTACGCAGTAATATTTCTTCAGGTGCAGGAAATCTCGTATGTTACCACCAAAATATTGAGGCACACAATTCCACAGGCTTACGCGGGGGCCGGAGGCTCTTCTGTAGCAGGGTTTTCGCTCCCGCCACGAGAGTTCAACTCCAAACTCGACACGTTTATATTTTTGAAAACGAAGACGGATTCTCGAAGGACCAATTCTCTGTTTCACACCGTTATGTAAATGCGCTGGTGAGGTGTAGAAAACATAGAAAAACCGCTGTTTTATAATAACAAACGTTTTTATTACATTTTTAACAAAAGAAACAAAATGCACACGTAGCCATCTTATTCGTGACTACATTTTTCCATAACTACAATTTTTTACTTTTTAAAACTATTTTTATGTTATGGACCATTGGTCTTGAACACTGTTTTATTATATGTAGTATATAAATATAAATATAATATATATATAGATAGATAATAGAAGCATTTTTCCTGATAGAAAAAATGTCATATTATGTATCTAGCCTGTCTGAAACCTAGTAAACATGTGAGATAGGCGTTTTGACTTTCTCGGTATTATCGGCATTATGTAGTCTGAGCCTGTCTGAAACCTAGTAAACATGTGAGATGTGTTTATTATCGCATGGTGGGGAGAAAATCAACTGTGACCCCATTAGTATGTACATAAATGTATTCATTGAATCAGAGATTAGTATATCATTTATTAATCAATAATTATATAAATCACAATCAAATAGGTTGAAATAATTAGCACATGAATTATCAAACCGGTTGAAAAGAAGATACCACTGAGCTGGTATCCCTTATAGGTTGAGCGATCGGACGCCTGTAGAATTGTATATATAGAAGAGTATTCAGGGACGCCCAGTTTCCACCAGCCACCGATGACGGTGCGGCTCGCTGCACGTGGAGCACCACGTGTTGTGATAAATAGACTAGGTGTGTTGTCAGCTTGAGCCCGCCTTGAAGCAGACAACTCCAGCAATCTTCTTAGCCAGTGGACCACGTCAATGTTTAAATGAGGACCAACTGATAGCCGCCAGCCCGACTGCTTGTGAGTCAGCGAGTTGGTTTTGGACCCAAATACTGGCCAGAATGTAATATGGTCGTCTTGGTCGACCATGTGATCCGCAGTGATCGAGAGCAGCGTCAGGTCATGAATGTGTCTTCCAGACGCTAAGAGTAACAGCATGGTGCATCTTCTGGAAACATCAAACAGACTATCCACCTGTGGAAGTGTGGACTATTACTAATAAGCCAGTCTACAACTAGCTGAGGGTTCCAAATGGGTGGCTTATTGGTAATAATCTTTGCACAGGTTTCATTAGCAATACCCTTGAGTGCTTGTCGCACTAATGGATGTGAGCATAAGCTATTGGCATCTTGTGGTCTACAGAAGTTAGCTACCACTGATTTGTGCACGAGAATAGTCCTATAGCCCAGTGTTTTATGTTAATAAATTAAATACCTCGCGATGCCGTCTGGACCTGGATTTTTGGCATCGGTTTTTACTAACATGCATACTTTACAGCCATGACTGCTTATATGTCCTCAAGGTGGATGGCTTCCGGCTGGACTCGATCAACGATCATTGTGACGATGACCAGTCACGTAATAAGTCGTCCCACCCCGTATCAGCCATACCTCCAATGCAAGACGGTCCATTTGAGGAGGTGGACGGCCCGTGGTTGTATTTATCAACACCCTGTGTAGGTTGCGAATGGTGAAGGGCGGGCACAGAGCTCTCGTCTTGAGGTCCGCTCGCCAAAACACGTTCAGCCACCGTGGACACACAACCATGTACTTTCCCCTCGCATGATTGAGTGCAAACAGTACCTGGTGCATGAGGCACGGTGGTGGAAATACCCATGCCAGTATGTACGACCAACTCCTGCTGAACGCGTCGTGATACACTGCCATCGGATCCCTGAGATCCCTCGATGCATACCGGGGAACTACGTGGGCAGTTTGCGATGCAAATAGATCCATTACTGGAGTTCACCATTTGCGAAATATGACTTCGCAGGCTTCGGGAAGTAGATGCCACTCGGGAAGCTCTTTGAATCTTGACAGACTGTCTGCCACAGAGTTCAGCGGGCCTGGTATGTAACTTGTTACCATATGGATTTTATAAATTATTAGGTAACTGTAAATAGTCTTGGCGATACTTAACAAAGGTTCGGAGCGAGTCCCGCCCTGGTTTCGAAGATAAGCAAGAGCCGTCCGATTGTCGCTCTGCACCAGAACCGTCTTGCCCGCGAACAGTTGAGCTTTGTTCTGTAGGACAAACAAAACTGCTAGGAGTTCCTTCCTGTTGGCTCGAAGCGAGGTTTCTTGACGTAACCACGGGCCCTGCACGAGAGCTCAGTCTACATAAGCTCCCCAACCGAGATCCGACGCATCCGTCACTATAAAGTGAGACGGTGGTTGGGGCCAAATTTTGCTCACCTTCCGAAAGTGGTCCCTCCACCAGACAAGGTCTGCTCGAGCTTGAGGATTTGGTACTACCGAGGTTTCCTCGCGGACTGCTCTCTGCATGAGTGCCAGGATACCGCGGAAGTTTATTCTGCCGTATGGAACTATGAAGCTGGCGAAGTTTAACCAACCTACTACTTTTTGGAGTTTCAACGGGGACCAGACTGTCCTGACAAGCAACCCCTCTATACAGTGATTCAGACTCCTGGCCTTGAGATTTGTCCTCGTGCTCCACTCGATACCTAAAAAATCGAGATTCTGGACTGGGCTCGATGACGATTTCTCGTTGTTTATTTTCCAGCCCAGTTCGTGGAGCAGGGCCTTGGTAAGGCGTGCATGTCTCTGGAGCTTGCGCCTGGACTGATTTACCAACAAGAAGTCGTCGAGATAGACGAGAACCCTTACCCCTCGTAGCCGCAGCTGCTGGGCTACCCAATTTGAGAGTGTAGCGAAGGTACTCGGTGCACTTGCTAGGCCAAACGGCAGACAGGTCATATCTGCCACACGGTTTGGGCCTTGAAAGGCGCCTGACTTTCTGGTGCTACAAACCTTAGAAAACGGCGATGTGACTCGGCAATCGGCACATGAAAGTAGGCCTGGCTCAACTCGATTTTCATCATCCAGTCGTCGCGTTGGAGAAAACCTGGTACCTTGAACATGTTGACTAGACGGAACTTTGTTGAGCTCAGGTACCTGTTGAGTGCCTTCAGATTGAGCACCGGGCGGTTCGAGCAGTCTTGCTTCGGTACCAAAAATAGATGAGATTCGAAACCAGCATGGTCTGGAGCAGGCTCGATTACACCCTGCGCTGCCATCTTTTGAATCTCGTGCCGCATCGCCAGCGAGTTGTCGACTGGAAATTGGCTGTGTGTGGTAAATCTCCTCAGCGGAGGCTTTAAAACGAAAGGGATTCGGTATCCCTGTATTACCATTAAGATGTGAGGGGGAGCGCGCTTGGCCGTCCACGCAGCTAGGAAACGACGAAGCTGACCCCCTCTGAAGGAGTCATTGTTGTCGGCGGGAGTGGCCATCGTCCTGGCGGCGCTGCTGCTGACGATTGCGCTGCCCATCCGATCGCTTCCCAGCTGGGGGTGCCTTGGATCTAGTGGCCGGTGCAGGGGCGTGCGGCCTGTTGAATCTGATAGTGGAGCTTGAGCCACGAAAATTCTGCGCCATTGGAAGCTGAGTCCGATGTGGCGAAGCCTGCCTACCCTCAGCGGGTAAGTTCGGCCGGCGGAATATATTGGAACCCCCTCCAAACCGGTTGAGCGTCTCGGTGAATGCTGCTCTGTTGAACAGACAGTCGCGGCTCGGCGGGACACGTTTAAGGGCGGCTTTGTTGTACTTGTTCCGAACGCCGCTGAGTACCGCATCACGACGCTGTTCTAGAATGCTGGCCCTTCTGCCACACACAATCTGCAACAGATCTTTAGAAACTTCTGAGAACAAACTGCTGCTTGCAAAAGCTTCTGAAAGCGTGGCGTGCAAGGAAGCTGGAGCATCCTTCATTGCGAGAATATTCTTAATAGCTATTTGCACAGCTTCACGTTGAGCCAAGAGCATATTCGTAATAGCGGCAAATAATTGGTCAAGAGATCTCAAAAAATAAGGTTTATGTTCGAACGGGGCTAATTCTTCATTTAAATCTAAATGTGTAAAAGCGAGGGTAGCCAGATATTCTGAGTCTCAACATAACGTATATTTGTCCATTCAAGATCATCGAAATGTTGTAATTTTGTGACTGCATCAAGACGCGTCTTATCAGCCTTTTTAATAGATTCAGCCAACGTGGTTTCCAAATCTTCTAGCTCAGGCGCCAATGGTGGGGTCGGAGGCATAAGATCGGACAGGGTGTCCGAGTCATTATTCTGCCGACCCTGTTGCGTGGGATTAATAAACCCAAGCGCCACTGGAGCAGATAAACCAGGTGGCTGCACATGCGAAAGTAACAATTTAATTGATTCTAACTCACGGTTAAACTGTTCAAACCTCTTGTCAAGGACATCCGGGGGGTTTTCATCCTTGCTGCGCGAAACGGAACGCGGTACGTTTGGCGGTATGTCGTCGGGTGATCGCAACGTCTGCGACGTGCGCGACAACGGTGGTGTCCGCAGCAGCGATGGCAGGTCCAGCATGACCTGCGCCGACGTGCTTGAGGCCCCGACACTCACGTTCGCCTACCCCGCGTCACGTCGCGGCGTTTTGGGCGGCGGCAAAGACTCGTCCGAATCGGAAATATCTTTATCCGGGAAGCAAAGCCGCCAAGAACCGTGACTACGTTTAGCCATTTTTGCCGATGTGAACGCGACGAAGTCGAAAAACCAACTGAAGTCCGCGTGACAATGCTATCTATTTTATAGACTCACACACACACCTACCTACAGTGGAGAGAAAATTTATAAAAATTGTTATCACTGTGACCCAAATAATGCCGATAATACCGAGAAAGTCGAAACGCCTATCTCACATGTTTACTAGGTTTCAGACAGGCTCAGACTACATAATAGAAATAATAGATTTCCAAGATAAATTATAGCCTATATCTTGCCCAGACTTAATACCTATACAACAACAAAAAAATCATTCAAATCCGTCCAGTAGTTCCGAAGATTAGCGTGTACAAACAAACAGACAAACAGACAGATTTTTTTTTTGGGTTCGTGCTCTATTACTGTTTCTAAAGCCCCCTCAATTATTTCTTTTTTAATATATTCAATGTACAGACACAGTTTTTTTACTGTTTTATTATATGTAATATAGATTATATGTATATAGATAGATTTGTCATCTTGTTTCCGAGCATGCAATTTTTTAATCAGCATACAACCTAGCACAGGCCTGCAAATAGCAAAAAAAGTGAGAAAATTTGAATTTCGCGTGCTACCCTGACGTTTTCACCTTAAACAGTTTGCTGTAATCAATGAAAACCACTTATTGCTAAAATTTTACGAATACTGACCACTTTATGTGAAAGTACTAAAGTAGAACTGCTTTGTTGTGGTTTGGCATTTTATTCGATAAATTAAACTGTTACTGAAAACCAGTATTTTAAATTGTTTCTGAAAATAGCTTTGTTAATGTCAAAGTTTGTAAGTACTTCAGCATGACGACAGTATCAAAAAATTGCAAATCTATTTAGTCCGTCACTTGAGTATTGGAAAATAATGGACACAATTTTTTTGTTTTTGTATATCATTGTATATTGACAAAGATAAAACGCATCAAAACTCGGGAGTAGGGGCTCGTGACGTCAGAACTAGTTAAAAATTATACCTAGGCGTGACGTATTGAGAATTTAAAAAGCGTCATATCTTCGTCAATTTTGGTTTACGTAACAAAAGAAAAAATACGTGTCCAGTATTTTTTGGAAATCTATCTGACGGACTAATAAGATTTTTTTTGCCGTCTTGCCTATTCATGTGCGACTAGTACCTAAGCATTTTGGGTTTACTTAGATTGATCTCAATTATTTGAAATACCTACTGTTTATTTTTAACAAGCAATCTTGCTTTTAATGTATCCCAGTGACTGGATTATGGAGGTCAAATTTTTAGGCCCTCCGTATAACATACTGGTAGTCAACTGCATCCAAGACGACCAAAACATATTTAGGACACAATGTATTTAATTCTACGTCACATACATGTATCTTAACATATTCATACGAGTTTTAAACCAAGTTAATGTTAAAATGATTATATCCGCAGCCATGCCTAATCCCCAACCTGTATTTCACGATTCAAGCTAAACCTCAAACCACATACAAAGCCGACATTTCAAAACAGACTAAACATAAAATCAAAATTCAATTGAAGCTCACATTTCCACGTGCAAGTGCTCTTTCGAAGCCACACAACATTACAATAAGCGGTTTACAGTCACAATATCAAGTGTGCACAAACTAAGCTTATCGCATCCTCCCAGCAAACACTTTCGCTGAACATAACAATTTGCATTCAACGATGGAAAAACTGATTCAATCTACATATTTTTATATGCAAAACAACGTGAAAAAGGTGAAGCAAACCAATTATCGGTTCACGGAATCGCTTGTAAAAATCATGACGTTCCTATTTGTGTCTGAAGCCAAAAATATAATTGAACAATGAATGATCTTTGAACGAAAAGTATAAATTGTGTCGAATATTGTGTACGTAAGCAATCACACTAATATTAGAAAGGCGAAAGTATGTATGGTTGTGTATATGTGTGTATGTTTGTTACTCCTTCACGCTCAAATGGCTCGACAGATTTGAATGAAATTTTGCACACAGATAGTTTATAACCTGGATTAATATTATAGGATGCTTTTATCCCCGTAATATGATCCTGTGGGACAATTATCGAACTTCACGCGGGCGAAGCCGCGGGCATATGCTAGTTCAACATATTAATCTGAGATAAGTGGCACTAAAACAGATAGTCAGTCCTCCACTCGCTCAATGTAAAATACTGGTGTTCAGCCAACATAGTTGGGAAAGGCTATAGGCAGATGACGTTGGGGACGGCTTCCAGTCTAACCGGATGCAGCTGAACATGAAGACAACATGAAGTGATAGGCAGTCGCTCCATGTAAAATACTGGACTGACTGGCGACTGCCTATCACTTCATCATCTGCCTAGCCTTTTCCCGCGGAGCTCGTGGCTAAATAATAGCAGCCGCTCGGGTCGATCTTTAGGATAAACCGTGCTTGCCTAGGTTAGTTCGTGGATGGGTGACCACGCATTACATACCGAGTTTCCTCCGTGCCTCAGAAAGCACGTTAAGCTATTGCTCCCGGCTGTCATTTGTAGATCTTTGACAGTCGTTACAGTCAGTGGCCCAAAAAGTCTGATAACCAGTCTAACCAAGGCGTATCGTATTACCCAGTACTAACTGGGTTGTGGAGGTCAGATAGGCAGTCGCTCCATGTAAAATACTGGTATTCAGCTGCGTCCGGTTAGACTGGAATCTGACCCTAACATTGTTGCGAAAAGGCTAGGCCGATGATGTGCCTTCCACCCCTTAGTTATCCAGCACTCTGTAAAATTGTATTTTGTTATTTCCATAATTAATAACTTCATTGCTCCATTGTCAATTCAAGTTTCTATTTCTCGTATTTAACTTACGAAAACTCAATCAAGTTGCCATTCATAAATGAAAACGAAACTAGGTTAAATTAACTTTCATTTATTAGAAACTCGTTTCATTTCGATCTTAAATAATATTTAAAGGAAATATCCACTGCAAATCATAAATTCAAAATCTAATTAAATTTGTCTTTCAAAAGTATCAATAGCTGTAATTATGAACACACTTGTCTATAGGTAGTTCTAATTGTAATAATGCATTTATCAATCATAAAGTCTTGCTCAGTGCGAGAGTTTACAGTTCGCACATAACATTTAATTTAATATCATGCTAATTATTAATTTTGGGTAGGTTACCTAGATTAAGTTTTATCTATACTAATATTTTAAAGAGGTTTAAAAGGAGAGAGACGGAAGGGGAGAGGGGGTTTGGGGGGAGGGGTTGTTTGGAGGGGTTTGTAAGTTTTTATGTAGGGGTTAATCTCCGGAAGTAATGAACCGATTTCAAAAATATATTTATATATTTTATCCCCGTACTCCCACGGGAACGGGAACTACGCGGGTGAAACCGCGGGACGTCCGCTAGTGTGTTATAAAATGGCGAAGTTGATAAAAAAACCCAGCAAGTACGAGTCGGACTCGCACATGAAGGGTTCCGTACCATCGTAGAAGGGGAGCCCCCTCCTCATGCCTATTGTATCAAAAAAAAGCAAATCTATTTAGTCCGTCAGTTAGTATTGGAAAATAAGGGACACATATTTTTTGTTTTTTTAAATCAATGAATATTGACAAAGATAAAACGCATCAAAACTCGGGAATGGGGGCTCGTGACGTCAGAACTACCTAAAAATAATACCTAGGCGTGACGTATTGAGAATTTTAAAAGCGTCATATATTCTTCAATTTTGGTTTACGTAACAAAAAAAATGTGTCCAATAATTTTTGGAAATCTATCTGTCGGACTAATTAGATTTTTTTTTGTCGTCTCGCCTATTAAAATTTATTTTTATTTGTTGTTATAGCAGCAACAGAAATACACATTCTGTGAAAATTTCAACTGTCTACCTATTACGGAATATGAGATACAGCCCTCTGAGAGACAGACAGACGGACGGACAGACGGATAGCGAAGACTTAGTAATAGGGTCCCGTTCCCTTCGGGTACGGAACTTTAACAAATGGCCGGCCATTTATCGGGTAGATGACAATCATGTGTTCTTCAGTGGAGACAGCGATGAACTTCGCAGATTAGCTGGTAGCAGTTGCTATTTATTCCCAGCAGTGGACTGCTGTTGGCTAATGATTATGATGTACCACCAGAGTGAGAGAGAAGGGACATAATGTATATTTTTTTTTTTTATTCTCCACTAGCCGATACTCGCGGCTTCGCCCGCGTGGATGTCGGTTATCGCGACCAAAAGTAATCATGAAATTTTGATCCTGTTCCCGCAACTCTCCAACAAATATATATTAGCCAATGTAAATAAAAACTTGACAAATTACTCTACGAGTAGAATACGGAATCTCGACGCACAAAATATCGATAAAGGCTTATAAGATGCTACAAAATTGCGACTCACTTTACTGCGAAAGACCGTTTCTGCGAAGCCATTACACTGCGATGCACGTTACTGCGAAAGACCGTTTCTGCGACGCCACTACACTGCAATGCACGTTACCGTGATACTATTTGACTGCGAAGCACGTTACCGCAATAGATCTTTACTGCGATACTACTTGACTTCGATGCACGTTACCGCGAATGATCATTTCTTCTACTTAAAACCTTCCTCGAATCGAAACAACCGATAATTTTTGAGTTTATCGCGAACAGACAGACAGACGCGTCGTAGGACTTTGATTTATTAATATGTAGTGATAATATCTTTTTCATCTAGTTCTTTCTTCAAAAGACCATCTCAGACAATAATCTGCATAGTCCTCATGTGAATTGAGCAAGATTGTCTGGACTTCAAAAGAGACTATGACCTCTGACTTTGTTTCGGCTGTTCCGTCTCAGAGTAGTCAGGTAAGATATACCGGCCCCATCTAGTTTAAAAAAAATGACGTGTAAAAGTGTTTGTAAAAACCTACTAGCAAAATAAATACATATCATTTATCATTTACCTCAATAGTAATTTGAATAGCTTGCCTGTTTTTCTGCCTTTATGAATTTCCATCTCTAATTACCGTGAACGCAATTTAATTTCGCATTCAAATTGAGTCAAAGGCACTTAATAAAACTCAGTTATAACCATTAATTACCTCATCTAACGAATTGTTAATGGCGTTGTTGGACTTGCCAGCGCAAAATTCTAATCACCCGCCCGTAAAAATGTGTTGCCAATTTATTAATTGCGCAATCTTTTACGTGGAACGATAAAAAGCTTTTGGCATAATTAAAAACGACTGCCTAAAAACTAATGATGAAGATGGTATTCTAGGAATTAAATCTGTTTGGCTTTATTGTAGTTCTCTAGATACTTTGTTTTCTTAGCATCAATATTTTAATGGTTTTTTAATTTAGTGATAGCTCTGGGATCTAGTTTTTAGGTGTAACAAACTAATATAATTTTGTTTGTTTTTTCCCACAACTGTCTGGCAGTTTGAGTACTTTAAGCGACCTACCCAAATGTACTTTCTTTGGTATTGTTCGTCGTTTCGTTGAGTTCCTTGAGTTATAAGTCGAGCTACACGATAACTGACAAATGCTTGACTGGACAGGTCCACTCAACACTGTATGGTTCTTTCTTCAAAAGACCATCTCAGACACCAATCTGCATAGTCCATAAGTGAATTGAGCAAGATTATGTCTGGACTTTAAAAAAGACTATGTCCTCTGAGTTTGTTTCGGCTGTTTCATCTCAGAGTAGTCAGGTACGAAACACCGGCCCATCTAGTTTTAAAAAAATGACATGTAAAAGTGTTTGTGAAATCTACTTGCAAAATAAACATCATTTATCATATTACATTTATTTCTTGGAGCGACTGTCCAGGTTTCGATTCACGGGTCGGGCAAAGTGTCATTGGGTTCTTCATCAAACTCAGTAGACAACCACAGATTCTGGATTTGTGCCAGATTTATGGCAATAGGCCCCCTATTACTTGAAAACATAACTGGCGAAATGTGGGTGTACTAATGGCTACACCTCTGCCTAACTCTTCGAGGACTACAGGCGTGATGTTATGTAATTGGTTGGAGCAACACTGACCCTATATTATCGGTAATTATCATTCGCTCTTTTCGAGGAGCTCGTGGCTAAATAATAACAGCCGCCCGGGTCGATCGTTAGGTTAAGCCGTGCTTGCCTAGGTTGGTCTGTGGATGGGTGACCACCCATTACATACCGAGTTTCCTCTGTGCCTCGAAAAGCACGTGAAGCCGTTGGTCCCGGCTGTCATTTCTAGATCTTTGACAGCCGTTAGGTAGTCAGAGGCCCAAAAAGTCTGACAACCAGTCTTACCAAGGGGTATCGTAAACTGGGTTGTGGAGGTCATATAAGCAATCGCTCCATGTGAAATACTGGTATTCAGCTGCATCCGGTAAAACTGGAAGCCGACCCCAACAAAGTTGGGAAAAGGCTAGGTAGATGATATCATTCGCTCTAAATTTGTTGCTTGGCTGACGGCTTCGTGAAGGCTCCGTTTGCACCCTGTAAATGGTCGCATTCTCTTCGATACCCGCAATTACAGACACAATTAAAATAACAATGCACCGTACCCGATCGGGTACGGCTGGGGACATACAGGTTAATGTTCCCACTGCTTGTTTGCTAGAACCGCTTGGTGCCATATGTCTTCGTATTTTTGGGTTCTAGGACATGCCGGTTTCCTTTATGTAAATTACATAAAGCATCACGCTTACCTATGCTCAAACCTAGGACCAGGACCTAGGACTCATAAGCCGGTGCCATTAGCGCTAGAGCACTGCTTTCTGTCATGTGAATTTCATATACAGCATGTACCGGATGTTGTCATATTTCAGAGTGTGATACAGACCATCAAAATAAACAACTTTCTCCATGGGACCACCTTCGAAATCACGAAAAAAAATCAGCTGTTGAGTAAAAAAAATTAAATCCCTATTAGTCCCAAATGTATAGAACATGCTGATTTTTTTTCGCAGTTACCATTGTAGTCTCATGGAGAAAGTTTTTAAGTTTGATGGTCTGAATCACACCCTGAAATATGACCATACCTTTCTGGTACACGCTGTATAGGACGACCAACAAAATATGTTAGGCTAGAGACATATTAAAAACATTAATGAAGAAATTCCCAAAAGTGAGTGATTTATTATTCCACGATGTTGTTTATTCCACCTAATTTAAATATTTGCTGAAATACGTTATTTTCATGGCAAGTAGAAGCTAATCGTTTTAATAACAAACAGGGCTTAAGATATTACTTCACAGGAATATGTCTAATGCCGTCTTAGACTGCCTAATATGATGCAAATTGTTCCCAACTTCCTCTACGAAACAATTTATGAGCTGAGGAAATAAAACATGAACAATAATTTGATTATTATCATCATGCTGGACATAGGCCTCCTCCAAGTGTCGTCACATTGACCGGTCCCGCCCGTGCGACTCGCATCCAGCGGATTCCCGCAACCTTCACCAGGTCATCGGTCCACCTAGTGGGAGGTCTTCCAACACAACGTCGTCCGGTTCGCGGTCGCCACTCCAGAACTTTTCGGCCCCATCGGCTATCCGTTTTGCAAGCAATGTGCCCTGCCCACTGCCACTTAAGTTTGGCAATTCTTCGGGCTACGTCGGTAACCTTGGTTCTCTTTGATTATTATATGTACAGTTTATACTTGATCGACAGTATAAACGGTAATCAAAACATGTATCATCATTGAGTGCCTGGGCCCTTTCCAAAATATTTATTTAGCAGTTAGCAAGAAAAGGACAGGCAAATAGGTAAAAAGCAAGAAGGAAAGAAGGCAGAAGGATAGCTATTATGTTGGGGTCGGCTTCCAGTCTTACCGGATGCAACTGAATACCAGCATTCTACATAGAGCGACAGCTTATCTGACCTTCACAACCCAGTTAGTGCTTGGTAATAAGGTAACGTTTGGTTGTGATGATCACCCATCCGCCTTCAGACCTTGGCAAGTGCAGCTTAACGGCTGTTATTATTTGGCACCGAGCATCTCGTCAATAATCATGATTGCTAAACCAAATTAAAGGATATCCTATACGGTGTAATAAACGAGATCACAAGCCACAATCCAGTTCAGTGTAATTTGGTAATGAGCACGTATCATGACCTCGCATAGATTCGCCTTTTAATTAGCTGAGTAGCGAATGAGCTATGTTGACAATGCAGCCGGAAACATAATCATGGCAAAATGTGGTAGGTACTATCGTGGATACTCCCGCCTGATCACCACTAAGCTAATTTTTGCATGCACTCGCAACGTAGAAACGATCTCGAGCCCCGTTGACTTTGTATAAAAATAATGAATGAAAGACAATACCGATCGGCCAAGCGCACTATAGACGCACGCCAAACGAGAATTAATGATATTTTGCGCGCCAAATTGACGCTTTCCTAATATAGGCCTAAACTTTAAAGGGGCGTGGCTCGGCACCTCCGCATGATTGAAGCGAAAAAATAATTAACTGATCAGGCGGAAAAGACCACGACTGTACAACCTTTGTGTTGAAACAGTTGTTCCGTAGACAAACGAAATTTTAAGATTTCGCTAAAGCAACACTTTTACGAAGAGCAGATGAGATTATTTTGTAGACTGGAGTGAATTTTAGAAAGTCTGTGAGAAAATGTCTCTGAAATTACTTAAAAAAAATACAAAAATGCTTCTCGAATTTTTGTATTTTTCTTATTAATTTCAAAAGAATTTAAATTGAAATACATAAACTTAACATCACGCCTGTAATCCCGGAAAGGTTAGGCAGTGACATACCTAATAATACACCCACATTTTCAAGCACGACTGGGAGCGAGGTCCTGGGTACGATTCCCGGGTTAGGCAGTGTTATTGGGTTTTTCCATCAGGAATTTCTTAGTAGCACCACGGAGTCTGGATTTGCGCCCGATTGATGGCAATAGGCTCGCCCCATATTACATGGGACTTAAACATAAGTAACTGACGGAATGTGGGTGAACTATGAGATACACCTCTGTCTAAACTAAGTAAACTATAAATAAATAAAATAATAAATATCGCTAGACATTACACACCGCGCCATTTAGTGCCACATTTAGCAAAGAGGCTTGTATCGTGGACACCAGATAGTTGCTATACTACATAGATACTTTTTGTTTGTAAATACATACTTATTATACATATAAACATCCATGACTCGGAAACAAATGTCCATGCTCATCACACAAACATTTGCTCCTACCGGGATTCGAACCCGGGACGCTAAGAACGTAATGCAGCCGCACTACCGCTGCGCTATTTGGGTCGTCAAACTAGTAGTAACTACATTATTTAATAATAAATCCTGAAGTAAAACCGCCTCTAATCCCAACTCATGTACCTCTATAGCCGTTCATTGGTCTAATGCAAGGTTTTTCAACCTGTGGGTCGCGACCCCCTGGGGGGTCGCAAAGCCTCTATAGGGGGGTCGCAAGAGGTCGCGAAAACTACTTCAATGAACGAAACAATAAAGCCTAAATAGATAGATTTAATAAGAGAATATTAACTAAAAGATGACATTTGTATGTTCATACAAATTAACAAAATAAAAACTTATTAGTATACTCATCCATCTTATTGAGGTTTCGCTTGTGTCATTAACTAATTTCTCCTATCGTAGACCCGTTTTTGCTACATTGAGAATTAGAATTCCAAAAAAAAAAACTTAAGTACGTCCATTATATTTATCCGAATCCGAAAGCGAAGGGTCGGGGGGTCGCCAAATATTTTTTCATACTATGGGGTTCGTATCATGAAAAAGGCTTAAAAACACTGGTCTAATGCACTAATTGATTGGCAAACAAACCGGGGCAGCAAGTCTACCGCACATAATACCATCATGGCAAACCAACCACGATTTATGAACGGAATAAATCAGCCTCGATTAGATAGGTTCTACTACGTTAGTGAAACATGATTTATTTCAGCCATTTTTAATTTTTAAAGACTTATTATAAACTAGTCGTTCATGAATTATGGTCTCGATTTTAATTTAAGGCTGCTAACATAGACTAAATTTTATTGGAAAAGAGAAGATTTTTCTTTACTTCCATGACTTATGGTAGTTTTTCCCGTCATGTAGTTGCTTCTATCACTATCCATTGTACTGAAGGATGATTACCAAACAGCTCGCATCGCATCGCATCGGAAATGATACAAACGGATACGGCGAGAGCCGATCGCGTCCCGCAGGATGTAGACGCATACGATCGGCTCCGTACCGTCACTTGCGAACGTATCCGTTTCTGCGCCTAGACAAATAGTTTCAATCGTATCCGATCGGATACGGCAACATGCGAAAGGAGCCTATCGCGCGTCGGAGCACACTTTCGGCTACGATCGCATGTCGTGTCGCGGAAGACGCCCGCAGTGAAGCTGCTGAGCGCAGCTTGGTAATATAGACTTTAAATACTGTGTACACGATTTAACATCGTTTAAAGATCGTAAAATCCGTCCTGATCCGATGCGATGCGAGCCGTTTGGTGGAAATCATCCTTGAGTCTACATTTTCCTGCCCACTTGCATCGTAATTCTTACACATTGTACTGTAATGTCCACCAAAATGTTCGAATGATATTTTGTTACACTTCAACAGACAAAAAAAAATATAAACTTTAGTTCAGGTCAGTGTTTCTCGTTTCTTAGATCTGAAAAGACACACCGAAATAAACTCAGGGATGTAACATTGATGTAATGTTTAGGTACGGGAAATGTACAGCTTGATGTAACTATACGTACGTACGTTGTATGTTGTGTATGCTTTATATAACATAGCCTCGCTTTGTATATATTTCCCATACAATGAGTGATCCACTTACCTAAACTAGTTTTGCATAGCTTGATTGATCTTCGTGCGTCTGCCGGGGTTGCGGGACTGTTAGAAAGAGATACCGTGGCCCTGGAACACAAAGGGCGATGTAGGAACATGGATGGGTTTTAGTCAGTAAATGTCTGACACTCCCTCCTGCTCCGCCCAGAGCGGGAGGAGTTATTTGATGATTTCCCATCCGAAAAAAAAAAAAACTTCGTGCGTACTACAGGCAATCCTCTGCCTAACCCCTCTGAGGCTACAAACGTGACGTTGTATTATGTACGAAATTTAAAAAAAAAAACCGGCCAAGTCGGACTCGCGCACAAAGGGTTCGGTACCATTATCTATACAACATTAGACAAAACGTAAAATATTTATTTTATTTTAATTATTTATTTTTAAGTGAATATAGGTACTTACAACTAAATATTCTGTGAATATTTCAAGCGTCTACCTGTCGCCGTTATTAATATCGATCAAAAAACGGCAAATAAAATCGCGTTTGTTGAATGGGAGCACCACTTAAATATTTATTTTATTCTATTTTAGAGTAAATTTCAACTGTCTAGCTACCACGGTTCATGAGATTCAGCCTGGTGACAGACAGACGGACAGACGGCCAGTGGATTCTTAGTAATAGGGTTCCGTTTTTACCCTTTGGGTACGGAACCCTAAAAAACATAAATCTAACCATTGTAGAACGTTTAAACAATGGAAAGAACTGTACACATCTACTGTATATTCTACAAAATTAATGTTGATCACACACAATTTTCCACGAATGCCGTCACTCCTGTTTTTCTTTCATTCCACACAAAAGTACAAAAAAACGGCCAAGTGCGAGTCGGACTCGTGCACGAAGGGTTCCATACCATTATCTATACATTAGACAAAACGGCAAAAAAATCACGTTTGTTGTATGGGAGCCCCCCTTAAATATTAATTTTATTCTGTTTTTAGTATTTGTTGTTATAGCGGCAACAGAAATACATCATCTGTGAAAATTTCAACTGTCTAGATGTCACGGTTCATGAGATACAGCCTGGTGACAGACAGACGGACAGACAGCGAAGTCTTAGTAATAGGGTTCCGTTTTTACCCTTTGGGTACGGAACCCTAAAAAAGTAAGCGCATATCCAACTAAACTCTAAACCAACGTTGTAACAAAAACAGTCATTGTTCTCAAAATTGAAACAAGGGGTATTTTTAATAAGTTATGAGGAAAATGGTACACCCTAGACTAGGAATAATGAAAATGAAACAAAGTGACTAGGAAACAACAACATTTACTACTTGATTAACTCCAAAACTCATACATTTTTGCTTTTAGGTGAACAATTGAACATACAAAAATATACTGTTTTATACTTTCACGGTTTTTCACTACACATAAAGTACTTACGGGATTATATCCTTGTTTTTCACGGTCACGTAAGTACTATAAGTGTATATGTTACGGCTAATACCCGAAGTGCGGCTACACCTAGCCGATGATAAATAAGACACACCTAATTTTAAACACCGTTGTGTGGCTGCACCTAGTTCTAGCCGCTATGATGAAGGCTAAACCTAGTTCTAACCGAAGATAAGATGATACACCTATAGGTTTAACCGCATATGGCCGGCTGCACCTAGTTCTAGCCGGCTAAAACTAGGTGTAGCCGCACTTCGGCTATTAGCCGTAACATATACAAAAATATGCTGTCCCATACATTTTTGCTATGTAGGTGAACATACAAAAATGTACAAAACATCGTCCCCGTAGTTGGAAAATTAAATAAGTCCGATTTTGACGATTTTCACTTTTCCCTATTTTCAAAACACCTAAAACATGCCGCATATTTGAGCCTTACAGGCATTTTCGTATCTTAATCCGTTCCAAAAATATAGCCATTTTTGACGGACAGATGGAATAATAAATATCTTCAGACAAACACTATTTTTTTAAAGGAAAAATAAATAACTCAGTAAATAAATCAATAACTGTGGTCAATGAAAGTTGAATGTCAAATAAATTAAATAACATGAGTTGTTGAATTTTTCCTCAACTTAAAAATTGTTTCACAAAACTAACTAAGTTCTAGGAAAACTAAATAACTCTATTTATTTAATTCTGCTATTCATAATTCTAATTATAACGTACCTAATTTATAAATACTTGATGTTATCTATTTCTTCTACAACTAGATAGTGATTAATTTATAAGATGCTAGGCAAATAAAATAAAATAAATTAAGTTGTTTATAATTGCCATAAAACAAAATACACCTGAGGAAAGAAACAGCCCTGCTCTGGAAAAGCAAAAACATCGAATTGCCAGACAGTTACGGGACAGCACTCAAGAGGCTCGTCTCAACAGAGAAAAAACTCGATAGCAACCCTGCTCTTCGAGACAGATATACAAAACAGATGAACTCGTACATAAGCAAGGGATACGCCGAAAAAGCGCCCAAGACAAGCACAGTTGGTAGGACATGGTACCTACCCCATTTTGACGTGTTCAATCCCATGAAACCGGAAAAACTCCGTATAGTCCATGACGTCGCAGCCAAATCAGGAGGGATGTCACTGAACGACTTCCTACTCACGGGTCCAAACCTACTACAGTCGCTGCCCTGCGTCATGATGAGATTCCGCCGACACCCAATAGCAGTTGCCGGCGACCTAAGCGCTCGAACCAGACCTGTCCGCCTAGTGGAGAAGTTGCGACAGCTCAAGAACGTCGACTTACCAAGATGCTATCCGAGATACAGTGAAGCTACAGAAACAGAAGTCCACGTGTTCACCGACGCAAGCGAGATGGCGTACGCAGCAGCTGTCACTAGCGATCGACAACAGCAGACGGTAAACAGCACGTCACTCTCGTCATGGCAAAGGCGAAAGTGGCACCAATCAAACTACAGTCAAACCACGCCTCGAGCTACAGGCCGCGGTATTGGGAACCCGCATAGCAGCAGCCGTCATAGAAGAACATGGCATCAAACTCGCATCAATGACGTACTGGACAGACAGCAAAACCGTCCTCATGTGGATTCGAAGAGGATCGCGAGTATACAAACCGTTTGTCGCCCATTGCACAGCATCTATAGAAGAAAACAGCAAGGTCGAAGACTGACGATGGGCACCTACGAAAATAAACATAGCTGACAGCGCCACTCGCGACGTACCTCACCACTTTAACTTGCATCATGAGTGGTTCCGTGGACCTAGTTTTCTGTACGACAAACCGTCGACGTGGCCTACAGAGAAACCTCCAATCAACAAAGAACACTCACAGTCACTGATAGAAAAGGCAACAACAGCCCTTCTCTGACAGAAGTTATTCCAGATCGTGAAGAAGTGGGAGTGACTATTTCGTGCTGCAGCGAGCGTCCTACGCTTCCCATCCCTGTTAAAAGAAAACGGAAAAAACGTTCTACAAATATACACAGAAAAATACAGAAAAGGATTCTGACTGGAGAAAACAGAAGAAGGCGACCAAACCCCTTCCCAAGATGACGGTGAAGACATGAGGCACTCGGGTCGAGAAATACACTATTGAAGCAGAACTTCTCCGAAAAACAGAGACACTACTCATACAGGTCTCACAGCAACAGTCGTTCTCTCAAGAAATATCAAATCTACAGCAACAGAATTCCATAGAAAAGGACAGTCGGCTGAGGCCGCTTCGTATAGAATTAATAGACAATGTCATACGGCTGAAAAGTCGTATCGCCGCCATCCACGAAATAGCCGACCGACAGAGCCGTCTACCTCGAGATCGCCGCCAGCCTCAGCGCAGAATCCGCTATACTGGCATTGCGCCGGTTCGCCATGCGTCAAGGCTGCCCTACCGAGATCCACTCCGACAACGGCACCAACATGCACGGTGCCGACAAGGAGCTCCGAGACGCCTTCCAATGGGAGGCCAGTCGCCGAGGCATCGTGTGGCGCTTCATAACGCCATCAGCACCCTTCAGGGGGGCGCCTGGGAGCGCCTTGTCCGCTGTGTGTAGTCCGCCCTGTACGCCGTCCTCCACGAGAGACATCCACACGAGGAGGTGTTGTTTTGTATTGTGTATTGTGTGAGGCAGAGTACACTGTAAACAGCCGGCCGCTCACGCACGTATCAGTAGACAGCGATGATGACGAGGCCATCACGCCAAATCACTTCCTTCTCGGCGGGTCAGCGAGGTTGCCAACACCTGGCAAAGTATCGACAGCAAAAAGATGTGGCGGCGCTCACAGATTCACTTGTTATATTTGTTGTAATTTTGTTTATTTTTTTAAGTTTGTGGTAAGATAAGTATTCTGATTACAATACACTTTTTCTAAATTTTATTGTACTTTTCTATTTCTTCCATACAGCTTTTATTTTATATGAGACCAATAATAGTTAAAAAAATATCAAAGTAATAATAACGTACAAAGCCACTAAATTTTAATATTTCGAGTTCGATAAATTCAATAACTGCATTTATTTCACCAAATTTTACTCTACCAAATGTATTTAGCTTGTAGGAAAACTAAATAAATAGCCGAAATAAGTAGCTAATTGTAGTTACGTTATAAATAACAGTTGTGGCAAAATTAAACAACTTGATTTTTTATGTGTTATTTAGTTAAAGTTAAAGATAGAGTTCAGTTTGTTAAAGCATAATGCAAAAAGTAATCAGGTCCACAAAATATAAAATTACCGACAGGTAAATTGTCTCACATTTTTTAACAAATGTACATTAACTAAATAAAAAACACTAAATCGCGTTTATCTCAGAACTACAAAATCAGAGTTATTTAATTAGTTTATTATTATTACAGCAAAAGTCCTGCTTACCCTTTTACTTCATGTTGGCGTGAAGGCGCGCGCCATCATCGTGCGCGAGCGCTGCCGGCCGCGGAAACCTGTTGGCTTACCTCACCCCGGACGCCGCGCGCCGCACCGCCTTCCGCAGCCCGCTCCAGCCGCAGACAACGTGGACCGCCGACCAGTCAACTTGACGCCTTCAACGCGAACCCACGTCGCTTTGGCTCGCTACCGCGGTTATATTTTGCCTATCGTAAAATCATTTATTCTTCTCGCTATCACCTACAACTTGGTTTATATTCTTCCTTATTCTAAATCTTCTCTATTCTCGCTATAACTTCATTTCCATCTCTGTTAAACTTTCGCTTGCGCTTTGCTCAATATAATAATTACAACGTACACTGTCGAGTATTATTCCGCACTCCGGTATACCTCTAAAACTGGTGACCCCGACGTGATCCGGCGCGTAGATATCGTAGCGCGACCGCGTGACCGCGTGACGTCATAGAACTTTCCGGAACGTTCGCGAAGGACACGTTAACGTCGAGCAAATTTTATTCTGAAAAAAATTGCGAAGATGGCGGAAGGATTGACTGAAGCTTTGGTTGCAGCGCTAGGATCATCAGAAATTGCAAAGGTCAGAGTACGCGTTCCTCCTTTTTGGCAAGAGAAACCTACAGTATGGTTTTCTCAGATTGAAGCCCAGTTTGCCCTGTCCAATATAACGTCCGATGCGACTAAATACTACACTGTAGTGGGTAATTTAGAGCCTTCCATTATGTCCCAGCTAGAAGATGTCTTAGAAAATCCACCAGCAACCAATAAGTACGAGAAGCTTAAAGCCGAGCTAATTAAGCGTTTATCAGTTTCCCAGGAAAAGAAAGTGCGACAACTCCTTGTCCACGAGGAGCTTGGGGACCGTAAGCCGTCTGCATTTCTGCGCCACCTGCAGAGCTTGGCAGGCCGTGGAGTGCCTGATGACTTCCTGCGCACCATCTGGACCAGCCGTCTGCCCACCAGCCTGCAGGCAATCATAGCGTCCCAGGTTGCCACGCCACTGGAAGCTGTTGCGGAGCTGGCTGACCGGGTATTAGAGATAGCCCCGGTGAACCCAGTGGCCCAGGTCGCGAGTACTTCGTCCTCTGCAGGGAGCATACTTGAGGTATTGCGTGCTGAGATAGCCGGTCTCACGCAGAAATTCGATGAGCTGTCTACGAAGGTGGATCGACAATCTCGTACAGGTAGGCCAGTTAAGAGTCGTAACCGGCGATTTTCCCGTTCAAGAAGTCGTTCAAGAGGCCGCACTTACAAGATGGCGGACAACCGTAATTTACGTTGGTACCATCACAAATTTGGGGAAAAAGCGCATCACTGCAATAAGCCTTGCGATTTCGACTCGGAAAACGCCAAAGCCAGTCGCTAATGACGGCGAGCGATTGCTGCAGTATTTCCAGCCATTTATTCATCACAGATCTTCAATCTAGAAAACTTTTTCTCATCGATACGGGTTCCGATCTGTGCGTCTACCCCCGCAATTATTTAAATGAGAAGCGGGTACGGGTAAATTACGACCTTAGCGCAGCTAATAATTCAGTTATATCCACATACGGATATATTAATTTGCAGCTGAGTTTAGGACTACGGAGGGAATTTAGCTGGAAGTTTGTCGTCGCGGATGTATCGAAGCCGATAATTGGGTATGATTTTCTGTCCCATTATAACCTTTTAGTGGATTGCTACAACAATAGGTTGATTGATGGCCTAACCAATCTATTTGTTAACGGAGCTGTTGCGAAGACGGAGATACCCAGCGTCAAAGCTGTTACCGGTACTTCTCGGTACCCCGACCTATTGCGAGAGTTTCCAGACATCTCACGACCATCTGGTGCACCAAGAGAGGTACGTCATTCTACCGTCTATTTTATTAATACCACTCCCGGGCCGCCCGTGTTCTGCAGGCCACGACGCTTAGCACCAGATCGCTTGAAAATTGCCAAGGCTGAATTTCAAGCCATGGTAAAGGAGGGAACAGCTCGTTGCTCCAGCGGACCTTGGGCATCAGCGTTACATCTGGTACCGAAGCATGACGACACGTGGAGACCATGCGGCGATTATCGTGCGCTGAATGCGAGGACGGTACCAGACAGGTACCCGGTTCGGCACATAGAGGATTTTTCGCAACACTTACACGGAAGCACCATATTTTCGGTAATAGACTTGGTCAAGGCTTACCAGCAGATACCAGTACATCCAACAGACATTGTGAAGACAGCCATCACGACACCGTTTGGTTTGTTTGAGTTTCCATTCATGTCGTTTGGGTTGAGAAACGCTGCACAAACGTTCCAACGTTTTATCGATAGCCTGGTACGTGATCTTGATTTCTGTTTCCCTTACATCGATGATCTTCTAGTAGCTTCTAGAAGTACGCAGGAGCATGAAGAACATCTACGCAAGCTGTTTTCACGCCTCCAAGAGTACGGTGTGGTCATGAATGTGGCTAAGTGCAAGTTCGGACAGCCCGAGGTAACTTTTCTTGGTTACAATGTTTCGGCAGGAGGAGTACGCCCACTAGAGGAGAAGGTAAAGGCCATACAAAATTTCCCACCGCCTCAAACGATCAAATGCTTGAGAAGGTTTTTAGGAATGCTCAATTTTTATAGACGTTTCTTGAAGGGTGCTGCCGAATTACAGGCCCCTCTAAATGATTTGTTGGCAGGCCCAGGTATGAAGGGATCAAAACCAGTGAAGTGGACTCCACAGTTACTAGAATATTTTGAGCGTTGCAAGCGTAGCCTATCAGATGCAGCTCTGCTGGTTCACCCGGTTATAGATGCACAGCTGGCCCTGGTAGTAGATGCATCAAATGTTTCAATAGGAGCTGTTTTACAGCAGAGAGTAGATGACGTCTGGCAGCCATTGGCTTTCTACTCGAAGAAGATGAAATCCACACAGCAAAAACACAGCGCTTATGATCGTGAACTCCTTGCAATTTATGAGGCCATCAAACATTTTCGGCATATGATAGAAGCACGAAATTTTACTGTGTACACCGACCATAAGCCGCTGATTAGTGCATTTAAAAAGAAAGACCAACAAGGTTCACCGAGACAGATTAATCAATTGTATTTTATTTCGCAGTTCACTACTGACATACAACACGTCTCTGGGCAGGACAACCAGGTGGCAGATGCTTTGTCTCGAATAGAGGTAGTCACCGCGCCAGTGGACGTCATGGAGCTTGCCCATGCGCAGCGTGATGATCCAGAGCTACTGGAACTTCTGAAGGGTAACCATTCACTGCAACTGGAGTTAACGCAAGTACCAAACTCAGACGTACAAATTTATTGTGATGTTTCTTTGTCCAAACACAGACCTTTTGTAGCAGCTACCCATAGACGCCGCGTATTCGAGACGTTGCACAGCCTAAGCCACCCTGGTGCGAAGGCATCCATCAAGATGGTTAGTGAGCGTTATGTTTGGCCTTCCCTTAGGAAAGATGTTCGCGCTTGGGTCAGAGAGTGCATTCCGTGTCAGAAGTCAAAGGTGACAAGGCATACTATATCACCTCTAGGTAAATTTGAGGTACCAGATGCTCGTTTCGCAGAGGTCAATATGGACCTAATTGGCCCACTTCCTACTGGAAGCGGGCCAAAAAAATAAAAATAAATAAATAAATAAAATTGGATGATACTTCATCCAATTTTAAACACTGTCTAACTATATTCGACAGGTTCACCAGATGGCCTGAGGTGATCCCGCTTCCTGACATGACAGCAGAGACTGTAGCGAAGGCATTCGTGTCGCAGTGGATCGCTCGGTATGGTTGCCCGAAGAAGGTAATAACGGACCAAGGTAGACAATTCCAGTCGTACTTATTCCAAAATCTAGCAGAGACGTATGGCATCAAGTTGGCGAGGACGACAGCATATCATCCAGCCTGCAATGGCATGATTGAACGTCTCCACCGCACGCTCAAAGCTGCTATGATGGCACATGGAACGAAGGATTGGGTTAGTTCTCTTCCCATAGTGCTCCTAGGACTACGTACGGCCTACAAAGAAGATCTGCAGTGCTCACCAGCCGAATTGGTGTATGGAGAGCAGTTACGTGTCCCCGGTGAGTTTATCACCGCAACTAATGACAAGATAGATTACCCAGATTTCGTCAGTCAATTACGACAAAGAATGTCCGAACTACGACCGCGATCAGCATCCGACCTTTCGCAGCATAAAGTTTTTGAGCACAAGGAATTACGTACCGCTACACACGTGTTCTTGCGACAAGATCTGCTTCGGGGATCGCTAGAACCACCTTACAGTGGCCCTCATAAGGTCATTTCAAGAAGTCCGAAGACTATCGACATTGTGCTCAACAACAAAACCGTCAAGGTGTCAATTGACAGAGTTAAACCTGCCTATACCTGGCGTGAGGACATGGAGGCACGAAGTCGTAATACGCAAGAGACGCAACCGATGCCCATTACTCGTTTAGGACGTAAAGTCAAGTTTCCTGAACGATATGTGCCTTAATATGGCCCTTTTATTCGTAAGGGGGTCCTGTGGCGTCAAATATTAATTGACCCACAAAACTTAATAAGTTTATTATTATTACAGCAAAAGTCCTGCTTACCCTTTTACTTCATGTTGGCGTGAAGGCGCGCGCCATCATCGTGCGCGAGCGCTGCCGGCCGCGGAAACCTGTTGGCTTACCTCACCCCGGACGCCGCGCGCCGCACCGCCTTCCGCAGCCCGCTCCAGCCGCAGACAACGTGGACCGCCGACCAGTCAACTTGACGCCTTCAACGCGAACCCACGTCGCTTTGGCTCGCTACCGCGGTTATATTTTGCCTATCGTAAAATCATTTATTCTTCTCGCTATCACCTACAACTTGGTTTATATTCTTCCTTATTCTAAATCTTCTCTATTCTCGCTATAACTTCATTTCCATCTCTGTTAAACTTTCGCTTGCGCTTTGCTCAATATAATAATTACAACGTACACTGTCGAGTATTATTCCGCACTCCGGTATACCTCTAAATATACGACGCCTAACTACTAAAAGTTTCAAACGGTCGAAGAGTTTAGAAGGACATAGTAACATACATAGGTATCTCCTATATATCTACTCTCAAATAGATCAATCACCCTACTTCGGTGGCCAAAACCCAACGTCCTTGAAAATTGATGGTGTTTCAAACTTTATACATTACCCGTGTTTGCCTATTAGGAATTAATTACTACCCCTAAATGCCTTTACAAATACTCTTTATATTCGTATGTGCGTCGTTGGTATATAAGTGAGCAGAGTACAGGGTCTTGGTTTTGATTCCCAGATCATGCCAAGTGTTATTGGGTTTTCCAGTAGCAACCCGAAGTCTAAAATTATAACCGGTTACTACACGGGACGTAAAAAAAACTGTCAAAATGTGCCAAACCCTTCGGGGATAACAGGTGTGATATTTGCTTTATGAAAATGAAATGAAAAATGAAAATGAAATGAAAAATGAAAATGAAATGAAAAATGAAAATGAAATGAAAAATGAAAATGATATGAAAATTTTATTTCCCAGATATAAAAAAATCCACATACAACAAAAGATACATAAAATAAACAAAACACATAGACAATAATATACACACACACGCTCCTCAAATGTACCAAACTACGTAATCGGCGTGTGGTAGGACTGCCACCTTATATGTAGGGGACTGTGGTACCATTCTCGTACCGCGGCCACCAAGGAATTGGCCGATCGAAGTATGGCGCTGCGTGCGGCGGCCGAGCGGCTCCGAAGAAGCGCCTGCCAGCCGGGCGCGCCGCCCTCTGCAAACATGGCGCTCGCGCTGCACCACCGAGGCAGTCGAAACATGGCGCGCATAATATGTTTGTTGAGGACCGACCAACCTTATTATAATATTGGCAGTATGTATTTATTATTATTTTTTACCTTTTTTGTACTTAAATATGTCAATATAAAAGATGAAGCTAGAACGATGGATGGTATGATAGGTAAAAACTACGTAAACCGTAAAGAAGTAAAAGATAAAATATTAGTTCATATATAATCACCAATTAATGACTCATCATTGCACGAGTAAAAAAATATACCTAAAGAGTGCTTATTATTAAGAGTGCTTAAGGAATGAGTATATTAGAGGAAGTTTGAAAGTTGCGCCAGTTACAGAAAAGTTGAAAGGGAATCGACTGTCTTGGTATGGGCATGTGATGAAGAGGGAAGAGTCGCATGTGACTAAAAGAGTTATGAATATAAATGTGGATGGATGGAGAGGGAGAGGAAGGCCAAGGAAAAGATGGATGGATTGTGTGAGGAATGATATGAGGGAAAAAGGTGTAAATGACACGTCACGTGATGCGTTACGGTTGACAGAGGAGAATGGAAGAAGAAAACGTGTTGCGCCGACCACAAGTAACATGGGATAAGGGCAGGTAGATGATGATGAGTGCTTATTATAGGTGTAACTTTTAGAAATAAAACATGAACGGGAAATAATGCTACAACCAAGTTATTCATTCTAAAATATTGTAAATAATATTTTAAGCCCCGCTGCCTATAATAAGTCTTTATTTTATTTGGTAATCTAGGATCTAGTGGCTTCCATCCTTCACAATGTTGTTTTATTTGTGACATTTATTTTTACGCATGCCAGTCATAACTAAAGACTCCTTAAATATGTACCTTAACCTGTCTATCTCTCTGTTGCTCCGCATATTAGGTTCTCCAAAACCGCTTATCGAAATTACGTGATTTTGCTTTTTATTTACAGTATGCTGTGTCGCCAGATTTTGGCATATAAATCCACCAAGCAGAACTGTGGTACATTTACTAATCTCTGGAATAAAATGTGATTAATTACAAGATACAGAATGTCTCGTTTGTCTTGTTTGGTGATTAATTGCCGTAATCTACTCTTTATTACAAACTTTTATGTTGTTCTTCATTTCGTAACTGCGCAATGGATTTAGATGCGGTTTTCACGAATTGATTCCAAATGGTTTAAGGGTCATCCAATTTGTCACGCTCCTCCTGACCTGCTCTTTGTGCAACTCCACCTGCGCTTTAAGGCGCGAATTATACAGAAACGGCGTAAGGTGAAGGCGCGGCGCAGGCATCTTGCCGCTTCAAAACGTTTCAATACAAAATGTAGGTAGGCGACACGATGTGAATTATACTCAAGCGGCGTGGCGCAGGCACGTCGTTTCGTCGCATGTTCCGCGTCGCTAGCAGTCGCGACTGGAGAGGCGCGCAAGCAGCACGACTTTTGTTTATACAGTAGGTGCAAAAAATGAAAACCGTGTTTTACTTTCGACAATAGAATGTGGAAACATTCTAGTGACATTTTATACACTGTAGGAAAACGATCAGGATATTCGCATAATTTTTCCATTATTTTAAAATATCTATGCTCTTGTGACATCTTCCACACAGGGTGCACCCAATCCGGTGCAGGGCACGCCACGATAGTGGCGATAAGTCCCCTCTTTGAGGAGTGGCTTGAGAGACGCCACGGCGTCCTCACCTTCCGCCTGACGCAGGTCCTCACCGGACACGGTTGTTTCGGGAGGTTCCTGCACCGAATCGGGCGGGAGGAAACGCCCGGGTGCTTCCATTGTGAGGATCGACCGGAGGACACGGTGGAACACACGGTGGAGGTGTGCCCCGCGTGGGCGGAGCACCGCCGTGTCCTCGAAGCGGCGATCGGCGGCGGTAACCTCTAGCGTCCGGCCCTGGTGCAAGCCATGGTCCGGAGCGAGACGGAATGGGACGCCGTCACCTCCTTCTGCGAAGCAGTAATGCTAGAGAAGGAGGTGGCGGAACGTGAGAGGGAGAGAACCTCTCAACGTCCCGGCCGCCGCGGGAGACGCCCCGGGCGTCAAGGGCCACCACGTGGCCCCCGGCCACCGTAGGCGCGGGCCTGTGGACGGTGGGCTATGGGCTAGCTCGCCGTCCATCCGTCTCATGACGACAGGCCGTGTCGACGGCGCGTTCATGTTCCACGCGCGCCTCAAAGAGAGTCAGCAAAAAAGAAAGGGGTCCGTAAGGACCGATGACTGCCGGGGGTTGCGGGACTGTTCGAAAGAGATACAATGGCCCCGGAACATAAAGGGCGATGAAGGAACATGGATGGGTTTTAGTCAGTAAAAGTCTGACACTCCCTCCTGCTCCGCCCAGAGCGGGAGGAGTCATTTGATGATTTCCCATCCGAAAAAAAAAGGGTGCACCCAATATCTTCGGTGTATATAGTTGCAGCAAAGCAAGCGCATCTTCGTCGTCTGAACTGGAAGACATTCTATCACGATAAAGTCAGCCTATATAATGACTAGTTGCGGCGCGGTTGCGGGGCCTTTTTTTCTTGTTCTGACTGCAAGTTCCTGTGCTAGCCTCACACAGATTTTCCACCGATACACGATGTCAATTATGTCGTCTGCCCATCTCAGCGCCGGACGACCCACATTTCTTTTCACAGTTCTTTCCATTCGTATAAACATTAGCCGTGTGGTATCCGACAGAGTAGAATAGAACCAACCCATTACACTGACGGGTGTCGTATAAGGCGACTAATGTCTGAGGCAGAACACCTTGCGCCTGGTCTACACCAGAGAATGGGCAGCAGCGTTTTCTGTTAGTCTTTCATCACTGCGATCTCCAATCCGACTGCCAAGCGTGGAGATTACGGCAAATCCTCCCATCATGGGAGAGGCTTATGTCCAGCAGTGGACGTTATGGGCTGTTGTAGTGTAGTAGTTGTAGTATAAACATTACCTAAACTTAATTAGATCAAGAAAATTCGATGCTTTGCCAAGTCTTTAATTTATTATGGAGTCACGTTTGCGAACACAAAGGTCGAATAGGTCGAAGCATGTTTTACATTACAATGAATATTTACAAAATTATCTATATCATCAAGTCAACAATTATCAAGTCAATTAACCAAGTCTTTTCCCAACTATGTTGGGGTCGGCTTCCAATCTACCAGATGAAGCTGAATACCAGTATTTTACATGGAGCGACTGTCTATCTGACCTCCACAACCCTGTTAGTACTGAGCAATACGATATCCCTTGGAAAGACTGGTTACATGCTTGTGTCCTAAAAAAATATAATTAGTCCGTCAGATTATCAAAAAATATTAATTTGACACGTATTTTTTCTTTTGTTACATAAATCAAAATTGACGAAGATATTATGACGCTTTTAAAATTCTCAATTATGTCACGCCTTGCTATAATTTTTAGTGTGTTGTGACGTCACGAGCCCCCACTGGTTTTGATGCGTTTTATCTTTGTCAATATTCATTGACAAAACAAAAAATACGTGTCCATTATTTTCCAACGGACTAAATAGATTTAGAATGTATTGATGGTGGAAACTAGCCTATTATCTATAAACAAACTTAAAATACTTATAAAAATATGCAAATAGAAATTGATAAAAACATTAGGTAAAGGTCAAAAAAACTCCCCCGCCATTCCAATTAAAGTTTCATTTTATTTGGAAAGAAATTACAACTGCTTTTTCTCACAAAGGTTATTCACCCTCTCATGTCATTCACCTTTGTCTTCATATCAATAGGGTTGCTCGTCAGAGGATTAGGTTAATCCTATCTCTATCTCAGCTGACCCTCCTCACGAGGTTCCGTTGACAAGATTGTACCTAAAACAATTGTTAAATAAAAAGAAGATTATTCAAAATTCTTAAAAAAAGATTGTTATAATCTTGTCTTACTAACTGTACCTAACGTTGATAAAGTTTAAAGTTCCACACATAAAGAAACGTGAGACGAGTTGCGGAATGAAAATATTATTTATTTTGATTTTCATCAACTCGTCCCAAATGGGCCGTGGGCATGTGGGACGAGTTGATGAATTACTCTATCTGGGCTTTTTACTGGTCAGGATCTGGTAATACGACCGCCTCGTTAGTCGAGTAGTCGCAAGCGCAACTGCTGAGCATGAGGTCCTGGGTTCGATTCCCGGGTCGGGCAAAGTGCTATTGGTTTTTCCATCAGGAATTTCTCAGTAGCAGCTGTAGAGTCAGGATTGGTGCCCAGTTGATGGCAATAGGCTCGCTCTCTATCACATGGGACTTAAACATAACTAGCGAAATTTGGGTGTACCATTAGGTACACCTCTGGCGCACCCTACAGGGATTACAGGCGTGATGTTATGCTATGATCTGGTAATAAAGGACCAAATAAAGATTGAACTGATATTTTGAAATCTTACGAGATGTGGAAAGGCAGGAAATAGATGCTCTGGAAATGTGGTTCTGGAGAAGAATACTTGGGGTTTCGTGGACCGAGTTTCGCACGAACGTCTCGATACTTCAAGAACTCAGTATCAGGCAGCGTCTGTTCTCGATAGTACAATCTCGCATCCTGACATTTTTCGGACATGTTTCCCGGCGTCACAATCAGTCCATAGAACGCCTTGTCGTCCAAGGGAAAGTAGAAGGCCGCGCGGAAGGTCACCCACGCGTTGGACTAACCAGATCAAGTCTGCCATTGGGGGTTCAATTAACGAATGCAGCAGGATGACCTCTAGCAGGCAGCGGTGGCGAAATGTCGTGAAGTGCATCACATCTGCCCCTTCCAATACTGCTACGAGTACGTAACGATGACGACCGCTCTGTCAAGAGCGTACCGAATAAGAAGAAGAAGATTTGGTGGTTTTTTTTATAATTCTTTTTGTTAATTATTATTCTTATTATTATTCCGATTTTATTTTAATTTAATTTGGTTAATTTCATTGTAATTATTTTAATATGATTTGCATGTATATTGTTTGATGTTTTGTTTGATGTTCATAGATACATAATTTACAGACATTCAGACACGATGTAAAAGTCGTTATTGAATAAATGAATTGAATTGAATTGAATTGAAATCTTACAAACCTTGAAAATGAATTTCCTGGAAATTGATGGCCCTCAATTTTGCTGATATTTATAAATAGGGTTTAGTTTCAGTTTACAGGTTTAAAGGTTATTCGAATGACATTCTATAAGAAATACTCATTAATATAAAGTATTTTTTCTGTGGGACCAACCCTGAAATTGGCTTCTCGAAATATTTATGTTCGTATATCTCGACATAATGTAGGGAACAGCTAATCATTTTTTACAAGCTTTTATTTTTTAGTTTCACCTGTCCCGGTGTTTGTCTGTAATCAAATCTTGCAAGTTAAATTTGATCCACTTCCCGGTTACCAATTGAGCTGAAATTTAGCACGCATATGTATATCGCGGGGCAATGCAATATTATGATAACATGGAGCTGATCTGATGATGGAGCTGGAAGGTGGCCATAGGAACTCCGATATAAAACGACACAACCCCATCAAATTTGGACTCGTTTGATTTGTCTTGATGAGCACTTTGTCTTTAGATGGTATCCAGGGTCTGATGATGGAGCTGGAAGCTGGCCATAGGAGCTCCGTTATAAAACGACATAACCCATCGAGTTGGAGTTCGTATGACTCGTCTTGACGAGTACTTTGTCTCTAGATGGTATCCAGGGTCTGATGATGGAGCCGAAAGGTGGACACAGGAACTCTGTTATAAAACGACATAACCCCATCGAATTTAGACTCTTTTGATTCGGCTTGATGAGTACTTTGTCTTTAGATGGTATCTAGGGTCTGATGATGGAGCTGGAAGGTGGCCATAGGAACTCCGACATAAAACGACATAACCCCATCGAATTTGGACTCGTTTGATTCGGCTTGATGAGTACTTTGTCTTTAGATCGTATCCAGGGTCCGATGATGGAGCTGGAAAGTGGCCATAGGAACTCCGTTGTGAAACGACATAACCCCATCGAATTTTGACTCGTTTGATTCGGCTTGATGAGTACTTTGTTTTTAGATGGTATCCAGGATCTGATGATGGATCTGGAAGGTGGCCATAGGAACTCTGTTATAAAACGAAATAACCCCATCGAATTTGGACTCGTTTGATTCGTCTTAATGAGTACTTTGTCTTTAGATGGTATCCAGGGTCTGATGATTGAGCTGGAAGATGGCAATAGGAACTCCGTTATAAAACGACATAACCCCATCGAATTTGGACTCGTTTGATTCGGCTTGATGAGTACTTTGTCTTTAGGTCGTATCCAGGGTCTGATGATGGAGCTGGAAAGTGGCCATGGGAATCCTATGTGGAACGATATAGCCCCATCGAATTTTGACTCGTTTGATTCGGCTTGATGAGTACTTTGTCTTTAGATGGTATCCAGGGTCTGATGATGGAGCTGGAAGGTGGCCATAGGAACTCCGTTATAAAACGAATAACCCCATCGAATTTGGACTCGTTTGATTCGTCTTGATGAGTACTTTGTCTTTAGATGGTATCCAGGGTCTGATGATGGTGCTAGAAGGTGGCAATAGGAACTCCGTTATAAAACGACATAACCCGATCGAATTTGGACTCGTTTGATTCGTCTTGATGAGTACTTTGTCTTTAGATCGTATCCAGGGTCTGATGATACAGCTGGAAGGTGGCCATAGGAACTACGATATAAAACGACATAAACCCAACGAATTTGGATTCGTTTGATTCGTCTTGATGAGTACTTTGTTTTAAGATAGTATCTAGGGTCTGATGATGGAGCTGGAAGGTGGCCATAGGAACTCCGATAAAAAACGACATAACCCCATCGAGTTTGATCTCGTTTGATTCGTTTTGAAGAGTACTTTGGTGCTAGATGGTAACAAGGTCTGATGGTGGAGCAGAAAGGTGGCCATAGGAACTCAGTCATTAAGCGTCACACGTGAAGACGAACCAATTTGGTTCGTCTTGATGGGTGGATCGTTTTTAATGGGTGGTGAGTGTGAGTGGTGGTGGTTTGGTGGACCTGAATATGCGACACCATCTTTGGGAAAATAAGTTCATTCGTTCCGTTTGTTATGAATGTGGATTCTGTTTTTGATTAGATGGATGACCCAATGCCAAGGTGAGCACGTGCAGGGCAGAATGGTATGAGGGTATATAAATATGTCATATCGCTAACGTTGCGCTTGCGCCTCCGGATATCAGGGTGAACCCTGTTATACTGAAGCCCTTATCCCCCTACAATGGACCTCTGGGGGATGGATTGTTTTTGTCCTATACTCGTGGGAACAACATGAACAAAAAATACTAAAAATTTCAAAATTAAATTAAAAGAAAACTTTTAAAAAACAAGCTTCTATAACTTATTAATAAAAAGAACTAAAAAGTTAAAAATAATTTAAACCTGATAAGAAAAATAAAAGCGTGTTACATTTTGATTGGAAAAGAAAAATAATGAAGGTATAAATTCTAAAAAATTTAACACGCTTTTATTTTTCTTATCAGGTTTAAATTATTTTTAACTTTTTAGTTCTTTTTATTAATAAGTTATAGAAGCTTGTTTTTTAAAAGTTTTCTTTTAATTTTATTTTTTTCATTTTTGGTCAATAAAAGTTGTACTTTTGAGTTGATCCTTCATCTAACACAACAGCCTGTATATTGGGAAGCTCATGATAGCACACGTTTACTACGGGTCGGCATCACCCCACATCATTTTACTAAAGATAAGCCGGATAAAGAATACATCTTTTTCTGTTCTTTTTAAAGTTTGCTAAACGTGTTGCTACATACCAGTAGTTATAATACTTTCTGTTTTAGTGATATCAGCATGATACACGAGCATTATAAGATTAGCTGTCGTACTGTATGGATCGGAATGTCTTTTTAGGGTTCCGTACCCAAAGGGTAAAAACGGAACCCTAAGCTATTACTAAGAGTTCGCTGTCTTTCCGTCTGTCCGTCTGTCTGTCTGTCCGTCTGTCCGTCTGTCCGTCTGTCTGTCACCAGGCTGTATCTCATGAACCGTGACGGCTAGACAGTTGAAATTTTCACAGATGATGTATTTCTTATTTCTCTCATTGAACATCAATATCAAGCTTGAAAGGTATCGACTGATGAAGTCTACGCTCCGTCCAGCACAGATCTAAATCCAAAACCCCGAGAGCTTTCAGCTTGAACTCCAGAACCGTTTCGAGTGCCTAGGAAGCTCAGTGGACGAATACAACGATGGGTTCGTGGAAACTGTCCATACGACCGGGTCTAAGTTCTTCAAGGCGCGTCGTACAGATCAGAACAAGAGGCTCTCCGATCACACTCTCAAGCTCATGAAGGAGCGGCGTGAGATGATCCTGCAGTCTTCAGACGAGGCGTGTAAATACCGGCAGCTCAATAGACGGATCTCTAAATCCTTGAAGAGCGACCTCCGCCGCTTTAATACCGAGCGTATTAAAGACGCGATTGAGCGGAATAAAGGCTCCAAGGTATTTGCAAGGGATCTGGCTATTGGGCAGAGCCAGCTCACGAAACTGAAGACCGACGATGGTAGGATCTTACCCGCCAAACCGGAGCTTCTGAGGGAGATCGAGAGCTTCTATGGACAGTTGTATACGTCAACCAGTAAACCCGTCGTAGATCTAGCCAACGACCCAAGAGCTAGACTGACCCGACACTATACCGATGACATCCCGGACGTCAGCCTGTACGAGATTAGGATGGCTCTGAAGCAGCTCAAAAACAACAAGGCACCGGGTGATGACGGAATTACGGCCGAACTCCTGAAGGCGGGTGGAAAACCGGTACTTAAGGCCCTTCAGAAGCTGTTTAATTCCGTCATACTTGAGGGAAAAACGCCACAGGCATGGTGCAGGGGTGTGGTGGTGCTCTTCTTCAAAAAGGGTGACAATGCCCGGCTGAAGAATTATAGGTCCATCTCACTTCTAAGCCATGTCTACAAGTTGTTTTCTAGAGTCATCACGAATCGTCTCGCGCGCAGGTTTGACGATTTCCAGCCACTCGAACAAGCCGGTTTCCGAAAAGGCTTTAGCACCGTGGACCACATACATACGCTGCGGCAAGTTATACAGAAGACCGAAGAGTATAACCTGCCTCTCTGTTTAGCGTTTGTGGACTACGAGAAAGCCTTCGATTCGATCGAGACCTGGGCTGTACTGCAGTCTCTCCAACGGTGCCAAATCGATTATCGGTACATCGAGGTGTTGAAGTGTTTGTACAAAAACGCCACCATGTCAGTCCGACTTCAGGACCAAGCCTCGAAACCTATCCTCCTGCAGCGAGGTGTGAGACAGGGAGACGTCATATCTCCGAAACTGTTCACCACTGCACTGGAGGATGTCTTCAAGGTTCTGGACTGGAGAGGGCTAGGCATCAACGTCAACGGCGAGTACATCACTCACCTTCGGTTTGCCGATGATATAGTGGTAATGGCTGAGACCATGGAGGACCTCAGTACAATTCTCGATGACCTCAGTAGAGCTTCCGGAAGAGTGGGTCTAAAAATGAACATGGAAACGACTAAGGTCATCTTGAATGCCCATGTCACACCCACTCCTATCAAAATCGGAGACTCTACTCTCGAAGTTGTAGACGATTATGTGTACCTGGGACAAACGGTCCAGTTAGGTAGGTCTAACTTCGAGAAAGAGGTCAATCGTCGAATCCGACTCGGTTGGGCAGCGTTCGGGAAATTGCGCGGTATCTTCTCGTCCAACCTACCGCAGTGTCTCAAGACGAAAGTCTATGACCAGTGTGTGTTGCCAGTGATTACATACGGGACCGAAACGTGGTCGCTCACAATGGGCCTTATCAGAAAGCTTAAAGTCACCCAAAGGGCAATGGAGAGGGCTATGCTCGGAGTTTCCTTGCGCGATCGAATCAGAAATGAAGACATCCGCAAGAGAACAAAGGTTACCGACGTAGCCCGAAGAATTGCCAAACTTAAGTGGCAGTGGGCAGGGCACATTGCTCGCAGAACGGATGGCCGATGGGGCCGAAAAGTTCTGGAGTGGCGACCGCGAACCGGAAGACGTTGCGTTGGAAGGCCTCCCACTAGGTGGGCCGATGACCTGGTGAAGGTTGCAGGAATCCGCTGGATGCGAGTCGCACGGGACCGGTCAATGTGGCGACACTTGGGGGAGGCCTATGTCCAGCAGTGGACGTCTTTCGGCTGAAATGATGAATGAATGATGAATGATGATGTATTTCTGTTGCCGCTATAACAACAAATACTAAATATAGTCAATGGTACGGAACCCTTCGTGTGCGAGTCCGACTCGCACTTGGCCAGTTTTTTTTTAATCTCACCGACATCATAAAGGTTTATTTAATTCCTTCATTTTATCAAGAATCTTGATCTCGAAAGAAACGACTGTTTTGATTTTTCCCATTGACCCCACCAGTGGGGCAAATCATTGACTTTGTTTTATACTATGTACAGATAAACAAACTAACAACTGTCACTCACTACACTCCTGATGGAGGAAATCGCCGTCGATGTTGACTGCGGCGAAAATGGTGTTACGATTTGGTCTTGTTTACGGATCAAACATGGCCCAAGACTGAGGTTTGGAAGGACAAAGGGAGGTCTTTTCCCAGCAGTGCGACACTTGATATGCTTACAAAAAAAAGTATTGCTGTAATGGCTTTACCAAACTGAAGTACCTACTCAAAAACATAGGAGTAAGTACCTAATACCCAACTTATGACTGCATCAGTGAGCGGAATTCTTATAGCTGAATTTTGGGTCAAATATTAAAATGAAAATTTGCCACGACACGCTAACTAGATAATACAATAACTATCTTGAAGTTAAAAAAATAACACTAAAAAATACCTTTTGTTATTCCAATCTTCATAACATTTTAATCTAGGTAAAAGGCACCCCATTCGAGTAATGTACTAAAGCGGATTACTACGCGAGGCGGCACCGCAGGAGCGCGATATTCATGCGTTATGAGATTGAATACTAGCTTGCATGATATTACTTGATATTGCTGACGTCTTAGTACCTACTTGGACTGTACACGTAGAGTGAACATCAAAGGTAATCTTTAATCTAATCTAACTCTACCTACACTGCTCCTAATATTAAATGTGACATCCCGGCTTCTTAAAAGCGAATCTACTATAGTCTGCGCCAGATAAATAGGAAATAAAGGTCATTAACCCACATACATTTTTTATTCAAATACAAAATAAAGGTCATTAACCCGCATACATTTATTCAAATACATAATTCGAAAAACAGAAACAATAACATAAACTTGTCCCGAAACTACCTTTATCGTGATCCTTGACTTTTTGTAGTAATAAAAAACGATTCATAATGTATTGTCGGGGTACCTACGCAGAGAAATTATGGAAAGAGCAATGACCTTTAATTCCTACTTATCTGGCGCAGACTATAATAGATAATATTATAATTTACTGTCTCGTTGGTCTAATCGTGACAAGCGTGACTACTGACCATGACCTCCAGGGCCCGATTCCCAGGTTGGGCAAAGTGTTAGGTTTTTCCATTAGGAATTTCTAAGTAGCAGCCAGACACAAAACCGCGGGACTAGGTCGCGGGCAGACAAACGGTCATAGCGAAACTATTAGGCCCAGCGCACACCGCTGGAGGCGCGGCGGAACGCATTTGAAGACAACAATTTAATATAAACCTTAACTACCTTGACATACGGTCAATAAATTCACACGCGGTGCTCGGAGCGCCCTCAAGCTACAACAAGAGCATGCGCGCGACCGTTTATCAAGGTAGTTAAGGTTTATATTAAATTGATATCTTAGAGCCTGGGCCTTAGAGTTCCTTGTTGACTACGGAACACTGAAAAGAGAATAACTGAGGTCTCTTGTCTCATGTGTAACTGTTATGATGTACTCTTTGTACCGTTACATACCTACCTACGTCTATAACGTAATATTTTCAAGACTAGGCAATTTTTTATCGGCCAATCACAAAAGATAAAGCCTTTCGACTGTATCCTCTGCCTAGATGTCTCTCAAAAGGTCTGAATCAGAAAGGGAATCTAATTTTAGTACACGAGGACAAAGTGCCCTAGAGCTAAGCACTATAGTTACCAAAATTTCGAATGAAAAAACAGGACACGTCTTCAATCATTCGGAGTTCTGCTCCTAAAAAGACTCTTTGGTAGGAACCTACTCAAAATCTAATTGGAACTTAAAAGTTCGCGAAACACGATAAATCGTGTCGATGGCACTTCGTCTTAAATTTAATCAGCTCGTATACTCACTTGACACTTTAAACCCGTTTATTAGTTCCTCAGGGCTAGAGGGCCGCTTTATACCTAGCAAATAAATAAAAACATCTTTTTTAATATGTATTGCAACAACTTTTTTTGACGTAAAACATCTATATGCGCGCTTAGGCAGTTCATTCGTGCTCTCTGCGTGACCCACGACATTTACGGGTTTATTATGAATGATGAATTAGCATTAATAACATTATTAATTTGATTTGCTCATCATCTACCTAACCTTATCCCATGTTAATTAGGCACAACACTTTTTCTTGTTCTTCCATTTTAATTTTCATTCATTCCAAAATGATATTTAGGTTGCGGTTGCGGGACTGTTCGAAAGAGAACACAAAGGGTGATGGAGACGCACCGGGCGACGGGGGCCACGTGGCTACCGTAGGCGCAGGCCTGTGGACGGTGAGCTATGGGCTAGCTCGCCGTCCGTCCGTCTTATGACGACAGGCCGTGTCGACGACACAGGAGTGTTCCACGCGCGCCTCAAAGATATGTCAGCAAAAGGAGAGGGTTCAAAAGGGCCGATGCCTGCCAGGGCTGCGGGACTATTCAAAAGAGATACCGCGGCCCTGGAACACAAAGGGCAATGAAGGAACATGGATGGGTTTTAGTCAGTAAAAGTCTGACTCTCCCTTCCGCTCCGCCCAGAGCGGGAGGGGGGGTCGTTCGATGATTGCCTAACCGAAAAAGAAAGGTACAGGTCCCATGGTAAGGTACACTTACCTCAAAACACGGAATATCCCAGCAAAAACCAGACAACGAGCTGCCCTAATTGGTATTCAGTTCCGTATAAGATAAGAGCACGGATAAATTCCCCTGTCTCGTAGTAGACACGATTAGAACCGACACCAGTCTCACATTACCTCTAATGGCTGAGATTTAAACATAATTGTAGCATATCAGACATTCTGACAGCCTGGCGTTCTGAATTAGCCTAGACTTTAATGGGAATAACTTTATAATTTCGTCTGAATTAGAGCTTTTAGTTAACGTGATGTTTGAGTTAAATTGTTTAATCACGTGTGGTTATACTTATAGGGGTGCCTATCTTATAAATAACCTAATATCTCGCTTGTAATTTCCTAATGATTGGGCGGAGGAAATTGGTAGAAGTACTTACTTACATCCTCAATAGGAGGCTAGCCTTTTACCCGGTTTCAAATCCGACTCTAGGCTGCTTCACTTGGCTAGCTCGCCGTCCGTCCGTCTTATGACGACAGGCCGTATTGATATCGTAAATCTCATCAATTGCTCGTTGTTTCTAATGAGGTTGTTGGGCATTTTTCATGAAATTATTACCGTCTTTCCAAGACAGTAATTTTGACGCTAAACAATGCCACATGAACAAATATCCCACATGTTTGTTCATGTGGCATTGTTTAGCGTCACGTGCGTAACGTCACGCCAAACATACAAAGGGCGTCCCACGGCAACGCCAAACATACACAGGGCGTCCCACGGCAGCACCAAACATACACAGGGCGTCCCACGGCAACGCCAAACAAAAACAGGGCGTCCCACGGCAACGCCAAACAAAAACAGGGCGTCCCACGGCAACGCCAAACAAAAACAGGGCGTCCCACGGCAACGCCAAACAAACACAGGACGTCCCACAGCAACGCCAAACATACACAGGGCGTCCCACGGCAACGCCAAACATACACAGGACGTCCCACGGCAACGCCTAACACAGACAGGGCGTCCCACGGCAATGGCAAACGGAAGGAAACATAACATCACGTCTGTAATTCCCGAAGGGTTAGGAAGAGGTATATCTAGTAGTACATCCACATTTCGCCAGTTATGTTTTAAGTCCCATGTAATAGGGGGCGATCGTATTGCCATCAACCTGTCACAAATATAGACTCCGTGGCTGCTATTGAGAAAACTCTAGTGGAAAAACCCAATAACCCTGCCAACCCGGGAATCGAACCCAGGACCTCATGCTCAGCAAACGTGCTTCAGACCACTTGACCAACGAGGCAGCCAACGGAAGTGTCGCGAAAGCGAAGTAATGTTGCCTATAGGTACCTACAAATAGTAATTAGTTAAGACGTGGTGTGAGGTGAGAGAAGGAGGGGGTAGCGCGCGGCGGTGGATCGAGCGCGCGCGCATCGTGGCAATTGGACCTGACGGTCGGAGCTAGCAGTACACGGGTGAGCGAACTTGGCATTATTCAGTGCATGTGTTTGTATCTTCAGATTTACCAGATATTCAGTTTATATTGATTTCCAATGTTGTTGTGTGTGTATTGTTTACCAGCGATCAGATTCAGAAATGATACTAAATCATAAACCAGCTGCGAGGCTCGGGGTGGCTATAAGGGGAGGTTGGAGGCCACTTTGGGAGGACACCCAGAATATCATTGCGATGATAATTCAGTAACCGTTATCAGTTGAAACCAGTTAACATGAATCCAACTTTCGTTGGATTCAAATCATATCGTACCTGGGCTTATTTCAGAGACATGGGGTACTTCAGGTTCAGATATTCGTCACTAACGATACGTGGCGACAGGAAGGAAAGTACCGTGAATATCGTAGATAGCATGTTTTACTGAAAAAAGAATCTGTGTTTGTGTTTGTTGTTAGTAAACGCACCCATGGCTTGTGTAAAAATGTATCCCATCAAAAACATAAATGTGAAATGAGAGCCAAGTTCAATATTATGATATATGCCTTGGTTGTTGACTTCAACGACAAAATAAGTGAAATCTAAATGGGTGCCAAGTTCAATGGTCAGTCCTGAAATTTATATTTATCAACATAAAATATCATTTTTTCTTATAACTTAGGAGAATATATTGTAGCCTAAGGTCTTATTTGGCTAGTTCTCATATACGCATTATTATGTTCGATGGTTAGTTTGTATCAGCAAGCCAAATTTTCAGAATAATAAAATAAGAACCGACAAGTAACAGGTTGAACTTGCGAAGGCTATAATATAATTCGTATATGAAAACTAGCCAAGTAAGACCTTAGGCTACAATATATTCTCCTAAGTTATAAGAAAAAATGATATTTTATGTTGATAAATATAAATTTCAGGACTGACCATTGAACTTGGCACCCATTTAGATTTCACTTATTTTGTCGTTGAAGTCAACAACCAAGGCATATATCATAATATTGAACTTGGCTCTCATTTCACATTTATGTTTTTGATGGGATATCATTACTTTTTGTACATAAATTAGGAGTAGCTAGGCAAAATTAATACTAAAAGGTTTTTTGTTAAACTACTGTATTTTCCTACGTTTACGGGGTATAATTTAGTTTTCCTTCAAGGACTCTTCTCTTGAATTGTATCGGGAGAAATAGACACATTATTCGTGTCTTGTTCCACTGGAATCATCATCACCATTTCAGCCGAAAAACGTCCACTGCTGGACATAGGCCTCCCCCAAATGTCGCCACATTGACCGGTCCCATGCGACTCGCATCCAGCGGATTCCCGCAACCTTCACCGGGTCATCGGTCCACCTAGTGGGAAGCCTTCCAACGCAACGTCTTCCGGTTCGCGGTCGCCACACCAGAACTTTTCAGCCCCATCGGCCATCCGTTCTGCTAGCAATGTGCCCTGCCCACTGCCACTTAAGTTTGGCAATTCTCCGGGCTACGTCGCTAACCTTAGTTCTCTTGCGGATGTCTTCATTTCTGATTCGATCGCGCAAGGAAACTCCAAGCATAGCCCTCTCCATTGCCCTTTGGGTGACTTTAAGCCTTCTGATGAGGCCCATTGTGAGTGACCACGTTTCGGTACCGTATGTAATTACTGGCAACACACACTGGTCATAGACTTTCGACTTGAGACACTCTGGTAAGTTGAACGAGAAGATACCGCGCAACTTCCCGAACGCTGCCCAGCCGAGTCGGATTCGACGATTGACCTCTTTCTCGAAGTTTGACCTACCTAATTCCACTGGAATACACACGTCATAATGGCCCGAAGAGAGATTTCCTGTAAAGAGCAAGCGCTTTGTAGGATATCCCTCTTTGCCGAACAAACCTTGCAGAACCCCATTCTGATGATACACTTCGATATTAACGCCATCTAGTGTCACTTTTAAATAAATCAATGGAGGCGGCATGGTGTAGTGAGTGAGTTTCTGAGAATGATAATAGGTGGCGCTAGTGGTTGTAGAATACGGTTAGTCACGCGTAATAAATACGAAAATCTACTATATTCTTATTTAAAAGTACAAATCGGAAATATTTGGATTGAAAAAATTAAGGGTGGTATTCAACTCGTTATTATATTCACGTAAAGATCTTAAAATCCACATATAGAGATTTACAGGCACTAATTATAAGTTAAGTGAAAATTATAATAAAATGATAAAAATTAACAGTTTCTGATTTTTTCCTTTGTATTCACCTAATTACCTATCTGCATGCCAAATTTGAACTTTCTAGGTCATCTGGAACTGGGTTATAGTTTTGATCTATAGGTCAGTCATAAAAATGACGATTTTTGGACGTTAATATCTGAATAACCATTTGAGATATGTTTATAAAATTTGGAACACATATGTATCTCGCCAGTCTCAATATATGAGCCAGATTTGAAAAGTTTAGGTGAAACAGTTTTTGAGTTATGAGGGGCTCAAAAGTGGCTCCAAATGGTTCGTGTAATATTACACACGGTGAGCTGCGCGCTAGAACTTGGCTTGACACGCTCCCGCGTGTCTAGATTAGGATCGGCTTCCAGTCTACAGCTTACTTCCGGTATTTGACATGGAGTGACTGCTTATCCACACGTCTTGGGGCTACCGCACACTTGAGACAAAACTGTCTTGAGACAGACTATTTCCCTACTAGTGCGAACGAGACAGACTACATCTCACGCTCGCACTAGTAGGGAAATAGTCTGTCGACTACCATATAACGGCTAGGGATGCGCAACACGAGTAAATTGACGATTCCTTGTTTTTATCGAGTGTTTTTTCGGTTTTTTTTTTTTTTTAATTCTATGAATGGTTTTGCCATGTATGGAGAGCGAGCGTTACATATACGAATATTAATAACATGTTGAAGTAACACTTGTTGTGATATCAAAATATAATCAGACCTCTGTAGTAGTGTTTTTGGTAAAACTGTCTTGTGTTAAGTCGCTATAAAAATAAAATTAGTTCATTACAAAATTATACTGAAAAAACATCTTAGTTTTATTAGGTTATGGGCCCAGAACGCCCAGGCGTTGTAAAAACCTATTTTTAATAGACTCAGCGTTGAGTACTGTCGTTTTGCAATAATAATGACGACGAACTATGTAGCTAACGTTCCAAAGTTACGCGGCCGTGAAAATTACGAGGATTGGTGTTTCGCAGCCCAAAATGTGTTGGTATTGGAAGGTATGGCGTCCGCCATTGAAGAACCGCTACCAGTGACGGCTAGTGCGAACGAAAAGTCAGAAGACGCCAAAGCAAAGGCGAAACTCGTTTTGACCATCGAACCCTCGCTATATGTTCACATAAAGCAAGCAGCGACAACTTATGATTTATGGAGCAAATGAAAACCATGTTTGATGATTCTGGCTTTACAAGAAAAATAAGTTTACTCAGAAATTTCTGAGAGAGATGAGATTTATCTCATCAATATTCGTCTCGAAAACTGTGATTCCATGACGCAGTATGTGACCCAGATCATTGAAACAGGGCAGCGACTTCAAGGAACAGGTTTTAAGTTGACAGACGAATGGATTGGTGCATTAATGTTAGCAGGATTACCCGAAAAGTATGCGCCTATGATCATGGCCATTGAACACTCGGGAATCGAGATAAGTGCCGACGTCATAAAAACCAAGTTGATGGATATGTGTGTTGAAGCTAGTTCAGCTTCCGGTTCCCAAAGTGCATTTGTAGCAAAAAGGTCGCAGCACTTGAAAAATGAAAACTCTAAGAGCGGTCATAAAGATTTGAAAGCAACGTCAAAATCTGTCAAGGTTGTCAAGTGTTACAAATGTAAACAGACCGGACATTATTTAAATCAGTGTCCCAACTCAGAATCAAGCAAAAGAAAACAGACCAATGCATTCAGTGCTATTTTTCTGAGTGGTAAGTTCAGTCAGAATAACTGTTATATTGATAGTGGGGCTAGTAAACACATGACGGCGAGACAAGACAATATCGTCAATCCGTCTCATCAACACGATATGAGGGAGATTATTATTGCAAACCAGACAAGTGTTCCAGTTATATGTTCTGGTGATGTCAACATCATCACAGTTGTGAATGGTATAGAGTATGATGTCACAGTTTCAGATGTATTGTGCATACCGAGCTTAACAACAAACTTGCTTTCGGTGAGTCAGTTGATCGAGAATGGCAACAGCGTTATTTTCAAGAAAAATAGTTGCTACATCTATAATCAACAGAAAGACCTAGTTGGTGAAGCAGAATTAGTTGAAGGTGTGTACAGATTATACACGAAAACAGAACAAATATTAGCAGCAACTGCAATAGCATCGAGTGAGATTTGGCACCGACGCTTGGGGCACATCAACAGTACTAGTTTAAACAAAATGAAAAACGGTGCTGTAGAAGGAATTTCATACCCAGAAGTGGCAAACATAGACAAGGCATCATGTACTGTTTGATGTGAAGGCAAGCAAGCTAGACTCCCGTTTCAGCAGAGTTCGTCTAAAACGGAGAGCGTTCTAGAGTTGATTCACGCAGATGTATGTGGTCCCATGGAAACTTTATCAATTGGAAGATCGAGATACTATGTTTTGTTCGTGGATGATTACAGCAAGATGGCGTTCGTTTATTTTATGAAGGTGAAGAATGAGGTATTTACCAATTTCAAAGATTTTAAGTCCATGGTTGAAAAACAGAAAGACAGAAAGATAAAATCAACAATCATTCATGACAATCATTTGTAAAATTTCAAGGCTACAAGATATATCATGCCCTGCATCCTGATAACGCCGCGAGGGGAGGCAGCGCCGTCATAATTAGAGAAAACATACATCATTATGAACAGACCAAATGTGAAGATCAGGAAATGCAAGTGATCGGTGTAACTATTAAAATGAAAAGATACGACTCGGTTACTATAGCAGCTATATACATCCCCCCAAAATACGCACTAAAAAAAGAGCAATACAAGACAATCTTAGCTCTACTTGGAAATAGATTTATATTAGGTGGAGACTTTAATGCCAAGAATACTTATTGGGGCTCCAGACTAACTACAACAAAAGGCAGAGAGCTATTAAGTGCCATACAAGAAACCAAATCAGAGGTTCTATCAACTGGAAAACCGACATATTGGCCAACAGACTTAAGAAAAATTCCAGACTTAATTGATTTTTTTATATATAAAGGGCTATCCCCTGACTTTATAAGTGCCGAAAAGGATTTAATATGAACTCTGATCACTCACCCATAATCTTATACACTAGTGAACATGTCAAACAGAGAGAAGGCAATCCGTTTCTCGTGAACAAGTTCATAGACTGGAAATCCTTTAAAATAGACTTAGAAAATAAAATAGACTTAAATGTATTTATAAATGATAATCACCAACTTAATTTAGAATTACGCAAATTTATTGTAGATGTCCAACAAACTGCATGGGCTAATACACCCGAGAAAAAAAGAACTGTTAAGGTTAATACTTATCCAAAAGAAATAACAGATCTGATCAGAGAAAAGAGAACCTTGAGAAAAAAGTGGCAGCGAAACAGGTTTCCCCAAGATAAGACACTGTTAAATAGAATAACTAAACAAATTAGGAAGGCAATCAAGAAAGTTCGGGACGAAAATTTAACCATGCATCTTCTTCAACTGACTAATGATCGATCGACTGATTATTCACTATGGAAAGCCACAAGGAACCAAAAACAACCTATTGCTCACATACCGCCAATAAAAGAACTAAATGGATAATGGGCAATAAGTAACGAACAAAAAGCATCAAGGTTTGCCCAACACTTAGAGGACACTTTTACACAAACCGAGAGCGCTGACCAAGATCTCCACTGGGAACAACTACAACAAGTAGACCAAGAGATAAAACTGGTAACACCAAAAGAAGTATCTAAAGAAATCAGAGATCACATCAGCCCGAAAAAATCCCCTGGTTATGACCTTATCACAGGGGAAATCCTAAAGAATTTGCCAAGAAAAGCCCTGGTAAAACTTACTAAGATACGCAATGCTTCTTTTAGACTAAAGCATGTTCCAGACCTATGGAAGGTTGCAGAAGTGATCATGATCCCCAAATCGGGGAAACCACCTCAAGATGCATCATCATACAGGCCTATCTCCTTGCTGCCAGTGATGTCAAAGCTTTTTGAAAAACTACTTTTAAAACGACTGAAACCTATTATAGAAAATAGTAACATTATACCAGACTATCAGTTTGGATTCAGAGAAAAACATTCAACAATAGATCAGGTGCATAGAATTACAACAGTAATTGAAGAAGCTCTCGAAGATAGAAAAGTATGTACTACTGTATTTTTAGATGTAGCCCAGGCTTTTGACAAAGTTTGGCACAAGGGATTGATTTATAAACTAAGAACTATGTTGCCAAAACAGTTCGCAGATATATTAGAATCATATATAACTGGTAGAGTATTTAGAGTAAGGCAAGAAAATGCCTATTCTGAACTAAAAGAAATAAAAGCTGGTGTACCACAAGGAAGTGTTCTAGGCCCGGTCCTGTACCTATTGTACACATGTGATATACCGGAACTAGAAAATGCAACTATTGCTACTTTTGCTGATGATACCGCAATAATGTCCACAGCATCTAGTCACAAGGAAGCTGTGGTAAAAGTACAAACAGCGATAAATCAATTCTATGATTGGACCAAAAAGTGGAAGATCAAGTTGAATGAAACAAAATCCATTCACATTGACTTCACTAACAAGAAACCAGAACACAACCCAGTGTACATAAACAACAAAATTGTACCGTACGAAAACACTGCCAAATATCTTGGTATGGACCTTAGACGCAAAGCTTCGCTGGAAAGCCCATGTCAAAAAGAAACGTGAAGAATTAGAAATTCGTTACAGAAGCATGAACTGGCTACTAGGAAGGCATTCCGCGTTGTCAGTTCCTAACAAAATCCTGCTCTAAAAATCAGTCCTTATGCCAGTATGGACTTATGGTATACAACTATGGGGTTGCACCAAAGAAAGCAATATAGAAATTATCCAAAAGTTCCAGAACAAAGTACTCAAGAACATCGTGAATGCGCCTTGGTATATAAGAATTGACGACATCCATCGGGACCTGAATATAGAGTTCGTAAACAGTATAATCCAAAAATATGCAGAAGCTCATGAACATCGGCTTCATCATCGTGTTAATGTCGAGGCCATCCAGCTCCTCGATAACACGGACATAGTGAGAATGCTCAAAAGGACTAAACCTTTTGAGTTAGTGTAGTGTAATATAATTGTGACTTTACCGTGAGTGTAATATAGTACCTAGCTATTTAAATGGACACAAGAACAAAGTGACTTCACCTTAATAGACGCTAAGTAAACGCAATGGACGTGCTCTTAGATGTATTTATACTTTTAGCAAATTAAGTTAGATTAAAATTGCTTATTATCCTTATTAGGCTAGATTGTAAAATAATAAAAAAAAATTGTGTTGTTTACATTTCCCTACAGTAAAAGTTTGCCACAGGAAGAAAATGACTATAGATATAATATTAATATGACATTGCCTAATTTGACATTCAATAATTCATTTCATTTACTTGACATCAACAATTATATTGGCAACAATTTTTATTTGGCAAAACATAGATATCTTGTAGACAGGTGCTATCTGACAAACCATTGTAAAAGACAAGTAGCTGTGTCGCTATCTTATTATTTTTCTATTACAGCCAAAAACTTGGCTAATCAAGTTGCCTCTGTTGATCAATGCAATATTAGCCTAAATTACTCTACCAATAGTTTGTCAACAATGAATGAATCAGTGAATCATTTAAATTAGCAATTTCGACAACGGAGGCAACCTCTTGCAATATAAGGAAGCCAGATAGTAAATCAGGCGAATGTTTTGAGAATTTTAATAGTATTAACCTGGTTCATCAAAATATTCAAGGATTTTTGAACAAAGAATTAGAAGTAGAACTTTTCATGAATTGTAATTGCATAGATATTCTTTGTATAACGGAACATTGGCTCAAATGTCACCAATTAACTTTCAATTTTAGTAATCACCAGGTTGGTAGTTCATTCAGCAGGGTAAATGCTATACATGGCGGCGCATTAATCCTAGTAAATAATCAGCTTAAGTTTAAAGACCGCAAGGATATTGTAAGCCTATCTGTTGAGCGAACAGTTGAAATAGCCTGTATAGAATTGGAGCAGTTTATCATATTAAGTGTGTATAGACCTCCTTCAGGATTGTATGATTGTTTTGAAAAGGTAATGGATGAAGTGTTGCATAAAATCTGTAATTCTAAGAAGTCTATAATTATTAGCGGTGATTTTAATATTAATTTTATTACACGGCTCATCCTGAAAACAATTATCTTACATGGTAGTATTCGTCTCCAACGAACTCGGTCGCGTAGTTTTTTAGAGTTCTAAAACATAAAAAAACAAATTTGAACTTTATGTTTTAGATTGATTGATTGAACGCAGCTAGTGTGGTCTAGCTGTCAGCAGTGACGTATTACAAATGTCAAATCACTTTTTGACTTCGCGCGCTCGCGTTACCGCGAAAAATATTGTGTGTCGTGTTAAATTATTTAATTCACGAAATTATAACTATTGTATCAATAATAATAACATGTATAGCTCAGAACAAGACCCTATAATGGAAGAATTGTACAGAATTAGGAAGAAACTGAAAAAAAAAAAATAAGTTGTAGACGCCGCCGACGCCATCGCCGCAATGTTTCGTCGTCTACATCTCGGAATCGATCTCGATCTAATACTAGGATCAGATCACAGTCAACGAGTCCGCCACAGTCACCCTATCGTGATAATCAATTGATGTCACCTCATCCGTTGCCCTTCACGGCTCCTCCAGATCAACTAGGAAAGGAAAATGTTGGTAAGTACCTACATCTTCTATCTAGGATATAGAACCAGCCAATTGGACTCACGTCGAGAAAATCTATGGAACGAGATTCCTAAATACGCCATTCGTACATACTGAAAGAAAATACACGAGACTTGGATAAACACTTTAATTTTATTACTGTACAGCTCGACGGTTGCAACAACACTAACTCCAAAAACAGTATTCGATTTACTTGACAGCTCTGTGCCTACGTTTACAAAGAGCGGGAAAGCGCGCCACTTTTAGCCAATAGGAACACGAAGTTAATTCTTACTCGGATATACGCATATGCTAAACATGTTTATCATAAAATACTTACAATTGAATTTACGTTAATTTAGAAGTATTTCATCATTAAATAATATTGAAACAATTTATTAAACATAACATTAGTTACTAGTCAAATTGCGCACTTATAACACTTTCAAATGCCGGAACTTACTTAAATTCACATTGAAATATTATTATTTAAACTGTAATTGCTTACATTCGTCCATCCTGACCATCAAGTCGCGCCCTCGCGAAATTAATACATAAAAAAATAAACAAAATTTACAAATAAAGCTGAACATGGCGAAAATAAAGATAAATATAACAACGTGGATAAGAACAATACCAAACAATTTCTTAGTACAATTTTCTTAATAAGTGAGTAGTAACTAGTTACTACAAATTTTATACATTTTCCATAGATTTATGGTTCATAAACATAGCATAATCAACAATCCATCAATAACAGTCTACAAAGTACATTAAAAATTAATTTTAAAAGAATCCTTTTTGACAATACAAATTAACAATTTAGAGACTCGTCTGATTGCCCTTGAATCATATAACCATACCATAATACAAATTCACAATTTTCACTTTTCTGATTCGCCTTGAATCATATGACCATACCACAACACAAACCCACAATTTTCACTTTTCTGATTCGCCTTGAATCATATAACGATTCCACAACACAAATTCACAAATTTTCACTTTTCCGATTCCCCTTGAATCATAATTATAACCATACCACAACACAAATTCACAATTTTCACTTTTCCGATTCCCCTTGAATCGTATAACCATATCACAATACGAATAACCAATTTTCACTTGTGTGATTCCATTTGAATCACGGTGCCACACTTTATTATCCATACTAACCATATGATTCCACTTGAATCATATAGTATCTCACCAGCTGGAAGTGCCTCACCTTAGTAACCATATGATTCCACTTGAATCATAATCTCACCAACTATTGGTGCCTCACCTTACTAACCATACTAACCATATGATTCCACTTGAATCATATAGTATGTCACCAACAATTGGTGCCTCACCTTACTAACCATACTAACCATATGATTCCACTTGAATCATATAGTATGTCACCAACAATTGGTGCCTCACCTTACTAACCATACTAACCATATGATTCCACTTGAATCATATAGTATGTCACCAACAATTGGTGCCTCACCTTACTAACCATACTAACCATATGATTCCACTTGAATCATATAGTATCTCACCAACTATTGGTGCCTCACCTTACTAACCATACTAACCATATGATTCCACTTGAATCATATAGTATCTCACCAACTATTGGTGCCTCACCTTACTAACCATACTAACCCTACTAACCTTATATTAGCAGATTCTAGACTTTTACAGGTGTTTCCCTTTTACTACCATACTATCTATTCTATCTATCTATCTATCATATATATACTATCTATCATACTATCTATCCTTTTTAGGCTATAATCTATACTTTTCAGAACTACCAGTAACAAATAAGAATTCTTCTGTGCGAATCTCTAAAGTAAAGTATTCAACATAATAATACGTCACTTCAATACATTCACAATTTATTTAGCCATTTCTATGTCAGAATGATTACTAATGTCATCATTACTCTCTTTCACCGACTGTTACACAAACCAAGGGTAAATTTTATCTACCGAAAAGATTCCTCTATTCCTCCATACTTCTGTTTACCTTTCTTTTTAGTGATAGGCGTATCCTCTACTACTATTTTGTCAAATGCTTCGTTTGTTATATCTTGAATATTACTTATATTAGTATTATCATGGTCCTGATCTGATAAAGCCAGTCCACTCTCAGTCAACCCAGTTAATCGCAACCCCAGATAATAATTGAGCAGGGGTTTTACCTACCGCTTTATTAGTGGTATTATTTAAATCCCATTGTACTTGTAGTAAGTATTCATCCCATAGTCTCATCTTTTTCCTTTTTTAACGGCCATGGCTGTTAAGGAGTCTAATACCGTCCTATTATAATGCTCTTTCTGACTATTTGCGCGAGGAGTAGCGACAGCATTTAAAACATGTATTACACTTTTTTCTGACAAAAAAATAAACGCTTAAAATTTTGAGCTACTAAAAGTAGTGGCTCCGTCTGTTATTATTTGTTTCGTCTGTTATTCTTCCTTTTGCTCTTATTGAAAGGACCGAGAAGGTCTGCATGTAAGGTATGGAAAGGTTCAGATACCTTTAGTATGATGCAAGAACCCGGACCTCTTTCCAGCCGGTATTTTTCCGTGAGCGCATTGAATACACGTTTGAAAATTTGTTTTTTTTGACAATTTTTTTTGACAATTATGTTTAATTTTGGAAACCAATAAGTTGTTCTAATTTTGTCCGAGGTTTTTTCAAAAGAAAACTGACCAATGTCATCATGACAAGCACGTGAAACTTACCATCTGATACCTTATGGCACATCCATTCAAGTCCGTCGTCCGTTATTTTATAAACTACACCACGTTTTAAAGTAAAATTTTGTTAAATTTAAATCATTGTTTTTGAATCCTTGTCACCTAAAATCCGTTTAATCCTCTGCATCTCATCATCATTAATTTGAACCATGGCCAACCAATCAACTGTGATATGAAAAACTTTTATTCTACGTATATAGTAGTAGTATTTTCTTCTATAGGATTCCTACTTCATGCGTCTATACGTGCGACATAGAAGTCTCTAGTTTACAAATAATGTTAAAATCAAATTCTTGGATCATACTTCACCAGCGAGCAACATGTGGCATCACCCTTTTAGTAAAAGTGACCCGCAAAGAGTTACAATCACTGACGATAGTAAATTTTAACCCTATTAAGTAACATCGAAAGTTAGTAGAGCTACTTACAACACCCAGAGTTTCCAACTGGTATGATGTAAAGTGTTGCTCTTCTGGTGAAGTGCGCCTACTAAAGTAAGAGACTGGTTTCATAGCTTGTTCATCTTGTTTCTGTAAAAACATACCATCTACACCATGTTTACTGGCATCCGTATGCAACCCGGTTGCAGCATTTGGATTGAACAATGTTAGAATTGGTCGGGATACTAATTTTGTTTTTAACCGAGTGAATGCAGTCTCTTCTTTGCCCCAAGTCCAACTGACATTCTTTCTTAGCAATTGTGTCAATGGTAGAGCTATTATCGCGAAGGAGCGCCAAAAAACTAGTTAGGCTAGGCCCAAGACCTGTCTAACATTGTGGACATCTTTAGGTGTAATGGACATCTTTAGGTTTAAGGAACTTATCAACCGCATCTATTTTGCACTTCCCTGGTTTTATACTATTTCCCTAGACACCAAAACCAAGAAATTCGATTTCTTTGAATGGAAGAATTTGCATTTCGAGACTTTTAACCTAAGCCCTGTTATCTCCACAAAGACGTTTCTCACAGTTTCTTTTTTTTTTTTTTTTAACTTGAGTTATAACTAGTCAATTTAGTAGCAAAACAAGTTCGGAAACGATTTAGAACATCCAACAGTTGCACTTTCTGAACGTGATTTAAGCTATAACCTAAAGAAAAGTTATTTAAACTAAAAGGTTCAAAAGCACCGACAGTATCAATTTTATTTACAGAGGGAAAATTATTTGTAGTCTTTATTTGCAAATATTGTCCTCCGGCTACCAGCTGGTCTTTGTTAAAAGTTACTGCGTTTGAAGAAATATTATCGACTAATAATATGCCTTTACCATTTTCAATTGAGTAGACGCCCTTTTCTATATTATTTTCAAAAATAGGGATGGGTGTATAACTACCGTATACTAATATGGAACCTGTTACGTTTTGAGAAGAATTAACTTCTACATAGGAACATCCGGGGAGAACTATTTTAAAGATAGTTTAACCGCGCTAATAGTGTCTGGAAATTCACGTGAAATTATCAATTCATTATTTGTTTTTCAGATGTTTGACCTCCAACGTATCGGCAAATGACTGGCCAACCAATTATGAATATTTCCGTTTTTTTTTTTTTGGAGGCTGTCTTACGTTCTTAGGGTCCCGGTTCGAATCCCGGTCGGAGCATATGTTTGTGTAATGAGCATGGACATTTGTTTCCGAGTAATGGATGTTTATATGTATAATAAGTATGTATTTAAAAACAAAAAAGTATCTATGTAGTATATCAACTATCTGGTGTCCCCGACACAAGCCTCGTTGCTTAGCGTGGAACTAGATGACGCTGTGTGTAATGTCCAGCAATATATATATATATTTTTATTTATTTATTTATATTTCAAAAAAATTACAGGTACTACAATAACATCTAGTTACACATCTAGTGACAATAACGCCTTGAATTTCCAGAAATACTGAACATCGACCTATCGCATGAACTACCACGCCACCAAATCCCGTCATTGCCACTGAATAAGTTCTATCCCATGTTCCCAATACTTCAACAGCATCTGCATTTCTAATGAGCGTACATTCGCTACCTGAATCTAAATAGCCATTTTTTCATGGCCGTTGATCAAAACGGTTTGTACATATTTATCGTTAGGTTTAGGCTTGGTAATTGAAATTTCCGTGACTGCTTTTACGTCTTCCTTCTTTCGTTAACAATCATTAGACTCGTGACCTACTATTGAACAGATTGTATTTTTTCTTATTATTTAGTATGTTTACTAATAATATGACCCTCTTTGCAATTGTAGCACCTTATTGGTCTATTACTACCAGGTTCTTTATCCTTGGTTGGAAATTTTCTTAATTGAAGCTTTTTGCATTTCGTAGGTATGCCAAAAGTTTGTTGGGATTTTCAAATTGAGCTGCCTCCGCTCCTATCCTAATGACCCTATCATCTATGACAAAGATTACGCATTCACTACCCTTTTGCCCTTAATTTCGCACCTATTGAGTAATGCATTTTTATCATTTTAACGTTTTTTTTTTTATTACTTTGAACATGTTAACTTTTTTTTATTGTATATACCTAATCCCAATGACATGACATTTATTTTTTTAATTTATAATTTAATTGTAAACCAATAATTTGCATGCCCATGTGACGGCAAAATGTTGAGAACTTTATTATATAAGAACATCTATGTACATATTACTCATGTTTGCAAAGAATAAATGATTTGATTTTATCATAATTGAATAGTAATCCTCTAAAGATTCCGCAAACTTTGCTTTTTTGTTCAAAATATCCGAAAGCATTTGCCCATAATTCTCATCAGGCGGAGAAGCTGCTTTAAGCTACTCTTACCACTCAACCCAACTATAATTGAAGGTTGCAAAATTGAAGAGGTAAATTTAGGTATCGTATTATGTACGGTTTTAACGGTCTAACTGTATATATATTATGTTTCCTATTGTATGTACTTTGTGTATCCAATTAATTATGTTTTGATTTTTGAAGATGAGTCAAACTCGGGAACGATATTAAAGTTACTTATTCGCTCACTACCCCTACTTGAAATTTTATCAAGAACATCGGTATGTGTAGGAATCATGTCAGGAAATGACTCACGTGCGCTGATACTTTTACTCGGCGAACAGGTGTCTCGGTGACGACGGATATCTCCGCTTCGCTGGTAATTTCGGATGTTACTTTTGCTGCGTCTTGACCATGATATGCCAGTCTCGTTGAGCTGCTCCTGCTGCTGATCCCTGGTTGGGCTGCGGCTCCGATGTGTAGCAATCCGTCCCCGCGGCGGCGGCGCCTCGAGCCGTCGCATTCGATGATCAGGACACCGCAAACGACTGCGGCTGCACTTCCGGCTGCGCCTGTAGCTTTGCCAGCTGCTGTGACTGCTGCTCTGCCTGCCGCACTGGGAGCGGCCCGGGTCCCGGCTCCGCCTGCGGCTCTGCCTGCCCAACACTGCTGATGGGGACCGCGGCGGTTGAACCAAATTTCTATCACCATTGCTGTCCATGTGTAGACCTGATCAACAGAAATAGAATACGGACACAACAATTCTTTAACACGTATACACACTTTCAAAGGAAAGGACTATTTGCACCACTACTGATATTGAAGGTATTGTTTTATTCTTCAATATAAGGTAAACTGGTAGAAAATGCCCAAGGCATTAAGTCTGCCTTTGTACATTATGTGCATAAAGTTTTAATAAGTAAATAAACCTGATAATGGCGATAACTACTACTACTAGTACTACTAGTGTAACTATATTTCAAATTACAACGACCGTTGACAGCAAAATCGTATGTAATTCCTAGCTTGGCAGCAACTAAAATTTGTAACCACAGCTGTTCTAACAAGAATACATGTATTCGTGATATGGCATTAACAAAAACATTTTTGAGTTATGAATCTAACAATTAATATGCGCAACGTTATTACGTCGGTACTTTTTTATTTTAGCATAGCCACACACTATTAGCAATAGAATATAGCGATAGAATATACGACAAATAACACTTACGTGAATTAATCCCACTTCTGAACTGAAAGAAAATACACGAGACTTGGATAAACACTTTAATTTTATTACTGTACAGCTCGACGGTTGCAACAACACTAACTCCAAAAACAGTATTCGATTTACTTGACAGCTCTGTGCCTACGTTTACAAAGAGCGGGAAAGCGCGCCACTTTTAGCCAATAGGAACACGAAGTTAATTCTTACTCGGATATACGCATATGCTAAACATGTTTATCATAAAATACTTACAATTGAATTTACGTTAATTTAGAAGTATTTCATCATTAAATAATATTGAAACAATTTATTAAACATAACATTAGTTACTAGTCAAATTGCGCACTTATAACACTTTCAAATGCCGGAACTTACTTAAATTCACATTGAAATATTATTATTTAAACTGTAATTGCTTACAATACGAATTGAGGTGTGTGAATAAGACGACCTTGACCGCCAACTGTGCCAGTACGAGATACTTCCACACGAAGATCGGATTTTGATACGAGATATCAACTCTGATATTACCCTACCGTATTGTGCGCGACACAAAGCGGTAGTCGTACAATCAAATAGCAAACACTACTAGTGTATTGTTTTAGAGTTACAGGAGGATAATCTGTTATTACAGATCCTGTTACTATCAATGTGAAGAATGTGGACGAGCCTGTAATACCAGAGGCCTTACTTGTTGCCTTGGGTAATGACAAACCCTTAGAGGAAAAGTATGGGCCAAATATCAACAACCTTATTGGCTCAAGGTGGGAAAACACCTATTGAATGATGATAGTGAAGGGATAATGATATTTTAAAAACATACAAAATTCCCAATACCTAACTGTCCACTTTTAGAGGCACCGGAACTAAATCCAGAGGTCAAAGCCGCTATTAATGAAGCAGCCTGTAAACGGAATCAGGTGCTGAAAACCAAACAACAACAATTGAGCATTGCTCTGACTTGTCTGGGTCATGCAATGACCAAGATCTTAGCTGGGGATGAGGTCTCAGGAGCCCTGAAATTGCTCAATGATGGCACTAAAATTTTAACATCTCTCCATCACGGAGATACCAATACAAGGAAGCAGTTGCTAGCACCTCTCCTGGACAAATCATTTACAAAAATGGCTCAATCAATACCAAGAAATAAATACCTATTTGGTGAAAACCTATCTGAAAAAGTTAAAATAACAAAGATATAGAAAAATCAAGATTTGAGTTGAGAAACCCTAAGCCTACACTCAACCGTCCTGGAAACTGGGGAGGCCCTTCACGCCAACCACAACAGAAGACACAAACGATGCGTGGAGGGCACAAGCGTCCAGCAGTACATTCACAGACAATGAAGTCTTACCAACCAACCAAGAAGCCAATGACACGGGCACCGGTCAACCCCGAGAGGGACTACCAGCGTGCTCGTCCACGACGCTGATCTCACAACAGGTACAGCATGGAGGTAATCTGGCTACGTACTTAAGTTGTTGGCAGATAATTATAGATAATGTGGTAATACTAGATTGGGTCCAAGGTTAACATATACCTTTCACATCTGCACCGTTCCAAACTAGAATTCCATCCAATAATTTCTCTCAATCTGAGGAACTTAATATTAATAAATCAATAAATGATTTATTGAAACTGGGTGCTATTACACCCGGCGAAGCAGATAGAGATCAATACATTTCAAACATATTTTTGGTACCTAAACCTAATGGCAAATTTAGAGTTATTTTAAACTTTAAAACCTTTAAATAATTTTATCTCCACATCTCATTTTAAGATGGAAGATTTACGTACCTCTACTGGGTTGATACATAAAGATTGGTTTATGACCATTATTGATTTAAAAGAATATTACCTTTTAGTTCCAATTTATTGCTCTAGAAGATAGGAAATATCTTAGATTTAACTTCAAGCAGTTGTATGAATTTACAGCTCTGCCATATGGCCTGTGTACAGCACCTAGCGTGTTCACAAAAATATTAAAACCTGTGACGTCATACATTAGGAGTTTGGGCTATGTAACAGTTATATATTAAGATGATATTCAATGTATAGCAAGGACATAATTGAAGAATGCTTTGCTCAAACTCGTCATATCATACAGATCTTAGAATGTTTAGGTATACTTAACCATGAAAAAAGTTGCTTAATCCCAAGTAGACAATGTAATTTTTTAGGTTTTATTATTAACTCTCAAAATTGAACAATAAAAATTGCCATCTGAAAAAATGGAAAAAATTATTAATATGATAAAGCAGTTTCCCGGCGCGCGGCGCTGTAACGACGTGACGAGACATTTCCGTCATCTCGATTTGACCATGTACAGTAAGCGTCAATAAGTTCAGAGACACGCTAAGGATTGTATTGCTGTGAACGCACGGTCGAGCGTCCGTGCGTCTGTATGTGTAAGTGGTCTCAATACAGTACGCACACCACAGCCACAGAGTTCGCCCAATCGCATGTCGCGCGTCACACTCCACGAAACATAAGAATACGCAGCAAACCTTATTTGTGTAGCGACCTGTTCTTACCATTGGATAGCTAAAATTCACATCTATTTACCATGTGTTGATAGCTGTTGGGGTAATCAGTAGGATTCACGATCAAAGAGTTCTAATCCTGTTAACAACATTTGGGGTTTTTGTTTCTTGGCAACATTAGTTATTGGTTCATTATTTATTATTTATAAGAATAAGTTAAATATTAGTAAAAAAAAAACATAGTATTATTATTCAACTATTTATTTATTATTTTAGCTGTTCGTTGGAAGGTGGAAATAAAAAAGCCGTGGTAAATGATACCAAAAATGTTTATTCGTTTTATTTATTTATAAAATTAACAAACTTTCATGATAATTGTAACGTCACATTCCTACCTAGATGTAAAAAAGTTCTCTTGTAGTTGTAACCGATCATAAGATTTTTTATTGTATCGGTATACCCACTTACTTTCAATTCATAATAACATACTTAAGTAACAAGGAAAGGATATTCTAATCACACAAATATAACATATAGTTGATACCCACTTATTATAGGTATCGGTAATCAGCAGAGTTTATTGAAAACTAATATAAATAATTTAGACTTTATGAATATATTTTTTGTGATGTCACAATAAATGTAACTCGTATTGAGGTTATAGTTTAACAGCCTTATTCATAAAAAAATCCTTAATTGAGGTTTGATGGGTCTGCTAGCAGACTGTTGATGGGTCTGTTAGCTAGCAGACTGACCACAGATCATCTATATAGAGACTTCAAAAGACAAAAAAGTTCCGTAGCAGCAAGTAACATAATATAAAAGTTCTTGTAGTTCGTTGTAACTTTGATCGATGTTTTAATAATAGTGTTTTTTTAAATTAAGTTAAACCAGTTTTCGGTGGAAGTTTACATGGTAATAATGTACATCATATTTTTGTTTTTATCATTCTATTATTTTAGAAGTTACATGGGGGGGGGGGCACATTTTACCACTTTGGAGGTGTTTCTCGCGCAAACTATTCAGTTTAGTAAGAAATCATATCAGAAACCTCAATATCATTTTTGAAGACCTATCCATAGAAACCTAGATACACACGAATGGGTTTGATGAAAAAAATAGTTTAGTTTTAGTTATAAGTATGGGGAACCCCCAAATTTATTTTTTATTTTTTCTATTTTTGTGTGAAAATCTTAATGCGGTGCACAGAATACATCTACTTACCAAATAATTTCGAAAAAAGTGGCTGTGACATACGGACGGACAGACATGACGAATTCATAAGGGTTCCGTTTTTGCCATTTGGCTACGGAACCCTAAAAAAGGCCGCATCGACAATTAAAAAAAAAAATTACAGCAGTGACAGCCAATTAGCGAGAAAACGCATTTTTTTACAAATACACACGAGAAAAAAGAAAAGGAACAAAAAAAGAAATAAAAAGGAAATGATAAACCAATAAGAAAAGATAAAATTTGACGATACAACCCCAAGATCAACTTCTATAAAAAGCGAGATGTAAAAAAAAAAAAAAGCTGTAACTATGTTAATCAGCCTAATTTTATTTTTTTCATAATCTGCGTAACCCTCCCTTCACTAAAATTATCTTCGGTATGGTTTTTTGCTCTTGTCAAAGTCAGCTGTTCAATTTTCCGGCGGCCATTTTGTGACTTAGCAGGGAGATAAAGGAGGGTCAACGGTCCTCTAACGTTAGCAGAGCCTTGATGGACTGATAGCGTTAACAGACGTTTATGAATCATGTTTTTCAGCATCGGGTCGTCAAGGAGGCTTCAAGGAGGCTCTAACTTTTTATGAATAAGGCTGTCTAACTTTAGCAGAGCCTTGATGGACTGATTAGCGTTAATAGACGTTTATGAATCATGTTTTTTAGCATCGGGTCTTCAAGGAGGCTTCAAGGAGGCTCTAACTTTTTATGAATAAGGCTGTTAGTGTTCATTTTCCCGAAGAAAAGAAGATTGAAACTTAACCTCAATTTAAGATCATTAATATAATTACGGATAAGTTAATATTCACTAAATATTTTGTTACACATTTAATTAAAACTAAAGCATCTAGGGATTAATTTTGTAGCATGACATCTTCTAATACTTCTACATAATTAAGTAGAACTGTTGGCACGTGGAGGAATAAAAGCCAGTTCTCCTGGCCCTGTTGCAATTATCCATCCCCACATGATCCCCACATATTAACCATAATTCGACATGAGTCTGTATTAGGGATTATGTTTTTGTCAGACCAGCAGAGTGTTATTCTTGCGCCATAAATGAAGCCTACCCTTTTGACTTGATTTAAAAAGTCAGTTTTTTGAGTCTTCTCATGGTAGTATTCCAGTAAAAATCTAAATAACCCCGTGCGAAACGTAATCGTTCTTCTATAACTCTTTCTGTCAAGAAGGGCTTCTTAGCTGGTCTTCGTGATACAAGCCTTCAGCGCGGAACGAACTGCGAACAGTTTGCGATGAGGTGTCAAATAATTCCACAAAGTGTCTCGTAGGTGTGAAACCATTTGTTTCTTATTCGCCAACCATATATTATGTCGTCGCTGCGCATCGCTAATAAGCGACGGCTTTCCACTTCATTGTCGACTAGCAAGGCCTTTTGATCTGACTCACAGTATTCCTCTAAAACAAAAAACAAAAAAATGATGTTAGGCAGCTATAATAAAATACTGAAGTTATCATTCACTCTGTATTTATAAATCCAATAATTAACACTAATTATTTATCTTTTATGCCTCATGATGGATTTAAAATCAATTTATTAATCCATATGTCACCAAATAAATAAACAATAACAAAGTAGGTTTTAATTTTTAATAAAAACTTTGTTACAATAATTCATAAATATAATACTCACATTAGTCCGGTTTCTTCAGATATTTGCCAATTTTATGCAGCACGATAATATTAGTCGCCCTCGCCTCAATATCAATATTTGCCTGCATTTTGAGAAATACCAACAACAATACCGCTATCTATTAAACCACACGTCACTAACCAAATTTAACACAACCAAACGACAACGTTCATTTCGATCAAGTAAAGTATTCATAAAACTCAAGTTTACCTCACAGAAATATAAATTCTTTACTTATTTTTCTATGATCTACCTTCTTCTAACTTTACGAAATGTGTGAACAAAGCGAGAATATTTTTCTGTCCCATTACTTCAAATCGAGTAAAAACTTACAAAAAGTCTAAAAGTAACAACGTGAGATTTGAACTCACGGCTTTTTTGAAAACACCAAGTGTGAAAGTATGTTTCTTGGAAAACAGACCCAATGGCTTTTGATATAGATGCATTCACATTAAATTGGACAAACAACATCGCCTGAGCTCCCATCTTACCCTGGCTGCAGGACATGTCTCCGGACGGCACTTCAACTGAGATTACTCCCTCAAGCTTCCTTGGAGGTAATGCTTGGATCCTTAGTGCCAGGTACCCAAAAACAGTATGATTGCTGTTATAAAAAAATGGTGAGCACACTGCCACAATAACAGTATTGACATTGATAAAGCTTCAATACCACAAATAATAGGCTTCTTGTCCGAATCATTTAATAATGGCTGTAACTATTCTACATTGAATACACACCGCTCAGCGTTGTCCCTGCTAATAAGCTCTGAAATTGGGAGGGACGAGAATGTGAAGCGGTTGCTGAAGGCTCCCTGCCTTCAGACAGAGACCATCTCTTCCTAAGTACACAGAAACTTGGGACCCTACAGTGGTATTAGATTTCATTAATAAAATGCCAGTTATCTTAAGATATAAAGGAACTAACAAAAAAATTATAATAATAGTTACTTTATTGGCCCTTACTACGGCACACAGAGTTCAAACGCTGGCGTCAATTAAGGTAAAAGATATTCACTTTACTGCTGATTGTGTCATCATTAATATCTCTGATGTTCTGAAAACATCTGTTAGAACTAAAAATAGCACTACTTTGCACTTACCTTATTTTGTCCAAAACCAGTCAGTGTGCCCAGCTAAGACCTTAAAATTGTATATGGAAAACACTAAGGAAGCTCGAGGAGATATCTAGTCGACCTATTAAATAAATAAATAAAAATAAAAAAGCCTTTTATTTCCAGCTTACAAATGCTTAATGTATCTACCTTATAAAAACTAAGAAAAAAAACTAACAAAAAATATGTTAATATCTATGTAATCTAAATATATATCTAATTATAACTATTAAGGAATATATTTTAGTTGGTAGGAACTAGTATTTTACATTATTTTACTGGAACCCCCCTCAGGTAAAAGCCTCCTCCAAAGCTTTCCATTTCTCCCGGTCCTGGGCTATTTGTTGCCATTGTGGGCCAGCTAGTTTTTTGATATCATCATCCCATCTAGTATACGGTCTTCCCCTGTAGCGCTTGCCCGATGGGCCTTTCCAGAACGTAACTGTTTTTGTCCATCTTTGATCTTTGAGACGTGCTATGTGTTAGTGTGTAGTGGTGTAGTCGACCTATTAATTACCACTAAAAAACCTTTTAAAAAAAGCTACACTGCAAACCCTAAGCCGTTGGATTAAGGAAATCCTTACAGATAGTGGCATCGACACTAGTATTTTTTCTTGTCATAGTACTAGACATGCATTCACATCTAAGGCAAAAACAACAGGGGTGTCAATTGAAATTATCAAAAGACTGCCGGCTGGTCAGACAAGTCAGCTATCTTTGCCAAACATTACAATTTACCAATAATTAGTGGTAGAACTGACCTTACCTTTGCCAATACTATTTTAGAATAACTAGGTTAATTTATTACATTTCTCAAGAATGTCAATTAAGATTGAGCTTGTACCTTTTAACAATGATTACCTTGTTAAGTTTGAAAATTATAACACAATAGTGATAGATTGCTATTAATTGATTTCTTTGCTATTTAATTTTAACTATCATCAGAATGTGATATTTGTTTTAACATAATTATTTAGTCTAAATAGATAAGCTTAAAACAATTGTTAAGTACCTTTGTTAAGTTATAACAACTTAACTAGATTATCTGCTTATTTATATTTTAAAACTTGATATATATATTTTGATTGTATCATAGATAATACATTTTTTTTTGTTATAAAAGTACTATCGGATTTAACTTTTAAGATGCTTTTACACATACACACACACACACACATGTATAGATGTTGCCATTACCTATCTCTGAACATCTACCATGTAAGATAATTGTTTTCAGGATGAGCCGTGTAATAAAATTAGGAAATCAGACTAACTTACCTTAAGTGACGTCTGATGGTAATTTTATGAACGGCTCATCCTGAAAACAATTAGATTCCCACCCTGTCTCATACAAGGTATCACCCACCCATCAAGTAATGGCAACCCTTGTTTGTTACTCTAAAGAAAGTGATTTGACATATTTTGTAATACGTCACTGCTGACAGCTAGACCACACTAGCTGCGTTCAATTTGTTTTTTTATGTTCTAGAACTAAACTACGCGACCGAGTTCGTTGGAAACGAATACTACCATGTAAGATAATTGTTTTCAGGATGAGCCGTTCATAAAATTACCATCAGACGTCACTTAAGGTAAGTTAGTCTGATTTCCTAATTTGTTAGAAAGTTCTGGGTTAGGTACTAAAATTTTAAGCCTGTTTCATTCATACAATCTTAAAAACAAATTTCTGGAGCCCACTAGAATAACACCAACTAGTGCCACTTGCCTAGATAATATTTACACAAATGTTATACCTACCCACAAAGAAATTATTAACTTATTAGATTCTGATCATTGTGGGCAATTGATCACAATTCCTAATGTAAGCAAGAAAGTCACTAAAAAGGATATCATTGTTAATCCAAAAACTAAAACTCGCCTGGAAACCTTTAAAACTAAACTTTTGTCTAAATTACCACTACTGTCAACTAATGATGACCCCAATCAACATTATAACGATTTTTTCAGTATGTATTGCACACAATTTAATACCACATTTATTCCTAAGACAATCTCGGTTAATAGTAACGCTTCCTTCAACGACTGGGCCACTATTGGTATTCATAAGAGTCGAAAACGGCTTTATGAGCTGTATGCAGAGCGGACCTATATAAACACTGGATAATTTTAGTTGTATGTTAAAAATTATTCTAAAATATTTAAAAAAGATTGTTTTATAGCAAAGTCACGTTACTTGAGTTCAAAAATTAAAAATAGTAGTAATGTAATTAGAATGACATGGAATATTATTAATAGCGAAACGGGAAAGTCTTGCAACCGAAACAGTGACTACAGCCTTGCTATTGGCGATAAAATTTTAAATTCAGACACTCAAGTTGCCACAGCCTTTGAAAATTTCTTTGCGGATATTCCCGTATCGACTACTAAATCGCTAAACTCGTCACCTGCTGCTGCCGAGTCTTTACTAAGGGAAAACGTTTCAGTCTGTGATTCCGAATTTAATTTTGAATATGTCACCTGTAAAGATATAATTAAAAATTTTCACACCTTAAATGTTAAAAAGACCGCCGATCTATGGGGTCATTCTGTGGAAGTTGCTAAATCCATTATAAACATTGTAGCTCCTTCATTAGCTGTAATATTTAACGATTGTATTGACCGTGGTGAGTTTCCTGATCTAATGAAATATAGTAAAATAATACCATTGTTTAAATCGGGTAGTACATCAGACCCCACTAATTATAGACCCATTTCAGTACTACCCAACTTTAGTAAAATTTATGAAAAATTAATTTTGGCACAAATGTAAAGTTTTTTCAATAAATATAATTTATTACATAAAAAACAGTTTGGTTTTACAAGGGGTCGTTCAACTACTGATGTTGAACTTTTAGGACACATTTATAATGCCTGGGAGGATAAATGCGATGCTTTGGGCATTTTTTGCGATTTATCTAAAGCTTTCGATTGTGTTCTTCATGAAACATTAATCAGGAAACTACACCACTGCGGAATCCGTAACGCCTCCCTGGATCTTCTTATTTCATATTTGAGTGACAAGATTCAGAGAGTTGATGTTAAAGGGAAAAGATCTCCCGGATCCGTAGTAAGAATGGGGGTACCCCAGGGCTCACTTCTTGGTCCATTTTTGTTTCTTATTTATATAAATGACTTGCCTTACCTCATAAAGGATAATCGTGACATAGTATTGTTTGCAGACGACACTTCTCTTTTATTTAAACTCAAACGTCAGCAGTTAGTTACGGATGATGTTAATAGCTCCCTGGCGAAAGTCGTTAATTGGTTTAATGTTAATAATCTACTCCTAAATGAGAAAAAAACTAAGTGTATTAAGTTTACGATACCCCATGTAAGACAAGTGGAAACTACTGTACTAATTAAGGATGAAGAGTTAAAACCGGAAGATAGTACAGTCTTCTTAGACATAACTTTGGATGCCAAGCTTCAGTGGGGCCCGCATATAGACAAATTGTCGAAGAAACTTAGCTCTGCAGCATTCGCAGTTAGAAGAATTCGTGATTTAACTGATTTAGAGACAGCCCGTTTAGTTTACTTTAGTTATTTCCATAGCGTGATGTCGTACGGTATTCTCTTGTGGGGCAATGCCGCCGATATTCAGACAATATTTGTTTTGCAAAAAAGGGCAATACGTTCAATTTATAAATTAAGTACTACCAGATACTCCCTCAGAGAAAAATTTAAAGAGACTAGTATTCTTACTGTGCCCTCTCAGTTTATTTATGAAAACCTTTTGTACGCACACAAAAATATTAATTTATTTAAAAAATACAGTGATATCCACAACATAAACACGAGGAACAAACACAAATTTGTTGTTCCTGCAACGAGGCTTAAAAAAATAGGGGGTACGTTCAGATGCCAATGTATACGTTTTTACAATAAACTTCCGAGCCAAATTCAAGCACTAAGCCTAAATAAATTCAAATCGTTTACAAAACGGAAGCTGTGCCTGAAAGCCTACTATCATGTTAATCACTATCTTGAAAATAAAAAAGCTTGGGATTAAGCTGCTCCAATGAAATTTGCTCTGTGAATGTCAAAATTTCGGACTTTTCTTGTTTATTATTGATTCCTTTCTTTTATACACTCTGACATTAAATTTTTTTGACATGTATTGTATTATTTTACTTATATTTTTTTTTTATTATTTTATGTGACATTTACTGATTTGACATGAATACTTATTTTATTGAGTTCTTATTTAACTTTTTTTTTATTATCATTGCGACACTTAATGATTTTTGTGATTTTTTTTTACTTACATTCATTTGGAAAGAACTTGTTATTAATTTTATTTGATTATTGTGAATGTGGGGACCATGTGGGTCACATTTTTATTTTTTGTTTGTTTTTTTCCCACAACTGTCTGGCAGTTTGAGTACTAATAAGCGACCTACCCAAATGTCCTTTCTTTGGTATTGTTCGTCGTTTCGTTGAGCTCCTTGAGTTATAAGTCGAGCTACACGTTAACTGACAAATGCTTGCACTGACTGGACAGGTCCACTCAAATCTGTATGGTTCTTTCTTCAAAAGACCATCTCAGGCACTAATCTGCATAGTCCTCATGTGAATTGAGCAAGATTATGTCTGGACTTTAAAAGAGACTACGACCTCTGAGTTTGTTTCGGCTGTTTCTTCTCAGAGTAGTCAGGTACGAAACACCGGCCCCATCTAGTTTTAAAAAATGACGTGTAAAAGTGTTTGTAAAAACCTACTTGCAAAATAAACATCATTTATCTTTTTTTTTTTATCCTCTGAGGGGGTACGCAGATGTGTACAATACACCCAGATTTTGACAGTTAGGTATATTAAGTTAGCGCGTTTGTGTTCCGCGCGTGCCTTAAAGCGATGTCAGCAAAAGGGACTGTTCTAAAGAGATACTGCGGCCCTGGAACGCAAAGGGCTAAGAAGGAATGACACTTCCACCAATGAGTCTGTCAATATGACAGCTACTGCTGACCGCACTTGTGCTGTCGCGTCGTGTCCTTAAAACTGACAGTGCAATCCTGCACCGCCGAGACAATAACACGAACCATTTGCGAAAGGATTTCTTTTTGGGCCACTAAGATATATTCTTCTAGTTATGTTATCTTTTAACTCTGCTCATTATTTTTGTTTTCTTGTTCGCATGTTTTGTAACTTGTGTGTCAATAAATTGATTTTGTTATTTATTTTACAATGCACTCGCATCCCGGCACTATTTCATACGGTCGTTTTATATTTCATCTAAATTACAGTTGCTTTTGCAAAAGTCTTCCAAACATGAAATTGTTTCGACCGATTATCGATTCGAATTCGTTTACTTTGCCGATTTTAATTCACCTGCGTAAGTAAACCCTGGCCAGTATGAAAAACATTGGTATTCTTTTCAAGATGTTTCTTTAAAGTGTTTATATAGGTGTTAGTCAAGGATACACAAGTTTTACAGTCTCAATATGTTCTTGGATTTAAAGATAAGCAATAGTGTGGTTTATTTTTAAAGTTATCCCTTTTGTGTCGATCGTGTTTTCTTGTTTTGCTTAGTTAGCAAAACTTTCAAAATCTGTACAAACGTATGTATTTACTTATTTCTGAATTTATTGATTTATAAAAAAAAGGTTATATTATGTACTTATGTAAAACAGCAGTTTATCGTATTTTAAGTTTTAATGCATTAATGGTTATTCCATTTTGTACTTCAATTCTTTTTTTTTGTGAGATTAAAATTACAATTTGATAAGCTATAGGTACTTACTTGAAGAAGAAAATTTGAATTTGAAACTTTTTATACAAACTATTTTTCAAAAGAATTATTTTTGTGTTTTTGGCTATGTTGAAAAACGTTACTTATGCAGTTTTTAACCATTTCAATCATAATGTATTTTTAACGGTGTACGAAGTTAAAAATACACATTTTTTTCCAACTTAAATAAATTATTAAACATTTCGTAATTTTCCACACAGGAAGATTTATTTGTGACAGTCTTACATTATCTCATTTCAATAATTTGCACAAATCTAGTCGGTTATCCGTTATTTCTTGTAGTCCAGGTAAGTCCCAGGCATTCGACACAGCGGTAGAGGTTCACAGCCGGGACACTGCGGCGGTACGTACACTATACACTCTTCTTCTCCGAGGCACACGTGGTCATCACACACGTCCATCGATGAGAGACAGGATCTGTGGGCTGGAGAAAAAGATAATAGTTAAGTTCGGCCTCGTTGGTCTGCTGGGTGCAATGGTGCGTGAGGTCCTGTGTTTTTAAATTTTTCACATTTATATCACACTTTTTAATCTTTTCAGAAATTAAAATTGCCAGTATTTTCTCGTACCGATATGGATAATTAATGTATGTCTTTCATAATTACGTATGTATGACCTCCTATTGTAAATTTAAAAAAAAAAAACAGTGAACGAGCTTGATGCTAAATAATACAGCCGCTCGGGTCAATCTTAAGGTTAAGCCGTGCTTGCCTAGGTTAGTCCGGAGTGGGTGACCACCCATTCCGTACCGAGTTTCCTCCGTGCCTCGAAAAGCACGTTGGCTCCCATACAACAAACGTGATTTTTTTGCAGTTTTGTTAAGCCGTTGGTCACAGTTGTCTTTTGTAGATTTTTGATAGTCGTTACAGTTAGTCAATGGTCCAAAACTCCAAAAGTATGACAAGTAATCTTACCATAAACTGATTATTTTTTTCCTTTTTTTGTTAATTTATTTTGTTTTTAATATTATAAATTGTTATTTTTTAATTAAAAAAAAATATTTACAAAATGGAGCATCTACTTTAATCTATTAAAGTAGATGCTCCATTTAAAAAAAAATATTTGAATTGATTGATTGAGTTATTTTATTCTCTTAAAAATTTCTTAACGCTAGTTACATTGCCCCACAAAACTGCTTACGCAGTTTAACTGTGAGATCATTGAGTCTCTCTACAGTAAATCAGGTACATCTATAACCTATATATACTTACATGTACACTTACATAGAATCTAACAAATATGTTTTAAGTTTATATATTATTGCGAATTTTACTTTACTAACTTTTTGTCTTATGTCGGCAGGCAAAGTGTTTAATAAGTAGTGAACGCATTTTTTTAAAGTTCTGTCGCCATAGTAATTACTAACTCTGGGTACATCATATTTACCTGCAGTCATCGATCTGGTAGTATACTTGTTATAAACTAGTGAGTCACTATCCCGACTGCCATGGTTATTAACTAATAACAGGTATTTATGTTTAAGGCTAACTGGTAGGATTTTACATATTTTGAACAACTTAGTATAGTCTCCTTTACAACTGTTTTTAGTTTTCTTATTTAATAATAATTTTAAAAATCTAAGTTGAATTGATTCTAGTTTTAATAATCGGTTCTAATCGATTATTTTGTACCATGATCACCACACCTTAGTTATTCTTATTATAATTACAATTTTAAGGGGTATTGTTAGACCCCGGGTGTTTCCACTGCGAGGATCGACCGGAGTACACGATGGAGCACACGGTGGAGGTATGCCCCGCGTGGGCGAACCACCGCCGTGTCCTCGAAGTGGCGATTGGCGGCGGCGACCTCTCGCTTCCGGCCCTGGTTCAAGCCATGGCCCGGAGCGAGAGGGAATGGGACGCCGTCACCTTCTTCTGCAAAGCAGTTATGCTAGAGAAGGAGGTGGCGGAACGTGAGAGGGCGAGAACCTCACAGCGTCCCGGCCACCATGGGAGACGCCCCGGGCGTCGGTGGCCACCACGTGGCCCCCGGCCACCGTAGGCGCGGGCCTGTGGACGGTGGGCTATGGGCTAGCTCGCTGTCCGTCCGTCTCATCACGACAGGCAGTGTCGACGGCGCGTTCGTGTTGCACGCACGCCTCAAAGAGAGTTAGCAAAAAGGAAGGGGTCCGCAAGGACCGATGCCTGCCGGGGTTGCAGGACTGTTCGAAGGAGATACCGTGGCCCCGGAACACAAAGGGCGATTAAGGAACATGGATGGGTTTTAGTCAGTAAAAGTCTAAAACTCCCTCCTGCTCCGTCCAGAACAGGAGGAGTCATTTGATGATTTCCCATCCAAAAAAAAAAAAGGGGTGTTGTTAGTCACTAAATTAAAGACTGTAAAGATAGGCGCAATTAGGTATTATTATAATATTTAATTACAATATTTAAAAAACAAAATATAGATAAGCCGCCCCGTTGCTAGCCAACTACCACACACAAGACCTAGCAACGGGGTTGCCATATCTGTCGCCAACAGGTATCGTATTACCCAGTACTGACTGGGTTGTGGAGGTCAAATGTTCTTGTGTAGTTATTCTGCAGCTCCAATTAGACTGGAAGCCAACCCCAACATAGTTGAGGTAAAAGGCTAGGAAGCTGTTTAATATCCAGGTGGAACTATTTTGTTTGGGATTTTCCATTAGAAAAATTCTCAGTAGCTATTCAGAGTTAGAAACTGTGCCCGACGTGCTCTGCTCCGATTATGCCTCACTAGCTTCTGCTTCACCTGTGTGGAGTTCCATAATTGTCCCACGGGATCATAGACCGGGCTAAAAATTATCCTATGTGTTAATCCAGGTCATAAACTATCTGTGTACTAAATTTTATCGAAATCCATTCAGTAGTTTTTGCGGGAAAGAGTAACAAACATAAACATATACTCACAATACACACATACAAACTTTCCCCTATAAAATTTTAGTGAGGTGATTGTCTACAGGTCGCCATACGAGGAAGTAGTAAAACTATTCTACGTACGTGTACGTGGATTTGTGTACGTGTTCTACGTATTCTTTGTTTCTTTAAACCCCTGCTAGGTTTGCAGAAACAGATGAACAAATAGTTTTACAAAAATGAATAATTATTCGGTCTAAATTGAAAACTATTGTTCGAAGGCCTTGAGAACATGGACACAGTAGCACATAGAACACAAATAATTTATTAAATGAGTAATGAGCATGAAATGATGATGATCATGTGTTGATGATGTTTGTGTGAGTATGAACTGGGAAAGTAGGTCTAAAGTTGCGTGAGGTGCGGGTTGAAAGTAATACTTTTCAGCCCTAGGAAGAATCGTTTGCAACTGAAAGCTTGTTTTGTAACTTTTTAATACAACTTTTTAACTTTTTAACAAATAATATTATTAAAATCGATATCATTATATCAATAATCAATAAATGTTATAATTTCGCGCTAAATTTATGTACCAACTGACAGACGTCAGGAACGCATTCTCTCAGCTGCCAAACTGTAATGAGAGGTTTTTCTTTTGAGGTATTAAAAAAATATAGTTTCCAAGAACTCTATAGATGGCTTTGAACTGACTGTGATAGTTGGTGCCAAAGCCAAAACGCTTTGAAAAAAAAAACATTGCGTCACGTCAAATACGCTCGTTGACTGACACTTTCGTTTGCTTAACCTTCCGAATATAACCTAGTTTTCTCGCGCTTTGTTAAAATCAGTTTTTTTAAGTTCTGTTCCTTGCATTATCATATTAAGTTCAGCGCCATCTATCCAGCGACTAGTGAAGAGCTAAAAAGAAAATCCCTCATTAAAGAATATTATATATTTTTTAATTAACTTTATTAAATTAAGTTTCAACTATTTCTTTAAAATAACATAGATTTGGGCAAGATATTTATGCCGATGACATGGTGCTATGCATGGTGCTGCTGAGCCCTTCGGCCAGTGGATTAAGAAAACTAATTAAAATATGTGAAAATTATTCTCTAAAGCATTGTCTTAAATATAATGTAAAGAAAACTGAATTAATGATATTTAGGAAAGGTAAAGGTCCTGCGGGTAAGGTAAGCGCGGGTTCGCGAGAAGTGGAAAGAATGGAGGGAGGCCTTTGCCCAGGAGTGGGACAGAGCAGGCTAGAAAAAAAAAAAAAAAAAAAAAAAGGTCCTGACCAAATTCCACCTATTACCTTGCTAGGTGAACATATAAATATTGTGAGTGAATTTAAGTATTTAGGTCACATGCTTACTGAAACATTAAATGATCACCAGGATCTTGAAAGACAGAGAAGATCTCTGGCAGCAAAAAGCAACATGCTTGCAAGACGCTTCTCAAGAAGCTCAAACCAAGTTAAAATAACATTATTTAAAGCCTACTGCCAGGCGTTCTACACCGCCGCCCTCTGGTATAGCTATAATAAAGCTAATTATAACACTTTGCGGGTTCAATACAATAACGCGTTCCGCGCCTTGCTAGGGTTACCGTGGCGGTGTAGTGCGACTGGTATGTTTGATGAACATAAAGTGGACGGCTTTCATACATATATGCACAACATAAAGGTGTCCTTTCATAAAAGACTACAAAAATGTACAAATAGTATTGTAATTGCGGTATTTAGGACTTTGTATATCTATAACAATAAAATTGTATAGCTGCGAGTGTCTGGGTTATATTGTGCGACTGTATTTAATGTATTTAATGAATTAACATTTTGAATGATTATTGTTATTATACTTTATCACTTGACGAAGCCCTATTGGTGGATTTAACAATGTTTAGGCTAATATATGGGACTGTAAAATTGTAAAATTGTGCAATGCCTGAAATAAAAGACATTTATTTATTATTTATTTATTTATTTACCATTTTATCGAAGATGAAAATGAAAAATAGGTAACGGCTAAATAGCTGGCCGGACACAGAAAAAACAAACAAAATAGGCGGGAAATCGGCAATCCGATCTTCATTTGTTTTTAGGGTTCCGTACCCAAAGGGTAAAAACGGAACCCTATTACTAAGACTTCGCTGTCTGTCCGTCTGTCTGTCCGTCTGTCCGTCTGTCTGTCACCAGGCTGTATCTCATGAACCGTGACAGCTAGACAGTTGAATTTTTCACAGATGATGTATTTCTGTTGCCGCTATAACAACAAATACTAAAAACAGAATAAAATTAATATTTAAGGGGGGCTCCCATACAACAAACGTGATTTTTTTGCCCTTTTTTTGATAATAATGGTACGGAACCCTTCCTGCGCGAGTCCGACTCGCACTTGGCCGGTTTTTTTCGAGTTGTAGAGTTTTACTTAAACTTCCGTATAGAAGAGATTTGTATTACCACAATGAGTTCATCTGATTCTAGATAATTATGGATTTAACGCCAGATTTTATAAGAGAAGAGGCTAAAGCAGTAGTGGAAGATTACTCATTTTATCTTTAGTTAATTCATATTTAATTTTACTCCTTGTATTTGTAATGAAAAGCACAGTGTTTACCTCGGGTTAAAGACTTATTTAGTCCCTCGAACTATTGGCGCCCATGCCGCTCCTTAGAACGTGGCTATCAATTTAATTTGTGATACTTTGTAAAGCCTACCCCTCTCCCAGGAGTTGCAGACATTGCAATTTTTCTGAGCTAGACCTTTCAGGAAGCAGTATTCATCGGGTAAGTAATAATTATATGATATAATTACAAAATCTCTAATATTTACAAGACATAACAACTGAATCTATAATTTTATTCGATATAACGATCAGTTAATATAATAAACGATTGATATAATTTAAAAGTTACTAATTTTTATAAGCACACCTACACCTACATTGAATATAAAATCATTTGATATACCTACCACTCAAAAGACATAAAACTTATTTAGTCTACGTAATATGTTAAACGCGTGGTTTTTATTTCCCTGTAAAAAATATGCAAACAAGCACACACCATGCATGCACCTTGTAACAGATCTACTTGCTCCTATTTAAAATAAATGGATAAGCAGACTTGTTCAATTAAATTGTAATAGAGGGGAAAGATAAAAAATACAGCTAGTTATAAAAAACTACCTAGCACGCACTCAGTTTTAAAGTTTATGCACTTAGATGGACAATAATGAGTTTACCACACTGTAAGAACGGGATCAGGCGTCAGGGTAGCAGGTCGATACCGGAGTAACCTTGAAGTTGAGCTCTGAAGCAGTAGAAACGGCGGCAGCGCAGATCTCAGAGTTCACTAGGACAGCTCAGCAGCAAGACAGTGCAGAACTCAGGGCCAGACGTAGGACAGCCCTGCGAGACCAGTAGACGGACAGGCACGTAGTTAGCCTCCGAACATCGGGAGTAGAAGTCCCAGGAGAAACTTTCGTTGGATCCTCTGGGCAGTTTAAGAATCTCACCGCCAAAACCAAGCTGCTCTCTGATACTCCTCAAATCAGATTCCAGAGTAGACTTTTCAGCCGTCCGTCAGCTCGTTTCTCCCAAAGTAGTCTTCTTCTTTTCAAATCTTAGTTTTCTTAGTGTGGCCATCATCTCATCTGACAAGTGTAGTCGGCCAGGACATATCCATGAGTGCGTTAAGAATTTTATAAATTTAATAATTTAATATTAAGTTATTAAACAATCGTAATAATTTATAAATACATTGGCTGAGCATATTGATAAAAATAATTTAAATTAAACAAACCAAAAACAGAAATCATAGAGCTAGACCATAGACTGAGCAGAAAGAGAATTAAAAAACTAACTGACAGTTTGACAATTTGACGCTTGACGTAAATATCACAACATGAAAATTATAATAATATTTTATTTCAGCTATTTCCAAGTTAAAGAATCGTATTTAAATCGATTTGCTGAGTGTAGATATATAAACAAATAAAATGCATGATAAATAGTATTATGAATGGTGAATATGAAGCGTAAGTATAGCATAATACTATAACCTGCTGCATGCAAGACTACGTGGAGTCGGTTATGGGTGCGATTCGTTTCTGCCACACTTTTCGATTAAATAAATGTTATATCAATATTATAATATGTTTTAAACGATAGGCCTATTGATTTTCGATTAAATAATAGTTATATCCAATAACGTTATACGAAATAAGTTTTAGAGCATATAAATATTATATCTAAAGAAATTATATCAAAAGTTGGTAAAACTCACGTTTATTATATCTTGTGAACGTTATTGAAATGAAAATATACCAAATAACTTTATATGTTATGAGACGCACCCGTATTCATCAGCAGCGTTTGATTGATTCGGGACTAAATAAGTTACTTTCACCCCTAGGGTAACAATGTACTATTAATGAGCTCGCTAATGCTTAATGCCGAGATAATCACTTTACCTAACACGAATGCATAATGTCAGCCTGTCAGCTTGTCACTCATGAGCTCATCATACTTCGTACTCATTAGGGACTACTTATGTAATTGAGCGCCTCATTAGATGCGGTTTGGAACCTAAAGTCTTCGCTAAACATAACATCACGCCTGTAATCCCCGAAGGGTTAGCCAGATGTGGACCTTAAGTTAAACTACGCCCACATTTATATTTGTTATATTATGTATTAAGGGTCGAGCCTATTGCCATGAACCGGGCACAAATACAGACTTTGTGGTTAATTTTGGAAAGTTCCTGATGGATAAACCCAATAGCATTTTGCCCGACCCGGGAATCGAATCCACTATATCCACCAGAGACCTTCAACCACAACCACTCAATCCACCCTACAAGAGTTAAGTGACATGTCATTAGATGTTAGCATTTGCACAATCAACATCTCGCGTTGCCTCTGATAGCACGGAGGGGCGGCGGTCGTCCCCAAGTCCGCCGTCCCTCTGGACCCATTTGGCTGGAAGAGGGCGTTCTCCGCTCTCCGCCGACGCCCAGTACACCTGTTGTGGGTCAGGAGAGTGGTCTCGACCTCCCCCAACCTTTCTGTTGCCTCCTGTGAGATGACCGTTTCACAGAAAGAGATCACCCCATCCCACGACATCGTGCGGTCTGAGGTCGATTCCAACTCCTGTCACGAAGGCACGGCGCGGCCCCTATAATGCGGCACACTTTGCCAGCGTATTTATTATAAGCCTGTATTGTCCCACTGCAGGGCAAAGGCCTCCCTTCCCTCCTTCCACATTTCGCGTTTCCTGCTATTTGGTATCCACTGAGTGGTAATTTTTTGCCCATTGCTCCTCCGACATGCGGCAGATGTGACCAGCCCAGTTCCACTTCAACCTAGCAGCGTATGCCGCGCCGTAACCTCCAGACAGTGGACGCAGTGATGACACCGAGCGTCCGGCTCCCTGTTTATACGACACTGATACTTCCTCAAGCAGCCATGTCCCGAGAACACCTGCGTCGTCCGAAACGACTGAGAGCCGTGCCTCCTCTCGCGTCATTCTTTGAGCACTGGTCGGATCGCCCGGATGGTAGCGAGGCTGGCAGGGTGCAAAAGCCTCTCCCTCGAAGAGCTGAGACCGACGCATATCGATCTCTCGCTGCATCTGACCGCGCCTCCTCGCGCCCCCATTACAGTGACGCGAGAATGTGCCGCGACCCCGCCTCTCAGTATTATGGCACCAGTCTTGTGCTGTTTTATTATTTTTAATATAAATATGTGTGTTTTAAAATTTATTCTTTCAGATGATGCGGCGACTCAATAATTTCAAAGTGCGTCTCTCAATTGGTGTCATTGTTCTTTTCCTTGTTGGCATTAAGATTGGATATAATATCAAAGCAAATGAAAACTATTCATATGACCGAATTCCATTTTGCTGGATTGGTATGCCCTCCATTAAAAATATTATACTAGAAGGAGCACGAAGAGACGTCGAACATGACACAAGCAACTATAACTTTTCACAATCTGGTGTTCGTGGTTTAGAAGATTTAGTTATGGAGACCGGGGGAAGGCCCCAGCGAACTTTGATTGTATCCACATGGAGATCAGGATCCTCTTTTCTTGCAGACATGCTATACCATGCAGTTCCAAGCACGTACTATACTTTGAACCGCTCCACATGTGTAAAACTAAACAATTTAGGACACCAAAACAAGGACGCAACGCCTTAAACATGGTTAAACAAATTTTGAAGTGCAATTTCGAAGGTTTAGAAGATTTCTTGACCAAGAGATTAATAAGAGGCCGTTATGAAAAACAATGGGAGTATTGTAAGGTCAAAAAAAACAATGATTTATGTTTCAATACAGAGGTCGTTTCATGGTTCTGTAAGCTGTTTCCTTTCCAAAATATGAAGGTTGTCAGATTAAGATTACGCCTCGTTGAGGAAATATTGGATGATGAAGAGTAAGTAATTTCTCTTACCTAATTCACGGTTTTCTGCTAAAGGTAGCCAATTCCAAGTTTGGTCGGAATTGGGTCGTTTTTTAAAACAAGGGTGAGATATCGGAAGGAATTGCTGTGGTCTTATTCGAAACAAACGGTGGTAAAAAAGTAACCTGTAGTCTGCCGTTTAACATTACTTGCCAGAATTTGGTCCTTAATAGCGACGTTATCCAATATTGTAGTACTACAGGGTGTGTTTTTTTTTCCAAGAAATCAACGGGTTCGATTTCGGGCTTGGCATATTATTATTTTTTTAATTCAATTTTCATAAAATTGGGCCCAAAATTCCTTGAGTATTTTTCGCTATTCCTCATAGATTCGGATTTAAAAATCCACGCCCACTACAAAAACTGACGCCGTGTATTAAAATACGGTAAACATATTTTTGTCACCAAAGTTTATATTTGTCTTCAATTTCTATCATCTAATTAATAGATCTATCGCTACGAAATATTTTCATTCTCAGATAAATAAAAGTAACGTCAGGTATGAATTACCAAAAATGAATGTTATTATGTATCTAAAATAAGAGATGGGTCGTAGTTCATTTTTGAATAAAAACTACGTTCTCATAGAAATAAGTTTATTTCATAAATTATAGCTTCGTACTCAGACTGGTAGATCTGTCACCAAATGAATAGATTCTCAGTCCCAGATTGAAACTTGTTTTTTTAATTATAGTACGTTTAGTTGTTAAAATGATTTTTAATTTTAATTTAATTTAATTTAATTTAATTCAGACACAATGATCCAGTTTTGTTAGTAGGTAGTAGGTAGTACACTAAAAAACATAATGTTAGTAATAAAAAAAATCAGAGACAAATAAATACACACTACACACTACTATTAATATTAATTTGACCAACAAAATAATATAAAATTAACACAATAATTTGATATGTCAAATAAAATTTAAAATGTCCAAAATTTAAAATAAAATAAAAATAAGTTAAAATTAAATAACAAATAAGGTCATTCAAAAACTATTATACAATCATTAAAATTACATGATTAGAATAAAACTTGGGACGTGGGGCGAACTAGGAGTACATACATTAATTACAGTTTTACATTACAGTTCAAAAATATTAAAAACACAGTTATTTTATCTTAGTCTAAACTTCGGTTTGGATCCGGAATGCTCAACATGCAGCCTGGTCCAGTACCGCATTATTGGGCAATCCAGGTCCATGTCCATTCTCCATGCGAACAACTGAAGGTAGCTGTTGGAACTGCCTCGTATGCGGGGCATCAGGGATACAACTCTCTTGCGAATAATCGCCGCTAATCCATCCATATTTGCCCCTGCAAACATACCTGATGCGCTACAGTAGCGAGGCAGCTTCATCAGCGCCCTGAAGGCATTATTGTATAGAACACGCAGGCCGTCGTAAGATTTTTTCCTATGCTTGACCCATAGGCTGCACGTGTATAACGATTGGTAAAATAATACTATTCGTTACGAATTTAATAAATCAGTTTGTAAATTTGATGAAAAAATGTTCCGTCGTGGAGTCAAATTGGCGGCAGCGGCCGCCGAGCGCCAGGTCCCCTCTGTTGTTGGTGAAACATTTGGTTAGGTTAGGTTAGAATAATGACCAGATGGAAATTAAGATTCTTGGGGGAGGCCTATGTCTAGCAGTGGACGTGTTTTGGCTGAAACAAAGATGACGATACTACCGAATTTGTTATTGAAACTTTATGCATAATTATTTCAAGTAGCACATTTAATTTTATTAATAAAACAAACAATTAAAAAATAAAATAATAATAAGCTTTTATATAGTCGGTTAGTCTGTTTGAAACTGGTTAGAAAATTCAGTCGTAAGATTTGACCAATACATATGAATACATACTAACAAACTAACTAACATGGCAAGTTGAATAAAAGCCAATCTATAATGATCGTTTTCTGTTAATTTGATTATACAGTTAACCGGACTATTATAATAAATACGAACATATTTATTTGATACCTACTTGGTAATTTATCTGAATGATAGTTTATAGAATTGTTCTAATATTGTTTGGCGACTACATTTTGGTGACGGATCTACTATTTTGCGGACACAGCCTATCAAATTGGCGACAGCTTAAATCATACCTTTTTTTCTGATGGGAAATCATCAAATGACTCCTCCCGCTCTGGGCGGAGCAGGAGGGAGTGTCAGACTTTTACTGACTAAAACCTATCCATGTTCCTTCATCGCCCTTCGTGTTCCGGGGCCACTATCTCTTTCTAAAATACAACGATACCAAAGAACAACAACTTTCACGAGCACTCCAAATAAATGATTCAGTAAAATTTGTAGGAAATTGAAGCTATGAATAATCCTTAACGTTAAACTAATATTAACACTTACGGGATATCTTCCGTGATTGTTCGTAGTTTTGAGCTCCCGATATTTCGACGCTGTCGTCATCATGGCGCTTGCAGCGCCATGAGCGGGTTGACTGGAGAATGCGGGTGGATGGAAAATAAATTGTTAGGAGAGGACAAATCTGTCTACCCTCTTTCTTTATATTTCGCTACGCGCACTATTGGAACTCGACACTAAGTCACGACAAAACACACTCACAGTATCACCAGGTTTTGGGGAGTCATTATTATGATGTCGGCTGCTACTTTTGAGCAGACTCAAAACTGGATTCCACGTACTAGACAATTTGAAGCCTCTCGATTGAAATTTGTATGTTTTCTTATTTCAATTGCTTCTCTTGTCAGCATAGGTAGGTAATGTTTGTCCTTAGACAAAATACGTGGCTTGTGAAATTCGATCCAGTGATTGGTCCCTGTATGCAGTAGATGCTCTGCTATGGCAGATTTTTGCTTATCCTTGTTTTTCACAGCCTTTATGTGTTCCTTGACGCGGCATGAGATGGTTCGCTTTGTTTGACCGATGTATGAACTACCGCAACTGCACTCAATTTTATACATCCCAGGATGTTCAAACGGGATCTTATCCTTCGGGGAACGCAGACTTTGCGCAATTTTCTCATGAGGAGTGAACACAGTCTTTACCGAGAATTTACTCAGTAAACGACCTATCTTGTCCGTTAATCCTCTTAGATATGGCAAAAAAGTTGTTAGACGCTCCACTGTGGATCTGGCGGCTCGCATCTTATTTGGTCTTACTGCTCCAGTATTGGTTTTGTAGCCAATCTTATGTAAAACTACTTTCACGTGGGATAATTCACCAGTAAGGTGTTGGGAATCACACAAATTGGATGCGCGATTAGTAAGTGAAGTGACTACGGACTTGAGGTGACGAGGGTGATGATGTGAGTTGGCGTGCAAGTAGCGGTCCGTGTGAGTCAGCTTCCTGTACACTGAGTGACCAAGGGTCCCATCACTCCTTACAACGACTTTGAAATCAAGGAATGCCAACGTCCGACTCTTCTCTACTTCCGCTGTGAAACGCATGGCCGTGTGGAAATTGTTCAGATGGTTCAAACATTTCTCGACTTCTGGTATTCCACCTCTGAGGATGCAGAATACGTCGTCCACATACCGCTTCCAAACCTTGATAGGCACAGGGCATGTTGAAATAGCCAGGTCTTCAAGATGTTCCATCTAAAAGTTAGCAACCACAAGTGCCACCGGACTACCAATCGGGAGCTCAAAACTATTAACAATCACGGAAGATATCCCGTAAGTGACAATATAAGTTTAGTATTAAAACGTGAAAGCTTAAAACAGTGTCTTAACGTTAAAGTTCAGATTACCTTGCATGTAAATGTAAGAACTGACATACTTACAGACTCAACATGAAAGTGATCCTGTTGATAAGGGACCCTCGCGGTGTGATGCAGTCCAGGTTACTACGCGAAGATTTCTGCAATTGGTCTCCAGACTGCTGGGACCCTAGTATGCTCTGCGCTGATATGGTCAGCGATTACGAGGCAGCAGGGAGAATACAGCAGCAATATCCAGATAAGTTATTGTGAGTATGCAGGAACTATTTTATCATTTTCTCATATGTTTAGTTTAATATAACTGTCTGATTATTAGACATCTCCATACTTATCTTGATAATACACGGTGGAAGGGACACCGAAATTTATTTAAATCTTAAAACCATTTCAGGGTGGTCCGGTTTGAAGAATTGGCCCTACAGACTAATAAAACTTCAGTTGAAATTCTTAAATTCCTGAAAGTTCATAAAATGCCAATGTTGGATAAGTTTCTGCAGACACATACCAGTGTAGATGTTAGTGACCCCTACGTCACAATCAGGATCTCTTACAATGTACCTTTCAAATGGACGACCAAACTAGACTTTCAATACGTTAGTGACCTGCAGGTTAGTGTGTTGTAGTCGGTTTGATCATTTCGTTGCGTAGACCTGAACCCATGGTCACCCCAACAGAGTCTGCCTCCGGTTCCGGTGTTTACTTACGTCAGTTGCTTTGCTAATCGCTCCTCAGTTTTATAGTAAAAGTGTACGGTTTTCTTAAGATTTACCTACAAAAGTGCTGTTCGGTAGGTTGTGTGTGAGATTGTGCACCGAATCGTTTCAGAAAAACAACAAAAACGCGCGAATAAACAAACATATCGCCAATGTTAAAGTTCTGTCAAAACAGCAAACCAGAGGCAACATAGAAGCTATGTCATTACCAACCTAATAACAAAAGGCTACGTTCGGAACCATAAAATTTAAAAGCCCTTCGTTTGGTTATTGTAAGATGTCTACACAACTGTCACTTGAGACGTCGCTGCTTTTGTCAAAAATGACAGAACAACTTCACATTCAAACAAACACAATAACAGAAAATATCACTAGAACTATACTGCAAAAGGTTGACTAAAAATTCAACTTATTACAGAAGACAATGTGAAACTGAAAAATGAGGTAGAACATAGAATACCTCGAGGTGAATGGAAGGAGGAACAACGTAATAATCCACGGGGTTCCAGAACGGAAAGACGAAAAGCACAAGGATTTGATAAACTTGGTAACTTCTACACTAACAGATATAGAGGTCCAACTTACAGAAGGTGAAATCGATAGAGTCCAGAGACTGGGTAAAAAAGGGAACGAAGCCCGTAAGACAAGACAAATTCTTCTTGCTACCACGACCCTAGGCAAAAAGATCCAGATTTTTTTAAATAAAAAAAAATGAAACGCAATACTTATATTACGCATGATCTGCCCAAGGACACATATTTAAAGAACAGAGACAAAAGAAACACGGATAGTATTGAGAACGAAAAAGGAAAAGATCTGAAAGTCCCAAGAACGGAAATGGCAGTACAAAAATTGACCTAAAAATGCAAAAGCTGTTGCCTTTCAATACTTTCGAGGTAGATCAATCTCGTTCTCGGACAAGCCCACAAACAAAAACCAGAGACCGAGCACCGCGAACCGGATAATCATAACAAAATGAGAAACAGCTAACAACAAAATGTCTCCCAACACGGCTGGTCCCCGCGGGAGAACTAGACCACCACTCTCTAACAAAAAGATGTCAAGTTTTCAACATTGCAACATTAAACACAAGAACGCTCAGGACACCTGAAAGCTTGATGGAACTAGACAAGGCCCTAGAAGATATAAAGTACGACATACTAGGCATAAGCGAAATGAGAAGACTAGGCAACAAATTGAAGAATATCCAGATTATATCCTATACCAAAAAGGTGAAACAGCCGGGCAGAGAGGAGTAGGATTTTTGATTAAAACGTACCTAAAACAACATTTATAGAAGAATTTATTTGAATCTCAGACAGATTAGCTGTACTTAACATTAAACTGCCAGGCTATAAGAAACAGTGGTCGATTATACAAGTTTATCCTCCAACTGAACAAGCCGAATTGTCAGTGTTAGAGTCGTTCTATGAAGAGATGTCACAAGCAATAAAACACACAAGCACAAGCACAAGTGGGGACTAGAATAAATACTGAAGAATATCTTCTTGGAAAATTTGGTTACTGGTTAAATGGACGTGGATTTCCCCTGATGGGTCATACAAAAATGAAATCAAATACATAATAAGCAACCACCCTAGAGCATTGTTACGCATAGCGCTACCAGCGACCTAGACACCGATCCGCGACCTACACGCCGCTGCGTAAGGGAAACAGCCAAATGCCGACGCTGCATTTCGTGACGCGCGGACACCGAGCGATCGACCTTGCAATGCGGAAATCATCGACTCAGCGCCCGATACTTTCAAGGTGGATCCGTACGGATGCAAAGAGCAAAGACAAGCACTTCATTGCACGTACCTAAGATTAGCTAATAACGAGAGTCCAAGATGACGGGCATTCCATATTCACACTTCGAATAGGAGCTAGGCTAGTTTAGGCTATAGTTAATGTAATAATTTTACTCTAATATAGATTAAGTAGTCATCTTTGGTTTCATTTCAATCCCCCGATTGCAGCTAACGTAATTGCATTCACAGACACTGCCGTTATACACAAGCTGAACTTTAACACAACCCACCGCATGATACGCAGCTCCTTAAAAAAGTACCTCACTAAAACTTCTCGAAATCACATCAATAAATAAATAAATAACATTTACCGATTTTTTTAACCAAGAATTATACATAATACAAATAACACAAAGTACGACAAATGAAACAAAAAATATTACAACAAAGGATCCAACTGTGGCACTGAAATATATGTACTAGAGAAACAAATTCAAACCATTTGATCGCAAACAAGAAAGAAAAAAGTAACAAATACCAACTTAGCAACCAAACTTTGCAGCTGATTAACGAAAGAAAAGAACTGATAAAGAACCAAATGAAAAAAGAAAACATAACATTGAAAACAGAAACAATTAACAAACTAAAAGCAAGCATCAGAAGAGAGCGCAAAATCAAAAGACTACAAACCCAAGAATATCATATACAAAGAAAAAAAAGCTCTAAAGGAACTACGGGAAGCAGGAAAATAATGGATAACAAAACTTAAAAGAAGGTCAAAGATCACTACACAGAGGAAGAACATCAAAGAACTGGCAACAGACTTCTACCGTCGTCTATACGCAAAACAAACACCAAACGTTGTAAAGAAAAATCATACTGAATCAATTCTCGACGCCATTCTGGAACTAACATCTTTGGGTAAGATTGAAGGGATGGGCCTTCAACCTTACCCAAAGAAGTTAGTTGAAAGTTGAGTCCAAAAGCGTGAAAGGCTCCAGGACCAGACAAAATCACAAATGAGCTAATGCAGGGCTCTATGGAAGAACTGGTACCCGTTCTAACTCCAATATTTTACGAGATTCTGAGTAGCGGGGTTCTCCCTGAGAAATGGGCAAAGTCTCATATCATTTTAATACATAAAAAAGGCGACAAAGAGGACATTGAAAATTCTAGACCAATAAGCCTGATGTCGAATGGGTATAAGATATTTGCAAAGGTCATAGTGGATAGAAAAAGCCCAACGCTGGACGAATAACAGCCGGTTGAAAAGGTAGGCTTCAGAAAAGGGTTTTCGATAATTTACCATATTTACACAGTCAAACAGGTAATGGAAAAATATAAGGAATTTAATAAAATTATATACATTGCCTTCATTGACTACGCAAAGGCTTTCGACAACTTAAGCCATGAATACATATGGGAAACTCTAAAGCAACAAGGAATACCAGCAGCATTTATCAACATTGTACAAACCATTTAAACCAACAGTACGGCTAGAATCCAATTGGAATCTCTGGGAAACGAATTCCACGTAGAAAGTGGGGTGAGGCAAGGTGACCCACTATCTCCAAAATTGTTCTCTGCCGTGTTAGAAAACATCTTTTGCAACTTGAACTGGGAAAAAATTGCTCTGAAAATAAATTACAGCAAGATAAAAATAATGACTAACTCTAAAAAGGTACATATTAAAATAAAAGAGGAAGCTCTGGCCTATGTAAAAGACTACATATACCTTGGTCAACTCATCTCCACCAAAGACCAAACTAGCTAAGAAATTAAAAAGAGGATTGCAATTGGTTGGAAAAGTACTGGTCTCTCAAGGAGATCATGAAGTCAAAAGACCTAGGCATGACTTTGAAAAGAAAGACCTTCAACTCATGTATACTTCCAGGTCTAACTTACGGTTGTGAAACTTGGGCACTCACCAAATCGCTTAGAGAAAAGTTTGCCAAGCGTCAAAGAGCAATGGAGAGAAGCATGGTAGGCTCAAAGAGACAGAACAGAATAAGGAACACAGATCTCCGGTCCAAAACAAAACTGACCGATGTTCTAACAAGAATAGACCAACAAAAGTGGAGATGGACAGGCCACATGATGCGAGACACTAAAGGCAAGTGGAGCAAGGTAGTGACAGAATGGTACCCAAGGGACGGAAAAAGAAATTGGGGAAGGCAGGTTACCCGCTGGGAGGATGAAATAAAGCTGACAGCAGGTCCAAACTGGAGGAGAGTACCTCGCGACAGGCGACAAAGGAATTGTTAGAGGAGACACGTTTTAAGCTTTCACGGTTTAAAACTAAACTTATATTGTCACTTACGAGATATCTTTCGTGATAAGAAATTGTTTTGAGCTCCCGATATTCACAAAACCACAAAACCTGGTGATACTGGGAGTGTGTTTTGTCGTGACGTAGTGGCGAGTTCCAATAGTGCGCGTAGCAAAAGACAAAGAAAAAGGGTAGACAGATTTGTCTGCTCTTAACAATTTATTATCCATCCACCCGCATTCTCCAGTCAACCCGCGATCATGGCGCTTGCAACAGCGTCGAAATATCGGGAGCTCAAAACAATTTCTTATCACGGAAGATATCCCGTAAGTGACAATATAAGTTTCGTTAGGGGAGCCCTATGCCACGAGGCACACCGAAATTCGATACATTTTGTGATTTTTGTTTTAACCATTACTGTTAGTGTAATTGTCTGGTTTCGGAATAAAAGGCTTTTATTAGCGCCCGGTTAATGGCAACAGGTTTGCCCCCTATTACATGGACTTAAACATAATTGGCGAAATGTGGGTGTACTGTTAGGTACACCTCTGCCTAACCCTTCGGGGATAACAGGCGTGATGTTATGTTATTTTAAATCGCACGATTTATTGTGACTTTAATTTGTGCAATATAATAATATTATAACTTATTGTTTATAATTTTAGATGACATGTACGGAAGCTATGCGTTTATGGGGATACAAGAAGGCGCATAACGAGACCCATATGAAGAGCAAGGACTTTCACCCCGTGACTGATTATACAATCTCATCGTGATTATCATGAAAATAATCATACGGTGAAAAGCGATTGTTATTAATTGTCAACAATCGCTTTTTGCAATATTTTATGTAATGTAACATTAACAATTAAACCAGAAAACGTATGCGATTCCGTAACCTTTGTATTTCCAAATGCCACAGGGAGTGCTACGCTGAGCTCCTATTTCGATCCACAGGGCTTAAAGTAACCTAACACAAAGGGGATAGCATTTTCGTTGAAAAAAAATACCATGGAAAAATACACCAAACAAACTATTCGTTAAATAATTCTACTGTTTGTTAAACAAAAATGATATTATCAAATTTAAAAATAAAATAGTTTCTGTAAAACATAGTTTCATTAGTCGTTAAAACAAATAATATTGGAAACAAAAATACATGGACCAAACATAATATGAAACATTTTCTGCGAAACAAAAATTAATAAAATTTCTGTCTGCGAAATATGGGGACACCTTAGAAAAACACTTGTATAATTTTCTAACTATAATAGGTACCAATATCAAAATATTATACACAACCCCAATCATATTTTATCATTGGCATGGAATTATTATAAAAATGTATTTATTTGAATTTAACAATTCCAGGGGTTTTAATTTATTTGCTCCATGAAAGTAAATTAAAACCCTTGAAATTGTTACCCTAATCCTTTTTCAATCATAAAATGTATTAAACACACAATGACTTTAAAACAACACACTTTCTCTACTTTCTTAAAACTGTTGATGGAAACAAAATGACGCTTTAAATTCACTGATCGTACAGTGATACATTCAGTGATTAGTGGTAAGTAGGCCTGACACCTTCACAAGTCACAAACATCAAGGTCGATTTCACCACGTGCGGGCCTGATTAGCGTCATAGATGAGTAGCATTTAGCTAAAAGCCTTAGGCGCTAATTACAATGCCTGAGCTCACTGAGAGGCGCCACAAAGGGAACAGCTTCAACCTTCTTGCTGTAATTATGTGAATGGGAATGTGTGGTGCCTTTTTGATGGAGGAACTAGTAGGACGAGGAAGTAGTAAGAAAGGGTTTTTTTTTTAATTGTTTATAACAAGGGGGCTTACGTTTGGCCGCAACTCGCCTGATGTGAAGCGACGATGCGACCTAGAGTGAAGCACGCTTGCCTAGAAGAAACCGATTCACTCGAACTTTGAATAGATCCAGATTATTATGATCTGGGAACAGATGGCAGCTGTGAAATCCACAGACTTGCGGTTGTAAAGAAGCCAGGTGTTTTGACCTTCCATCATGGATTTTGGAAGTTTAATATCATAAACTAGCCGACCCGCACCAGCTTCGCTCAGAGACGGATTTTCATTTAAACTTCCAACCCATTTTTCACACTAGGTGAAGTTGCAGGTTTAAGGGATGAATAGGAACTCGATTGACACTTTGCCCGACCTGGGAATCGAGACCTGGACCTCATGCCTCAACAGTCGCGTTTGCAACCACTAGAGAAACTAGACCAACGAGGCAATCGTCATTTTTTTCGGGCTGCTTTTGTTTTCTGTCGGATATCATCACACCGCGTACACCGCGCATCTACCAGGCACTATCCTAAAATAAAACGGTAGGAATGTACCAAATATACCTTTATGAACGTTGACGTGGCTACCTCTTCTTTCCTAGCCTGCTCTTTCCCACTCCAGGGCAAAGGCTACCCGCCACTCTTTCCACTTCTTTCAAACCCGAGCGTCTTCCTTTCAGTTCTGACGGAACCTGTCCAGTTCGTCCCTACATCTCCTACGTGGCCTGCCGCAAGCCCACCTAACCGTATTAGGGCACCAGTTTTGTGCTGTGTTATTTTTAGATAAATATGTATGTTTTAACATTTGTTCTTTCAGATGATGCAGCGACTCAACAGTTACAAAGTGTGTCTCTCAGTTGGTGTCATTGTTCTTTTCCTTGTTGGCATTAAGATTGGATATAATATCATAGCAAATGAAAACTATTCCTATGACCGGATACCATTTTGCTGGATTGGTATGCCCTCCATTAAAAATATTATACTAGAAAGAGCACGAAGAGATGTCGAACATGACACAAGCAACTATAACTTTTCACAATCTGGTGTTCGTGGTTTAGAAGATTTAGTTATGGAGACCGGGGGAAGGCCCCAGCGAAATTTGATTGTATCCACATGGAGATCAGGATCCACTTTTCTTGGAGACTTGCTATACCATTCAGTTCCAAGCACGTACTATACTCGGGAACCACTTTTCATGTATAAATCTAAACAATTTAAGACACTAAAACAAGGACGCAACGCTTTGAACATGGTTAAACGAATGTTAAAGTGCAATTTCGAAGGTTTAGAAGATTTCTTAACAGCGAGATCAAATCATAGTCCTTACGAAAAACAATGGATGTATTGTAAGGTAAAAAATAACACTGATTTATGTTTCAATACAGAGGTCGTTTCATGGTTCTGTAAGCTGTTTCCTTTCCAAAATATGAAGATTGTCCGATTAAGATTACGCCTCATTGAGAAAATATTGGATGATGAAGAGTGAGTGATTTCTTTTACATATTCACAGTTTTTTGCTTAAGTAACATAAATAGAGGGTAGCAAACTCCAAGTTAGGTCGGAACAGGGTCGTTTTTGAACCCGTTTTAAAACTAGAGTGAGATATCGGAAGGTATTGCTGTGGTCTTATACGAAACAAACGGAGGTAAAAAGTACCTAAGCTGTAGTTTGCTTCATATCATTACTTCCCAGAATTTGCCCATACCCAATGGTGCCAATGGTCAATACTGCAGCGTGTGTTTTTTTTTCAAAATAGACGTTTGATTGCTGGCTAGAAATATTGAATTTACAAAAACCCAAAGATGCAGTTTTAATTTTCACAAAAATCGGACCCGAGACTCACTTGAGTATTTTTTACTATGCCTCATAGTATCGGATTTAGCCATCCACACCTCACACAAAAAAAACAACCTGAGTATTAAAATACCACGATACCGTAGAACAACAATGTTCATGAGCACTCCAAATAAATGATTCAGTCAAATTAGTTGGAAATTAAAGCTATACATAATCCTTAACGTTAAAGTTCAGATTGCCTTGTCAGTAACCCTAAGATCGGACATACTTACAGACTCAACATGAAAGTGGTCCTGTTGATAAGGGACCCTCGCGGTGTGATGCAGTCCAGGTTACGCGAAGATTTCTGCAAGCTGTCTCCAGACTGCTGGGACCCTAGTATGCTCTGCGCTGATATGGTCAGCGATTACGAGGCAGCAGTGAGAATACGGCAACAATATCCAGATAGGTTAATGTGAGTTATGCAGAAACTTTTTACCTGTAACATGACGGAACGAACTGCTTGGCCATACTTGTCGCAACAGCGCAAATCTTCTTGCGTTATCGCGACTCGAGAAAATCGCGAGATCGTGGCCGCGGCATTAAGGGTAACATGTTGCAAAATGATGCACTACAAAAAGAAACTTCGGTATGGATGCACCTTTATGTTACACGCTAACATAACACTTAGAATTGGGATAATGAAGTTGAGATTATATTTTTCTCATAACACCATTTCAGGGTGATCCGGTTTGAAGAATTGGCCCTACAGACTAATGAAACTTCAACTGAAATTCTTAAATTCCTGAAAGTCCACAAAATGCCAATGTTGGATAAGTTTCTTCAGACACATACCCGTGCAGATGCTGGTGGCCCCTACGCCACCACCAGGGTGTCTCAAAATGTACCTTTCAAATGGAATAGCAAACTAGACTTTGAATACGTTAGTGACCTGCAGGTTAGTGTGTTGTAGTCAGTGATATCATTTTGTTGCGTAGACCTGAACCCATAGTCACCCCAACAGAGTCTGCCTTCCGGTTTTCCGAAAAAATATATGTGACATGTGAACCGTTCGCTTTGGTTAGGACATAAGGTTCAGTCGTCTTTTGAAATTATACATTCATTATCGAGTTGCCAAAGTCGTTTTGCTAACATTTTCCTCCTACAACAAATATTTCTAAAACTTATTATTTTAATTGGATTAGATTGATGGCAACAGGTTAGCCCCCTATTACATGGACTTAAACATAACTGGCGATATGTGGGTGTACTATTAGGTACACCTCTGACTCACCCTTCGGGGAATACACAATAAATCGTGCGATTTAAAATAACATATAATTACTTTGTTATTTTAAATCGCACGATTTATTGTGACTTTTTATTTGTGCAATATAATAATATTATAACACTTCCATTTTAGATGGCATGTACGGAAGCTATGCGTTTATGGGGATACAAGAAGGCGCATAACGAGACCCATATGAAGAGCAAGGACTTTCACCCCGTGGCGGATTACACAATCTCATAGTGATTATAAAGAAAACATTCATAGGGTGAAAAGCGATTGTTAACATTAATTGTCAACAATCGCTTTTTGTAATATTTTATCATAAGTGATGTAACTGTGTACAGTTAAACCAGAAATGAATGCGATTCGATATCCTTTGTATTTCCGAATGCCACAGAGCTAAAACTTCTTAGTGTTGTGTTAGCTCTCTTTGTAGTAGTGCACGTCATTGCGTGTTGATAATTATGGAGTTTTGCCTCAGTTGCTCTACCTTCGCTAGTCACACCTCCAAAGCATCTCTCTCTCATAAGCTATGTTTGAAATATTTTTTAAATAGACAAAGATTTGTGCAATAATGTGTGGGTTGTGTATCATCATCATCGTCATTTCAGCCGAAAGACGTCCACTGCTGGACTTAGGCCTCCCCCAATTGTCGCCACATTGACCGGTCCCGTGCGACTCGCATCCAGCGGATTCCCGCAACCTTCACCAGGTCATCGGTCTATCTAGTGGGAGGCCTTCCAACGCAACGTCTTCCGGTTCGCGGTCGTCACTCCAGAACTTTTCGGCCCCATCGGCCATCCGTTCTGCGAGCAATGTGCTCTGCTAGTTTTCTAACTATGATAATATCAAATTATTATACACAACCCCAATTATATTTTATCATTGGCATGGAATAATCATAAAAATATATTTATTTGAATTGAACAATTTCAAGGGGTTTCATTTTTTTTGCACGGAGCCCTAATCCTTTTTCTAAAACAAAATTAGCAAAAGGACAGGCACACCTCTGCCCAACCCTTCTGGGATCACGAGCGTGATGTTATGTTATGTTTTAGTTCGAGGGCCACTTGCATCACAATGTCTACTTTCTTAAAACTATTGATAAAAAAATGACGTTTTAAACGCACTGCTAGTTCAGTGATACATACATCCACTGATTATTGGTGAAAGTAGCAGGTTTCCAGTACAGGCATTTGTCTCACTTACGCAAGTTAACTCTGCACCGATCGGTACCGACCCGCACTGATTTGTCTGTACCGGAAACCTGCTTCTTTATGTAAGCACCCTAGATAAGTCACAAACATCAAGGTCGGTTTCACCACATGGGGGCTTGATTAGCATCATTAACTAGATGAGTAGCATTTAGCTTAAAGCCTTAGGCAGCGCCTAAGGTTCAGGCATTGTAATTGGCGAATTACAATGCCTGAGCTCACTGAGAGGCGCCACAAAGGGAACAGCTTCAACCTTCTTGCTGTAATTATGTGAATGGGAATGTGTGGTGCCTTTTTGATGAAGGTACTAGTAGTTCTATTTAAAAGAAAGGGTTTGTTTTTTTTGGAAATTGTTTATACCAAGGGGGCTTGCGTTTGGCCGCAACTCGTCTGATGTGAAGCGATGATGGGACCTAGAGTGAAGCACGCTTGCCTAGAAGAAACCGATTCACTCGAACTTTGAATAGATCTAGATTATAATGATCTGGGATCAGATGGCAAGTGTAAAATCGACAGATTTGCGGTTGTAAAGAAGCCAGGTGTTTTAACCTTCCATCATGGATTTTGGAAGTTTAATATCATAAACTAGCCGACCCGCACCAGCTTCGCTCAGAAACGGATTTTCATATAAACTTCCAAACCCTAGGGGAAGTTGGAGGTCTAATAGATGAACAGTCGGAACTCGGATAACACTTTGCCCGGCCTGGGTATTGAGACCTGGACCTCATGTCCAGTAGTCACGTTTGCGACCACTAGACCAACGAGGCAGTCGTTATTTTTTTTCGGACTGTTTTTTTTGTTCAGTCATTCGCCCGCTGTAGGAAATAATCATGTACACCGCGCATCTCGCATCTACCACAGGCACTTTCCTAAAATAAAACGGTAGGAATGTACCAAATATGTACGTATACCTTTATGAACGTTTACGTGGCTACCTTTTTTCCCTGCTTGCTCTTTCCCACTCCTGGGCAAAGGCTACCCGCCACTCTTTCCACTTCTTTCAAACCCGAGCGTCTTCCTTTCAGTTCTGACGGAACCTGTCCAGTTCGTCCCTACATCTCTTACGTGGCCTGCCGCAACCATGCCTCACTGTGTAAGGGCACCAGTTTTGTGCTGTGTTATTTTTTTATATAAATATGTATGTTTTAACATTTGTTCTTTCAGATGATGCAGCGACTCAACAGTTACAAAGTGTGTCTCTCAGTTGGTGTCATTGTTCTTTTCCTTGTTGGCATTAAGATTGGATATAATATCAAAGCAAATGAAAACTATTCCTATGACCGGATCCCATTTTGCTGGATCGGTATGCCCTCCATTAAAAATATTATACTAGAAAGAGCACGAAGAGACGTCGCATATAACACAAGCAACTATAACTTTTCACAATCTGGTGTTCGCGCAGAAGATTTAGTTATGGAGACCGGCGGAAAGCCCCAGCGAACTTTGCTTGTTTCCACATGGAGATCAGGATCCTCTTTTCTTGGAGACTTGCTGTATCATGCAGTTCCAAGCACTTTTTATACTTATGAACCGCTCCACATGTATAACTCTAAACAATTTAGGACACCAAAACAAGGACGCGATGCCTTGAACATGGTCAAACAAATTTTAAAGTGCAATTTCGAAGGTTTAGAAGATTACTTGACCAAGAGAGTAATAAGACTTGGCCATTTCGAAAAACAATGGGAGTATTGTAAGGTCAAAAAAAACATTGATTTATGTTTAAATACAGAGGTCGTTTCATGGTTGTGTAAGCTGTTTCCTTTCCAAAATATGAAGACCGTCCGATTAAGATTACGCCTCGTTGAGGAAATATTGGATGATGAAGAGTGAGTGATTTATTTTACCTATGTTCACAGTTTTTTGCTAAAGTTACATAAACCTAGGGTCGCAAACTGAAAGTTTGGTCAGAACTGGGTCGTTTATAAATCCGTTTCAAAACTACGATGAGATATCGGCAGGTATTGCTGTGGTCTTATTCGAAACAAACAGTGGTAATAAAGTAACCTGTAGTTTGCCGTATATCATTACTTACTAGAATTTAGCCCATAATAGCGACGTTATCCCACACTGCGAATATTTTTCTCCCCAAAATCAACGGGTTCGATTCGTGGCTAGGAATTTATATTTTTTAAATCAAAGGATGCCGTTTTAGTTTTCATAAAAATCGGGCCCGAAATTCCTTTGAGTATTTTTCGCTATTCCTCGGATTTAGCCATCCACGCCCACTACTAAAACTCACGCTGTGTATTAAAATACGGGAAACATAATTATTTTTTGTCACCAAAGACGAACTGGATGTCTTTCTTGAGAATTGGATATAAATAGCACAGAATCGTGACCGTTGGAAGGAATGAAGGGAGGCCTTTGCCCAGCAGTGGGACAATACAGGCTAGCTATAATAATAATATAATGAGGTTTATATTTCTTATCAATTTCTATCGTCTAATTAATAGATCTATTGCCACAAAATATTTTCATTCTCAGATACATAATAAACAGTAACGCCAGGTACGAATATATGTAATGTGTTCTAATATTGTTTGGCGACTACATTTTGGTGACAGATCTACTATTTTGCGGACACATCCTATTATTATATATAACCATTAAAATTGACGACAGCTTAAACCATCTCCTAAAATACCACGATACCAAAGAACAACAATATTTTCTAGCACAAACTTAGTAGGAAATTTAAGCTAAGCATAATCCTTTACGTTAAAGTTCAGATTACCTTGCCAGTAACTTTAAGAACTTACATACTTACAGACTCAACATGAAAGTGGTCCTGTTGATAAGGGACCCTCGCGGTGTGATGGAGTCCAGGTTACTACGCGAAGATTTCTGCAATTGGTCTCCAGACTGCTGGGACCCTAGTATGCTCTGCGCTGATATGGTCAGCGATTACGAGGCAGCAAGGAGAATACAGCAGCAATATCCAGATAGGTTATTGTGAGTTATGCAGGAACTATTTTACCATTTTCTCGTATGTTTAGTTTAATATTACTGTCAGATTATTAGACCTCTCCTTACTTATCTTGATAATACACGGTGGAAGGGACACCTACGCTTTTTTTAATCTTAATACCATTTCAGGGTGATCCGGTTTGAAGAATTAGCCCTACAGACTAATAAAACTTCAACTGAAATTCTTAAATTCCTGAAAGTCCACAAAATGCCAATGTTGGATAAGTTTCTTCAGACACATACCAGTGTAGATGCTGGTGGCCCCTATGCCACAACCAGGGTCTCTCACAATGTACCTTTCAAATGGAAAACCGAACTACACTTTCAATACGTTAGTGACCTGCAGGTTAGTGTGTTGTAGTCGGTTTGATCATTTTGTTGTGTAGACCCGTGGTCACCCCAACAGAGTCTGCCTTCCGGTTTTCCGAACAAATATGTGACATGTGAACCGTGTGCTTTGGTAAGGACATAGGGTTTCACACAGCTTTCTGTTTAGGGTTCCTAAGTCAAGCAGAAACGAAACTGCTTTGTATAAGAATGTTTGTAAGTTGCCAAAGTCGTCTCGCTTCTAGTCGTAAGACTTTTACTCCTACGACAAACTATTCTGCTACTATTCTTATACCACTACTATTCTATTGACTATACTTAATTTAATTGGATTAGCGCCCGGTTGATGGCAACAGGTTTGCCCCGTATTACATGAACTTAAACATAACTGGCGATATGTGTGTGTACTATTAGGTAACCTCTGCCTAACTCTTCGGGGATCACAGACGTAATGTTATGTTATTTTAAATCGCACGATTTATTGTGACTTTTAATTTGTGCCACGTAATAATATTATAACTTATTGTTTATAATTTTAGATGACATGTGCGGAAGCTATGCGTTTATGGGGATACAAGAAGGCGCATAACGAGACCCATATGAAGAGCAAGGACTTTCACCCCGTGGCTGATTATACAATCTCATCGTGATTATCATGAAAATATTCATACGGTGAAAAGCGATTGTTATTAATTGTCAACAATCGCTTTTTGCAATATTTTATGTGATGTAACTAGGAGTATATACAGTTAAACCAGAAATTAATGCGATTCGGTAACTTTTGTATTTCCGAACGCCACATAGCTAAAACTTCTTAGTGTTGTGCTACCTCTCTTTGTAGTAGTGCACGTCAATGCGTGTTGATATGAAGTTTTGTCTCAGTTGCTCTACCTTCGCAAGTCACACCTTCAAGGCATCTTCAAAATCACAATCTTTATCTTATCTTGTCTCTCACCGACTTTTTTTTTATATTTTTAATTAAATAAACGGTTGTACACTGTTTTACAGAATTTGGTGTCATATAATTTTTTTCTCATATTATCGTTTCACAGAATAATCAATACGCAGAATATTTACTACGAAAAATTATAAATCATAGATTTTTGTTTCAAATAAACTACATTGTTCCGATATTCATATTATAGAATAACAAATCAAATATTCTTTATACTCATATTGTTTAATTAATATATTACTTTTTACCAAGATGAACATTTTATCGAGTGACAGTTTCTAAATGTTTCAATTAATACACGCAGAACTGAAATTTGTAGCAATTAATTATTATTAAAACACACTTGCACAATAATAATTATGAATAAAAATTTACCTGGACTATTTTATAATTGATAACACTATAAATAGCGTAGTATAGTTATACTCCAGCCAGGTCTATAATTCTTATCAAAGTTAATGAAATGAGCCCAAACACGATACAGATGCTGTAAACTGTTGTGGACTTCTTGCGACTGCTCTCCGTCTCCATCGTCAGACATTTAGTGACAGTCATACACCAGCTAGGTCTAAAGTTCTCTTCAATGTGTAAGAAATAAGCTCAAACACGATATGGATTCTTTAAACTCGCAACTGCCTTCTGTTTCCATGGTCAGACCTTCCATGCAAGGCATACTCTAGTTAGGTTTTAAGTTCTCATCGAGGTGCATGAAATGAGACCAAACACGATATAGCTGCTGTAAACTGTTGCGGAACTCTTGCGACTGCCTTCCGTCTCTATCATTAGACTTTCAATGATAGTCATACGTCATACTCCAGCTAGGTCTAAAGTTCTCATCAAGGTTTATGAATGAGCCAAAAAACGATTTTTCAATTTTAAATGTGACCAAATTTTAAATACGGTTTTTTAAATATTTTCAATGTACAGAAGCATTACGTCTACAGATTTATTATATGTATAGATTTATATAGTTAAATTTTGATTGAAATAAATGATTTCCTAACTGTAGCTTAAATGGTTAAAAAAAACTTAAAGTACGGATAAAACTATTTGGTACTGATTTAGAAATCTTAAAGCTTTAAAAAAAAATTGAGTACCTACTTAGTTACAAAAAGTGAAATCCGGGTGGGGATCGAACTTGCGAATTTTCGGAAAACATGTATGTTTTCCGAAAATAATAACTTTAGCATTAAAAAACAAATATAAAAAGTAAATCTTGACCGAGGATCAACCTTGCAAACCACTGATCACAGAGCGTACGCTGTCACCAACGGGCTACTTACTTCACTGACTAAAGGTCTAAAATGGGTAAGTAATATATTATGATAAAATTACAAAATCTCTAATATTTACAAGACAACAACTGAACCTATAATTTTATTCGATATTACGATCAGTTAGTATAATAAACGATTGATATAATTTTAAAGTTACTAAATTTTAGAAGCATAACCTACATTGAATATAAAATCATTTGATATACCACTCAAAAGACATAAAACTTATTTAGTCGTTAGCCATCAGCCGGTTTTTATTTCCCTTTAAAAAACATGCAAACAAGCATACACCATGCATGCAGCAGGCATGCAAACAAGCATACACCATACATGCAGCATGCAATCAAGCATGTAGCATGCAAGCAAGCATGCAAGATGAAGCAGGCATGGTTTTTGTCACGGCTCCGGGCGCTGCGGGGTGGTGGTTATTTGACCATTAGAGAAGAAAGATCAGATGGGTACGGTGGAGTAGCTATACTTATCAAGAATTCTATCCCTTTTTTCATCAATTCATATGATATGGTATACAACGGGCATAAAGGCGTCTCGAACCTCTTTCTGGGCCGGCCTCGGCAGCGCCGTCCGTCTTATATGTATATAAATAATCTTATAAATAACTATCTCGCCTTGACAGGCGAGATATTATGTTATTAAATGACTTTCGGAATGGTTAGGCGAAGTAAATTAGTTGAAACTTAAATGTGTCTTTATGATAATAAAAAATATATTTATTTTATTTTTATTTTATTTACTTACATCCACAATTGGAGGCTAGCCTACTGCTTGGGCTCAAATCCAACTTCAGGCTGCTACACTTTGCCCGACCATTCAGCTATCTGCTCACGCAATGCGACCACTAGACCAGAACTTAAAAAAAAAAAAAAAAACAATTAGATTTTTTCCGTTTTTTTTTTTTCAGGAATTAAGCACAAAGCGTAAACGCGCCAACGAGTCCACGCTTGCTCAATGCAGGTTGTCGATTTCTGATCGAAGTCCAGGGTTTCCTCAAGTTTCCCTTCACCGTTAGTCAGTGGTGTCTAACGGCCGTTTCCTATAACTTACTTACGTATAACTGTTAGTTAATATTCCTACGTCTCATAGCTATCGGTGTTTCTATAAACAAAGTTATCTTGGAATATCCTATCCGCGTCACCTACCTGTCATTCGGAGGACTGTGATTCATAGAAAAAACAAAGAAAGCTTTTCTGTAACGTTTTGTTTCTAACGGTCCGTAAGCTAAATGTCAAACAGACAGAGTTAGCAACCGTCCGCTATCTGTTATTATGTTATTGAAAATATCCGTAAGTGTAGAAACTGCTTAGAAAGCACGTGTGACTTTGAAAAAAGTAACACTGGTACTTGCTGGATTTGAACTCACAACATGGGGCGTAAGAAACAGATCAGATAAAAAACAGGCCACCACGACATCATCGCGATTGCACTCATGTTACAAGCCCAAAATAGTTTATAACGATCTCATATTAAACTGGCAACACCACACAGGTAATCCGAGCAGGGAAGTTAGTACCGACGCGCGGCAATGACAAAGTTACAAGTTACACAAACTAAGTTAGAGCAGGAACAACGGTTGGAACTATTCTACATTTTTTATTTGACGCCTTGAGAAATCTTGTCGAGAAACTGTTTCAATACTTTATTTAAGTTTGTCTGGTATTTAGCGTTGATTTGGTTGTTTAGTTAAAGAGTAGAAAATGTAGGAACAGGAGAGAAATAAATTATGGGTTTTTTTTTCGATAGATATAATCATCTAGATCTTTTCAAAGTTCGAGTGATTTGGTTTCTTTTAGGCAAGCGTGCGAGCTGCGGGCAAACGCAAGACTATTCAGTATAAAATATATAATCGATAGCTATTGTAATAAAACTACTGTAGCTCCAATCAACTCCTGAGTATATTCAAATCCAAGTATTTCATTCCACATAGGACTGGATGGGCACTTACGAACGTCGACAAGGGTGCACGGTTCGAGTTGGTGGCTTCCATGGAGAAGAACCGGCAAGAAACTCCATGGTTACTCTTTTCAAATTATTTGGTATTACACAATTCTACATTTCTTCACGTTTTATACAAAATGCAATAATTACAACAGTTATCAGACATAGATTCGACTATAGTCGAATCTAGTCTTAACACCACAATTTCTCCCAATGAACAGCGCTCTCTCGGCCAAGTGTCATGTTTTATAAACTACCCCTTCCCGCTACATCATTGACGGTTAGGCAGTGTTGTCATTTCTCAAATATAAAACGAATTATTAAAATCTTTTAAACCCTACATAATATTAGTTTAGATAGATCACAGCAGATCATTATTAAATATTATATTATAGTGATATAATATATAATAATGATATAATATATGTCGGGTTTGTCAGGAATTTATTTCGCTAGGCTCGAGCTTATGTGGGCAGAACACGGGTTTCGTGCTATGAAAACACACTGGATGCGATACACTATTTTATTTCGCATTGCACGGTTCGGGTCGGTAGTTTCCATGGAGAAGAACCGGCAAGAAACTCCATGGTTACTCTTTTCAAACAGATACACTGAGTCTAACAAATAACTTGACATTACACTTTCACACATTAACACTAGGCACAATGTATCGGGTACAGTTTGAAGACGTCTTAACCCCGCTGCGATCAGACATAGAATGTCCGCCTCGCCGCGAGGTGTTAACATCAGGACTCTGTAAAAGCTACCATAGTGGGACTGAGACTGGTAAGTAGGTCGCGTGATGTCACCACTGGCGCGCTTTCGATCCATTCGCCCGTCCGTACTCATGACCGGATCCGACATATATATATATTGATATAATATTATATTGATTATTTAATACATATTTGAAAATCATGACACTATTGTGTCTACTTCGCTAACAGATGAAGGGACAATTCGAGATAGAGTAAACTTTATTTTTAAACGTGTTTGTCCTTTTGTAGGCACAGGGTCTCCCCAATACTTTCCAATTATCTTTGTGATTTGCTGTCTCCGGCCAATCAGCCAAGAACGAGTCCCAATCTTCACGCGTCAAAGGCACCGGCACCCGTCTTCAGGTACACAGTGTGTGACTATCCTCAGTGATTTTTCTACATTCATCCCATAAAAGACGTGTGACCCAGATCTGCGAGCACAAGTGAGTGAGTAAGGCTAGATTCTCTATAAATTTTGAATATTTTAACGATCAAACCAATACGGACCCCTTGTTTGGAAAATTTTATGTGACGTCATTTGGTTATTCAAATGAAAGAAGGATAGGTAATGGCGTTAGAGATGCAATATGTTTGGCTAGAACTGAAAAGTTTTTCTTAACATTAAAGCCAGCAGCAGTTTTCAACTTTAAAGGTTTAACCTGCAACTTGGACGTGCTGGGTTTTTTTACTTTGTAAGACGTAAAAATAAGTTTTACTTTGTTAAGTGTAATATGCACAATTTTCTCCATTCTACGTCTTGAAGTTTTGTAGTAAGCATTTTTAATTTCCCTGGAGAGCTTTAAAAACTTCAGCCTTGGTATCTGAAAAATGCATAATAAAATCTGTTTCAGTTGCAAAATGTTTTGGGCCTAACATGCCTCAAATGACTTAGCATGATCCTCCGTTACGCCTAAAATACTACAGCATTATTTTTTTTTTAAATAAATATATGGTAAAGTTAAGGATTAATGTTAGACCCTGTGTGGGCCGAAAACACGATTCCATAAACTTTTCTCGATAGAAAAAAAAAACAAAATTACCTCCAAATCGAACAATAAACCGCTGGTATTCAAAAAGTACTTCAAATTAGATCATGGAACTTAGCATACTAACTGAATTAACTATAAAGCAGTTATGTGTTTTATTTTTTTAGTCCAATCAATAGATTTTTTTGTAAATCGCAAAAAAGCACTAATTTCGCACTATTCGGCCGCAGTGACTGACGTAACAACCGCTTTGTAGTGCAAGCTGATTAGAACTTTATTTCAACAGTATTTCAAACGAAGTTTGAACCACCACAACTAGAGTTGCTAATTTTAGGATTAGAAGGGCCTTAAGCTCACAGAAAAGAATGCAGAGCAAACAAATGAAAATTTCATCTGAATCAAATCTGAAACACATCATCATCATTTTCCTGCTCTTTTTCCAATTCATTTGTGGTCGTCGCAGCATGTCTTCTTCCATACTTCTCTATCACTCGTCATCTTATTATCATTTGTGGTCGTAGCAGCATGTCTTCTTCCATACTTCTCTATCACTCGTCATCTTATTATCATTTGTGGTCGTCGCAGCATGTCTTCTTCCATACTTCTCTATCACTCGTCATCTTATTGTCATTTGTAGTCGGCGCAGCATGTCTTCTTCCATACTTCTCTATCACTCGTCATCTTATTGTCATTTGTGGTCGTAGCAGCATGTCTTCTTCCATACTTCTCTATCACTCGTCATCTTATTATCATTTGTGGTCGTAGCAGCATGTCTTCTTCCATACTTCTCTATCACTCGTCATCTTATTATCATTTGTGGTCGTCGCAGCATGTCTTCTTCCATACTTCTCTATCACTCGTCATCTTATTGTCATTTGTAGTCGGCGCAGCATGTCTTCTTCCATACTTCTCTATCACTCGTCATCTTATTGTCATTTGTGGTCGTAGCAGCATGTCTTCTTCCATACTTCTCTATCACTCGTCATCTTATTATCATTTGTGGTCGTAGCAGCATGTCTTCTTCCATACTTCTCTATCACTCGTCATCTTATTATCATTTGTGGTCGTCGCAGCATGTCTTCTTCCATACTTCTCTATCACTCGTCATCTTATTGTCATTTGTAGTCGGCGCAGCATGTCTTCTTCCATACTTCTCTATCACTCGTCATCTTATTATCATTTGTGGTCGTCGCAGCATGTCTTCTTCCATACTTCTCTATCACTCGTCATCTTATTGTCATTTGTAGTCGGCGCAGCATGTCTTCTTCCATACTTCTCTATCACTCGTCATCTTATTATCATTTGTGGTCGTCGCAGCATGTCTTCTTCCATACTTCTCTATCACTCGTCATCTTATTATCATTTGTGGTCGTCGCAGCATGTCTTCTTCCATACTTCTCTATCACTCGTCATCTTATTATCATTTGTAGTCGGCGCATCATGTCTTCTTCCATACTTCTCTATCACTCGTCATCTTATTATCATTTGTAGTCGGCACAGCATGTCTTCTTCCATACTTCTCTATCACTCGTCATCTTATTATCATTTGTAGTCGGCGCAGCATGTCTTCTTCCATACTTCTCTATCACTCGTCATCTTATTGTCATTTGTAGTCGGCGCAGCATGTCTTCTTCCATACTTCTCTATCACTCGTCATCTTATTGTCATTTGTAGTCGGCGCAGCATGTCTTCTTCCATACTTCTCTATCACTCGTCATCTTATTGTCATTTGTAGTCGGCGCAGCATGTCTTCTTCCATACTTCTCTATCACTCGTCATCTTATTGTCATTTGTAGTCGGCGCAGCATGTCTTCTTCCATACTTCTCTATCACTCGTCATCTTATTGTCATTTGTAGTCGGCGCAGCATGTCTTCTTCCATACTTCTCTATCACTCTTCATCTTATTAGACACCTCCTTTCGTTTCACATCATACTTCACCCAGATCTCCAAAATGAAAATAAAAGTGATTGTCAGTAAAGTCAATGCGTAGTCGTCGAAACATCATTGAGCTATTACTACTACGTATAGAGAAGACAGCGCGAACAAAATCTGTGCGCAGTGCGGGGCGCGCGGGGGGTGGCTAACCCCGTAAATATGTCGCAACCAATTCGTATAACACGACGTTTTACATAATGGCGCGCCGGATTGAAAAACGCCGCCGTTATGTAATACGGCGTTTTTTTGTGGCGAGCAAGCGACTGAGTGAACTGTAGCCAGCCGACAGCAGTTGAACGGAGCACAGATTTTGTTCGCGCTGTCTTCTCTATACGTAGTAGTAATAGCTCAATGCGAAACATGCACTTTTTCAAACATATTTTACAAGCGTGTGTATTTACTTTCTAATTCATAGTCCAATTCGGAACTAGTTCAGAGAACTATTGGTTTTTCATGTTCGAGCTATTTTTGACAAACACTGCAACAGCGGAATAAAACTGTTCATCTGTACGTCGATTATTTTTGTTGTTCGAATCAATGAACTATTCAATTTAGAGCCAGCAGTCTATGTGAAAAGTGCTTTGTTTCAAATTGTCACACACAAATAGAAAATATATACTACTAGGTGGTTGCAAGCGCGATTGCTGAGCATGAGGTCGTGAGTTCGATTCCCAGTCCAGTCGTTGTTGCTGGTTTTTATTTTTGTGCAAGTGTGGGATTGAAAAAGAACTGCGTTTTGAACGGGGGTCTAAAATGGCCGCTTTAACAGAATCATAAAATTAATCTCTTTAAAATGTCTTAAAATGGACTTTATGAACATAAAGTCTATTTTAAGAATATTTTTTTTAACGTGATTTGTATTATGATTCTGCTAAAGCGGCCATCTTAGGCCCGCAGTTTTTCTGATAAAATATTTTCAACACATTTGCTCAAAAACTGCATATTTACGGAGCCTGTATACATTGTTCGAAAGTTAAGAATTACGCACTATACAACGGAACGTGCGGTAAAATAGATACTCTCACCTAAGTTCCTATTTTACCACATACCCTCTTGTAAAGCACCGTGCGTATTCTTTACGGTTTTTTTTAATTAGGTTAAAATGAAAATCCAAGATGGCGCCGACGAAAATTTTGGTTTTTTCTTCATGGGTGTCGTTTTTTTGGTTTTCGGGGTCGCTGATTACAAAAATGAGGTCAAAATGAAAATCCAAGATGGCGCCGACGAAAATTTTCGGTTTTTTCTTCATCGGTGTCGTTTTCGTGGTTTTTGGGGTCGCTGATAATGAAAATGAGGTCAAAATGAAAATCCAAGATGGTGCCGACGAAAATTTTTGGTTTTTTCTTCATGGGTGTCGTTTGCATGGTTTTTGGGGTTGCTGATAATGAAAATGAGGTCAAAATGAAAATCCAAGATGGCGCCGACGAAATTTTTCGGTTTTTTCTTCATGGGTGTCGCCTTCGTGGTTTTTGGGGTCGCTGATAATGAAAATGAGGTGAAAATGAAAATCCAAGATGGCGCCGACAAATTTTTTTGGTTGTTCTTCATTGTTGTCGTTTTCGTGGATTTTGGGGTCGCTGATAATGAAAATGAGGTCAAAATGAAAATTCAAGATGGCGCCGACAAAAATTTTCGGTTGTTCTACATTGTTGTCGTTTTCGTGGTTTTTGGAGTCGCTGATAATGAAAATGAGGTCAAAATGAAAATTCAAGATGGCGCCGATGAATATTTTTGGTTTTTTTCTTCATGGGTATCGTTTTCGTGTTTTTTGGGGTCGCTGTTTGTTTCATTACATATTGTACTGTTGTCTCGCAAATGTGTTGAAAAACATTGTATGACACACGTGCAGAAATTGGTATTTACAAACTCGTGACTATGTCATACATTCGTCTACTCGTTTGTAAAGACCAACTTACCGCACTAGTATCATAAATAACTATTACGAAACAATATAAAAAAGTATTTATTGTATGACACACGTGCAGAAATTGGTATTTACAAACTCGTGACTATTACATTCGTCTACTCGTTTGTAAAGACCAACTTACCGCACTAGTATCATAAATAACTATTACGAAACAATATAAAAAAGTATTTATGTCATAATATTCTGACTCTTCAGTCTGCTGACCAACAGGTCCTAGGCCTCCGGTCGGGCAAAGTGTAATTGAAAATTTTCCATCAGGAATTTCTCAGTAACAGCCACGGAGTCTGGATCTGTGCTTGGTTGATGGCAATAGGCTCGCCCCCTGTTTCATGGTATTACGAAATGTGTGTGTACTATTAGGTACACCTCTGCCTAACCCTTCAGGGATTACAGGCTTGATGTTATGTTATTACGCCACACCAAATACGTGTCCAAAGATAATAGGCTTGTGTCCTGAAAAATCTAATTAGTCCGTCAGTTAGATTATCAAAAAATATTTGACACATATTTTTTCTTTTGTTACGTAAACCAAAATTGACGAAGATACGACGCTTTTAAAATTCTCAATACGTCACGCCGTGCTATAATTTTTAGTGCGCTGTGACGTCACGAGCCCCCACTCTCGAGTTTTAATGCGTTTTATCTTTGTCAATATTCATTGATTTACAAAAACAAAAAATACGTGTCCATTATTTTCTAATACTCTAACTGAAGGACTATATAGATTTAAATTTATTGATGGTGGAAACTAGCCTATTACAGTAAGTATGAAACTAGCCTAAAACAGTAAGTATGAAAAATGGTTTTCGCTGACCAAATACAAGTACGTATCAATAGGCTCATTGTAGCAATCCTCATCATTAGCCTAGCCTTTTCGACTTCCAGTGTAGCCAGATGTAGCTGAATACCAGTATTTGATGCTCCAGGTCGACTCCAGAGAGACTGATTATCTGACTCAGTTGCTGGGTTATACGGTACGCCTTGGTAGGAGTGTTTGTCAGATTTTCAGCCCACTGACTACTGGTAACGACTGTCAAAGATCTATAAATGACAATCGGGACCAACGGCTTAACGTGCTTTCCGAGTCACAGAAGAGTCTAAAAAGGGGTGTAAAAAGACCCGTAACGAAGCCGAAAGAGTTTTCTCCGTCATTGCGATATTTTTTTTTGTTCTAGACCATACAAAAAAAAAATATAAAATCCATATACTAGTTGATTCGATAGGAACATATGCCTGAATCGACTTCCACTTTGATCAACTAGTTGATTCGTTCAGTTGATCGGAGTGGAAAACGCGATAAAATCGTCTAAGTTCCTCAATAGTTTCCGGTTTGGGAAAATTTACAATGGCGTTGACCTTTTCTTCTAGCGGTCTAATTCCTTCTACGGATACTTTATATCCTAAAAATTTCTAATTTTTCTTTGCCAAAACTACATTTAGAATAATTAATAGTTATTCCAAATTCATTAAATCTTTCAAAAACTTTTTCTAATTGATGTTTATGCTGTGTCTCATTTTCTGATGCGATAATTACGTCATCAACATAATTAAATAAAAAATCTAAACCTTGCAAAACAGTATGATGCATGAAACGCTGAAAAGTTTGCGCTGCATTACGTAATCCAAAAGGTATGCGCATAAATTCAAATAAACCAAAAGGTGTTATAACAGCGGTTTTTTCTACGTCATTTTCCGCGACAGGTATACAATTATATGCTCGGTTAATATCTAACTTCGTAAAAATCTTCCTATTAGCCAAAATATACGTTAAATCATGAAGACGGGGCACGGGGTAGCGATCCGGTTTGGTAATCGCGTTTAAACGTCTGTAATCTCCACATGGCCTAATATTACCGTCCTTCTTGGGTACGACGTGCAGGGGACTTGCCCAAGCGCTGTGACTCGGCCTACAGATCCCAAGCTCTTGCATAACCCTAAATTCATTTTTGGCTTTTACGTACCTGTCTGGGGGCAGCTGTCTCGCTCGTGCGTGCACTGGAGTACCTGTTGTCTCTATGGGATGACAAACGCCATGCTTAGGTGTCTCCTTATATGAAACAGGCTTAGTTAATTCTGGGAACTTACACAACAATTCATAATAGTGGCAATTATCAGTGATGGTTTTAATAGTGGGCTCAGTGGAACTAGAGAGATTTCCTCTCGTACCTAAATTAGTAACCTGATCCACTAGCCTTCGTCCGTTCAAGTCAATTAACAATTTATACTTAGCTAAGAAGTCAGCACGTCCGCTATCGTAAATAACCAACGGAACGCTCGTCTTAAATTTAAGTCTAGTTCTAAAGTATGTGTACCGTAAGTATTGATCTCGGTACCGTTCGCAGCATACAACTTATAACAGGCACTATGTGCGTTATCTTTCTTAAAAACAACTCTGCGAGGTAGAACAGACACATTTGCACCACAACCACTAAAAAGTTCAAACCTGAATTCCTGTCCTTGACGCATAGACGGTGATTGACGTGCACGTGGTCACAGCCTCCCGTCGCTGACTGCACCGACTCTAGTTTTCCGATGGCTTGGAGTCCTTCTTCTTCCAATTGCATGGTTGAACACACTTATCCGCCTTGTTGCGGAATTTGAAGTGGTAAAAACATAACCAGTTGGGGTCGTCTTCAGGTGCTTTCATGTTTCTAGACCTGGAGTTTGATCTTGACCGGGATCGTAAATTTCTGGATCTACCATGTCTCGAGCGACCTCTGGAACCATTCTCAATGTTGCGTAATCTGTCGCTTAATTTATGTATTTCCGCTATCACCAAATCATCTTTTTCTGAAGGTCCTGGTTTTACGCTGACGCTATGTACGGGGGTGATAGTTTCCGCGACCTTGTCTGCAATCGACGCCAATTTCTCCATATTTTCTTCATTGGTAACTGCCAAAACTCCACGCACTGATGGTGGTAAATGATTTTTCCACATCACCTTGAGTGTCTCGTCGGTTACTTTTCCTCTGGCCAGGTCCCGCATTTTGCGTAGGAGGTGCGATGGCTGTAGATCGCCTAGCTCCATTTCGCCAATCAGCTTCTTAATCTGCCGTTCCGCTGACTCTTTATACACCGAAATTAACTTGTGTTTCAAGGCCTCGTATTTCTTTTCTTGTGGCGGATCTAATAGAATATCCGCGACTTGTTCCGTGACTTCAAGGTTTAATTTCGATAAAATTATCCGATACCTGGAATCGTCGGACATCTTCCGGCAATTGATTATCGCCTCTGCCTTGGTGAACCACAATTCTGGTGCTCTCGTCCAAAAATCTTCTAATTTGTCGGTGATGGAGACCGGTGAGAGGGAATATTCGTCGGCAGCTACTTTGTCTTCCATTTTTACTACTCACGCAGATTATTTTTTAAGAGATTCCGCACTATAGACGCTTTGATGTTAAGTGAGTTGCCCGTTCTCGATCACGTACACACAATATTTTAAAAATCACTGATTGTAAAGTCACTTTGCCAGTTTTTAAATCACGACACCACTTTTAGATCACGTCGGGGTCACCAATTTAGTGTGCGTGTATGTATGGTCTTTGGGTTGTGTGTACGGAGAGAAATAAAATGCCGCGGAACTCTATAATAACTTTACCGTTAAACTTATTACGAAATATTACAAGGGAGTAGCTAATCAGATGGGAGTACGTCTATACTTTACGATGGTTAAGGGCGAACTGTGTGAACTGATGCATGAATATAAAACGATGTGTCAGCGCTCCTACACTAGGAACCTTCTAGTTACGGAGATATTGGGGGTGAAAGATCCAACTTTTTCACAAGTTGTACATGTTTTTAATGATTTTTTTTCATTCACGACCCTCATACTACTTATTCAATCCATCCATCAGTAAAAAAAAATATTTTCAGTAATATTTACATTATTTACATACTAACTCTATAATAAAAATAAAAATATTTACAAGTATCAAAAAGGGTTACAGGGCGTCGAAAAATTCGTCCACATCGCTGTCAACAGGAAAAGTGCCCAGAAGGCTGGCAGCATTGCCACGTTGGATGGCAATGCTGATTCTTTGGCCAAAAATAGGCCCGCCCTCTGGTCACGTGAACAGTCGACCAACCGTTTGGCGATTTCTCGAAAAACTAGGTGGGCACTCGGACCCCATGGCCCTAGTGTTTCAACCCCAAACGGCTCAAACACATTATTACCAATTAAATTATTGTATTTGCGCCGTTTGAGGTTTTCAGCACCTGCAGCAGCCGCCCCAGCGCAGCACACTGTGCTAGGAAGATGGGATGGTGCAAGGGTGTCGACGCAAGTTGCGTCCTACACCAAAGGCCTACCCAACTTCCATGGCATTATGGTCATACCATCTGGTCTCTTGCCATCGACGCGTGCCAAGCCAGTGGGTTCTAATACAGCAAGAGCGAGACGGATGAGATCATTAATGCTAGCGTGCCGCGCTATCCGACCTGCACTCTTACTGCAAGAAAGGCCATGGCGTCCGAGGCAGTCGACTGCTTCACCACATTGACAGCGATGTGGAGCCCCACAAGGAGCGCCCAAACGCTGTTACACCTAACATAGTGCCAGGTGACGGTAGCGCCTGAAGCCAGAGGCCCGACTCCCATTCACCCACAGCCAGCAGGCGGGCACGCTCGGCTAAAAACACCGATTAACCGTTACCATTCACCACCGTTATAATTCCGCCGCGAATGCAATAACAAACTTTCTCCACTTGTATCAAAATGTACTATTGATGTACAGAATGCTTGGTTGACGGCTTCGTGAAGGGTCCGTTTACACCCTGTATGAATGAATAATCACCCATCTACGGACCGACCTCGCAAAGCATTCATAGCTTATGGCGACTACATGAGCTAAACGCGAGTTTTATAATGCAAAAAATCATATGATTCACTGCAATAAACAAAACCAGAAAATTATATGATATTCTTCAGGATATATATGCTAGTACCTACGATAGTGTTTTGAAAACATAATACAACTAATTTTCATGAACTATCTCTAAAAAAATATTTTAATGATTCACTGCAATAAAAAAAAACAGAAAAATATATGATATTCTTCAGGATATATACTAGTACGATAGTGTTTTGAAAACATAATACAACTAATTTTCACGAACTATCTCTAAAAAAATCTTTTAACGAGTAAAACCACACTCATCATCATCATCATCAGCCTATTAATGTTCCCACAGCTGGGACACAGGCCTCCTCTCTATGAGAGGGAATGGGCTATAATCCACCACGCAGGCCCAGTGCGGATTGGTAGATGTCACATGTCTTCGAATTTTTGGTTCTAGGACATGCCGGTTTCCTCACGATGTTTTCCTTCACCGTTTTGAGAGCAGCGGTGATGAAATAAATTACACAAAGTAATGCGCCTGCCTGGGTTCGAACCCACGACTTACTGTTCGTAAGTCAAGGCCGCCACCACTGGGCCATCGCTGCTAAAGGCTTGTAATGTGTATGTCTTTTACATGTTTTTTACTTACATTTTTGGATATTATTAACCTGAAAATTTAAGCATTCGTCCTCCCTAGGTAGCTTCATGGTCATTTCTTGGAGGCTTAGCAACGGCTTTGGCCTTTTTACCTTGTAATTTATGTTATTTAAGTTTTTATCTTTATTAAATCTTTGTTTACTTTTGTGATGTCAGTTAGTGGCAACCCTAGTTTTATTTTTAATTTATTGCTGGAGCTAGTTGTAGGTTGTATAGGTAAATCACATCGACCTCATTCGATTTTCTTTTTAATAATTTTCTAATTTTAAAATGTAAATATCTGGAGTTGACAGGAGCCTGGTGGTGGAATGGGCAGTCTACGTTCAGAGCTGAGAGCAGTAACACCTCTGAGAAGCTCCATATAAAAGTATTTGTAAAAGGGCAGTTACCCTTATTCTTCGGTTTTAAGTCGGCCTCTCTCCGTGCCGCACCCTCACGAAGAACACCTGGAAACCTTGATCCTTGAGCTACACAAGCCTGATGAAGATTTGATGCTCCTCGGCCCTCCTCCTACGGCCTGAGGATTGACGGTCCTCGGCCGTCCACCACCGTCTGAAGACGGATGCCCTCGGCCCTCCTCCTACGGCCTGAGGATTGACGGTCCTCGGTCGTCCACCACCGTCTGAAGACAGATGCCCTCGGCCCTTCTCTACGGCCTGAGAGTTGATGGTTCCTCGGTCCTCCTCCACAGTCTGAAGACGGACGTTCTTCAGTTATTTATTCCATTCTGCGTTTCATCTTCAGTACTTTCCGCCAGCTTCACTGGCATTAGTAATTAAGTAGCTCCAGCCTTTAGATTATCTTTGTTAATAAATTCTTATAACTCGTCCCCTTTATTTCTTTTAATAGTGCTCCCCTCCAGACTGAAAGTTAGGTAGGTGAGTGCTCAGTGACCTTACAGTTTTGTGGATCCTATCCAGGAAAATGTAACGTTACAGACTGGCGCCCAAATATTTACTAACCCACCCCTCTTTAATTATTTCTAGGCATTCTGCACTTCTCAAAATTCGAAAATAACACTTCCCCAAGTGAGTATATTTGGTAAGCATTTTATTCATTTTCATCTTTTCACTCATCTCAACTCTTACTCAACTCTTCTACAACTAAACATCATCTAGGTATTCCTCACCTCACACACATTCCATTATCGAAAGATAATTGGCACCCTTTCGGCCTCTTGGTTGTGTTAACCCACTTGTGGGCATTGCCAAGGTTGGAGATTGGTTACTCTACGACGGTTATTGGACAATATCCCGTAATCGTTTTTATCTCATATTATACTTACTCTCTACCAAAACATCGCTATACTGCATCCCACAGACTTGCACACCACTACGTTTACCCTCTGGTATTCGTACCCAATGGTCGCTTGATGTGTTAATCCATTCGTGGACACTCCCAAGTGGGTCGTTGGGACACTTCACGACTGAAACAGGAGAATATCCTGTGGATGTTTATACAACCCTAAAATACTACGTTACACCCACTACAAATACTTTACTAATATATTCTGAACTATTACTTCATTTAATTTTGATCTGATAACACGGCTAGTGCAATCTATACATTTTTACACTAAAAAATACTTGATCCTAAACTATAAATTTGCCATACGCGAATTTTGCGTAAAATTGAATCCTTGGGCTATAATAAAATAACTAAATCTAGATTTTTCTAAGAAATTCTAACGAATTTAATCTAGACTGAGCTATAATAATTTTGGGTGATATTCTTATTCAATAACACCAAAATCTTATAAACATTCTCGTTAAAAAATCCCTCATTTTTCGATAAAAAACGTATTTACATACATACAGATAATATACATAACCTCCTTTTTGAGTTTCGCCCTAGTCGGGTAAAATTGCATAAAATAATTTTTGGGTTGACTTGTTATTTGTCACGCGTTGCTAGGTAACAGGCCCATAGAGATCTAATCCTTTTGCAGCAGCAAAAAGTTTTTATCAAACTTTGCGGTGGCCAAAATAGGTACTAAAAATAATAGCAAACTTTTTATGCATTAGTTCCAAATTTTACCACCATACAGTTTTATTGGTTTACGATATTTTTTAATCAAACCTCTTTGCACCCTCTGTGTCGTACTCTTAATATTATTTTTTAATCGAACCTCTTTGCACCCTCTGTGTCGTTCTCCTAATATTATTTTTTAATCGAACCTCTTTGGACCCTCTGTGTCTTATAAATTTTTAAACATTCTTATGCCCTCTCAAGTACTCAGACCCTCTTAATGTTTTATTCGGAGCTTACCCGACTACTGTATTACGGGAGCTGCCCTGACGTTTACTCAGTTTACTGAATACGGTGTTACGGTCCTGACCTGATCCCTCTTTCCCTTCTTCTCCTCTTAAGAGTCCACACTCTTAAGGGCTAGTCCACACTCTTAAGGGCTAGTCCACACTCTTAAGGGCTAGTCCACACTCTTAAGGGCTAGTCCTCACTCTTAAGGGCTAGTCCTCACTCTTAAGGGCTAGTCCTCACTCTTAAGGGCTAGTCCTCACTCTCAAGTGCGGGTCCTAAGCACGGGTTCACACTCTTAAGGGCGAGTCCTAAACACTCTTAATCTTGAGTGCTCTCTTAGACTTGAGTGCCCTCTCAAACGCTTTCGTGGACTTGAGTTCCCTCTCAAACGCTCTCTTGGATTTGAGTTCCCTCTCAAACGCTCTCTTGGACTTGAGTTCCCTCTCAAACGCTCTCTTGGACTTGAGTTTCCTCTCAAACGCTCTCTTGGACTTGAGTTTCCTCTCAAACGCTCTCTTGGATTTGAGTCCTAACTCAAACACTCTCGGCCTCCGTAGACTTTTTAAATTTCTTTTATCACTTTCATAATATTTTATTTATTTATATTTTTTTTCGATACCTTTTTTCTTTTGAATTTGCTATCGCCTTATTTTCTGTCTGGAGTTTCTTTACGGTTTTTATAATTTTATAACTTAAATGCCCTAGCCTCTTTAACTGATTTCTTGTAAAAACCATTTAGATTTTAAGTTCTGTAAATACTCCACAAGGTTTACCTTCCCCTAAAACTTTTGGCTTATTTAGAATCCCTCTTTTTATTTTGTAGAGCGGTGCACAACTCTTTAAATAAGCCATTGTGTTGAGCGGTGCACAACTCATTAAATAAGCCGTTGTGTCGAGCGGTCGCATTAACTCGTTAAATAAGCCTTAGTGTACTTTTTTTAAACTTAGATAATAATTTTTATATCCTTGACCCTCCTTGACCCTTGACTTAAAGCTTGAAGGCTTCTCTTAAGCGCTTTATGCTCTTAAACCTTGGCTGCTTTTCTAAAGCAGAAAAACTTTGTAAATATATTCTTTTAATTTTACCGGGTTTTAGAACAGGTGCGGATTACGACACCTAAATTAAATAAATAAGCCTTCGTAAACCTTAAAAATAATTCCTTGTGGAGTATGCGTCATTGAATGTGAACCATATCCCCTAAGTATGCTGGTGATGTATGATTGAGGAAGAGTGTAGGGTAGGTTGATGAAAGGTGTATGAAAGAGCAAGGTCTTATTTACAACCTCGAAATTTTTCTAGTTAATAATTTTCTGGGGTTATGGGGAATCTTAGTTTTAATTGTTTTTAAACTTACTTTATCACTGTATATACTCATTTAGCTTAATTTTTTTTGTTGATTAACGCTCTCTTAATGCTAAATAAGAAAATTTTTTCATTGTATTCAAAAATTTTCCGGGGTTTTCGGGGTAATGTAATGTGTATGTCTTTTACATGTTTTTTACTTACATTTTTGGATATTATTAACCTGAAAATTTAAGCATTCGTCCTCCCTAGGTAGCTTCATGGTCATTTCTTGGAGGCTTAGCAACGGCTTTGGCCTTTTTACCTTGTAATTTATGTTATTTAAGTTTTTATCTTTATTAAATCTTTGTTTACTTTTGTGATGTCAGTTAGTGGCAACCCTAGTTTTATTTTTAATTTATTGCTGGAGCTAGTTGTAGGTTGTATAGGTAAATCACATCGACCTCATTCGATTTTCTTTTTAATAATTTTCTAATTTTAAAATGTAAATATCTGGAGTTGACAGGAGCCTGGTGGTGGAATGGGCAGTCTACGTTCAGAGCTGAGAGCAGTAACACCTCTGAGAAGCTCCATATAAAAGTATTTGTAAAAGGGCAGTTACCCTTATTCTTCGGTTTTAAGTCGGCCTCTCTCCGTGCCGCACCCTCACGAAGAACACCTGGAAACCTTGATCCTTGAGCTACACAAGCCTGATGAAGATTTGATGCTCCTCGGCCCTCCTCCTACGGCCTGAGGATTGACGGTCCTCGGCCGTCCACCACCGTCTGAAGACGGATGCCCTCGGCCCTCCTCCTACGGCCTGAGGATTGACGGTCCTCGGTCGTCCACCACCGTCTGAAGACAGATGCCCTCGGCCCTTCTCTACGGCCTGAGAGTTGATGGTTCCTCGGTCCTCCTCCACAGTCTGAAGACGGACGTTCTTCAGTTATTTATTCCATTCTGCGTTTCATCTTCAGTACTTTCCGCCAGCTTCACTGGCATTAGTAATTAAGTAGCTCCAGCCTTTAGATTATCTTTGTTAATAAATTCTTATAACTCGTCCCCTTTATTTCTTTTAATAGTGCTCCCCTCCAGACTGAAAGTTAGGTAGGTGAGTGCTCAGTGACCTTACAGTTTTGTGGATCCTATCCAGGAAAATGTAACGTTACAGGCTAAACCACACTAATACATGCGATCATTCTGATTTTTTGGCAAATAAGTCTACAAGCAACATATTAGCATCATAGTGTTTTACTTTTACAGTTAAATCAATAGATTTTTTGTAAATCGCAATCACTCATTTCACACTATTCGGCCCGCAGTGACTGACTTAACAACCAACTTTGTAGTGCAAGCTGATTAGAACTTTATTCTAACAGTATTTTAAACGAAGTTTGAACCACCGCAAATAGAGTTGCTATTTAGCTCCTGTGCTCGCCTTAACTTGCGCTCGAACCGAGCACTGTTTACTATTTACCAATGCATCCCTTCTTGCTCATTACACCAATCAAGGATGATTTTCCTAAAGCTGTAAGATGTAACGTCTTGCGGCACAAATTGAAATAAACGAGATCAACAGATTGGATAGGAGGGTGCGACACCCCTGCAGTTAGCGGGAATGTTCACAGCTTTGATGCCGACCTCTGCCGGGCCATTAAGATAAAATCTAGCGACGGTTAAATAGTCTTAAGTAGGTAATATGGTTGACTTGAGGTTGTGTTGCTTACCTACATGTTGTTTGTGTTGGTTTTCTATCTGACTTGAAGAAGCCAAAAATAACGGTTATGATTTTACCTGTATGTATGTTTGTGTTTACGTAGGTATGTTACCCCGTGGCGCCTGAACTATCCAACCGATTTTGATGAATAAGGTGTCAATCGATTACCACACAAATTATTGTTTGCTTCCACAACACACACACACACACACACACACACATCACACCACACACACACACACACATGATCACATGACCAGCGCGTGAGCTGTCATTATCAAAATTGCTAAGGAATATTGAGATTTATTGCTAGCGAACGCGATTTTTGAAATGCTGATCGGCAAATAAATAATCTTTTCTTTATGTTAAGGTTGAATTTGCGTCACTTCTGATTAAGTTCTAAGAAGAGGGGTAAACACAACACCTGTTTGTGTTAATGATAATAAGCATTGTAAAACAGAGCCTTTGTTTGCCAGACATTGTCGGCTATCAGACATTTAAAATTGTTTCTACCTTTACAAAGATTAATTATGTAGACCTAAGACAATTTCCGTAAACAATAACAATTTTATTTAGAGGGATCACTCAGCTGTTCCTTAGTTACTAACGAAGAATGCAGTGGTGATATAAATTGGGCTTTACGGAAAGGACACAATTCACCAGCGATTGCGGTCCACCGTTCTCCGACCGGTGAATGCTGACACTGCCCGGTTCATTTAGATAACGTCCGTCAACGTAGCACCTGAACGAAAAGGCAGTTACAAGGGTAAACAGATTGTGCGTGACAATGTGACCGGTAAAAATGGGAAATGTAAAAAAATTCAGCCTATTTAGCTGTCATCAAAACGCTTGGTTTGGTTTTTAATTTTTTTTTTATTCAGTTGTCATTCTTGAGAATACAGCGCTTTTTACCCGACTGCGCCAGAAGGAGGGTTATGTTTTTCGAGAGTATGTATGTATGTAAGTATGTATGTGGGTATGTATATGTAATTGTTTGGCACGCTCTGTGGCCTGAACGGCTCGATGGATTTTGGCTTGAGAGGTGTCGATAGATTTGTATTTACTGTGAGAGTGACACTGAGTATATCAAAAAAAAAATGGCCGATTACTAAAAAAAAATATTATCTTTATCTGGCGCCAAAGTCAATTGTTTGGCACACTCTGCAGCCTGAACGGCTTGATAAAGGGCTCATCATGAGGATTCTAAAATGGTATATCTAAGTAACTGAAAAATGTAAAATAAAACAACATAATTTAAAAAAATAAAAAACCCGACTGCGTAAAAAATAACTAATAATTTAAATAAAAACCGAAAAGAATAAAACAAGTTCAGGAGACTGCAACAGTTGGGACCCATTAAATAATCTAGACTAAAATCATTACATCCAATATGGGTCCCGACTGTTGCAGTCTCCTGAACTTGTTTTATTCTTTTCAGTTTTTATTTAAATTATTATTAGTTATTTTTTACGCAGTCGGGTTTTTTTTTTTTTTTTGTTATGAATCTCCATAAGTTAAAAAGGTGGGTATGAGGACTGTATGAGGTGAACATTGAGCTATTATTACTACGTGTAGAGAAGACAGCGCGAACAAAATCTGTGCGCAGTGCGGGGCGCGCGGGGGGCGGCTTATAATGCTGTGGCGAGCAAGCGACCGAGTAAACTGCAACCGGCCGACTGCAGTTGAACGGAGCACAGATTTTGTTCACGATGTCTTCTCTATACGTAGTAGTAATAGCTCAATGGAGGTGAATGTTTATTTACATTATACTGATTCAAATTCAATCAATAAAGAGGGTATTACACCTTTGAGATCGGTACTTAAAACTTATTCTCAAGATTACCAATGACAATTAGCAGCTTGACAGGTTCAATCAATGCCTGCCTTTGCCTATCTTTACGTAGATCTATACATATAGGTACTACGGTCACATTCAATCATCGGACGAGCAGAGATACTGCGAAGCGTCACCGTTATATGATTGAAAGACCGGAAAAAAGCGCTATACTTCCTCGATAATTAATTTTCTGAAATAATTTATTTACACCCCGAATGTTTTAAAATAGGGATGATAATATTTTGTTTTTAACACAACATTACGCCTGTATTCCACCAAGGGGTAGGCAGAGATGTATCTAATAGTACACCGACAATTAAGGGCCTATACTACCTCAAATGGCTTAGCATGATCCACCGTTACGCCTAAAATACTGCAGCATTAATTTTGAAATAAATATATGGTAAAGTTGAGGATTAATGTTAGGTCTTATGTTTGGCGAAAACACGATTTCATAAAATTTTCTCGATAGACAAAAATCCCAAAGTTACCTCCAAATCGAACAATAAACCGCTGGTATTCAAAAAGTACTTCAAATTAGATCATGAAACTTTGCATACTACCTGAACTAACTATAAAGCAGGTCTTATGTTTTTTTTCCAAAAGACGAAAATTTGATTTTATAAAGAATAAAAACCACTCATTTCGCACTATTCGGCCGCAGTGACTGACGTAACAACCGCTTTGTAGTGCAAGCTGATTAGAACTTTATTCTAACATTATTACAAACGAAGTTTGAACCACCACAAATAACTAATCTGACGTAGTGAGCTTAACGAAGCGTACGAAGTAATTTTTTCTTGGTATAACAGTGAACAATGGGTGCACATGGAAACCTCACTGCGAAAAGGTCACAAAGAAAATTAATCGTTTCGCCTATGCATTATGGAGACTTTGTAAAATAGCCAACCTCAAAACAGTCCTGTAAAACATTGCTTCTCGCCAAATTTCGAGATTCTAGGTCAACAGGAACTACCATATAGGTTTTCGACCCAAAACCTATGGGGTACCTCCGTTTGACCTAGATTTGTCAATTTTGGATGAAATCAAGGCTTTACAGCACAAGTAAAAGAAAAAATTAAAATTTAGGAAAAATAAAAAAAATGAAAATTAAGGTTTCTGGTACTTACAAGTTTTCGCGAAAATCTAAATTTTCCCAAAGGGTGCCTTTTTTTACCTTTTGAGGTACGGAACTACGGAACCTTAAAAAAAAGAAACCCTCTTTTAACCCCCTTTTTGTTTTTTCGGATGGGAAATCATCAAATAGTGTCAGACTTTTACTGACTAAAACCCATCCATGTTCCTTCATCGCTCTTTGTGTTCCGGGGCCACGGTATCTCTTTCGAACAGTCCCGCAACCCCGGCAGGCATCGGTCCTTACGGACCCCTTCCTTTTTGCTGACTCTCTTTGAGGCGCGCGTGGAACACGAACGCGCCGTCGACACGGCCTGTCGTCATGAGACAGACGGACGGCGAGCTAGCCCATAGCCCACCGTCCACAGGCCCGCGCCTACGGTGGCCGGGGGCCACGTGGTGGTGCCCCCCGACGCCCGGGGCGTCTCCCGCGGCGGCCGGGACGTTGAGAGGTTCTCTCCCTCTCACGTTCCGCCACCTCCTTCTCTAGCATTACTGCTTCGCAGAAGGAGGTGACGGCGTCCCATTCCGTCTCGCTCCGGACCATGGCTTGCACCAGGGCCGGACGCGAGAGGTCGCCGCCGCCAATCGCCGCTTCGAGGACACGGCGGTGCTCCGCCCACGTGGAGGAGGTGTGTGCCCACTCCGCACACACCTCCACCGTGTGCTCCACCGTGTCCTCCGGTCGATCCTCGCAATGGAAACATTCGGGCGTTTCCTCCCGCCCGATTCGGTGCAGGAACCTCCCGAAAACACCGTGTCCGGTGAGGACCTGCGTCAGGCGGAAGGTAAGGACGCCGTGGCGTCTCTCAAGCCACTCCTCAAAGAAGGGACTTATCACCACAATTGTGGCGTGCCCTGCACGGGGTTGCGACAGTCGCTCTCTCCATGTCGCCATGAGATCTCGCCGGAAGTCTGTCCGCTGAGCGACAATTTGTCGCGGCAGCGGAGTTTCCCCCCGGCGTAGCGCCTCCGCGCGCCATTCATGCAGGCGCGCGAGGACTATCGCCTCCAGATCCCATGGCGGCAATCCGGCAAGAAGGCTCGCCGCCTCGCGGGCAATCGTGCCGTAGCCCCGGGCAGCCTTACGGCTACCACCTTTTGGGGCGCGTTCAAGTAGTGGGCGGCTCGCTGCCTCAATGAACGCGCCCACACCGGGGCCCCGTAAAGGGCCATGGACCGCACGACTCCCGCGTAGGGCCTCCGGCAGGAGGCGTTTGGCCCCCCAGATTGGGCAGGAGCCGCCTGAAGGCATCCCCAGTCCGCTCCAGTTTGGGGGCCAAACGTCGGAAATGTTCCACGAAGTTCCACCGGCTGTCAAGGACAAGTCCCAGGTACTTCAACGTCGACTCGACGCCGATGGATACCCCTCCTACCGTCAGAAGGGATCCCGTCGGCGGCGCATTCCGAAGCCCATGAAAGCACATGGCCTCGGACTTGTGCAGTGCCACCTCGAGACCCAGTTGCTGGATCCTCTCGACGACTATCGCAACCCCGCGTGTCATCGCTTCAGCCGCCGCCTCGTGCGACCCCCCCTGTGCCAGCACCAGCGTGTCGTCTGCATAGCAAACCACGCTGACGCCGCTAGGGAGGTCGGCGCGCAGCACCCAGTCGTAACCGATGTCCCACAAGGACGGCCCTAGGACCGATCCCTGCGGAACACCGCACGACATCTCTCGCCGGTTCCATTCTCCGCTGCGACCGGGGTAAATGACTGCCCTGTCTGTCAGGTAGTCCCCAACCACTCGACGGAGGTAGGTCGGCACCCGGTGATACCGGAGTGCCTCCCTAATGCAGCTCCAGGGCATGGAGTTGAAAGCGTTGGCGATGTCGAGAGACACCGCCAAGACAACCCCACCCCTGGATACCACATCCCCCGTCGTGAGGGCTCTCACGCGCATGATGGCGTCCACCGTAGAGCGCCCCTTGCGGAAACCAAACTGGTGTTCCGCAAGGTCCGGCCCAGTCCACGCAAAGTGCTCGGCGAGGCGGTTTGCAATGACTCTTTCAAAGAACTTGCCCATCTCGTCGAGCAGCACCACGGGCTGGTATGCGGACGGAGTCCGCAGGGCGCCCCGGCTTCCGGATGAGGACCAGCTGGCCCGTCTTCCAACGAAGCGGGAACTGGCCTCTCTCCAAGCATGCGCTTAGGAGCCCCTCCAGTCGGGGCCCGAGAGCCTTTGAGGCCAGGACCCAGGCTTTGCCAGGCAAGCCGTCGGGTCCCGGGGTGGTATTTTTGCCACTGAGCCTGCGTACCGTACTCTCAGGTCTACCCCAGTCACTTCTGGAGCGTTGTCGTCGTCGTCCTGTTGGTCCGCTTCCAGCATCGCAGGTGGCGGAGCCATAGGCGGGGATGGATGTTCCCCTCGCGAAGGGAACAGAGTGCTCACCACGTCCTCCACGAGCTCAGGCCGGAGACTCCGCGTCAGTGGGGGGGCCCAGGGGCGGAGTTTATCCCGCACCATTTTGTAAGGGCGCCCCCACGGATCTCTGTCGAGAGTCCCCAGCATCTCCTTGCGGGCCAGGTCCCTGGCCCGCAGGACAGCCTTACGGAGGGTGGTCTTCGCCGCTCTGTACCCCTCATAAAGCTCCGCCTCAGTGGCTGCCGCATCGGGTGGTCGGATGCGGAGCCTGCGATGCCTGGCGTAGAGGTGTCGCGCAGCCACGCACGCCTCGCGCAGAGACGTCAGCTCTCGCGACCACCAGTACACCTGACGCCGGGCGCTTCTTGGCCGAACACGGGGCATTGCCACGTCGCAGATGTCGGACTTGGCCTCCTGGAACTACCCTGCCTCATTGTTAACGTCGGCAGGCCTGTCCGGTGATGGCCTGTCCGGTGAGGCCTGCACGATCGAGGCTTCCAGGAGGAACTCCCGGTCCAGCTGCTTCAGCGCCCAACGCGGACCACTCGGGGCTTGTTGGACCGGCGCGCTTGAGGTCTGGGTGGAGACGTCGAACCGGATGTACCGGTGGCCGGAATAGGTCTCCACCCCCTCCATAACCCGCCAGTCAATGACACGCGGTGAAAGAGCGGGGCTAGCGAACGAAATGTCCACCACCGACTCGCCCCGCATCCGCACACACGTGGGGACAGTCTTTTAACTCTTTTAACCCCCTTAAGAGTCCTATTACATTTTTTTCGCAAATTTTTGATTTTTACTTCCTGGATCGTATTATTTCGATCGGCGTACACGAGTCAATAATAATAGCGATCTCCAGACGATTGTCTGTTGTTATTGATGAAAATTAGAGACGATACTGACATGAGACTGAGGAGCGAGCTGAATGAGAGGTTTTCCTTTTGAGGTTTTAAAAAAAAACGTAGTTTCCAAGAACTGTATAGATGGCGTTGAACTTACTATGATATTTGGTGCCAAAGCCAAAACGCTTGAAAAAAAAACATTGTGTCGCGTCACATACTCTCGTTGACTGATACTTTCATTTGCTTAACCTTCCGAATATAACCTACATTTCTCGCGCTTTGTTAAAATCAGTTTTTTTAGGATCCGTTCCTTGCATTATCATACTTACTCCTAGCGCCATCTATACAGCGACTAGGGAAGAGCTAAAAAGAAAATCCCTCATTGACGCAGAATTTTATTGTAATTTCGTGTTATTATATTGACAAACGAAAACTAATGAAACGTATACATTTTAGATCGAAGTTTTATATCATATTATTTTATTTGATAAAATTGAGTTTATTTGGAATATAATGGACGCTGAATCAAGACATTTATGGCTTAAATTACGCTTTCTTTACGATTTTTTCTTTGTAAACAAGTAAACCATTCAACTTATCTTTTAGTCATTTTAGCTTTTATAAGAATTGAATGTAACAATGTGAATTTGAGCGTCAAAGTTCCATCACCGACGGTTTTACTTGCAAACTGAGTTCGTAAAATATTTATAGTCAATTACACGAAAACAAAAATGAAAATGTTTAACTCCAACTTACAAGAAAGAGAATGACACTATCGTTATTCATAAGCAAATAATTAAAATATCTTACTGCTGCTTAAAATGACTGCGTCAAAAATCATGAATTTGCGTAAAAAGGACTGAAATTCTAACAACACCGTTGCGTTAGCTAGCGTTAACCTTACGCCTAGATTTTTTTTTTTTTTTTTTTTCTTCGAAAATTAAGGACTTTCCATACACAACTTCATCCCCTTTTTTAACCCTTTGGCAGTGGTATTATCAAAAACACTGAGATACGTATAAATTAATTGTTAATCGTCAGCCTTAACACAAAATTGTAAGATCCTATCTTTAAAACTGACGGACTTTCATGCAAACTTTCATCCCCTATTTAACTCCCTTTGGGGTTGAATTTCTAAAAATTCTTCTTTATCATATTATAGATAATTTAAAATTTATCTTTATACTATCTATCCATATATTCTCAGAGGAATCTCTAGTAAGCAACACGGTTTTTTAAAGAAACGATCGACTGTCTCTAATTTAACCAGTTTCTCTAACTTCGTTCTAGAGAATACAGATAACGGGGGGCAGGTTGACGTGATCTACACAGATTTCGAAAAAGCTTTTGATCGTGTGGATCACGTCATCTTGCTCAGAAAGCTGTACAGACTGGGTATACGCGGGGATCTCTTACGATGGGTACAGTCATATTTATTTAAACGCTCACAAGCTGTCGTTATAGGAGGTTACCGTTCCAACTTTATTGAAATCCCCAGTGGTGTTCCCCAGGGATCTCATTTGGGACCTCTTTTTTACAACGCATATCTGTTTGACATCGCTGATTCTTTTGAACACTCTGATCACTTAATGTACGCTGATGACAAAAAAGTATTTTATAAAATAACATCACTCGATGATTGCAAGGCCCTTCAAGCGGATCTTTATAACTTAAATAATTATTACGCAAAAAAACAAGATCTCTGTAAACGTTGCAAAGTGTCAATGTATCAGTTACACACGTAAGAGGAACCCGATTGTTTACTCATATAATTTTAATGGAATTGTCATAAATAAAGTCCACATGGTTAGGGATTTAGGAGTAATGTTTGACAGTAAATTAATGTTTTCAGATCATATAGACCTTATTAGCACAAAAGCTTATAAGAACCTAGGATTTGTTCTTAGGTCATGTAAGGTGTTTAAAAATATTGGAGCTCTTAAATCAGTATATTTTGCCTACGTCCGTAGCGTTTTAGAATATGCGTGCCAAATCTGGTCCCCACAATACATAATTTATAAGAACCAAATAGAAAGAATCCAAAGAAAATTTATTAACCATCTTAATTATCGCCTCCGTAAACCTCCAATGTCTTACGAAGATAGCTGTCGAACTTATGGTCTGCTAACACTCGAAGAAAGGCGTAAAGTGATGGACATGTGTTTGCTCTATGACACTCTCAATGGACGCCTTGATTGCCCGGAGTTGGTAGCACAGATAACTTTTAACACTCCCCTACGGCGCACTCGTCACACGCCAATGTTGCGCGTTCCTAGGCACTCCACTAACTATGCTAAGAACTGTGTACTGACTCGCATTGCTCGAATTTATAACATGGAATTCTCGGAAGTTGATTTATTTAACTATAGTAAACTGACGTTCAAAAAACGAATAATAAACATTATAAACGGAGATAAATGACAGGCAACCAATCTTCTTCTTTCAACCTTTTTGTTTTAAATTTTTCAAAATTGTCATCTAAATTTAACTTGAAACTTACTTTGTATTGTTTTGTAATTTTATTTTAGGAAATATCTGGCATTAACCTATCCGTTCGCATGTGTTATAATAATCCCAGTTATACAGGGAAACCTATAATTGGCCATATTATCTACAACAAGCTTATTTTGTAAAATTTTATGTATTCGCTGTTGGTTACCTAAATAAATAAATAAAACACAAATTTATTCCTTGTCTACATTATAAAGGGAACTACTGTGCAAAATTTCAGTTTTCTAGGTCTAAGGGTTTGGGCTGGGCGTTGATGAGTCAGGCGGAAGGTGACTGGCGCGCGGAACGGTGTGACACTTTTTCGTGCGTGCAGCCGATGTTCATCGATTTATAAGACGTTATCACGTCAAAAAACTTCTGAAAAGTTGTAACTTTGACCACCATATCCATATCCATATTATATTTCAGAGGCCTAAAACGTCTGACAACCAGTCTTACCAAGGGGTATCGTATTACCCGGTACTAACTGGGTTGTAGAGGTCAGATAGGCAGTCGCTCGCATGTAAAATACTGGTATTCAGCTGCATCCGCTACAACTGGCAGTCGACCCCAACATAGTTGGGAAAAGGCGAGGCAGATGATGATCTCTATATTATATTTATTTACAATAAATTATCGCAATGATGGAGAGAACAAGTGCCTTTCGGCTTCGTTAAGAGTCTTTTACACATTACAACCTTCATAGACCATTCCGCAACCGTTCTCCTAACACCGATTTGCCATTGGACTGTTCGTCGACAGGACGATTCATTTATTTCCGTTTCCCTCACAGACTCTTTCACCTATAGACCTTTCGCCGACAGGACGATTAATTTATTTCCGTTTCCCCCACAGACTCTTTCACCTATAGACGTTTCGCCGACAGGACGATTCATTTATTTCCGTTTCCCCGACAGACTCTTTCACCTATGGACGTTTCGCCGAGAGGACGATTCACTTATTTCCGTTTCCCCGACAGACTCTTTCACCTATCCCCTTGTCTGTGGGACGGCCAAATTGGCCGAGCGAAAAAAGTAAGCCAGATCTGTGGCTCGGCCAAAGTGGCCGAGTAGTCTCTGCGTTCGTATTTGACATAATTTTAATGATGAACTTGTTTCTATCTCGCTCAAATTTGCACAGAGTCTAGGAGAAAGAACAAGAAAGACATTTTGCCACAGTTCAACAACGAACGAAACTTCTAACTGACCAATATATCGCTCCTCAGTTGCGAAAGTCGCCGTGCGCCAACTGGTCGTCACAGATTAGAACAAAAAATGTTCTGTGTGCTATAGTGTATGATATAGTGCGTTGTGTGGTATTGTGTTGTGTTTTCGTCATGCCTGGGTAAGTAATAAACATGTTTGAATGTAGAAACAGTCTAATTGTTAGAGATTTCGGCCAGAAATAGTCATTTCAACAAACATGAAAAACCGTTGAAGAGACGCTGATACATTTCGCGGTATTTTGGCACTAATTCTTGATAGAAATGCAAACTATAGCTATTACGTGTGTTCTTTATGTATCGTATTATATATGTTAGGTGTTTAATTTTAATATTATCGTATTTTGGTTGTGTTCAATTCAAAATTCTAATTACGTAAAACTTTCGTGAGCCCCGACCAATGAGAATTGCCGCGGCTTGCCGCTGGCCCAATCATAGAGCCGGATTTCAATGCCGTCGACGCGCTTGACCAATCAGCGCCGTTGTTTACCAGATTTTTTAGTGCAATTGTTCGGTTTGATTATTGATTTTAATTAATATTTTTGTTAGACAGCATGCATTTTTTATATGCCTAATGTTTTGTAAATATCTTCAACATGTAGAATGTTAAAAAAGATTTCAAATTGAGGCAACAAAATATAAACTGTGATGTAATGTTTGAGTGGCTGTTTTTACGCCTGTTTTTAAGTGTCTGCTTTGTTTATTTTATACTAATTAACTGATGACTTGTAACAGCTGAAACTGTGTCGGTGTCAAGTATGTAAACCAAACATTATTATTAAAATATAGCTCAAAGTACAAGGCGTTGTGACTTCTGACAATGGAAGTGTAAACAAACCCGTTCTTTTGTTTGGAATGCGGCACTCATAAATTACGTCATGTTTTGTTAGGCTTGTGAGTTGAAAAAAATGTATTGCGACGTCTGTTTTTTTGTTTGATTTATATGAACTAATGTGTCTTTGTGTAAGTTAAACAATAACTTGTTGAAAAAACGGTTTGTTTTTTTAATTATAATTACCTTTACACAAGAAACTGGTATTTTTCCCTCACACTGAACACACGTTGCAATTACTAATACATTTCATGGCAAAACTATACTAAACCGTACATAACCTGTTAGCTAATTTAATAACGATTCCAATGATATAACTGATAGCGAGCTAACTAACGTAATTTCGAAGATATAGTCGTTTTAATCACGTCCGCCGAATCGGTTGAGCCCCACAGACAGGGCTCCACGGTCGCGCGCAATTTTTAGGTTTGACAGCGCCACAGTTGAGGGGCTATGAACGTTTCCCGACAGGACGATTCATTTATTTCCCTTTCCCCGACAGACTCTTTCACCTATGGACGTTTCGCCGACAGGACGATTCATTTATTTCCGTTTCCCCGACAGACTCTTTCACCTATGAACGTTTCGCCGACAGGACGTTTAATTTTTTTCGTTTCCCCAACAGACTCTTTCACGGACGTTTCGCCGACAGGACGATTCATTTATTTCCGTTTCCCCGACAGACTCTTTCACCTATGAACGTTTCGCCAACAGGACGATTAATTTATTTCCGTTTCCCCGACAAACTCTTTTACCTATGGACGTTTCGCTGACAGAACCTTTCATTTGACATTTCCACAACACGCGGAAGGGGGTTACAACTCTAATTAAACTAAATACCTACCAAGAAGTTGTTCTTGTTGATATTCGTGATATTAACATAAAATTATGATTGTGAGAGACAAGATGAACCAGTTTACACAGATAGGTATGCTAATTAAAGTTTTCATAGTATAAATACGATGTTCGGCTATTTATAAATTAGTTAATAAAGTTAGAAGACACTACGAGTACGACATTTTTCGTCCAGGTACTTAAATAAGATTTTTTTTTAATCTTAGCAAAAAGGCTTTTATAATGAAAAGTAATGCGAATAAAATCACTTTACCTAATAGTAGTTTTTAACTGTTTGTGATGTTAGTTCAGGATTGTCAACATTTCCAGTTTCGATAAACGTTTTTCAATACATTTTCTGGAAAACGCTAGTTTTCGAGAAAGTGTATAAGTGTGTGTGTGTGTGTGTGAGTGTGTGTTGTGTGAAATACACTGCATTGAACACAATAATATTATGCGATAAGAGCGAATGTATTGTATTTCATATTAGTGTTTTTTCTTCGTTTATTCATAACAGTGTTTTATTTCCACAGATAACTATAAACTGAATCCAACGTGGTTCAATTTTTCCAATTGTCGGCAGTGATTGATTTTATAAATATCAACAAAGAGACGCAAGTCTTAAAAACCTAAAGCTGGATTGACTGAACCTTTTATCTGTTATGGACTGGCAGTGTCATTGAGATTAACTGGTATGTTATGAATAATTTAAAATAGTGTTTTGAAATAGAATATCATTAATACAGATTAGTAGTTGTAAAATTATTTAAGGTGTGTTGGAAACAGTGGCAGTCTATAAATTGTTTACTGAATGGGGATTGTCCAGTTTTAAAAAAATGTGATAATTGCAAAACCATTTGGAGGAATAGGGTCTAATCATTTATTTCTCGTTTAGGTGAAAACAATACTTTATAGGGTGTAAAAATACCGAAGCCAAAAGGCACTTGTTTTCCTCGTCTTTACGATCATTTTTTTGTAGACCATACCTGGGAACCTTCAAGTTACGGAGATATTGGGGTCAAAGTTCCAACAAGTTTTTTTTTTTAATACATACACGTTTTTAATGTAAAACTTTAAACAATTCCACGACCCCGCACTATTCAATCCATCCATCAGCACAAATGTTTTGAGTGCGGTACATTGAGTTTTACCGCAAAACATGATTTTTCACCCCAAAAAAAAGTAATTTCCCCGCAATCATTTTTTTTGTTTTACCTAGTATGATGTACAGAATGCTTGATTGACGGTTTCGTGATGAGTCTGTTTACACACCGTATATTCGGAAATGTTAAGAAAGCACTTCTAGTAGAGAGCGCATCCAGCTGCTTTATACCTTTTTATTCCTCTATCTGTGTTACGTTGATATGGGTTGATAGTCTTCATCTAGCTTGACTTCACAAAATATACATTTATTTAAACAACATTTTTTCTTATTCTTATTTATATTTTTGATGAAATGTGGTTAACCTTTATTTGACCTTCAATGACGTATCTCATAAAATACGTTTAAGCCTACGTTAATTTATGGATATTTATGGCAATCGCGCGGTTCCCATGTGTCTAAACGATATTCATGTGATTGAGTGTCACTCACATATTAAACCGTTGAATGAGCAATGAAATCTCTTCCAGTGTTGTCGTCGTCAGCCAACTTTAAAATTAAATATAAATTAAACTAGCGATCAAACAAAATATAATAATTTATAAATTGTAGCTAAAAAAAAATATAGAGGTTAGATTTTTTTGGACAATGCTCATTCCATATCCATCAGACTGTATGCTGTGAAGGGTACACAGATGGAATCATTCCCCCTGCGTCGAATCCCTTTACGTCGACTCGTAAAACAAATGACATCTGTTTTAAAAAGTTTACGCTTGACCACGAGATTGGAAAAGTACACATATAACAAAAAGTGAAACGCTTTTATTTGCAAATAAAATTATATTTATTTTACACAAATTATACATTTAATATTTTAGGAGAGAACAAGGCTATTCTAAATTAATTTATCTTATTAATATCTAATATGTATTGACTGAAATCTTCTTTTTGGCGACCAAAGTACTAGGCTCGCATAAATTCAAGGGAGTCTACCTCATGTTCTGTGGTCTACCTACATATTGTACATAATTGAAATAAAGGTTAAACTAATAATCGAAATACCATCTTCAATAATTCAATTCATGGAAGTTTAGTACTTTTTGTCTGTTTACTGCACAGATCTTGTGCAAAACGTATACGCAAAAAAAAGTCGTTTCCGCAATATCTTTTGTGTAGTCAACGAAGTATTCTGTACATCAAACTAAGTAGTTTGATGCACAGAATACTTCGTTGACAGCTTCGTGAAGGGTCCGTTTACACCCTGTATTAAAGATAGTTTTTTCTGTTTGCGACACGTTGCGCTTAAATTCTTTACCCTAACAAAAGTACTACATCATCAGCCTACAGCAGTCCACTGCTGGACATAGGCCTCCTCAATCGCACGGCATTCAACTCGATTCTCAGCAACTCTCATCCATTTGCTACCAGCCACCCTGCCAGCCAGCCTGAGGGCATTCCCACCTTTATACGCTTGCCGATTCGCGTTCTCCACTCAACTACACGTGTATCCCAATGTTTATCGGTTATATGGCCGGTCCATTGCCACTTCAGCTTACTTATTCTGTGAGCTATGTCGACAACTCTGGTTCTGTGACAGATCACCTCGTTCCAAATGCGATCCCTCAGAGAGACTCCAGGCATAGCCTGTTCCATAGCTCTCCGAACGACCTTGAATGTATGGACCAGCCGAGCCGTGAGTGCCAGTAAGTAGTTACCTACACCTACTCAGATACCAGGAACGTAAAAATACACAACTCCTTGAAGTCATGCTAGCCTAGTACTTTTTGGTGGGCTATCAATGTATTATTTAAAATACGCATAACCGGATAACCAAAATAACTTTGTTAATTAAAAAGCCGTATTTCGTTTTAAATGTGACTGTACTCTGTGACAGCTATGTCGAGGCGAAACAGAAGACAGTGCATCAAAACCAAAAAAAATCACAAGTCGACATAAAGGGATTCGACGCAGAGGGAATGATTCCACAGATGTGTGCAATTCATCTTATGTTTATGTGGTAATGGTGTCGATTCTGTTGTGGACAAACTAAACTTAATTTAGGCTATTGCTAACTTTTACTAAAAGGCAGTGCGAGAAAAGGACGACTATAGCTATGAACTAAGTTAGAGATGTCAAATTAGTTTATGCCTTGCGCTTCACCGTGTTTTTAGTCGACATGTTTTTACGTGCACCCTTCATTTGTATAGAAATATTAGTTCCAACTAAATTTGACAGCTCTAAATTACGTCCGTCTCTTTCTTGTTTTATTAGAAAGAAAAAGATAGCAATAGCCTAAATTAAGTTTAGTTTGTGCACAACAGATTTGAAGATTGTATGTTATAATACTACTACTAACAATGTGAAATGAAACAATTAGAAATACTTTGGTTTGTTCGATTTACTTTTCCGATTCATGACTTCCGAAACATGTTTTATATTTTACTTTGGGGTTGTTTGATTTTATTTGTTAAGAGTTTTTTTTTGATCATGTAGATATGCTAACATCAATTTTCTTCATTTCAGCTTTCTTGCATAAGCGCGCAATATATTGAGAAGTTTTTTTACACTTTTCATGGTCATCGCTATATTTGCGATTTCTGATTACGCAGTAAATACACAGGAAGTCAGGCTCAGACAGACAGGGTAAGACTTTGTTGTACAACATTTTTATTTATTTAGAATCTCCAACAAAAGACATACATGACAAGAGTCATGACGAATAAATGTTCGCTTAAGGCGATTACATGAGCGAAACGCGAGTTTTATAATGCAAAAAAGCATATGATTCGCTGCAATTAACAAAACCAGAAAAATATATGATATTCTTCTGGATATATGCTAGTACGATAGTGTTTTGAAAACATAATACAATACATTGTATTTGATAAAAAAAAAAAAACACGAACTTGTCTCTAAAAATTTCATTTAACGAGTAAAAACCATACTAAAATACATGCGATCATTCTGATTTTTAACAGACTTCAAAAAGGAGGAGGTTCTCAATTCGATTGTTTTTTTTATGTATGTACACCGATTACGCTGAGATTTATGATCCGATTTACGTGATTTTTAGTTTGATGCGGAACAGTTACCATTGGGTCCCATAAAAATTTTACATAGTTTGGCTCAGTAGTTTTCATTTTATCAATATTTTTACTTCAGTCGTGTGGTATAATTTCATGTATGTTCACCGATTTCTCCTCCATTTGTTGAGCGATTCTCAATTTTTTATTTGAAAGAGTATACTCTTGAAATGGTCGCATTTAAATTTGGTGAAGATCTGATGCTAATCTTCGGAGATATACAATGGAACTCTTGAAAACTAGACGGAACGATTGCTGCAATCGCTTGGATGTTTATTGTTTATACGACATCATGACGTAACATCACGCCTGTATGCTCTTAAGGGTGCGCAGATGTGTACAATACACCCAAATTTCGACAGTTTAGGTATGTTTAGTTCCATTTATTAAGGATAAGCCTATTACCATGACACTTATTAGCATCATAGTGTTTTACTTTTTTAGTTCAATCAATAGATTTTTTGTGGATCGCAAAAAACCACTCATTTCGCACTATTCGGCCGCAGTGACTGACGTAACAACCGCTTTGTAGTGCAAGCTGATTAGAACTTTATTCTAACAGCCTCAGCATGCCTCATTTGCAGCCTTTGTCTCCCCTGCAACGGTTTAAGGCCCTTCTAACACTACAATTAGCAACTCTGTTTGTGTTTGTTCAAACTTCGTTTGAAATACTGTTAGAATAAAGTTCTAATCAGCTTGCACTACAAAGCAGTTGTTACGTCAGTCACTGCGGCCGAGTAGTGCGAAAAGAGTGGTTTTTTTGCGATGTACAAAAAATCTATTGATTGGACTAAAAGTGTAAAACACATAAGACCAGTTCCGTTAGTATGCAAAGTTTCATGATCTAATTTGAAGTACTTTTTGAATACCAGTGGTTTATTGTTCGATTTGGAGGTAACTTTGAATTTTTTTTCTATCGAGAAAAGTTTTTGAAATCGTGTTTTCGTCACACATAGGATTTAGCATTAATCCTCTACTTTACCATATATTTATTTCAAAATTAATGCTGCAGTGTTTTAGGCCTAGCGGAGGATCGTGATAAGCCATTTGAGGGATATATAGCCCCTAAGTAGTTTTAGTTCAGAAACGTTTTAAGAAATATTAAATTTATAGATAGTCGCGTTGGTCTAGTAGTCTCAAGCGCGACTGAGCATGAGGTCCCGAGATCGAATCCCAGGTCGGGCAAAGTGTTATATTTCTTAGTAGCAGCTACGGAGTCTGGATTTGCGCCCGGTTTATGGCAATAGGCTCGGACTTAAACATAATTGGTGAAATGTGGGTGTATTATTACGTACACCTCTGCCTAACTTAGTATTTACAGTCATGATTTTGTCTATACTAATATAAAGAGGAAAGATTAGGTTTTTTGTTTGTTTGTGTTTGTTACGATTTAACTCTAAAACTACTCGACCGATTTTAAAAATTCTTTTACCACTAGAAAGCCACGTCTTTACTGTGTAAGACAGTTACATTTTATCTCCGTAATCCCACGGGAACGGGAACTACGCGGGTGAAACCGCGTAACGTCCGCTGGTGTTAAGTATAAAGAAGAATGCATCTTAATTTTTCAGGTAAAGTAACTTTTTTATACTCAAAACGGAGTTCTATCCTGTCATCAAGCAAAGTGTGGACAATTGAAACAAAAGAATATTCGACATACGTCATCTGTCAGTCAGCCTGTCAATAACAGTCAATAATAATCCTTTTCAGAAATGAAAATCAGTATTTTCTCGTGCGGATATCTACAATTAATTAATGTATTCCATCATTATGTATGTCCTTCTATTGTCAATTTTGAAAAAAACCGGCCAAGAGCGTGTCGGGCCACGCTCAGTGTAGGGTTCCGTAGTTTCCCGTCCGTCACAATAAGTGTTCCCACTTATGAGTTTAAAGGTGGGTATATAATTATTTTTTGTTTGAAAAAAGATTCAGGATAATAAAATATGTAAACGAAGATAAAAAAAATGCTTGCATATACGAATATACTACAAACTTAGTCCAGAAATTATTTTGTACAACTTTTTGTCTTTTTTGTACAAAAACTGTTGTTTCCATCAAGTTCAAAATGATTTTCCTAGAAAGTCCTTATAAAGTTCTACTTTTCAGATTTTTTTCATATTTTCTAAACTTATGGTTCAAAAGTTAGAGGGGGGGGGACACATTGTTTTTTACTTTTTGAGCGATTATTTCCAAAATTATTGACATTATCAAAAAATGATTTTAGAAAACCCCTATTCATTTTTAAATACCTTTCCAACAATATATCACACGTTAAGGATGAAATTAAAATAAAAATCACTTCCCATCTAGGGGGGCTACCCTAATAAAACATTTTTTTCCAATTTTTATTTTACCACTTTGTCGGCGTGATTGATATACATATTGGTACCAAATTTCAGCTTTCTAGTGCTAACGGTCACAGAGATTAAGCGAGGACGGACAGACGGAAGGACGGACAGACATGGCGAAACTAAAAGGGTTCCTAGTTGACTACGGAACCCTAAAAAGAATTCAGTAAAGCTTAATTATCTACAAATCATTTGAATGATAAATCTAGACGCAATGGAAATTAGAAATGGCAAACCGGTCGACCAGTATAACCTGAAACTTTGGGAGGCGCTGCTTATCAAGACGAATGTCAACTATCTGTCAAACTCAGTACATTTTGAGAATACATAGTTCCATTATTAGCCGCGTGTCTTGTTATGCTGGATTTTTTATGCCTCGCATTTGTGAGTCATGTGGGCTGATGTTTCGCCCACTCGTGTCTGAGTGTATTAATGAACAGGTTTATGCTTTTCATGCTCCAGAACAGTAACATAACAAAGGAAACGTATTAATGAATGTAACTAAGAAACAGGGATCTTGTATCCTTGAAGGTGAATAGGTATTTAAGGGTACTAAAGATTAAACCTTCCCTTATTTATTTATTTATTATTATATTTAGTAAACAATATTTGTCATCGCCACACTTTTCTTGTTCCACCCACGGATTAAAGTATTGTGATTGACGGCCGTTTTCATAAATTACTTATTGTTCGATGATTTGGGATAAAATTCGATATTATTTTTCTATTCTCTGATATCTTAGACGACCACAAATCCCTGGACGTGGCTCAAATAGTCGGATTCACACACTCGTAAGTCAAGCGCACTTATTGGCGGCCATTTGTCGAATTTTGGTGTGAAACCCTCGGGACCTCAATTCTTGACTCTTGTCTGTGAACAAGAGTCTTTGACGAACGACCATAGATTTAGCTTAATTCTACGAGTGGTGATTGTTGTGATTTATTTCTTTGATCAGTGATTTTTGGTGGTTAAAAGATGCGTGGGAGAATTTATGGCTAACGATAATGGTGCCGATTCTCTTGTCACAAATATCTCTAAACTAGACTAAAAATCACTAAAATTTAGTTTGTTCCTGTCAAACGACGTTTCCCATTCTGAAATTGATTAAAGTGACATGACTTAAACAGATTATAGTTTGACAGCACTAAGTTATTCAATTTGGTGTAAATGGCTATTTTGCTATTCTGAAATTGACGTTTTTCACCTAAAATTAAGATTGTCAAACTAAATTAGACTATTGTTAATCGCGATTAAAAAGGTGTGGAATAAAATTAGTTGTCATGAACTAAAATTTTCAAAGTACATTTCTCTCGTATTTCTTGAGAGTTTCGATAATTTTGAGGTCAATAAGGAAGCACAACGTGATTGCAGTTGTTGTCGATTCGGTAGAAAGGTAAATATAGTGTTATTTTATTATATACGATACAAACAAAATTTATGAAAATTTACCAAGGGATTTTTGTACTGAACATGTATTGCACTTGTTATTAGTTGGAAAAGAAGTAGTAAATTCATTTCTCATACTCAAAGCCACTTCCAGGTTCTGTGTAATATGAAATAACTATTTTTTAGAAACTTTCAAGAAAGAATAAAAATATTTGTTAGATTATTTTGTGTTCTTTGGCTAATTATCTTGTTTTAATTTATAGATTAGAAGCGTATGATAGAAACCAGAACTTTGGTGCCGACTGCATGGGCCAAGACGACATCGTATGTATGAATGTATCACAGGGTGGACACTGGTGTGTCCACCCTGTGATACATTCAGTGATATAAATGCGGATTCTCCACTTCCCATCACCAGACAGGCAATCCAAGAATAGGTATGTTCCTAAGTGAATGAATACATTTGTTGGTCAAATTTTTAGAAAGCTCTCCATACTAACAGTGATTATAAAGAAAATACTATTTCATCTGATCACAGTATAATAAATAAAGCTTCTGAATATAATTTTTCCAAGAATGACACAAATTAGTAAGTAATGCATAAAAGTATGCTATGTTACTGTATTAACTCACCTGTATACTATGAAATACACTCCACACAAACGTGCGGTAAAAACTTTACTTGAATTTTTTTATTGCGTATGGCAGACTCCCATTGTTTTTTGAGTTTGCTTTCCTTAGGAAACTAATGAACTCCCCTATTTTTACAATTTAACTCGCTACATTAAGGCATTATTACAATAATTGCGGCAATTAAAACGATAAACAAAAACGATTGAAGAAATCCATACGATTTGACAGCTCATAATTCAAAGTAACAAGGTATGGTCGTATATGGGGACATACCCCATGGCAAAGGAGTTTATTTTTTTATTATTTTTAAAAACTTATCGGTTGATTGATTATTAATTATAAATTTGGGTTGATTTTTTGTTTGTTTGAGATTTCAAGCAAACAAAAATTCAATCATATGGACATGATGTCCAAAAATGGTTATTTAGAATCAAACATTTTAACCAGGATAATATAATTATGTGGATAGACAAAAACGAACTGTACTAATTATAAAATACATTTTTAAAGACCTCCAATTTTGAGAAAAGTCGTTTTTTATTTATGTGCGAATTTACACTTATTACTAGTTAAAACGAACAAACCTTTTCCAAACATCATGGTTAATAAAGCGAACACACCGAAAAAAAGTAACTTGACAATGTCACTGTCAGATATTGACTGCAAGTGTCAGTCATTAGTGTCATTATTCAGGTTTTTTTTTGCAATTCAGATCATTTTCGTTCACTTTCATTCATTTTCGTTTAAGCTCTAGTGCAATCTTAGTCTATGGTTTACTCAACTTGGTGACTGTCAAACTCGAATTTAAGTGTGTCAAAACTTTATTTAAGTTTAGGGAATCTTGTTTTCAGAATAACTTAACAAAACCAACTAACTAAAAATAAGAAATTTTAGTTTTAGTTTAGGTTAGTTCGGTGTACAAGAGAATCGGCACCAATGTGTACTTACTACACTTTGTAAGCTTTTCACATTCAAGTAAAATATTAAAACGATAAGAATTACCTCCATGTATAAAATGTATGTATGAAATAAGGTAAGTAACAGACAAAATACACTAAAAACCGTTTTACTCGTTTATACAAAATGTTATGAAAGTAACGCTATATGAACAAATGGGAGCTTAGTCGCACCAGCAAAGCCATTACAACGTCGAAAAAACAAACTATGTGCGTTCGAATTTTGAAAACAACTGAAGCGTTCCACGTCCGAATTTGAATTTAAAACGGTTAAACGGTACGTTTCATGCATTCGGGTCCGACAAGAAGTCCAAATGTTTCAATTTCGAGACATTCGAGAACGTTGATCGTAGGACGCGAACCCTTTTCTCGTAAATACCAACCTCTTATATTGAGTTGCATCGTCACTGACGAGTAACGAAACGTCCTTCTTCAGTCTTTTCACATTAAGTTTTAGAAGCAAACCAACAACAACCTTATAAAGATAAATATAAAGATCAGTGTTGTTTGACAGACTTGTCAGTAGCACCAACCGAACTGCAACCTCTTAGTAACGTCTATAAAGATCACAATCATTTTGACAGTGATGCCCAATCAGATACTTATGTTCAAGTTATTCGTAACATGTTGGCATTTGCCAGTCAATAAAAATGCAGATTGATGGAACAAGGCACCGTTGGTTGTGTTGTTTGTTTTATCCTCTCTACATCATCGTAATACGAATGTATGAATAATGCAAAGTATATTTCAGTACATTTTTATGGATTGGCTTTATGCAGCTTTACTGTTAAAGCCAAAATGGCGGGGCACCTGTTTTACCGGGTACGGGGATTATTTGAGCAATTTGTCAATGTTTATTGCCATAACCAAAAAATTGGGGTATTAAGTTTTGCATAATTCGGCAATCTTTGCTTGAATCTTTGTACAGTCTTGGGCAAAACGGGAACCTATACAGAGTGTTAAGACTCTTTACGAAGCCGTTAACCAAGCATTCTGTACATCAAACTAAGTAACACTACAAAAATTATTGCTGGGAAATGACTTTTTATTTGGGGTGAAAAATCATGGTTTACTGTAAAACTTAATGTAACGCACTCAACACATTGTGCTGGTGGATGGATTGAATAGTACGGGGGTCGTGGAGGTATTTAAAGTAAAGTTCTAAAGTTCATTAAATATGTATTTAAAAAAAATACTTGTGAAAACTTTGGAACTTTGACTCCCAATGGTGCCGATTCCCTTGTTTACAAACTAAACCAAATTTAAGTTCAGTGCATCTTTTTCTTTCTATTTCATTAAGAAAAGGACAGAAGATAAATTTTAGTTATGTTCTGTCAAATTAATCAGCGCCATACAAGTTTTAGACGCGATTAAAAAGTTGACTACTAAAATTACATCAAATTACGTCAGGTGCTGACAAATTTGACAGGATTAAACTAATATTTATCTTCTGTCCTTTTCATAATGAAATAGAAAGAAAAAATGCATTCAACTTAAATTTAGTTTGTGAACAAGGGAATCGGCACCAATATCTCCGTAACTAGAAGATTCCCAGGTATGGTCTAGATTCTAGAACAAAAAATGATCGCAATGACGATGACGGGGAGAACAAGTGCCTTTCGGCTTTGTTAAGAGTCTTTTTACACCCTTTAGGTATGTTCTTTTTATATTTAAAACATAGTTAACTCTCTGATTAAACGCAAATGGCCTTACAAAACATTTGTACACAGTCGCCAGTGCATAAAGTTACTCTAAACTGTCAAATTTTCTCATTCGATTATGAATTATACCATCAACATTTTATGCTTTAAAGTCGTGGTAAAAACTTGATGTATTGGCAACTACATTACACAAATACCGTCTAAATAACTGGGGCCCAATTCTGTAACTTTGTGTTAAGCAACACGCCATTGACACGCTATCGACACACTACAGACATTAGGTTGACACTGTTGCAAATTTGGTATTCTGCAAAAACTTCAAAGGCGTTTCAGTGATGTCTCAGTAGTGTCGTTAGCGTGGCGGTACAATATTTTTTTAGTGTTTTCGTTGTTCGATGGCTTCACAATGGCGGTTCGATGGCCAAAACACTTTTCAAACACGATAGACACAACTTTCAAATACACTTAAAATATTTACAGACTACCGTAACTTTGGCCATCATGATGACATTGACACATTATAGTGGAGCAGAATACCAATTATTACAATAGTCTTCTATGGCGTTTCAATGGCGTTACAGTGGTAAGTCAATGACCATAGATAATTTGTAGAATACCAAATGTCAATGATTAGCCTATTGAGATACTACTTACACACTACCGACACACTATTGACAAGTTGGTAATTTTACAAAATTGGGCCCCTGGTCATGACGTAACTGACTCGCTCCAACTCCGTCCCAACTATGCCTAGTGTCTACTCATCCTAATTATAGTCAGTTTACCCTAATACGTCACAAAACACAGGATGAAAACTTCACAGACAGAATGTCATGTGTAAATAGTTGGGTGTTTCCTAAGACATATACTTATGTGTATACAGAGTGTAAAAGACCTCATCACGAAGCCGTCAACTAAGCATTCTGTACATCGAACTAAGTAACTTCACGCAAAAATGATTGTTGAGAAACGACTTTTTTTTGGGGTGAAATACCATGTTTTGTGGTAGAACTCAATGAAACGCACTCAAAACATTGTGCTGATGGATGGATTGAATAGTACTTAAAAAAAAATGTCATAAAGCTAGAACTTTGACCCCCAATATCTCCGTAACTAGAAGGTTCCCAGGTATGGTTTAGAACAAAAAACTGATTGCAATGGCGCATGGCGGGGAGAACAAGTGCGTTTCGGCTTCGTTAAGAGGTGTTTTACACCCTTTATTATCTTGTCATGTGTCCCTTAATATTTTCTAAGCGTCACTTTGCTCTCAGCTCGTAATTGGTCAGACATGCTAAGCCCTAATAGGCTTTGACAAAAAATTGTTTTATGAGCCTTGGAAAAGTAATTGCTGTGTTTGTGGACCCAGGAGAATAGTGTAGTCTACTTATAAGGCTCAATTTACAACATCGTCCTTCTCGAAAGAGCCCGTGGCTAAAATATAATAACAGCCGCTCGGGTTAAGCCGCGCTTGCCAAGGTTAAAAATTAAATTATTAATATCGCTGGACATTAACACACAGCGCCATATTTTTTTTTTATTTTTTTTTATTGTTGTTATTTTGTGTATTTTATCCATGGGCCTTAATAGCCTGATAATAAAATTATTATTATTATTATTGCCACACTAAGCAACGAGGCTTGTGTCGTGAACACCAGATAGTTGATATACTACATAGATACTTTTTTGTTTGTAAATACATGACTTATTATTCATACACATCCATGACTCGGAAACAAATGTCCATGCTCATGACACAAACATTGGTTGGTCCGTGGATGGGTGACCATGACCACCCATTATATGCCGAGCTTCCTCCTTGCCTTGGAAAGCACGTTAAGGCCGTTGGCCCCGGCTGTCATTTGTACACAAGTTTATCCCGCTTGCGACCATATGTCCTGAATTGAACGATTTTTGTTTTATTAATATTTACATGCAAATTATTATAGTTTAGCCAAGAAATTATTGATTCAATTGTATTAATAATGTCAATTTTGTGACTATTTATCTCAGCTTTAATTGGTGATGTCAATATAATAGAAATTGTGATGTGTGTCACCTATCTTTGACAGGCGTTACAGGTTGTCAGTGATCCGAAAGTCTGACAACCAATCTTACGAAGGGGTATCGTATTGCCCAGTGCTTAACTGGGTTGTGGAGGTCAGATAGGCAGTCGCTCCTTACATAAATACAGGAATTCAGCTGCACCCAGTTAGACTAGAAGCCGGCCCCAACATGATTGGGAAAAGGCTAGGTAGAAAATGATAATATCGTCCTTCAATAGAACCTATGAGCTACGGTTAAAATTCGACGATAGTCTTTTATTTTATCTATCGTTTCAATTGCTAAGGTTATTTATACACAGCTCGATTATTTACTGTCGGTGCTTTAGATGTCTCGGCTTTTGATCTGTCGCTTTGTATCGGGCAATACTGTCCTTATGTACTCCGCCCGAAGGAATATATGTAATGAATACGACACAAGTTTCTTTGAACGTTGAGTCTCGCAAATAGAACTGTCTGGCTGGAGATAAATTGTTGTTGCTCGTTTTTATTTTTGTGCAAGTCTGCGAGTGAATAAGAACTGCGTTTTCAAGAGTTCTTCTTTTAAAATATTTACGAAACAATAAATTATAAACTATGTTCACCCGTTCCTGAAAAAATGGGTCGTTACCCGTGGTCCCGGTCGGTCGACCCATTACCGGGTGTATGAGTAATTGTAAGTACCCTACCCTACCTACCTCACCTACCCGGCATACCCCACTAACCCCACCTACCCCAGCTACCCCACCTACCCCACCTACTCTACCTACAGACTCCCGTCCTACAGACAGACATACGGACAGACAGATAAGAATGATGAGTGATCTTATATGAGAGATTTTTTTACCTTTTGCGGTACGGAACCCTAAAATTAGTAGCCCGCCATCGTCGGGAACAGAGTCTGAGCTGCCGGTGGTCAGGGCTCCAGAGAGAGGAACCGCCTCACTATGTGTGCCGTATCTAGGAGTAGGTACTGCTTTCTGAATCAAGTCCTTGACCCAGCCGCGCAATGAAAGCCTCCTAAGGTGTTGGTCGAGGCTCTTTGCTATTAGTCCATTAACCATAACGACTATCGATACAATGATTGCAGAGTCCACGTTCCACATGTCGACAACCTCGTGTGCTAAATCAAGACACTTGATTTTTTTATCATTCTCAGCTTTCAAGAGATTCTCGTCCTGAGGGACAGTGATGTCAATACGTACGGCGTTCTCGGCGATCTATTACCACAATATCAGGTTTATTTGCTAAAATAGTCCTGCCTGTGATCCGCTCTTGGCGTGCCCAGGCCGTTAGGCGATATACTAATAATAACCTATACTATCAATACTCCTCCGTATCGCTGTCATTCCGAATGGTTCTAAATTCCTAATACATATAACAACTCCGATTTATCATTCATCCTATTCAATATTCCTTACTATTCTTAAAAATATCGAGTTTCAATAGATCGAATAACAAAAAATCCGACTTTAATGACAAAACGAAACATCAAAAATTCGAATTCCTATTATTAAAGTACCGATTAATTAGAATTTCGAAATAAAAACACCTTGTGAAACTGAATATCAAGACAAATAAACTTTAATTGCTCATCAGAGAGGAGTATAATACGTATTGACCCACCTAAATGATTCACCTACAATAAAAGGGATCCGTCGCTCGGCGGTTACTGCCGCGGCATAAAAAAGTCTTTTATGGTAGATTGATTGTTTTTTTTTTGGTATTTCCATAAGAAGCACTGTTTAAGTACCTAAATAACATAACGTCACGCCTGTTATCTCCGAAGACAGAGGAGTACCTAATGGTACACCCATATTTCGCCAGCTATGTTTCATTTTATAGAGGGCCAGCCTATTGTCATCAACTGGACACAAATCCAGACTCCGTGGCTGCTACTGATAAATTCCTAATGGCAAAACCCAATAACACTGCCCGACCTGGGAATGGAGCCCCAGACCTCATGGTCAGCAGTCGCGCTTATTACCACTAGACCAACGAGGTAGTCCTATCCTTAGGAATTAGTCGCAGTCGGGTGCAGTCGTTTTTTTACGGGCAGTTTACTTTAATTTTTTTGTTCAGTCTTTTGTCCGCTGACGGATATCATCACGTACACCGCGCATCTACCACAGCGACCATCCTAAAACGGCACGAATGTACAAAATATTCCTTTATGAACGATTACCTTTCAGTTCTGTCGAAACCTGTCCAGTTCGTCGTTCGTCAAAGACGTCATATTCATATTCATATTCATTTATTTTGCATTCCATATTGTATAAAAGGTGTTACAAAGGGCTTAAAGCTAGGTACATTAATATGGACCCTGTAAGGGCACAGCAAAGTAGGACAGAGAAAGAGCTTAATTTTTCTAATAAATTCAAAGTAACAATACTAATTAAAAAATATTTATGTGTATTAAGTAATTTAAAATTTGTCATTTAGATATTCATTTATAGTATAATAACATTTATATAATAAAAATTGTTGTAATTTATTTATGAATGGAATAAAGTTTTGTTCCTTTTTAATTATTTCCGGCAATTTGTTATAAACTTTCATTGACATGACTAGAGTACTTGTTGAATGCATTTTTAGCTTAGAGCTTGGTAGGTTTAGTCTATTTTTGTGGCGTAATGTGTATCTTGACTGTATATTTTCTCGTGTAGTGTAAAAATGTGGGTACTTGCGAACAAATTTGCAAATTTCTAGAATGTATAGGCAGGGGAGGGTTAATATTTTATGTTCTTGAAAATGAGGTTTACAGCTGTCAGTGTCTTCTATATTTACTAATATTCTTATCAGTCTTTTTTGCAGTGTGAAAAGTGTCGGTGCGTCTGTACTGTTTCCCCACAATATCACGCCGTAACTGAGCCACGCATGTGCATAGGCATAATAGGTAATTAGTGCGGTTTTAAGGTTGGTAGTCTTTTTAACTTCACGTAGGGCGTATGCAAATGTGGATAGTTTAGATCTTATCTTTTTAATGTGAGATTTCCAGTTAATGTTAGTATCTATGGATAGGCCAAGTAGAGTAAATTCTTGAACGACTTCTATTGTAGTGCCGTTGTAGGTGAAGTTTATTTCTAGTGGAGTTTTTTGACGGGGGTGGAAGGACATTATTTTAGTTTTAGAGAAATTGATTTCTAGGTTATGGTTTTTGAGCCAAGTTATGGTTTTATTTAGTGTAGTAGTTAGGTCCTCGCTCAAGCCAACACTGTTCCGGCATGAAGTTAGAAGTGAAATATCATCAGCAAACAAGACGCATGGCCCCTCTATGATTTTCGGAAGGTCGTTTATGTAAATTAGAAATAGGAGGCATCCAACTACACTCCCTTGGGGAATAGAGGCGTTAATTATTTTACAGTCAGACCGAATATTTTGTATTTCTTTGGTATTTTCATTATAAAAATCTATTTCGACCTGGTGTTCTCTATTTTTTAAATAGGATTTAAACCATTCATGAGCTTTACCGCGGATCCCTATACCATGTAATTTATTCAGTAAGATGTCATATTGCACTTTGTCGTAAGCTTTGGTCATATCTAAGAGTAAACCTACGGCGTATTTTTTGTCATTTATTATATTTAAAACTTCCTGTATGTATTTGTAAATTGCTAAAATAGTGGACCGGTTTCTGCGAAAGCCGTTTTGGCATTCATTAAATATGTTGTATTTTTCGCAGAAGGAGTACACACGATTACACATCGCTTTCTCAAAAATTTTTGAGGCGGTTGGTAAAAGAGCTATTGGTCGGTAGTTGTTTGGATCCGCTTTCGAGTTTTTTTTGTGGATTGGTTTTATTAGTGCTTTCTTTAGGAAATTCGGGAAAGTGGCTTCTTCGAAAGATTGTTGTACTAGCAAGAAGAACGGTAACGTAAGTTCGTTTGCACATTGTCGTATTAAGATTGGTGGTAACTCGTCTATTCCATGACTTTTTTTGTTTTTTAGGTTTTTTAATAGGGTGTTTATTTCGCCGGGGTCTACTGGGCTGAGAAACATGGTGTTTTCAGTGGGGTTAAGCACTGGGGTGCCTGCGGGCTCATTGCAAGGTGTTTTTGTGCTACCAATGGACGCAAAGAAGTTATTAAAAAAATTAGCTATTTCCTTAGGTTCAGTGATGTTTATAGTATTTGTTTGTAATTTAATGTTATTTTTGTCCCTTTTTAATTTCTTATTTGTTCTTTCATTTATAATACTCCACATAGTTTTAACTTTGTTATTTGATTTTTTAATTTGATTTATATATTGCAATTTCTTTGCAGTTATAACTGTTTTCTTCAGTGTTTTTTCGTATTTTTTATAGTTATTTTTAATTATCGGATTATTAGTTTTGAGTGTAAGTATCTTTTCAAGCCTTTTATTTTTACATGAAAGTTTGATGCCAGGGGTTAGCCAATATTTTTTATTATTTGTTCTTAACTTTATTTTCATTTTAGGTATACATTGGTTTAATATGTTGGTTAGTGTGTCATTAAATGCTGCATAGTTTTCGTTTACGTCCACTGCTGGACATAGACCTCCCTAAGGGTCGCTACATTGATCGGTCACGTGCGACTCGCATCCAGAGAATTCCCGCAGCCTTCACTAGGCCATCGGTTACCTATTGGGAGGTCTTCCAACGTAACGTCTTCCGGTTCGCGGTCGCCACTCCAGAACTTTTCAGCCCCATTGGCTATCCGTTCTGCGAACAATATGCCACATCTCCTATGTGGGCGTTTTTTTTTTTGTTCGAAGGTGGAAAATACTCATGGATGTCCTCCGCCTTGGGGCGGGCAGTAGGGTCTGTTGAACTATAATCGACTAAAAACAATCCCGGTGTTCCCTGCGCCTTTCACGATCACCGGCTAGTGGCCCGTGTCTGCGACCCTCCTCAAGTCCGTGGGGGGAGTGAGGTGTACTCTTCTCGCGACGTCCAATAGAGGCGCGCGCGGAAAACTACGCGCCACCGCTTCGGGTTCAGTTATACGGAGGGGCGGCGGTCTTCCCCAAGTCCGCCGTCCTTCTGGACCCGTTTGGCTGGAAGAGCGCGTTCCCCGCTCTCCGCCGACGCCCAGCACGTCTGTTGTGGGTCAGGAGAGTGGTCTCGGCCTCCCCCAACCTTTCCGCCGCCTCCTTCTGTAAGATGACCGTTTCACAACGGGAGATCATCGCATCCCACAACTCTGTGCTCCCGACCATCGAGCTAGCGGCGGCCGGCAACGACAGTTCGGTTTCGACTTCTGTCAAGAAGGCACGGCGCGGCTCCTAACATGCGACACTATTTCCAGCGTATGCCGCGCCATATCTTCCAGCCAGTGGATGCAGTGATGACGGTTCGGCTCCCTGGTTATGCGACACAGCTACTTCCCGAAGCAACCATATCCCGAGAACACCTGCGTCGCCCGAAACGACTGAGAGTCGTGCCTCCTCTCACGCCATTCCTTGAGCACTGGTTGGATTGCCTGGATGGTAGCCTCTCCCGCCATTCCACCACCATGACCTTGCAGAGCTGAGACCGACGCAGATCGAGCTCTCGCCGCATCGGTCCACCGCTCCGCGTCCTCGCCTCCTCGCACCACCGTTACAGTGACGCGAGCTCTCCTACGTGGCTTGACGCAACCCCGCCTCACTGTATCAGGGCACCAGTTCTGTGCTGTTTTATTATTTTAAATATAAATATGTATGTTTTAACATTTATTCTTTCAGATGATGCAGCGACTCAACAGTTACAAAGTATGTCTCTCAATTGGTGCCATTGTTGTTTTCCTTGTTGGCATTAATCAAATAGCAAATGAAAACCATTTCTCTGACCGGATCCCATTTTGCTGGATTGGTACGCCCTCCATTAAAAATATTATACTAGAAGGAGCACGAAGAGACGTCGAATATAACACAAGCAACTATAACTTTTCACAACCTGGTGTTCGTGGTTTAGAAGATTTAGTTATGGAGACCGGGGGAAGGCCCCAGCGAACTTTGCTTATATCCACATGGAGATCAGGATCCTCTTTTCTTGGAGACTTGCTCTACCATTCAGTTCCAAGCACTTTTTATACTCATGAACCGCTCCAAATGTATAGAGTTAAACAATTTAGGACACCAAAACAAGGACACGACGCCTTGAACATGGTTAAACAAATTTTAAAGTGCAATTTCGAAGGTTTGGAAGATTACTTGACCAAGAGAGTAATAAAATTTGGCCATTTCGAAAGACAATGGAAGTATTGTAAGGTCAAAAAAAACATTGATTTATGTTTAAATACAGAGGTGGTTTCATGGTTGTGTAAGCTATTTCCTTTCCAAAATATGAAGGTTGTCCGATTAAGATTACGCCTCGTTGAGGAAATATTGGATGATGAAGAGTGAGTGATTTATTTTACCTATATTCACAGTTACACACATATATAAAGTTACAGTTTACATAAATACAGGTTCGCAAACTCAAACTCAACAACTTTGGTCGGAACTGGTTTGTTTTTGATGACCCTTAATGGCAACGTTATCCAATGGTGTAATACTACTGTATGTGTTTTTATTCCCCAAAATCAACGGATTCGATTCCTGGCTGGGATTTTTGATTTTTCAAAAATCCAATGATGCAGTTTTAGTTTACATAAAATCGGGCGCCAGAGACCTTTGAGTATTTTTCGTTATTCTTCATAGTTTTGGATTTAGTCATTTACGCTCACTACAAAAACTCACGCTGTGTATTAAAATACTACGATACCAAAAAACAGAAATTTTCACGAGCACTCTAAAGATTCAGTAAAATTTTTAGGAAATTGAAGCTGTACATAGTCAGTTCAGATTGCGTTACCAGTAACTCTAAGAACTGACATACTTTACAGACTCAACATGAAAGTGGTCCTGTTGATAAGGGACCCTCGCGGTGTGATGCAGTCTAGGTTACGCGAAGATTTATGCAAGAGCTTTCCAGACTGCTGGGACCCTAATATGCTCTGCGCTGATATGGTCAGCAATTACGAGGCAGCAGTGAGAATACGGCAGCAATATCCAGATAGGTTATTGTGAGTTATGCAGGAACTATTGCTATTAGAACTGCTTGGCCATACTTGTCGCGACAGTGCAAATTTTCGGTGAGACGCGGTGTTATCTGCCTTTTGTTTGTATTTGCGTGTGTTGTTAGGCCGCGTGCACCACCGAGTTGGCTGCGGCGCGGCGGTGCACGCGGCGGGCAACGCTGCATTTCACTTCTCGCTCTTTCGCTTCTCCGTAAACGCTCTCATACATTGCATATTTTTTAATTGAAAGCGGGCCGCACAAAGCGCCGCGCGACGCGTTGGTCTCCGTAAATGAGACCTAAGTGTACGAACACAGTGGCCGCTCGACGCTATAGCGTCGCGCGGCGCGTTCTGCGGGGCGTCGAGCTGCCGACCAACGCGGCAAGCGTCTACTGAGGCCACTCACGTATAAATGCATGTGTTTGACATGAACGCTGCACGCGCCGCCCCGCCGCACGCTCGATTCGAGCGGCCACTGTATTCGTACACTTAGACATAGAATTGTTTTAATGAAGTTGAGATTATTTTACTCGTAATACCATTTCAGGGTGGTCCGGTTTGAAGAATTGGCCCTACAGACGAATAAAACTTCAGTTGAAATTCTTAAATTCCTGAAAGTCCATAAAATGCCGATGTTGGATAAGTTTCTCCAGACACATACCAGTGTAGATGCTGGTGGCCCCTACACCACAACCAGGGTCTCTCACAACGTACCGTTCAAATGGAAAACCATACTAGACTTTCAATACGTTAGTGACCTGCAGGTTAGTGTGTTGTAGATGATTTTGTTGCGTAGACCTGAACCCGTGGTCACCCGAACAGTCTGCCTTCCGGTTTTGCGAACAAATATACGTGACATGTGAACCGTTCGCCATCGTCAGTCGCTCCATGTAAAATACTGGTATTCAGCTGCATCCGGTAAAACTGGAAGCCGACCCCAACATAGTTGGGAAAAGGCTAGGCAGATGATGATGTGAACCGTTCGCCTTCGTTCTTCGTTTAGCCGTGTGGTATCCGGCAGAGTAGAATAGAACCAACCCATTAAACTCATGGGTGTCGTATAAGGCGACTAATGTCTGAGGCAGAACACCTTGCGCCTCCGTAGACCAGAGAATTGGCAGCAGCGTTTTCTGTTAGTCTTTCATCACTTCGATCTCCAATCCGCCTGCCAAGCGTGGAGATTACGGCAAATTCCTCCCATCATGGAGAGGCTTATGTCCAGCAGTGGACGTTATGGGCTGTTGTTGTTGTTGTTGAACCGTTCGCTTTGGTTAGGATGTAGGGTTCAGTCTTCTAATAGTCTGTCTGAAATTATGTACTTGTCACCGATTTCACAACTTTCTGTTTAGGGTTGCAGAAACGAAACTGTTTTGTTTATAACTTGACATAGTCGTCTCGTTTCTAAGTAGTCGTAAGACTTTTCCTCCTACGACAAATATCTTAAACTTATTTTAAATCAAGATTTAAAATTAGTATCCTTATTTTAATTGGATTGTTCATGTTTGCCCCATATTACATGGAATTAAACATAAATGGTGAAATGTGGGTGTACTGTTAGATAAACCACGTAATGTTATGTTATTTTAAATCGTACGATTTATTGTGACTTTTAATTTGTGCAATATAATAATATTATACCACCTCCATTTTAGATGGCATGTACGGAAGCTATGCGTTTATGGGGATACAAGAAAGCGCATAACGAGACCCATATGAAGAGCAAGGACTTTCACCCCGTGGCGGATTACCCAATTTCATAGTGATTATAAAGAAAATATTCGAACGGTGAAAAGCGATTGTTATAAATTGTCAACAATCGCTTTTTGCGATATTTTATGTGATGTAACTATATACAGTTAAACCAGATGTGAATGCAGTATGCGATTCGGTAACCTTTGTATTTCCGAATGCCACAGAGTTAAGTCTTAGTTTTGTCAGAGCTTCGCGCATATTGAATATGCAAGCTCTCTAGGACTGTCGCGCTCCAGCCGTGCGTAACTGCGTACGTAAGCCGCGTTAATTTTTCGCGCTCTTTTGACCTTGCGTCGCGTACCTACCTACTCGTACTTCGTGTTTGTTAACTGACTGATTTATTGATCATTAATCATTACTAGTGAAAATGACAAGCCGGATAAACTGTTGCTGTTAATAAATGTAGAAAAAAAATGTATTTTCTATATAAATTTCACTGCTCCATGTCCATGCTTCCCATCAGAGTTTATTTTAAAATTGCCTATTTGTTAGATTTCGCATTTATGCTGCTATTAAATTTAATACTTAAGTAATCGTAATTTTAGAGAAGACAAGATAATATATATGAGACATTATAATAGAGTAAAACAATTGTAATTATTATAGTTTTAATTAACATTTAAATAATGATACATTAAAATACAAAAATGTTGGTAGTATTTTATTTTGAGTACCTACTTGAGGCAACCCTACCGACTGACCATTAAGCAGTGAGACGCCGAATAAAATCTTTTTCACGTTTTCTTCTTCCATTCTCCTCTGTCAACCGTCACGCAATCATTTACACCTTTTCCCCTCATATCATTCCTCACACAATCCATCCATCTTTTCCTTGGCCTTCCTCTCGCTCTCCATCCATCCACATTCATATTCATCACTCTTATAGTCACATGCGATTCTTCCCTCCTCTTCACAAGACAGTCGATTCCCTTTCAACGTTTCGATATTCATATGATAGAATAACAAAACAAATATTCTTTATAATCATATTGTTTAGTTAATATAATACTTTGTACCAAGAAACAAATTGTATCTGAATGTTTCAATACATACACGCGGAACCGCAATCTGTAGCAATTATTATTATAACACACTTGCACACCTATGAATATAATTTGACTTGGACTATTTTATAATTGATAACACTATACCGTAGTATAGCTATATGAAAGCGGTTCATAATTGTCGGAGTGCTACACGGGGCTCCTATTTCTATCAACAGGGTTTAAAGTAACCTAACACGAAAGGGATAGCATTTTCGTTGAAATAAAATACAATGGAAAAATAAACCGAACAAAGAATATTCGTTAAAAAATAATTCTACTGTATGATAAGTTTGTTAAATAAAAAATGGAATTATCAAATTCATTGAATTGTGTTTCTGTGATACATAGTTTCATTGAAGTAAATAGTCGTTAAAACAATAATATTGGAAATAAAAATACATGGACCAAACATTATAAATATGAAACGTTTTCTGCGAAACAAAACTCTGTGAAATTTCTAGCTGCGAAATAAGGGGCACCTTAGAGAAACACTAGTGTAATTTTCTATGATCATCATCATCATCATCATCAGCCTATTAATGTTCCCACTGCTGGGACACAGGCCTCCTCTCTATGAGAGGGAATGGGCTATAATCCACCACGCGGGCCCAGTGCGGGTTGGTAGATGTCACATGTCTTCGAATTTTTTTTTGGTTCTAGGACATGCCGGTTTCCTCACGATGTTTTCCTTCACCGTTTTGAGAGCAGTGGTGATGAAATAAATTACACAAAGTAATGCGCCTGCCTGGGTTCGAACCCACGACTTACTGTTCGTAAGTCGGGGCCGCCACCACTGGGCCACCGCTGCTCACTCTATGATAATTTTCTATGATAATAAAATATTATACACAACCCCAATTATATTTTATCATTGGCATGGAATTTTAGTGAGAACAATTTCAGGGGTTTTAATTTATTTGCATGGAACCCTAATCCTTTTTAAATCATATCACATGTATTTAACACTTATCGAATTTAAAACAACACTCTGTCTCTACTTTCATAAAACTATTGATAGAAACAAAATGACGTTTTAAATTCACTTATCGTTCAGTGATACATTCAGTGATTAGTGGTGAAAGTGGGCCTGACACCTACACAAGTCACAAACATCAAGGTCGGTCTCACTACGTGGGGGCCTGATTAGCGTCATAAACTAGATGAGTAGCATTTAGCTTAAAGCCTGAGCTCAGGCCTGAGCTCACTGAAAGGCGCCACAAAGGAACACTTCAACCTTCTTGCTGTAATTATGTGAATGGGGATGTGTGGTGCCTTTTTGATGGAGGTACTAGTTGTTCTATTTAAAAGAAAGGGTTTGTTTTTGTAAATTGTTTATACCACTCACACATAACAAACACCTACCCACCCTACCCACCTGTGTGTGTGTGTGTGTGTGTGTGTTGTTATAACTCGCCTGATGTGAAGCGATGATTTGGGCTAGAGTGAAGCAGGCTTGCCTAGAAGAAACCGATTCACTCGAACTTTGAATAGATCCAGATTATAATGATCTGGGAACAGAGATGGCAGTTGTGAAATCCACAGACTTGCGGCTGTAATGAAGCCATGTGTTTTAACCTTCCATCATGCATTCTGGAAGGTTAATATCATAAAATAGCCAACCCGCATCAGAGGCCCTACTCTCTAACGTCCGTCCGTCCATCCGTCTCTTTCGCGCACGTCTGCAGATGGGTGAGTGCGGACGTTAGAGAGTAGGGCCCCAGCTTCGCCCAGAGATGGATTTCCATGTAAATTTCCAACCCTTATTTAAAGTTGGAGTTTTAAGGAATGAACAATCGAAAATCGATTAACACTTTGACCGACCTGAGAATTGAGACCTGGACCTCATGCCCAGTAGTCGCGTTCGCGACCTCTAGACCACTAAACCATCGAGGCAGTCGTTATTTTTTACGGGCTGTTTTTTTCTGTCGGATATAATCACGTACACCGCGCATCTACCAGACACTATCCTAAAATAAAACTGTAGGAATGTACCAAATATGTATTCCTTTATGAACGTTTACGTGGCTACCTTTTATCCCAGCCTGCTCTTTCCCACTTTTGGGCAAAGAGTACCCGCCACTCTTTCCACTTCTTTCAAACCCGCGCGTCTTCCTTTCAGTTCTGATGGGACCTGTCCTGTTCTTCCGTACATCTCCTACGTGGCCTACCACAACACCGCCGCACTGTATTAGGGCACCAGTTTTGTGCTGTTATTTTAACATTGGAAATGTTTTTTCGATCCCTTCAGTATAGCCCCCCATTTTCGCTCAGAGTGTGACATCGCCTTGGTATCGTGAGTTTTAGAGCTAGTACATTAATGATGGAGGTTTCAATAGACGCGTATTAAGAAATGCTATAAAGGTGGTGAAAAAAAAATAGAAAAAGTTCTAAACTTTTTTGAAAATCGCAAAAGTGAAAAATTCAATCAATTTTTTAGGGTCTTTTGGCATAAAATCAACTGTATCTCAAATACTAAATGTGATACCGAAAAACTGAAAAAAACCCTGGGGGTATTGAGTTGGGCTACATTTAGAAAAAAACCGGATCTCTGTATCACTAATAATCTAGGCAGGAAGGTGCCCTTTGTGCGGCGTAATTTCGGGGAGCCACGCTCTTTAGATGCGCATCGCGTCGCTGATTTCTTATGGAACTGGGAGTGCTTAAGATTTGATCTTGAAACGTATTTGTAACTATTTATTTGTAAATACGTATTTTGATTTAAATTTATAATGATGTTAATTTAAATTAATTCTTTAAAATTATTTTTGTGGGAGAAGGAATGGCAAAAAAAGGCAATAGACCGAGAGTGCTGGAAAAAGGGAAGAAAGGCCTTTGCCCTGCAGTGGGACAATACAGGCTCCTAATTAATAAACGTAGGTAAATTACCTTCAGAAATGGAGAGATATCGATACGATAGTAGTTACTTATGCAAGTGTTGGTTTATCACACGAGCAGATTTTTTTTCCTTTAACAAATCGAAATGTTTAGAATGAACTAACAGTATTTTTATATTTCTCTAAAGCATATTATTTTATGGCTTTGTACAAATTTATATTGAGTTGGCCTGAAAATTAAATCACACAATCAATAACACACACACACACACACACACACAGCGCAGAAGATAATTTAGTAAAGAACACTTATACCTATACGTGGAGTAGAAAGTTCCTTCAAGTAAATTAATGCATCTACAATTTAGAAAAATAACATCGTAGCTAAAGTGACTATAGAAAAAGAAACCAAACCAATATTAAAAGCAATGAAAGTGGTATAAGACAATAATTAATGCTCTCTGAATAATATGTAGATCCCGACGCAGTAGAGACTCACAAATTGCTCCCGAAAGGATAGTAGTCATAAACTATAGTACTTGTTAAACGCGTATTGTCCTTAAAGACACAAAAACATCTTTGAGACAAAACGAACCACACGGTCCTAGTGAAATTGTTGGCCTGTGTTTTTTACGCAGTCACCCAGAAATAAGATCCATTCCAAGCCGAGTGAGTTAATGTTAAAGAAAAAAACTATTTCTCGATGTTGTTTGTTTGCAAAAAAATGATTTTGTTTATGGATTTTTTACATCGTGCATTTGAGCTCTATTACTTCAAAGACGATACTAAATCTATTACCTACGTCTAATCTCTTATATTAGGCATCGTACAAAATGAAAAGCCTACCTTAGTGCATTTTCAATGTACCCGAAAGTAAAGGTGTAGAGCACGACATCTGTGAATTTTTTATTTAAATATGGATGTTTTAACATTTATTCTTTCAGATGATGCGGCGGCTCAACAGTTACAAAGTGTGTCTCTCAATTATTGTCATTGTTCTTTTCCTTGTTGGCATTAAGATTGGATATATGGCAAATGAAAACTTTTCCAATGACCGGATACCATTTTGCTGGATTGGTATGCCCTCCATTAAAAATATTATACTAGAAGGAGCACGAAGAGACGTTGAACATGACACAAGCAACTATAACTTTTCACAATCTGGTGTTCATGGCTTAGAAGATTTAGTTATGGAAACCGGGGGAAGGCCCCAGCGAACTTTGCTTATATCCACATGGAGATCAGGATCCTCTTTTCTTGGAGACTTGCTATACCATTCAGTTCCAAGCACTTTTTATACTTATGAACCACTCCATATGTATAAATCTAAACAATTTAGGACACCAAAACAAGGACGCGACGCCTTGAAGATGGTTAAACAAATTTTGAAGTGCAATTTCGAAGGTTTAGAAGATTTCTTGACCAAGAGAGTAATACGACTTGCTCAGTTCGAAAAACAATGGGAGTATTGTAAGATCAGAAATAACACTGATTTATGTTTAAATACAGAGGTCGTTTCATGGTTCTGTAAGCTGTTTCCTTTTCATAATATGAAGAGTGTCCGATTAAGATTACGCCTCGTTGAGGAAATATTGGATGATAAAGAGTGAGTGATTTATTTTATCTAATATTAGATAAGTACAGGGTTGCAAACTCCAAGTTTGGTTGGAACTGCGTCGTTTTTGAATCCGTATCAAAACTAGGATGAGACATTGGAAGGTATTGCTATAGTCTTATTCGAAACAAATGGTGGGAAAAAAGTAACCTGTAGTTTGCCGTATATCATTACATCCCAGAAATTGGCCCTTAATAGCGACGTTATCCAATACTGTAATACCGACAGCTTAAATAATACCCATAAAATACCACGATACCATAAAACAACAATTTTCACGAGCACTCCAAATTATTGATTCAGTAAAATAAGTTGGAAATTGAAGCTATACATAATAATAATAATCCTTAACGTTGAAGTTCAGATTACCTTGCTTAACTTTAAGAACTGACATACTTACAGACTCAACATGAAAGTGGTCCTGTTGATAAGAGACCCTCGTGGTGTGATGCAGTCCAGGTTACGCGAAGTTTTCTGCACGTGGGGTCCAGACTGCTGGGACCCTAGTATGCTCTGCGCTGATATGGTCAGCGATTACGAGGCAGCAGGGAGAATACGGCAGCAATTTCCAGATAAGTTATTGTGAGTTATGCAAGAACTATTTTACCATTTCCTCGTATAGTATATATAATATAGTATAGTTTAACGTTACTGTCAGATTTTAGCCATCTCCTTACTTATCTTGATAATACACGGTGGAAGGGACACCTACTCTTATTTTAATGTTAATACCATTTCAGGGTGATCCGGTTTGAAGAATTGGCCCTACAGACTAATAAAACTTCAGTTGAAATTCTTAAATTCCTGAAAGTCCACAAAATGCCAATTTTGGATAAGTTCCTGCAGACACATACCAGTGTAGATGCTGGTGGCCCCTACGACACAACCAGGGTCTCTCACAACGTACCTTTCAAATGGAAGACCGAACTAGACTTTCAATACGTTAGTGACCTGCAGGTTAGTGAGTTGTAGATCATTTTGTTGCGTAGACCTGAACCCGTGGTTACCCCAACAAAGTCTGCCTTCTAGTTTTCCGAACAAATATATGGCATGTGGACCGTTCGCTTTGGTTAAGACATAGGGTTCAGCCGTTTTTCTGAAATTAGGTATTCCTCAACGATTTCACACAACTTTCTGTTCAGGGTTCTTACGTTAAATGCAGAAACGAAACTGCTTTGTATAAGAATGTTTGTAAGTTGCCAAAGTCGTCTCGCTTCTAGTCGTAAGACTTTTACTCCTACGACAAACTATTCTACTACTATTCTTGTACCACTACTATTCTATTGACTATATACTTTTATACAGTACTTTTTCAAATATTTTGGAGAACACCCGACTAAGTGCAATCGGTCTGTTGTTGCTTGGATCTTGCCTGTCACCCAGTTTAAACATGGGTTTAATTACTGAAATTTGCAGTCTTTCTGGGAATACGCCTTTCTCAATGCAATTATTAATTATGTGACTGAGTATTGGTGCAATAATGGCAGATGTAGCTTTAACACTTAAGTAGTTATATCGTCATATCCAGTGCTGTTAGTATTCTTCAGAGATTGAATTATTTTAATAATGCCAGAAGGTATCGTCGGTATCATGAATATTGAATTGGAATTTGTATTTAATGTCAGTGATTTAATGTAATTTTGAGTTTGAATTTGATTAATAAAAATATTAAATGATTCTGCTATTAATTTGTTCTGGACTATTTATCGTCTACCATTATGCTACATAATCCTTCTTTTGGGTTATTAGTTTTTTATTAATTATGCTTCACGTAGCTTTGCACTTGTTTTCAGAAATATCTATAAAATGACTGTTTTGTGCTTTTTGTGTTTGCTTGAATAGGTGTTTTAATCTGTTAGTGTAGGTTTTAAATTTATTTTTATTTTCAGGGTTTGGTGACTTTTGATATTCCCATAACATGTCCCTTTTCCGTTTAGAACATTTTTTTAGTCCCGTTTACACCCTGTATTATAACTTATTATTTATAATTTTAGATGACATGTGCGGAAGCTATGCGTTTATGGGGATACAAGAAGGCGCATAACGAGACCCATATGAAGAGCAAGGACTTTTACCCTATGACTGATTACACAATCTCATAGTCATTATAAAGAAAATATGCATACGGTGAAAATCACATTAATTGTCAACAATCGCTTTTTGCAATATTTTATGCGATGTAACGATATACAGTTAAACCAGAGAACTTATGCGATTCCGTATCCATTGTATTTCCAAATGCCACAGAGCTAAAACTTCTCAGTTTTGTGCTACCGCTCTTTGTAGTAGTGCACGTCATTGCGTGTTTATAATATAACAAATAATTTGTAGTTTTGCATCACTTGCTCTACCTTCGCAAGTAATAATTATAACTTCAAAGCAATAGAAAAACGGCTGTACACTGTTTTATAGACAAAAGTTTTACAGAATTTCGTTTCATTTTTTTTTTCTCATATTATCGTTTCACAGAATAATCAATACGCAGAATATTTACTTCGAAAAATTTGTAATCATAGATATTTGTTTCAAATAAAATATAATGTTTCGATATTCATATTATAGAATAACAAATCAAATATTCTTTATAGTCATAGTCTTAATATATGTAATACCTTTGTTAATATAATACATTTTAACGAGTGACAGTTTATAAATGTTTCAATTCATACACGCAGAACTGAAATCTGTAGCATTTATTATTAAAACACACTTGAACACCTATGAATATAATTTTACTTGGACTATTTTATAATTGATAACACTATATACCGTATATTATATTATATATAATAGTCCAAGTAAAATTATATCGTATGTATTATCGTATATTATATTATATATAATATACGGTATATTATATATTATAGTATATTTATATGAAAGTGGTTTATAAATTTTCGGAGGGTCCTAATTTTGTTATTGCGACTAATTTCGATGTTGATCACAGTTTTAACCTCACCTAACCTATTTGGACGGAGTGCTACACGGGGCTCCTTTTTCTGTCCACAGGGTTTAAAGTAACCTAACACAAAGAGGATAGCATTTTCGTTAAAATAAAATACCATGGAAAAATACACCGAACAAACAATATTCGTTAAAAATAATTCTACACCATGAAAATAAGTTTGTTAAATAAAAAATGGGATCAAACAATAATATCGGAAATAAAAATAAATGGACCAAACATTAAATGAAACATTTTCTGCGAAACAAAAATCTATGAAATTTCTACACCTTAGAAAAACACTTGTATCATTTCCTAACTATGATAATATCAAAGTGTTATACACATATTCAAATATATGTTATCATTGGCATGGAATTATTATTAAAATATATTTATTGGAATTGAACTATTTTAGGGGTTTTAATTTATTTGCACGGAACCCTCATCCTTTTTCTAAAATAAAATTAGCACAAGGGCAGGTACATCTCTGCCCGTGAAATGTGGGTGAACTATCAGGCACACCTCTGCCAAACCCTACGGGAATTACAGGCGTGAAGTTATGTTATGTACTGCAATATTTGACAATTATTGTCAGGAAATTATTATTAAAGTCGCTTTTACTGAGTGTCTGTGTGACCGCATTGTTATAAGCTAACCTAACCTAAACTAAAGAACTAATAATTAATATTGAACTCGCTTAATAAAGAAATCTCGATGTTTTGTCACGTTGTCAAATACGTGTCAATGCTTGATGTCCTCAGTAAAGCGTCCGAAAGAGTGGGTCTTCTAATGAACATGGACAAAACCAAGGTCATGTTGAATGCCCATGTAACACCCACTCCTATAAAGGTCGGAGACACTACACTCGAAGTTGTAGACGATTATGTGTACAAACGGACGGGACAAACGGTCCAGTTACGTAGGTCTAACTTCGTCGAATCCGACTCGACTGGGCTGGGCAGCGTTCGGGAAGTTGCGAAAGTCTATGACCAGGGTGTGTTGCCAGTGATTACATACGGCACCGAAACGTGGTCGAAATCAAAATCAAAATCAAAATCAAAGCATTTATTTCAAGTAGGCCAGTTACAGGCACTTTTGAATTGTCGAAACAAATATGAAAATTAAATGTAGCTACAGTCCCAGACACAAGACATAAAAACTGTGAAAGTACTGTAGTTGCCCATTCCCTAGCGTAGATCTCTATGGAGAAGAATGGGCAAGAAACTCCATGGACACTCTTTTAAATCAGAATATTTTTACAAAATCTTGGTTACATCATTCATGTTGAGATGGTACATTATGTGAGAACAATGTAGCAAGATGTGCACGTTAAAGGTGTCCATAGTAAAAACAAAACAAAAACAATTCAAAAATTAAATGATTAAATTCAAATAAGCTGTGGAAACCAAGAGCTGACCAGTCCCAACTGACAGCGCTCGTTCACGAACATGACGCATGTATCAGCACCATTCAACTCAACCATTTTGAAGGGAACTAAATGATCCGACACACGCGTCACCATCAGCGAGACATTTGAGTGAGCATGACATATCTCCTAATCGCCACGGCCATTCAAGTCAAGGAAAAAATGTAGGTTTCTAGCGACTGATAGCATTCTAGTACATAGCACTCACACAATATGCGATATGCGGCTATATAATAATAAAGATATTGAATTTATACAATGCAAAGATAGTTGTACAATCTTCAGCAGCTCCAACAATACAATTAGTGCTATCCATTAATGCGCCCCTGTCCTTGTGGAGCAGGACCGGCATTGAGCCAAGCATTTTTATCAGCGATATAGTCGTCCAATTTGTAATATGCTTGCTTACAAAGTGTGCGTTTAATACATGTTTTAAATTTTGTTTCATTCAGCTCAAGAATGCTTTGTGGAATTTTATTATAGCATCTCAAACAGTACCCCATGAAAGATGAGTCTACTTTAGCGAGTCTGAAGCCTGGCTGAACTAATTGGTCCCTATTTCTAGTACTGTAATTGTGTCTGTCACCTCTTTTACCAAAAAGATGTAGATTCTTTCTTACGTACATTATGTTTTCGTAGATGTATTGACAATGTACAGTCATGATGTTTATTTCCATAAACAGTTCCCTCAGAGAATCGCGCCTACGAAGATTGTATATGGCTCTGATGGCTCTTTTTTGCAGAATAAATATAGACTCAATGTCAGCAGCCCGTCCCCATAACAAAATGCCATAAGACATTATACTATGAAAGTAACTAAAATAGACCAATCTAGCAGTATCTACATCAGTAAATTGACGGATTTTTCTAATAGCATATGCTGCCGAACTTAGCCGCCCCGCCAGAGATGTTAAATGAGAACCCCATTGTAGCCTTGAATCAAGCGTAATCCCCAGGAAAACCGTTTTATCTACGAATTCAAGTTTCTCTTTATTCAGTACTACATCACAATCGCTACTTTTAACATTCGGTAAAGCAAATCTTATGCATTTCGTTTTTTTTTCATTTAGTACTAAATTATTTGCTGTGAACCAATTATGGACTTGAAGTAGGGCATTATTCACGTCATCTAAATTTTGGGCCCGTCTATTGATCTTAAAAATTAGGGAAGTGTCATCGGCAAATAACACCATATTTTGAGGTTGGTTTTTCAGTAAATAGGGTAGATCATTTATATATACTAAAAAGAGGAAAGGACCCAATATTGAGCCTTGCGGAACCCCCATTTTTACTTTTAAACCCTGTGAATTAACACCATTTATTTGAACATATTGTTGTCTATCACTCAAATAAGATTTTAACAAACTAAGTGCAAGTTTACCTAGTCCGTAATGCTCAAGTTTCAAAAGCAATGTGTCGTGATTTACACAATCAAATGCTTTGGAGAGATCACAAAATATTCCTACAGCGTCTTGGGACTCTTCCCACGCCGTAAATATGTGCTTTATTAAGGTTACACCGACGTCAGTTGTACAACGTCCCTTGGTGAAACCATACTGTTGATCGTGTAAGATTCTATTGGTGTTAAAATGATTGACCATTTGATTAAGCATTATCTTTTCGAACACCTTGCTAAAAACTGGCAACACGGATACAGGCCTATAATTATTTGTATTTTTACTATCACCGGATTTGAAAAGAGGTATGACTTTACTGTATTTCATTAAATCAGGGAAAACTCCTTGGTCTACGCACAAATTAAAAATTAAAGCTAAGTATGGAGCTATAGTCTCAAGTATGGATGTACAAACTTTGATAGACATTCCCCATAGATCTTCAGTCAGTTTGATTTTTATTTGCCGAAAAGCTTTAATAACTATCATCGGGTTTATGTGTTTAAATTTAAATTCAGCCTGGCATCCAGACACATTCGCCTTTAGTAAACCAATTGAGACTTCAGGAGAGGAATTTAGAGCCTCCGTAGTTTTTAACGGTATATCGGTAAAGAAATTTACAAATTCTTGAGCTACTTCCTGATTAGAGCTTTTAGGACCACATGCTGTATCTAATGTGTAGCTAGTATTACGTGTTTTCTTCCTGTTAGTCTCGCTATTTATGACTTTCCAAACTGTCTTTATTTTATTTTCTGCTGTTTTGATCTTGTTGCTAATGTGCAAGGCTTTGGCAACCTTGCATGTATCTCTAAAAATTTTTGAATATTTAGCAACATATTTGTTAAAAGTTTCAGTGTTCATATAAGGCTTAAGGCCATAAAGCTCAAATAGTGTTTCCCTACTTTTTCTGATACCACTAAATATAAATTTAGGGCAAATACTTTTTGTCTTCTTTTCAAAAGTTTTGTTGAATTCAGTGTGAACTATTGAAAAGAAATGATCATAAAATTGATTTATATTAATATCGTCATGGCTCATAACACTTAATTTGTTCTGTAGGGAAATATTATACCTATTTAATTTGTAAGAAGTTATGGGTCTAAATTTAATCTGAATTTTTTGCAATGGTGTATTACACCTAAAAGTTACAGTTTGTCCGCTATGGTCAGACGGCAGACAATTAACTATGGCTTTATCTAAGTTATCACAATCGCAGAAAAAAATATCTATACAAGTAGCAGAAGATGGAGTGACTCTAGTAGGTTCTATAAAAGTGTTGGTCAAGTCAAATGACTTAAAAAGATTTAATAACCGACTGCTATTTGAATTTTCTTCTAAAATATTGATGTTAAAATCACCACAAATAATTATAGATTTATTACTGGCTGCAAGTTTTGCCAGGACATCTTCCATTATTGACTCAAATAAGGAAAAGTTTTGATAGTTTGGGGGTCTGTACACACACACAATAACATGCTTATCTAGCTCAACACAGGACAGTTCGACGCAATGTTCAGCCGAGAGACCTATTATGTCGTTACGTTGCTTATATCTTAAACAATTTTTTACAAAAATTAAGGAACCTCCACGAAGCATAGTTTTACGGTTATAGCAGCTACCCACCATATAGTTCTCATAATTAATAAGCATTTGGTAATCCTTAAGCCAATGTTCAGTAAAACCAATAATGTCAAACTTACTATTTTCTAAAAACAATTCTATTTCTAATAATTTTGAAGAAATGCCTTGGATATTTTGGTGGAATAATTTTAAAGTGTTCTGCTGAGGCCCTTTTTTACTAGCTAATTGAGTGCAAGAAGATACCTTGCTGTTGGTAGGTTTAACAATATTGTTAATGGCACCTTCTGTTGTCTGACTTTCTAGTTTAAATTAAAATTAATATCTGGAGAGAGCCCCGAGACTCCCGTGCCATCGCCAGACAACAAGATCCTATCACTAATATACCCTAATTGAGAATTTTCCACGGTGACATATGGATCCTCCTCAGTATAATGTTTGTAAACATCAATAGCACTAATGCTATATTTATTTAAGGTCACCACCCGTTCATTAGTATTATTACTAATAGTCGCAGTATTTACAATATAACTAAACTTAGACATACTACTTATGTCTGTGTGAATATTATAAGCTAATAGCCGAGCTATTTTGTGTCTACAACTAATAGGTAGATACACTTTACCCCGGGTCGAACTAAGTTTATCAACAAAAGTGTTGATATCAAGAAATATAAGTTTGTCACTGTAGTGACCTGCTAAAAAATGTAAATGTCTATTTAACAAGTGAATATAATTGTTTTTTCTGTTACATAAATTTTCAAAATATGGAAAAGCGCACAATATTATTTTATTACAATTTAATTTCAACAACTCTGAGACACAATCAGTGATGTCTTCCTTTTTAATCTTTGCACTATTACCAACACATATAGTAATGGTGGTACTAGGATCACAAACAGTCTTAGTTACAGATGCCATAATCTGTTTGTAGTTTGACCCTGGCATACAATTGTTTTGGGTACAATAACTCAGGTTATTACTAATTAATTTACCTAGCCCCCTACCTATACTATCAGAGAACATAACTGAATGATTACAGTTACGACTAATAGGAGAAACAAAATTACCATTATCAGGCAGACTATCATGCAACTCAGGCTGTACTACGTGTGAATAATCTAATGTAATATTAGTTGTTTGTTGGTTTGATATGCTGTCCTGAGACAAATTCTCAACCTGGTATGGGTCCTCCATTACCTCAGGCTGGATAGTATCATGGTTGGTAACTGTCTGGCAACTACATTGACCCATTACCAACTCATTTGCTGCATAAATATGTTCCCTAATTTGTTTCTGAGAAATCTTATACCTACTAGAAAGGGAACTTAGTGATTCCTGAAGTACCTGTATTTCAGACTGCAAATGCTGAGTATCAATTTTATAAATTTTTATACTGTCCTCTAATTTTATTTGGTAATTATTTAACTTATTAAGTAAATCAACACGCTCTTTCCTCAGTGGAATAAATTTGGAAAAGCGTTTATGTTGTTTCCTAAATTGATTACATTTTTTAATTATTCTGTTTAATTTTGCATATTTTTTAATCTTCCTATTGCTAACTATAAAATTCTGTTTTAGTAAGGAATCTTCAGTTAGATCAATTGTTATTAAGGAAGGGGGGTTACAATTAGTTTTTAATAATTCATTATATAAGAGATTTGTTTCTATAACCTGAGTACATTCTTTTTCTTTCTGTAACTTAAATATACAATTATTGGCATGAATTAACTCATCTTCCAGATCCCTAATTTTAAACAAAGCCTCCTCATACAAGTTACTACAATTATGAAAACCATCCGCGACCACCTTCAGCTGATCCCGTTCATCAACAACGTCCAAGTATTGCTGATGTAGGTCTACTAGCTCCCGTTTTAAGCTGGAGTTTTTGCTATTAACTTTATTGACTTCCACCTCACTCTCTTCTCTTTCCTGCAACAGTAGTTGAACCTGGAGATTGGATTCTTTGAGTTCTTGAAGGGCCGTTCTCAATTTTAGCTCCATATCTTGAGCAGTAGCCTTACGGGTCATCACAGGCATGGTTACAGGATTGGTTACTGAAAATTAGAAGTAAAGAAACGGTGTTAACTAGTAGAATAGACAAATAAAGTGAAGTTAGCGATGAAAGGGAAAGAAAAAAAAGTTAAAGTAATGAAATGGAATGAGGTAGGCTGCTATAGCTTTAAAATATTATCCAATTCAATGTAAATAATTGAATAAATATTCAGTTTCATTGGTTCTATTGTCCTAATGATTTACTTTTTCTTATGTGGGTATAATGCTAAAAAAAAAAACTATTACATTAATGCAAGACAATAATGCACAATAATCATTTCCATTGAAAAGATTGATTTGAATAAAATAAAATAAAAATCAGAGATGAGATAAGGAATTACTCAGTTTTCATGTTATAAGACCGGTTGTCAACAAAGTGATTTAGAACCAGTACAGGGAACTAAATACGCGAAAAATTATACTAGAAATGGGCATGGATTTGTAATAGAGATAAAGAGAGGTTTGTGCGCTGTTATTAAATAAAAACTAAACAATACTTCCCCTGAATTATCCGTTTATGTCCGTAGTTAGAACGTCAGCTGTTTTTTTTTTAGGTTACCGGTACCGTTGTAGTGCCGAAAAACTTCATTAATTATCAGGATAACAATTATCCTGAGTATTTACGCTTTTATGATACGTTTACACAAACAATTACACCATAATATAACTTATTTACTAATTAAATTTAAATTTTAAATACGGAACAAAAAATTTACATGTCACTCGGGCAGTGTTGCCAGTCTATCTGTCGCTCACAATGGTCCTTATCAGAAGGCTTAAAGTCACCCAAAGGGCAATGGAGGGGGCTGACAGTTGTGTGTGCACCGCGCTCTAAGGCGGACGTAGTTGATACGTGTAATAATATTGTTATTGTATAGCGCGGCGTAAGCCGACGCTCGAAACTTTTGTTGCCATGAGTGACACACTTGTGGTAAACGAGCTGCTGGCGTTCCTGCAACAGAAACTGGACGTGATGGACGAGGTGTCCGCCATTCAGATCTGTGGATCGAACTTCAGCGAGGACGACATTGCTGCTGCGAAGCTGCTGCTGTTTCGGTCGCTCAATAAAATCGACCAGATGGTGTCTCGTAGACGTGACGGGACAAAGAAAAGCCTGCAAGATATCATCACGCTGCTGAAAGCAACCGATCCTGACGACGTGCCGACGTTTGTGGCGAAGGATATAAACAAATTACCTCCAGTCACTTTCGACCACGTCGACGTGACGAGCCTGTTAAAGGACATTGTCTTTTTAAAGGCTAGTTTGGCGGATGTGCAGAGAAATCTGGCTACATCCCAGAGCACTGTTGCAGACTTGCGCTCACAACTAGTAGAGTTGCGCAACTCTGTAGCATTAACTGGGTCACCGGCACGTGTGAGCAACGTAAACACATGCCGAGGAGCCGGCTGCCTCAATGCATCGGCTACGAGTTTCGCGTCAGCAGTTTTGTCGCCGGCGCCGATTGCTGAGTCTGCGTTGCGTGCAGTTAGCGCGCCTCACAGCCCCGCTCCCGTCCCCGCAGCTCCTCCCCGCAGCGCTGCCCGACCGACGCGACCACCTGGGCCAGTGGTCATTTCGAGCATCCCTGCTACTCTCCCCGCAAAGCCCGTGCCTGCAAAGGCAGCGGACCGGGCTGATGATGACGGTTTCGTGACGGTGCAAAGGAGGAAATGCCGTCAGCGAAGCTGTAAGAACCGCTCCGGCAAGGCTCCTGTGGAGCCCAACGTTAAACTACGTGCCGCGAAGCCGAACACCCCGGTGTACATCTCTCGCCTACATTACACCACTGAGGCTGAGGACATCGAGGAGTACGTGCGCCAAAGATTGAAGTACACGCCAAGAGTACAGCTACTGGAGTCGCGCCGCAACGTCAATTTCAAGGCGTTTGTGGTGCGCATTCCAACGTGTATGCTCCATTTGGTGATGGAAGAAAGTTTTTGGCCGCAGGATGTGGTGTTCCGTCGCTTCCGCGGGCAAATTCCACAAGAACGCGCAAAACATCGTGCAAGTGAAGTGCCACTAACATAGTTTTAATTTGCTTATACTAACAAAAATTGTTATTAGTATGTATTTTTAGGTTAAGGTATTTATGTATGGGTCTTTGTTACCTGAAATAAATGGATTATTATTATTATTATACTCGAAGTATCCTTGCGTGATCAAATCAGAAATGAAGAGAACCAAGGTTACCGACGTAGCCCGAAGAATTGCTAAACTTAAGTGGCAGTGGGCAGGCACATTGCTCGCAGAACGGACGGCCGATGGGGCCGAAAAGTTCTGGAGTGGCGACCGCAAATCGGTAGACGTTGCGTTAGAAGGCCTCCTACCCTCTTCGACGCGATTTGTCACACTCGTGACATCCTGCACTGCCGCCATCAGCGTCATGCCTTGGGCCTCGGTGGTGGCCACTTCTGATGGCCCCTCGGCAACCGTGGTCGGTCGCCGTGAGGCGGTGATGGCGGCGACTGTGCCCGCTCGCCTGTTAGCCCTTATCTCTGCCTGGAAAGAAGGGCACTTGATGTTGTTGGCGGGATGCTCGCCCCCGCAATTGGCGCACGTAGCTGGTGCGTCACGTGGGCGGGGGCAGACTGCTTCCCCCGCAAACATGTCAGCTATTTATATGGCGACCAATCTTTCGAGAAACATCCACGACTTACTCGATTTGTTCTAGACAATTCCATACTGGGTCATTGTCCTTCCACAACTTGTACAAAATAAAGAAGTAGGTACTTTAGACCCTCGGCGTTCAGTTGAAATTACAATGACAACTTCCTGATGTCTTTTATAGGTAGTTTGCGATTTTGTACCTACATCATTCGCACCCGTCATACCTACCTACCTACTACTACCTACCTACTTGTAGGTACCTACTACCGTAATTGTAGGTAGGACGTTACAAAATGTCAGTATATGTCATGAATAAGCTAGCATGGCACGAAAGAGAGAAGGCCTATTACCCAGCAGTGGGTGGAATAACCAATGATCAGAGCACATTTTAAAGTGTGGCTACGACAAATATATTTATCTTCGTACTTTTTTCCGAAAGTATATTAAGAACTTAAACAGCCGGCTGCCTCAGGGTAGGTTTAACCTTTACTACCCTTAAATACTTAATCACCTTCAAGGATACAAGATCCCTGTTTCTTAGTTACATCCATAAATACGTTTCCTTTGTTATGTTACTGTTCTGGAGCATGAAAAGCATAAATTAGTTCATTAATACACACAGACACGAGTGGGCGAAACAACATCAGCCCACATTACTCCCAAATACGAGGTACAAAAAATCCAGCATAACAAGACACGCGGCGAATAATGGAACTATGTATTCTCAAAATGTACTGAGTTTGATAGATAGTTGAGATTTGTCTCGACAAGCAGCGCCTCCCCAGGGTTTCAGGTTATACTGGTCGACCCGTTTGCCATTTCTAATTTCCATTGCGCCTAGATCTATCATTCAAATGATTGGTAGATAATTAATTACGCTATAATGAATTCCTTTGTTAAAATTGTCAATAGAAGGACATACATAATAATGGAATACATTAATTAAATTGTAGATATCCGATACATTAATTAAATTGTACGAGAAAATACTGCTTTTCATTTCTGAAAAGGCTTAATGAGCTGTTATTCGGATTCATGATTGTGATTGAATTAATAATACAGGCTGACTGACTGATGGATGACGTCCGTCAAATATTCTTTTGTTGTGTTTTCCTTTTGAGGTTTAAAAAAAAAACTTAGTTTCCAAGAACTCTATAGATGGCGTTGAACTTACTATGATAGTTGGTGCCAAAGCCAAAACGCTTGAAAAAAAAAACATTGTGTCACGTCACATACTCTCGTTGACTGACACTTTCATTTGCTTAACCTTCCGAATATAACCTACATTTCTCGCGCTTTGTTAAAATCAGTTTTTTTAGGTTCCGTTTAGGTTCCGTTTAAGAAACGGAACCTAAAAAAACTGATTTTTGCAATGCAAGCATTATCATACTTACTCCTAGCGCCATCTATCCAGCGACTAGGGAAGAGCTAAAAAGAAAATCCCTCATTGCCCGCATTTTGCTTGATGACAGGATAGAACTCCGTTTTAAATATAAAAGGGGCGCGACATTGCTAACTACATTTGTGTTCGACGCGCTTTAAGAATAACTATACTACTTAACTTACTTCACAAGGTCTCAAATCTCAAATCATTTATAGGTTTATGTATTTAAAATAAAAGCTACAGGTATTTTATTTTATTGACCTTAAATACTGCGACGTCGAAGTGGCTGAGAATGGCCCATTGTATACGTTAAAGAGCCAACAACCACCATTGTATATAGAAACTACACTCAGACATAGTCAGTTGCAGCTTTTGTCTCCCCTGCAACGGTTTAATATCGCTCGCTAAGTGAAATTGCATTCGCCGCTATTTCCGAACGATTATGGACAAAAGCAAAACTGCCGTTTCGATACAATTTTAGAGAGGCTTTTCACTTTCCGATAGTGCTTTCTACGCTTACATTATTGTCTAGGTTGGCTCTGACTCTGCAAAATCTTTATTTACGTAGGTACGTAGCATAAGCATTTGAAATTTGATTTTATTACTTTTCTATGCATGCGTCTATTACGAGTATGTAAATAAAAACTCATTTGAAAACTAAACATGACATGAACATAGGTATTGTTACTGGTTATTTTCCGTTTAAAAAATATGGTTGCAGCCATTTGCAAAATAAAAAAAAAGCTTGTCAAATGGCATCTCAGTATTTTTTGTGAAGAAACGGCCTGTGTCTTTTGTATTGATTTCTACCATAAATCCTCATTTTGTAAAAATGTGAAACGTGTTCATCTGCAATAACTTTTCTCTGTAGTATATTTCGACAATTTTAATTTTATTGTTAACTTCTTGATAATTTTCAGTTTAATTAATGCTAATTACTGTATGTTAAACATGTATCTTTTATTCTGTTGTAATTTTCATCATTTAAATAGCTTGTTGAAACCTAATCTGATAAAAAACGAATTGATGTAGATGATCTAATATAATTTATATGTTGTGAAGATGGTTGTATCCCAGCAGTGGAACAGAATAGGCCAAAAATAAAAAACTTTTTAGTCGGTGACAAAAAAACTAAATCAATCACAAAAGTCACCGACTTCTGAAGCTAAAGTTATTTTTCAGTTTTTTTGTTTTTTTGAAGTCGGTTTTATTTTTTGCAAAAAAGTTTTTTATTTTTCCATTTTTAGTTGTAATGTATCCTATTTATAATACAAATATTTGCTGTGCAAACTTCAATTTGAAGTAAGCCCAACAAAAGGTAACTGCTGTAAATCGTTGAGGAATTCCGTCGACTGTCTATGGTCTCCATCATCAGACCTGTAATGGCACTTATAACCCATATGGGTGCAAAGTTCTCGTCAATAGAAATGAAGTAAGTCCAAACACAAGGTAGCTACTGTAAAACATTGAGGAGTTCCCTTAATTGACTGTCCTTCGTCTTCATCATCAGACCCCTAATGACAGTTATAACCCATCTAGGTGTAAAGTTCTCATCAATATAAATTAGTCAAGCCCAAACACCAGGTAATTGCTTTAAATCGTTGAGGAGTTCCCTCGACCGTCTTTCGGCTCCATCATTAGATCGACTCTAGACCTGCATTAAATAGTAGTGCTTTAAAATACTGAGTGAAAAAAAAGAACAAACGCACTAGTCACCAGTACGATTTTCGAAGGTTCTCCTCGATTTCTCTGAGATGCCATCATCAGATCCTGGTTTCCTTACCATGGTACCACCCTTGGGATATCTACTTTCCAACAAAAAAAGAATCATCTTAATCGGTTCATAAACGACGAAGTTATCCGCAAACACTCATTAAAAAAAATATATATATACGGTCGAATTGAGAAACCTCCTTTTTTAGAAGTCGGTTAATAAAAAAACAAAAAACATCCACTCACTTACCATATATTGCGTAGGGTGTGTAAAGTTCTAAACAGTGTAATAACGTAGTGCGATTATTACCGAGCCGTAGAAATGTGAAACGTCGCTTTTCCAAGTTCCCAGTTATGTTAGTTTACAAACTTTTCAACTGCTACAAACGTTTAATAAATGTTTGTTTATGTTTCTTTACAACCTTTCACCTGTATTTCAAGTTATAAGGTATAGAAATTCTAACGTAACTTTTACTCATAATCTTGTTGAACATTTCTTTCAAAGGGCTATACACAGCCCTTACACTGCTCTATAGTCTACGCCAGATAAGTAGGAATTAAAGGTCATTAACCCACATACATTTATTCAAACACATAATTCCGAAAACAGAAATAATGACATAAACTTGTCCCGAAACGACCTGTATCGTGATCCTATACTTTTTCTAGTACTTAATAAAAAACGATTCATAATTTATTAACCGGGTACCTACGCAGATAAATTAGGGAAAGAGCAATGACCTTTAATTCTTACTTATCTGACAGAGACTATAGCTGCACATCATTGTTATTTATTTATTTAAGTAGAACGGCCGAATCCAATTACACTATTTAATTAACATATAATTTATTTAACACAGTCATGCATTCTTCTCACAAAAATTCAAACATTCTGACAGTATCACCTTCCATTCAGTCGCAAACATATCTAGATCTGTGTTCGAGTTCAGGAGAGCGTTAATAGCGGCTAATGTCCGGGGAATAGGTGACTTGGAGTGTCCCACAGTACGGCAAGTTGGAACAGCCAGTAAGCGGTGTTTCCTGCCACGACAGTAATTGTCTGGGACAAATAGCTTGCAGATGTCATTATGCAGATCAGGAACATCAATAATACCCCAAATAAGCCAGTCTTACCAAGGGGTATCGTATTACCCGGTACTAACTGGGTTGTGGAGGTCAGATAGGCAGTCGCTCCATGTAAAATACTGGTATTCAGCTGCATCCGGTAAAACTGGAAGCCGACCCCAACACAGTTGGGAAAAGGCTAGGCAGATGATGAAATAGCTTGCAGATGTCATTATGCAGATCAGGAACATCAATAATACCCCAAATAATTTTATATATTGTAATCATCTGATCGCGCGACCGTCTTACTTCTAGAGAATTGAAACCAAAACAACCCAACAGGAATTTAGTGGGATACAAGAAAGGATAAAACCCGTGCAAGTGCTTGTAGAGGTATCTAAGGAATGCTTTTTGAACTTTTTCTAAAGCTAACGCATACTGCTTCTCAAAAGGACTCCATACGCACGCACTAGACTCCAGCTTACTACGAACCAATGCCCCATAAACAGTCTTGATAACGTGGGGGTTGTGGAAGTCACGACAGTTCCTTAAAACAAAGCCAAAGCGCCTGAAGGACTCCTTAGCAGTGGATGTGATGTGGTCATGAAAAGTAAGCTTAATGAAAAGTAAGCTTACGGTCGAATATGGTCTTTCATGGAATCAGTTCTTGTAATTGTATCTCCATTATAGTATTATGCTATACTTACGCTTCATATTCACCATTCATAATACTATTTATCATCCTTTTTATTTGTTTATATATCTACACTCAGCAAATCGATCTAAATACGATCCATTTACTTAAAAATAGCTGAAATAAAATATTAACTTACCTATAATTTTCGTGTTGTGACACTTACGTCAAGCGCCAAATTGTTAAACTGTCAGTTACCTGCTCAGTCTATGGATGGCTACTTTTTGGTTTATGTAGGTAATTTAAATTATTTGTATCAATATGTGTTTAACCATTATATTTTGTAGATTATTACGATTGTTTACTAAATAATTTAATATTAAATTATTTTATAAAATCTTTACGCACTCATGGATTTGTCCTGGCCGACTACACTTGTCAGATGAGATGATGGCCACACTAAGAAAAAGGGTATTTTGAAAAAGGAAGACTACTTTGGAGAAACGAGCTGACGGACGGCTAAAGAGTCGACTCTTGGATCTGATTAGATGAGCATCAGATAACCGCTTGGTTTTCGCAAGCAGATACTTAAACTACCCAGGGGATCCAGCTAAAGATCCACCTGGGACTATTACTCCCGATCTTCGGAAGCTAACTACGTGCCTGACTTTCCACTTGTCTCGCAAAGTTATCCTGACGCTGAGCTATTCTGGCCCTGAAATCTACGCTGCCCTACTACAGAGCTGACCTGTTGGACTCTGAGATCTGAACGACGCCCTTCCAGCTGAGGTTTCCTGAAGGTGATCCTCGACGTCTCACTGGTATTGACCTGCTACCCTGACGCCTGTTCCCGTTCCTACAGTGGTGAACTCATTCTTATTCATCTTAGTGCGTGAACTATAAAACTATAGAGAGTGCGTGCTAGGTAGGTTTTATATAACTAGCTGTATTTTTTTATCTTTCCTAAATTAAAATGTAATTGAACAAGTCTGCTTATCCTTTTATTTTAATAGGATCAAGTAGATTTGTTACACCATTTAGTTTGTACAGAAAGTTGACTGGGCGCCGCATTCGACCGATATATAAAGCTCGATTACCACTGACTGATTGACTGACATAATTGTTCTCCCAGATGGTGGATGGGGAGGGGGGTATATTTTGACAGATTCGTAAACAAATAACTCCCGCGAGTATGGGAAAAGTGCCAAACCTCCCCTTTTTCACCCCCCTTCCTCCCCCCCTATCGTATCTCGGAAACTAAGAGACCCGTATTTTTTTTTTTTTACGGATTCGTATAGAGGAGGTTCGGAAAAGTAAAAACCAGTTTTCAAAAGTTGACCCACTTATCCCCCTTCTCCCCCCTTTAGGCGGATCTCGGAAGTTGAGAGACTTGGAACATTTTTTTTTCCAGATTTTACGAATCTGGAAAAAAAGGAAGGGGCAACGCGTTAGTCAAAATAATTTTTCAAAACTCCCCACTCTCCCCCCCTTCACACCTCCCCTCATCGTATCTCGGAAACTAGGACACGTAGCGGCTTTTTGATTTTTACTATAAATTATTTTTGAGGAGCGTTTAAATTTGTATACGGAGGGTATCCTCTCCTCCCCAACCTCCCCTAAAAATAAAAGGGCTATAACTTCGTAACGGTCAGAGATAGCCATTAATAAATAATAAATAAAAATAAAATAAAAAAGCCTTTTATTTCTTGCATGCACTTTTACAATTTCTGTTTTTTATATGTTGGTTAGTTTACATTTTGCTTATCCTAGTGTTAGTTTTTTTAATATCTAATTCTCTTTTTTAATATATAATTTTTAAAATCCTAGTTTTAGTTTAGTTCATTTATGCAAGAACCCCGTCTTCACAGGTGAAGGCCTCCTCCAAAGATAGCCAATTGTGTCGGTCTTGGGCTACTTCTGTCCAATGCGGGCTGGCGATATTTTTAATTTCATCGTCCCATCTTCTCATGGGCCTTCCTACGCCTCTTTTGCCGAGTGGGCCACTCCATGACGTCACTCTTCTGGTCCCATAGCCATTATGTGTTTGAAAAAATATTATAGTAGGCGTCGAAACCTGTCTGGTGGTAGGTAGGTTCTGAGTGGAGCAAAACCTGCGAGAAAGAGTGGAGCGAAGGGGGGTGGCGAGCGAAGCGAGCCGGCGACCTCCGCAGCGTAACGAAAGTTGAGTGGGTGAAGCGTAACTCAGGGCGACGACAAGTAAACTTTAAGGTAGTGTTTATTTTAATGGGTCTGATTTTTTAAATAAGGTTTTTTACTTTAATTTTATTTGGTTTTTTAAGTTAATATATTTTTTTTATTGGTTTTTAGAATGTTTTAGGGGTTCCTAAGGGTTTTCATACTGATATAGGGGTAGTTGTAACGGATTTTCCAATTATTTCAAGGATTCCTATTTCCTATAGATTCTCAAAATTTTATGATGGTAAGGAATACTTCTCAAGAACACGACAACAACGCAAATTTTATGTTATCTACCTAGGTGGGCAAACCTTTTCCCAACCTTATTTAGTTTTACAACATTATTTAGAATATTTTTCCTGGAAGGTAAATTGCACAATTGAAAACACAAGGTGAACATTACCGATGAAAATGAAAAAAATAAATGAAATTATATGCGGTCTTTTTATCTCAAAATGATGTAGTGAATAGGTACGTGGTACGCTTTTGTGCGTTGATGTTCTTTCCACCCTACATACGTGTCGAACTGAAAACATCTTCATTCTTTTCTTCAAAAGCAAAAATAAAAAGTAAAATTCTGACTGTAACTGAAAATAAAGACACACAAAATAAAAACAAAAATGTTTACCAAATAGGTACCAGACAAAACATATTCAGCATTAAAGATATATCTGATATCACGAACGGAGTCTTCAAGAAGAAAATCTAAATAAGACCCAATCGTAAGTTAGAAACATAAAAGGACGAAAGTCTTATTAACATAAACTGGCAATATTCTAGAATATGTACCGATATTCTGAAACAGAAAAGCTAGCCTTAGGTTCTCTCTTTACCGTACCAATATAGCAATTTGTTAAGGTACCCCTACTACCTTTTTTCGATAGTTTAAATAAACGGTATTCTGTCCCTTGTATTAACCGAATTAGTACCTCCTATTTTACAAAAAAAACAAAACCAGACCTAGATTTTTTCTTAGGGTTCGAAATTCAAATATTTTTAAATTTTTTGCAATTTGCCAGTCGAATGACTTTTTCGTGTTTTAATAATTATAATTCTGTAAAGCCATATTTGTAACGGTTGGGAATCATATTTTAATAAACATACAAACTGACTGACCAGCAAATCGTTAAAAAAAATGAATTTCGAGTGCTACCCGGTGCTTGTTAGAATAACTGTTTTAAGTTTGTAAACGCAACCTATTTCGTCTCTGGCAATGCAGTGACAACTATTTTTATGTTTTTGGTCATCTTTCTTCTTCCTATGGTTTGCCATCTATGCGTTTGTGTGTGCTTATTTATCGTTCTACTTTAATTCAATAAATCCTGTTGTATCTCCGATGAAAGTTTTCTTTTCTGTCCAAATATTCCAACATGGTAGCAGAGCGTGGTTGGTAATACTGTAAGACGCTGATATTTCGGACAGATTAGTGAAAAAACCGGTAAGCGGAATCCTCATTGTTGTACCACGCCACGAACATTATAAAAAAATGGCGACAACACAATATATGAATTCAATTGAGAAACTCAAGGGTTCAGAAAATTACTCCACTTGGAAGTTCTCTATGCGAATGTTGTTGATTCATGAAGAATTATGGGAATTTGTTGAAAATGACGTGAACGACGATAAAAAGAAAAGAGAAAAGGAAAAGGCGCTGGCGCGAATAGCCCTATCGGTTCATCCGACAGTAATTCCATACATTCGCACCGCCAAAAGTGCTTATGAAGCATGGCACAACCTGAAGAAGGCGTACGAAGGTCGCGGATTGTGCAGAAGACTAGGTCTTCTTAGAAGTTTGTTTGGCACAAAATTATGTGATAGCAGCTCAATGGAGAACTACCTCAACAAAATTAAGGAAGTCTCGCATCAATTGAGTGAAATTGAGTCGTCACTGGACGACGAATTTATTGCTGTTATAATGCTGAGTGGCCTAACTGAAGACTTTGATCCGTTGATTATGGCCATTGAAAATGCTGGTACTAAGTTAAGTACTGAACATGTCTCTGCGAAACTATTAGAAGAGGCACGAAGGAGAGAAGAGAAGCAGGATAATGTAACTGCTCTTATCACACGGAAGCAGCCTAAATGTTTCAAGTGCAAGCGTGTTGGGCACATCATGAAGAATTGTCCTGATAAACAAACTACAGGACAGCCTGCAGCGGAAAAGGTGACACAGACTCACAGTCATGGTCGAGATAGGAACAAACCGAAGACTCAACCAAAGGACAAGGCTCTTGTCGCTGCTCTCTCTGTCAAGGTGAATAGTAATGTGTGGTATATAGACTCCGGGGCCACAAACCATATGTGCAATAATGAAAAATTGTTGGTAAACAACACTCCAAATAAAACTGTGGATGTGAGTATTGCAAATGGTGAGAAACTATTAACTGCTGGAATAGGACAAGTGAAAGTACATTTAAAGAAAGGTGTAAAGACAATAAGTGATACTTATTATGTACCTGATTTATGTACAAATTTATTGTCAGTTAGTGCTATGACTAAAAAGGGTTATATAGTTACATTTGATAGCATTTCGTGTACTGTTTATGATGGTGTTGAAGTTTTAGCTACAGGTACTCAAATAAATGGTGTCTATCAACTCGACACTGTGTCTGACAATAGCTGTGCTGAGGATAAGGCATTAGGGGCAACTGCAGCAGTAGCAGCAGGCTTGACATCACAAGAGGTATGGCACAGACGTCTAGGGCACCTCAACTCCAGGAGTATGCAACTGCTACAGTCAGGTATGGCTACTGGTATTAACTATAGTGTGTCTGAATATCAACAGTGTGTACCGTGTATTGTAGGAAAGCAATCTAGATTGCCTTTTCCTAAGAGGTCCTATACTAGAGCTACAGATGTGTTAGGTTTAGTGCATACTGACCTATGTGGCCCTATTCAAACTCCATCTCTTAGTGGTACTAAGTATGTGCTGAGTTTCATAGATGATTACACAAGAAAACATTTTGTTTATTTTCTGAAAACAAAAGACGCAACTTTTAGTTATTTTCAGCAATTTAAAGCTCTTGTGGAAAATGAAACTGGAAAGAAATTAAAAATACTTAGAAGTGATAGAGGAGGAGAGTATATGAGTTCTAAATTTCAGGATTTTCTCAAGATTAATGGTATTAAACATCATAAAACGGTGCCTGATTCTCCACAGCAAAATGGTGTTGCTGAACGCTCCAATAGAACCATTATGGATAAGGTTAGGTGCATGCTGAAGGATGCTGGACTCGAGATGAAGTACTGGGCTGAAGCAGTGAATACTGCTGTCTATTTGAAAAACCGAAGTCCAACTAAGGCAGTTCCTGGCATGACCCCAGAAGAAAAATGGAGTGGAATTAAGGTAAAGCTTGACCATTTAAAAATTTTTGGTTGTATTGCATATGCTATGGTGAAGAATAGAAAGAAACTTGATGTAAAAGGTAAACCATACATATTCGTAGGATACAGTGAAGAATCTAAAGGTTATAGACTTATTGATCCAGAAAATCCAAGAAATTGTGTAATTTCTCGTGATGTTGTTTTCATAGAGAACAAATTTTATGAAAATGAAATGTCAAATGATGAAAAAACTGATCAACAACTGTTTGTTGATATCGGATTGAATAAAAATGATGTTCAAACATCGGAATCATCCACTGTGAGTTCTGATAATATATCTGATGACATTAGATTATCACAGGATACTCAACAAAGAATTAGCACAATCACAATAGATGATTCCGAAAGTGAACAGATAAGTGATGGATCAGATGATCGCTTGGATCCAACTTACATTCCAGAAGAAGATTCTGCAACTGAGACAGAGTCAGCAGAAGACTGCAGCTATGATGATGCTCCTGAGTCTCCGCTCATGACCAATTTTGTGACTATGGTGGACTGCAATGATCCTGATGAACCTCAAACTGCCGAGGCATTGAATGGACCAGAATCGGATAGTTGGCGTAAGGCGATGACAGATGAGTATGAATCTTTTATAAAAAATAAATGTTGGACACTGACGGAACGAGATCAACAGAAAAAGCCTGTAAAGTGCAGGTGGATATTTAAGAAAAAGTATGGAGCAAACGGTGAATTGTTGAAATTTAAGGCTCGTTTAGTTGCCAGGGGATACACTCAAAAATATGGTGTTGATTATCTGGAAACCTTTTCCCCTGTGGTGAGATACTCCACACTTAGACTGTTACTCGCTTTAGCAGCCGAACATGACATGAGTATTGACCACATGGATGTCAAAACGGCGTTTCTGAATGCAGACCTAAAAGAGACGGTTTTTATGGAACAACCACAGGGTTTTGAAGTTAAGGGGAGTGAGAATATGGTATACAAGCTCAACAAAGCTGTTTATGGTCTTAAACAGGCATCAAGATCCTGGTACGAGAAAATTACCAAGGTATTATGTGATAAGTTGAACTTTAGTCGTTTAACTTCAGAACCATGTGTTTACTATAGGTCTGACAAGCATTCAATGATACTCATAGCTTTGTATGTTGATGATCTGATCATATTTTGTTCACCAACATTTCAAGGAAAAGACAAGATTAAGGCAGAATTGCAGCAGGAATTTGATATCACAGATCTAGGGCCAGCTCAACACATACTTGGTATGAAGCTGTCTAGAAAAGGTAATGAAATCTGTCTTAGTCAGTCTAATTATATTTTAAAATTGTTAAAGAAGTTCCGGATGGAGGATTGTAAGCCTTCAGGTACACCGATGGAGACTGGTCTGAAGTTACCCAAAGAAACTCAGAAAGATGACACTTACGATTATAGAGGATTGGTAGGGTCACTAATGTACATAGCAGTTTGTACAAGACCAGACATCAGTTATGCAGTGAGCTACCTAAGCCAATTTAACAATTTTTTCAGTGAAATTCATTGGAAAGCCGCTAAAAGAGTTTTACGGTATCTAAAAGGTACACTTAATTTGAGTCTTGTTTTTACTAAAAGTGGTTTGAATTTTAGAGCTTATGCTGATGCAGATTGGGCATCAAACAATGTAGACCGTAGGTCGTATACGGGCTTTGTGTTTTTTCTAGGTAAATCTATTGTTTCCTGGGAGAGTAGAAAGCAACGTACCGTTGCATTGTCTAGCACAGAAGCAGAGTACATGGCATTGTCAGATACATGTAAAGAAGCTCTTTTCATAAGAAAGTTTTTATTTGAGGTACTTGGTATCATAACTAAATTTATCATATTTAATGATAATCAATCTGCTATAAAACTTTGTAAAAATTTTATGTTTCATTCTAGGACAAAACATATTGATATACGTCATCATTTCATAAAAGAAATTGTCAATAATGGTATAGTTGAAATAAAATACTTATCAACTAATGTTATGTTGGCTGATGTATTAACAAAATCACTTTGCAAAGAGAAACATTGTGAATTTACTAATTTAATGTTATGTTAATTTGTTTTATGTACGTTTTGCGAGTTTGTATGTAAGTTTTAAAGATGTAATATTATAAAGTTTGCGTTTAAGGGCTAGTGTTAGAATAACTGTTTTAAGTTTGTAAACGCAACCTATTTCGTCTCTGGCAATGCAGTGACAACTATTTTTATGTTTTTGGTCATCTTTCTTCTTCCTATGGTTTGCCATCTATGCGTTTGTGTGTGCTTATTTATCGTTCTACTTTAATTCAATAAATCCTGTTGTATCTCCGATGAAAGTTTTCTTTTCTGTCCAAATATTCCAACAGTGCTTCCATCATAAAGTACCTACTTAGTTCAGTTGTTTTTTTTTCTGTCTATATAATTTATATTATCGACAGAAAAAAAAAAAACCTTAGCCAGTAGGTTACCAAAACAAAAAAATATCGAAAACGAATCAAGTCCTTCATAGTCAAGTTACAATCTGATGGACCACCTGAGCCAATACGATAAAGCCGGATTACAAATTCCCTAAAGTTTAAAATTAATGAATTTTACAGCACCAGCCCGCTCGTAACTTACCAGTATATACCGGCCGTATCGAAAATCGAGGCCGTGTGCGTTAATTAAAAAAAATACGGAACAAAATGATATTGTATCAGTGTTTGAAACGGTATCATTTTGTACGGAAGTTCTCGTTATTTCCTCTTCCAAATTTAATTGGATCGAGAACATAATAGACACTGCGATATTTTGAGTACAATGGGTATTGGCCAGATGTTATTAATTTTGGGGTCCCCAGATGGTATTCAAGAATAATTTCGGCCGTTATAATCTTCTTTGTTGGATATTAAATTCGAGAATTAACAATTTTTTTGGACCAACCACTTGTTATTATTAACTTCTAACCAAAATCTCATGAATTAACCCAGTTAATGTTTACGTCAATCCGTAAATCACAGTGATGTGTGATTTGACAACAAATTAAGGGATCAGTTTGAATAATGCAGCAAAGCCTAATCAAGTTTCCGAGTTTTCCGACACAGGCAGTGCTGCACTCGAAACTTTTAATTTTTTTACAAACATTTGTCGTAGTCGAGTACAAATCGGCGAAGTTATGCAGCAAAAAAAATATTTTATGGCAGCGTTGCCATTTTTTTTTTTTGTGCAATGCCTTGTCTTGGTAGCAGCATAATCAGCCTTTTTAAGCTCCCACTACTGGGACACAGGTCTCCTCTCTGCGACTGTCATCGCTTTCAAGTGCATCCATCCAAAATCCATCATCGTTTTCTTAACAAATTCCGGAAATTCCCACACTCGATCCGTTTAAATGGCTCTCCACAATCACAACCGACAAGCAGTATCAATCAATCATAGCAACAGATCAGTGGCACCTGTTACTATTACTTTATCAGCCTAAATCCGCCTGATTGATTGGATCTCGACAACTTTCCACGAAACCACATCTCCGTATACATAAATGTCTTGTCGAATAATTACTGTAGTTTACTGGATTGAGGCGGCCTTGAGGTGGCTTAAAATATCAGGCAGAGATTTGCGTAGGAAGAGCAGTGTGCGTAAAGTTTCTACAGTATGTTTCAGAAGGCTGTGGTTAATAATTAAGGATGTGATATAAACCATAAACAACTTTATCTTATTTTGGTATAGGACCTACGTAGATATGCCTAGATAACGCAAGTATCACAATCCGGATGAAAACCAAGCGTGCCATTTTTTGACAGTTATAGTATGTCGGGAAGTATTCTACTTCTCAAGTCAATGGGAAGTATTTTATTGTATGGGACTGCTGGATATTTTTTCGCAATTATGATGATGGTCTCACGTATCAAGTCACCACATGCTTAAATATGGTGCCTTTTTATATACTAGACACAGTCCGTCTATCGTTTCTTTGGTCTTCCTCTACTCTTAAACCCATCCACATTCATACTCAGAAACTTTCCTCACGACATTTTCCTCATTCCACACAACTTTTAAGTCACCGGCGAAAAAAATGCTCTGAAATGAAATGCTCTGTCGCAGAAGTCACTTAACAGATGTTTTACCAGTAACCGAATTCAATTCCTAATAGTCTTTGGCACGTAACATAAGATTTAATGCAAACTGTGAACACTTGTTACATATTGGTGTAACAGGGTGATCGATTATTACGCATCGGTGTAATAGAAAGAAATAGCAGAAACGCTGACTGCAACTGACCTCCATTACGCGCACCGCAACCTTCGCCGACATGAGATGCGACTCAGCAAATGCGTCACTAAATCATGCCACCCTAATTTCGTAATAGTTTTCATGTATCCGCGTAGTTAACCATCTCATAGAAATATTCATTCTTGGTACATACATCGACCAATTATCACCTCCTTAGAATGTAGTCCATAATGTAATTATTTTATAATTAAATTATTTTAAGCAAATTGGCTTTCTCTGCATCCTCCGGCTCCAGCTTACATAATTCACTACTTCGGTTACATGGAAACAAAATAATAAAATAAATACTCACAGAAATATTTTTTTTCGATTAAAATATTTCAGCCTCCGATGGTACAAAAATACGTATATTTACGGGACATTTTTTAATTACTTTGTAGGTACAGCATAAATATCGTAGCATATCCAATCTCCAATACACTCCGTTTACGACCACCATGATACGACTTTCGTCGAGCTACACGCGCGTGTCACTTGTGTCATTTGCGTGCGTACCTTGGCCAAACGGTAAAGAACGTTAAGAACAAATATTTACGAGGTAATTTTTAATTATTATTATAGTTATAATAAGCTAGTTTCCACCATCAATAAATTGCAAATCTATTTAATCCGTCAGTTAGAGTATTGGAAAATAATGGACACGTATTTTTTGTTTTTGTAAATCAATGAATATTGACACACTCGGGAGTGGGGGCTCGTGACGTCACAACGCACTAAAAATTATAGCACGTCGTGGTGACGTATTAAGAATTTTAAAAGCGTCGTATATTCGTCAATTTTGGTTTACGTAACAAAAGAAAAAATAGGTGTCAAATATTTTTTGATAATCTAACTGACGAACTAATTAGACTTTTTCAGGACACAAGCCTATTGTTGATAATGATCATGTTTGCGAGGCTAACATGGCCGGAGATCGCACAGGATAAAGAGGTATGGAAAGAGAAAGGAGAGGCCTTTGCCCAGCAGTGGGACACTAGGCTAGCACAAAAAATAGGTACAGTACTAAATTAACACACGACCAAACCTGCGTATCCGATCGCCATTATTTCCCCAATCCCCAGTCATCTGCCCACCCCCATTTCACTTACTAGCACTTTAGCGCTACGCTGCACGTTTTAAGGCCAGAATTTGCCAATACTCTGGAATACGGCCAACGCAACGTGTTCACGTTTCATATTAAATTTTTGCTTTGCTTCCGTGCTGCTACAAAATTCGTTTAAAGCGTTGTTGTTTGAAATCTGGGGTTTATATTAACATTTTGGAAGATAATTTTACATGGTGTATATATGGGACATCGGACCATGAACATAACACGTGATTCTAGACCCCTGATAACCGAAATAATATTTACCGTCATCGGGTATAAAAAAAATCTGATCTTTTGAACGAGCAACTTTTTTTTTATAACCGATGATTTTGGCCTAAATTCATGATAACAGTTTGTGCATCAATGTGTCATCCACCCTGTAAAGTTGGTGTCAGCTTTTGTCATCAATCTATAGCACTTAAATTCTATTGTCTATATGAAAAAATGGTACTTAATGCCCAATCACTTTTCAACGTCTACGGGAAAAGAAGCCTATTTCCGTCCGAGGAAACCCTTTTGCCGCTTAAGAAACGATTTTGTCTTCATAATGAGCGTCTACGATAAATTTCGTAGCTGCTACTAAATCTCGTAGCACCTCGTAGACACTGCTACGCCATGTTTAACGAATCGTTTGAAATATAAAATGTACGTGCTGTAGGAACTGCAATATTTTAAACTGTATATTTCTTCAGTAAAATATCTCAGAAAAGATTTAGGTGCTAGTAAAGTGCTCTTCGTCGTGAAATATGTTCACCTGAATATTCCAGTAACATTTCATGTTTATTTTAAACGTTATTTATATTCGCTTATGCAACGAGAGTTTAGTTGATGGTAGTCAGCTAATAAACTAATAGCGCTAGCATATCTACTTCAAATCATCAATATTGGTTTCAAATCTGTTAATGTCAATTTATACTCCAAAGTAACTTGACCTCGTCTAAACAACTCAACTCAACTCAACTTATTTTTATGTTATTTTAAATTTTTGACATTTTAAATTTTATTTGACATATCAAATTATTGTGATAATTTTATATTATTCTGTTGGTAAAATTAATATTCATAGTAGTGTGTAGTGTGTATTTATGTGTCTCTGATTTTTTATTACTAACATTATGTTTTTTAGTGTACCTACTAACAAAATTATGGATCATTGTGTCTGAATTAAATTAAATTAAATTAAATATAGGCCAGATTGGGGATAAATTAAAGGAAGACCAAAGAAACGATGTATGGACGGTGTGAAGGATGATAATATGATAAGGATGATAGTATGAAGGATGATATAAGGAGGTGTCTGATGAGATGACGAGTAATAGAGAAGTATGGAAGAACAAGAGATGCTGCGCCGACCACAAATGAATTGGAGATAAGGGCAGGGGAATGATGGGCTTAGCTATGGTCACGCTATCTCCATTTTCCTGAGACAGGCCTCCCCATTACAAGCCTATCGTCGGTTCGTTCTTTTCATTTATTTATGTACATGTTGTGTCTGTCTTGCATTTTTCCCTCTATTCATATGTAGTTTATTTGTTATTATTTTACACACATTTACTCTATTTAAGTATCTATTCATCATACATACAAATACATAATTAGAACACGACAAAACTGTTTTATGTCCGTGACATCACCATCTCAGGTCCAGTTGAAAACCAGCGTCGGGCACTAGCTGCTCGGCAGTTTGCTGAACTGGGCCTATTTGGCGCAGCCGTGAGACACACAATGTGATTTCTCTTATTTTTCTCTGTTTAGTTTTAAGTTTTTTTATTTTTTTATTGTGTAGTTTTAAGTTTCTTTTTTTTTATTTATGCTTATTTTGTTGTGTGTACTTGCGGCTAAAGCCAAATAAATACGTTTTCTTTCTTTCTTTCTTTCCTATTTCCTTGTCTTTTACCTAAGAGTTTTACAGCCTCGACAAAGTTGATTGTAGATGGCGTGTCCATAGCTTAGACACAATCTGTCCAATGTGGACAAGCTATTTTGAAATATAAAATGACATTGACAGATTTTCAACCAATGACGATGCTTGGTACAAGCTATGCTAGCGCCATTTGTTCCACAGTTGCCATCCCCATTGACCTCGTTTCTTCTTATACGTAAACATTGGAGCAGCTCAAGCCAATCGGAAGCAAAACTTGGGTTCAAAGCCGCCTCACGGGTCAAAAGGTTCAATGTAGTAAACTTTTGGGTATGAAGGTACTAAATGGCAATTAACGCATTCATTGTTGCAGTGAAAAAATGATAGGTACAGTAAAAAGTGGAAATTTGACATTAAAATATTGAGCAGGTGCATCTGTTTGTCCGTCTATGTGTTACAGCTTTTACTTGACTTACGAGTACTTAGCCATCGACTTGTTATTGTACGTGTATTTGGTGTGCCCTTTCAGAAAAGTAGATTTTTTACAACGATTTCATAAATATACAAGGTATATACGGAGCTTTAACGAAGTCGTCAATCAAGCATTCTGTGCATCAACCATGCATCAACGAAGTCTACGCGAAAAATATTGGTGGGAAAAGTCTTTTGTTTAAAAACCACGTTTTGCGGTAGGACTCAATGTAACGCACTCAAAACAATGTGCTGATGGAAGCGTTAAATTGTACAGTGGACATGAAGGTTTTTAAAGTAAAATTATAACACTAAAAACCGGCAAAGTGCGAGTCGGACTCGCGCACGAAGGGTTCCGTACCATTATCTATACATTAGACAAAACGGCAAAAAAATCACGTTTGTTGTATGGGAGCCCCCCTTAAATATTAATTTTATTCTGTTTTTAGTATTTGTTGTTATAGCGGCAACAGAAATACATCATCTGTGAAAATTTCAACTGTCTAGCTGTCACGGTTCATGAGATACAGCCTGGTGACAGCCAGACGGACAGACGGACAGACAGCGAAGTCTTAGTAATAGGGTTCCGTTTTTACCCTTTGGGTACGGAACCCTAAAAAACGAAATAAAAAAAAATTGTGATAAAGTTGGAAGTTTGACCCCCAATATCTATGTCAGTAGATGGTTCCTTGGTTTTATCTAGAATTCTAGAACAAAAAAAATATCGCAATAACGGAGAGAGCAAGTACCATTCGGCTTTGTTAATGTGATTTTTAAACCCGTTATAAGGGTAATTGTGAGGTTGGTTGACCTTAGTGGTCATGATGCTGGGCAAAGGTCTTCTGCTATGTGTGGTCTTCTCTGGCAAAACCCTTAATCAGCATCTGCCTACCCTTTTTCCAAGTTTTATTGGGGTTGGCTTCCAGTCTAACCGGATGCAGCTGAATACCAGTATTTTACATGGAGCGACTGCCTATCTGACCTCCACAACCCAGCTAGTACTGGGTAATACGGTTTGGCAAACCCCTTAATAAACTCCTCTTAATAATCTTGATTGTGACAAGATCTCAACAATATCGGGTAGCCTAGACGTCTACTATCATTTTAATTAAAAAAAATCAGTTGGAACTAACTTCTCGAATATAATCCAAAGTTCGTTTGTTATTTATTACTTTTTAATAAGAACTCCTTATATTACTTTTTAGAACTCCTTTTCAGTTCAGCGGACAAGTATCCACAATAAGGAACTAGTTTTGTAATAAGCCTCCACTAGCGATCAAGTGTAATCGGGTGGAGTATCCAATTAGTAGAGTAGGCAGAATTATTATAAGTTAAGTTTATACAATGGGGATGGCAACTGTGGAACTAATGGCGCTAGCGTCGCTTGAACCAAACATCGTCATTGGTTGAACATCTGTCAATGTCATTTTATATTAATATAATAGTTTGACCTCATTGGTCAGATTGGGTCTAAGCTATGGACGCGCCATCTACAATCAGCTTCGACCAGCCTTTCCCATTGTTGTTATAAATGTTTTGTTCAAGATTTATTTTTACTCAGGTTCTGTATAAGCTATTATAATGATGGATAGATTGTGTAAGTGATGATAGGACAAGAAAGGAGGTGTCTGATGAGATGACGAGTAATACAAATGAATTGGTATAAGAGCAGGGGGTCTAAAATAGCCGTAATAAAAATTTAAAATGGACTTTATGGTTATAAACATAAAGTCCATTTTAAGAATTTAAAATTTTTAAAGTGATTCTACTAAGATTCTGCGTGGATACTGCTAAAGCGGCCATTTTAGGCCCGCAGGAGAATAATGATGTTCCGTGTGAGCTACTAAAAGACATTGCATAACCTAAAGGACTACGCATAGTAAATGTGAACTTTATTTCGTGTTTCTTACGGTTGAATTTTCAAAATTTACGAAGCACCACGCGTGGTCCACGCGTTGTCCCTGAAGCGCACACAAGCGCATTGAAGAAGTGCAGGAATCGAATGGTTCCCCCTCGTCTCCGCTTCAATGGAATCGCACACTTAAATGGTAGGTGGTAAGTGCTAAGATCTGTTTCGTTTACGCTCTATAGAATTTAACTGCACTTAGATTTATCTAATCTCAACTAGTGTGTGGAATGGAACATTAGCGAAACGAGATACTGCACTCAATGAAACAAATTCATTGAGAGATCTTATATGCTGAATGTATAATAGTCAGCATTTGTGGGATACAGCATTTATGTGTTAATCTTCCATCAATAATAGAACGAAGGTGTTAATAAATAATATTCCCAAAACGAAAAGAAACTTCACCATTTCTACCTTCAACGATCTTGTTCGTCCTTCGATACTGTTCGATAGTAATTAAGGATAAGAATAATTAAGAATAATTTATTTAAAAAGTAGATACCTACATATTACAAAAGTGTACATTTTGGTCCAGTAGTGTTATTTCTTAGAGAATTGATAATTAGTGCATAAAAGTAAACTATAACTACAATATAATATAACAGTTGCAAGTAACGAAAATGTCGAATTCAAATGTTAGGTAGCGACCTGCCTGTTCTAGGTTTATTTAAATCTGTGTTTCAGGCATAAGTACTATTGAGGACACTCCCGCCTGATCACCACTAAGCTAATTTTTGCTTGCACTTACAAAATTGAAACGCTCTCTAGCCCCACCCCGTTGATTTTGTATAGAAATAATGAATGTGAAAAGATACCGATCGGCCGAGCGCAAGGACGACTCACGCCAAACGAGAGTTATTGTTATTTTGCCAAAGTTGACGCTTTCCTAATAGGCCCTAAACTTTAAGGGGGCGTGGCTCGGCGCCTCCGCATGATTTAAGCGAAAAAAAAATAACTGATCAGGCAGAAAAGACCACGATTGTATCTACTGTAAATGATATAAATATCTTTCCTTTGTATCGATAGACAATAACATCGTTATTTTAACCCTGGCCTGTTTACATTATTTGACTAGAAGTTAATTAACGCCTGTCTTTTGTTAAACAATTGTTTAAGCTTAATCTGAAGACTTCGACGTTGAGCAAAGTCTGGAAATACTAAACATTTGTCTTTATCCTTCAGAAACTGTGTTTATTATTAAACAAGTTGTATGTTGTGTTGAGAATAATAAGAAGGATCTACTTAGGGTACGCTAAGGAAGCCCGCGAATTTCAAACTAAGGGGCCGCCTCCATGAGCGAGCGAATCACGGCGATTCAACGTATTTCCATACAGATTTGCGAAATGCTCGACTGAAGTAAAGGCTACACGGTTCACAGCGTACTGTCAGTCGTTTTATACATGCAGTCTGTGGGTCAACTACACGCAGAGGGCATACAGCACTCTGCGCGTACAATACAACAATGCGTTCAGGGTGTTGATGGGGTTGCCGCGCTACTGCAGTGCTTCCGGCATGTTCGCAGAAGCGGGCATTGATGGCTTACACGCCATCATGCGCAAGCGATGCGCCTCCATCATGCGTAGGGTACGCGTCAGCCCCAACAGCATCCTGAAAACTATAGCTGACAGGTGGGACAGTCCCATACTGGGGCATTGGATGCGCCTACATGCCACTGTGGCGCATAATTAAAACTGTTTTAGAATAGAATAGAATTTTATTTTGCAAATATGGGTAATACAATATAGTTGTTATGACATTTCAAAGTTCAGCCATATTTTACCATGCGGCATGCAAACATTTACATTATTTATGAAACAAGACCAGATCGATTATATTAATATTATTACAATTATCATTCAACAGATCATTTAATAAATTATTATCATTTTCATTACAATTATCATTAAATTAATAAATTATCATTAAATTACAATTATCATTAAATTACTAAATTATCATTTTTGTTACAATTATATAATTCAATTAATAAAATATCATTATTATTCAAATTAATCAAAAAATATTTTTTTCTTTGTTAGAAACTCATTTATGCTATAGTATACTTTATCTGTCAAAAATTTACGTAGTCTACTCCTAAACATCACTGTATTTAAATCTTTCCAGCCACTTGGCAATTTATTGAAAATAATAGGGGCCATGCAATAAATACTTTTGCGCATTAAAGTGGTTTGACATGGTACTTGACAAAGTTTGCTATTGTCACGCCTATTCCTTGGAAATACATCAGCAAGGCGTTGAAAACGACTTGGATTTTGCTGTACAAACATAGCTACTTCGAAAATATAGATACAAGGAAGGGTCATGATATTGTATTGCTTAAAATATGGCTTGCAACTGTCTGTACTTTTAAGTTTAAACAATGATCGGAGACATCTTTTTTGGGCCTTAAAAGCTATGTCTCTATCAGTAGAGTTCCCCCAGAAAATAATGCCGTAGCGCAAGTGAGATTCAACTATGCCGTAGTAAGCCGTAAGCAGTGTTTTGGTATCTACTATGGAGGATAATCTATATAAAACATATGCAGATGAACTCAGTTTTTTTTTTTTGTTTTTTTTTTTCGGGTAGATATAAGTACTAACACTAGTTTATAAGTTGTGTGTTGTACTAACCAAATGGACTTAGTCTGAATAAAAAGCATTTTATTTTTATTTATTTTATTTATACGAAAATATCGCCGCGATTCTCTCGCTCGTGGAGACGGCCCAAAAGAGTGTATAGAAAAACGTAGCAAGGACAATAATATCGCCGCGATTGTCTCGCCCGTGGAAGCGGCCCCTTAGAATAAAAATGAATTCCCGAGCTGCGTTATCACCTTACGTGGATTGAATAACGGTTAGGTACCGCTATCCTGCATCATACAAAGGCCTCTTCACATGAGTTCTTTCGATCCTGCGCCAATATAATTATGTGTCTCGATATCATCATCATCTACCAACCCTGTTCCCAACTATGTTGGCGTCGGCTTCCAGTCTAACCGGATGCAGCTAAATACCAGTACTTTACATGGAGTGACAGTCTATCTGATCTCCACTAACCAGTTAGTACTGGTTAATACAATACCCCGTGGTAAGACTGGTTGTCAGACTTTTTAGGCCACTGACTGCCTGTTACGACTTTCAAATATCTATAAATGACGCTAAAACATGCTTTCCTAGGCACGGAGGAAACTGTATGTAACGAGTGGTCACCCATCCACAGACCAACCAGGCAAGCAAGGCTTAACCTAAAGATCGACCCGAACGGCTAAGCTATTATTATTTAACCACGAGCTCCTCTCAATGTGTCTCGAAGTAATAACTACCCTTTAGTCCCCAGCCGTGCCCGATCGGGCACGGTGCATTGTTATTTTAATTGTGTCTGTAATTGCGGGTATCGAAGTGCTACACATGCATGAAAAACGTTGTAAATTAATTATCTATACCTACGTTGCACACAAATATTGCATTATTGGTAGACTGACTACGACTGCAAAATCAAAGGGTGTTTAGTCTCAACGGACCGCTGTCAATTCATTTTGGTCCGTTCAGACGTAGACAAAAAATGTTTACCTCCGAACGGACCGGTGTCAAAAAAAACAAATGAATAAACAATAATAAATCATTTATGCTGCTTTTCAAGAATAATACATTTTTAGTAAACCTACGGGCTGCAGAATTGTAAACAAACTACATTAGATATCAAAGACCTTTCGAGAATACACGAAAATATCAAAATACGAAGAATACATTTCCTTTGTAGCTACATTTCGTGAAAGAGCGAGCAGTCGTCGTCGACTTCGAGACCAATCTGTTGCAACGAACTAATGCAATATTTCTCTGGCCAGGATGCTAGAAAAGTCTTGTATACTCAGTTTAATATTAAAATTGTGGCAAACTTTTTGCTAATAGTGGCTGAATCAAGTATATTGTAGTGGCGTATTAAGAAAAGTGAGGGCCTCCTTTATGATCCGTGCATATGATTCTGACAATGGAATATTGAGAGCCATATAATTATGAAGCTAATTATTTCTTTGTAGGTATATGGCTGTCAATATTCCTGCTAACAATTTTAATTCTTTTTTTATTTAATAATGATTTTAATTTTAATTGCAATTGTAATGATTGAACTTTAAATATGTTTAACTTATTTTTATAAAATTAATGGATACGATAATGTAAATTTACTTCATTAATATTTAATTTGTTTTTCTTGATTTTTTTATTTTTGAAAATTTGTGGAAAAAATATGTATCAACAGTATGGGTGTCTTGCCTGAATTAAATGAATTTTATTTATTTATTTATGAAACCTATCATGACATTGGGTACAACTTAAAATTCTCAGGACATAAGTTAATTTAAAATAACTTTTGCGTACGAGCCTAGGCATCTCCAATTCAATCAAATCAATTCAATCAATTTCATTTTTTAATCTTTTTCGTATGTTTACTTTTTATTTAATTTTGTTTTATTGTTTATTCAACCATTTTCTTTTAGTTTTGTCCTGTGGGAGTCTAATAAATACTTTTTCTTTCTTTATTTACTTCTAACTAGCTGACGTCCCGCGGTTTCACCCGCGTAGTTCCCGTTCCCGTGGGAGTACGGGAATAAAATATAGCCTATAGCACTCACGAATAATGTAGCTTTCTACCAGTGACACAATTTTTAAAATTGGTTCATTACTTCCGGAGATTACCCCCTACATACAAACTTACAAACATACAAACTTACAAACAAATGTTACCTCTTTATAATATTATTATATAATAGTATATAGTATAGATATAGATTTCGCTAATGGAGAACTCGCAGAACGCAATCAGACAAATTACTCGAATTTAAAAATTCGCTGTGTCATAATTATTACTATGGTATTGACACTCTTGAGCAGGAGGAGCCTGTGGCTAAATAATAACAGCCGCTCGGGTCGATCTTTAGGTTAAGCCGTGCTAGCCTAGGTTGATCTGTCGATGGGTGACCACCCATTGCATACCGAGTTTCCTCCGTGCCTCAGAAAGCACGTTTAGCAGTTGGTCCCGGCTGTCATTTGTGATCTTTGACAGTCGTTACAGGTAGTCAGTGACCCAAAAAGTCTGACAGCCAGTCTTACCAAGGGGTATCGTATTACCCAGTACTAACTGGGTTGTAGAGGTCAGATAGGCAGTCGCTCCATGTAAAATACTGGTATTCAGCTGCATCCGGTTAGACTGGAAGCCGACCCCAAAAACTTGGGAAAGGCAGATGATGACGCTCTTGAGCATAGTTTAGATGTGTTCATTGGTGAAATCCGCTGCCGAGAGTTCTGGCGAGTTTTTTATAAAGAATTCAAACCGACTTCTAAAAAGGAGGACGTTCTCAATTTGGCTGTTTTATTCAAAATGTTTGTAGTCTCATAAATTCGTGATTACCTACTGGTCCGATTTACATGATTCTTTTTTATTTTGGTAGAGGAAGCTTATGCGGTGGTAAAATGTTTTTTTTTCACATTGCTTGGGTAGTTTATGAGTTATCTTCCATAGTATATCTTTTCTTCTATGTCTATACTTTTCTTCTATGTCTATAAGGATGATTTTCTAATAACTTTTAGTAACAATGCATAATGAATATTCGACAAGAATTTGTGTGATAGCTAAAAAGACTGACAAAAAGTAATCTTGATAAAAAGTTTTTCATTCGGTGAAGGTCGGGTCGGGATCTTAGAACAAAATAGAATTACTGAAAAAATCAAGATACCACTTAATCAAGTACTTCGTCAAGCCTTGTCTAATATAAGACACACAATATATTACCCGACGAAAACTTACCTTCGTAAATCACAACTCTAGCCGAACTATACCGAACTAAACCGAACGAAATTACCGATTAAACGGTTTTTTCCTTCCATAATTCCCGTACCCTATTAACTTCTTAGACAAGCCTGTTACTAGAAAAAACATTTTTCATAGAAAACTGGCATTTTCTTTTGATATTTTTAATGAGACTTTCATATTTCTTTATAAGGATGTCAACATTAGGGTAGGTTTCTTAATTAATGAAGTTGACGGAAACTTTGTACCCATTTTGATAATTAGGCGATAACTTTTTATAAAGTACGTAGATTTTAGCGTACTCGATACGTTTTTAAAGAAAAAAACACATACCATCACGCCTGTAATCCCCGAATGGTTGAGCAGAGGTGTACCCAATAGTACAGAGGCCCCACTCTCTAACGTCCGTCTGTCCGTCGTCCGTCTCTATCCGTCTCCCTCGCGCACGTCTGCAGATGAGTGCGAGTGAAAGAGCCGTGTGGTATCCGGCAGAGTAGAATAGAACCAACCCATTACACTCACGGGTGTCGTATAAGGCGACTAATGTCTGAGGCAGAACACCTTGCGTCTCCGTAGACCAGATAATGGGCAGCAGCGTTTTCTGCAGCATTGGACGTTATGGGCTGTTGTTGTTGTTGAGAGAGACGGATAGAGACGGATGGACGGACGGACGTTAGCGAGTAGGGCCCCAGTTACGTTCAAGTCTCATGTAATATTGTTAGGCATAAGAGAAACTTATAAGAGAAGAGCAATTTGACTGAGGTAGGTACTAACAACAAAATATGTAGGTCACCATCATCTGCCTACCCTTTTCCCAACTATGTTGGGGTCGGTTTCCAGTCTAACCGGATGCAGCTGAATACCAGTATTTTACATGGAGCGACTGCCTATCTGACCTCCATAATCCAGTTAGTACCGGGTAATACGATACCCCTTGGTAAGACTGGTTGTCAGACTTTTTGGGCCTCTGACTACCTAACGACTGTCAAAGATCTACAAATGACAGCCGGGACCAACGGCTTAACGTGCTTTCCGAGGCACGGAGGAAACTCGGTATGTAATGGGCGGTCACCCATCCACAGACCAACCTAGGCAAGCACGGCTTAACCTAACGATCGACCCGAGCGGCTGTTATTATTTAGCCACGAGCTCCTTCCAAAAATATGTAGGTATAGGTACTATATGTTTGACAAGAACCCAACTTAAGCGTTCCTTGCCAAAATCCATTAAACCTCAACATGCTTTGTTTAATAAAATTACAAAGAGCCAATTTTATATCGATACAAAGTAGGTAACGTAAGATATTTTATGAAAATCGAAACCATCAATAATCCATAACTTGAAGCTAGGGGGAGAGAATAAAAAACACAGGATTTCCTCGTAAAGCTTCGGTTTTTACGAGCTGGTACAAATCACTGGTGGTTCATGTTTCTGAATATCAGTATAGCCGAGTTTTTACTTAGCAAACACCTGACGATCAAAACAGCCTTGTAGCACAATGCTGAATGTGGAATAAAGTGTAGGTAACTTGTTTTTGACTGAAAATGTTGTCTATACTAATTATAAAGAGGTAACATTTGTTTGTAAGTTTGTATGTTTGTAAGTTTGTATGTAGGGGGTAATCTCCGGAAGTAATGAACCAATTTTAAAAATTGTTTCACCGGTAGAAAGCTACATTATTCGTGAGTGCTATAGGCTATATTTTATTCCCGTACTCCCACGGGAACGGGAACTACGCGGGTGAAACCGCGGGACGTCAGCTAGTTGGTTATAAGGTGTGAGTACTGGTATAGTTATAGACACACTAGCTATTGCCAGTGACTTCGCTTGCGTGCAGTTCAGAAACTACAGCGTACTACGCTCACTTACAGCGTAGCGTATTATACAGGGTGTAAACAACCTCATCACGAAGCCGTCAACCAAGCATTCTGTACATCGTAAGTAACTTTATGCAAAAATTATTGCTGGGAAACAACTTTTTTTATTGGGCTGAAAAATCATGTTTTGTGGTAGAACTCAATGTAACGCACTCAAAACACTGTGCTGATGGATGGATTGATTATTGTGGTAATCGTGGAGATGCTAAGTAAAACTCTTACATTAAAAACTTGTATTAAAAAAAAAACTTGTCAAAAAGTTGGGACTTTGACCCCCAATATCTCCGTAACTAGAAGGTTTCCAGGTATGGTGTAGAACAAAAAAATGATCGCAATGACGGGGAGGAAATAGTACCTTTCGGCTTCGTTAACAGGTGTTTTGCACCCTTTAGATGTTCGTAGTCACCGTTTACCATCAGATGCCACAAAAAAGCAAAAAAAAACAGTAACTAAACATCCCTTTACATGTTAGGACCAAATAGTCAATTATTGTCAAGTGAGCTTGTACTATAGATTCAGCAATTCAATGTCTATAAAATAAACTTTTTGGTAATAAAACTACAAATCTAAAGAATACTGAACAAGTCCTTGGAGCAATAAATTGTTGTAGGTTCAATTAGGCTTCAGTCGTAATTAAGTTGGACCAACTTTGTAACTACTATTGTTTCTGTAGTACCGGTAATAAATTTAAAAAATACTAAAAGTTGTTACTGTGCCAAGAAAAGAACAAAAAACCGGCCAAGTGCGAGTCGGACTCGCGCACGAAGGGTTCCGTACCATTATTATAAAAAAAAAGGGCAAAAAAATCACGTTTGTTGTATGGGAGCCCCCCTTAAATATTAATTTTATTCTGTTTTTAGTATTTGTTGTTATAGCGGCAACAGAAATACATCATCTGTGAAAATTTCAACTGTCTAGCTGTCACGGTTCATGAGATACAGCCTGGTAACAGACAGACGGATAGACAGCGAAGTCTTAGTAATAGGGTTCCGTTTTTACCCTTTGGGTACGGAACCCTAAAAAGTAATTGATGACTTAAGGTGATATGTTGAAAAAAATGTGGTTTTTCTAATTCGTGTAACTTGTAAAGTATGTAGAATAGGGATTTAGCATTTTATTATATGTTTTTTGACTCTTTGGTCTCGAATCCTGTAAAAGGAATACACGATTTAATGATTTTTTCTCGATACAAAAAAATTGCAAAGTTACATCTATATTTTTACTTTTTCCAACATCACGGCGTAACGCTTAAGAGTCATTCAATGGAATTTACTTTAAAACATAGAGAATTATCATATCAAACTTTACTCAAAGTAATTTTAAATTTGATTTGTTTATTTTGTCAAAAATGGAGTCAATTCGTTATGGCACATACGTTGTTTTATTCCGAGCGCACGCACATTATAGCTATCTCTTCTTTTGCGTTTCAAAAGTAATTGCATTACTTTCGCTCGCTTTGAAGATTAGTCGCCCGGTGTACTTCATCGACGGCGAACGTATGACATATTGTTTGCAGATCGGTGCTATCGTATTTTCGTGATTTTAATAATTGTTTATATGGTAAAAGTTAGTAGATTGTTAGTTTATTTGTGTTGAATAGGTATATAAAGACTATTCTTGCTATTGAACAGTACCTATAATAACGTATCGTTTTTATTTGTGACGAGCTTTTAATTATTTGTTAAAAATAGGAAGAAATATGAAACCAAAACTAAATAAAGTACAGCGTTTGAAGTATCTGAGGATGAGGGCTCAGAAAATGAGAGAGAGTAAAAAGTAAGTCTAAGTACAATAATTATTAGTTTCTATTTTATCAGTGCGGGCAGCGGTGGCCCAGTGGTGGCGGCCCCGACTTACGAACAGTAAGTCGCGGGTTCGAACCCAGACAGGCGCATTACTTAGTGTAATTTATTTCATCACCACTGCTCTCAAATTGGTGAAGGAAAACATCGTGAGGAAACCGCGCGGCATGTCCTAGAACCAAAAAATCGAAGACATGTGACATCCGCCAATCCGCACTGGGCCCGTGTGGTGGATTATAGCCCATTCCCTCTCATTGAGAGGAGGTCGTGTCTCAGCAGTGGGAACATTATAGGCTGATGATGATGATGATGATGATGATGATGATTTTATCAGTTATGAGCACGTTCATGATTGCAATCATGCCCGATGGAAGACAAAGATGACATCGCATCTAAATAATGAGTTGCGCTCGCGAGCCTACTTCTTGTGATTTTTTCTGTTGTTATCATCGATCAGTAATAAAAAACTAGATACACAATCCCATGCAAAAGTTCTCTAAAAACTGTCGCCAAATGTTTTGACGTACTTCTAGTTGAAATAAATATACATTAATGTAAATTCAACCTTAGACACATTGCCTAAAGTTGTATTCACAAAGCTACGGACAAAAAGTAATAAATAACCTTTTACGACTGATACTCGCTGGTCAACCTATATCAAAATAAATTCAACCTTACACGCATGTTTTAAAGTCAGAATTACAAAGTGCTAATAAAAATATATAAAATTTTACGACCAAGCCTCGTCATTTGGACAAGGAATGAATGGAGTCGAACTGCCTAATATTTTTTTTTTTTTTTTTGTTAAACTTGTTTTAAAAAATTGGTGTAATGAGGCAAATTCTATTCTATTCTATGGTGTATAAGCACAGAATAGATAATAGTATTAGCGTACAGAAGTTGCACTCCTTTCATCTTGAAGAAAGCCGACGTTTTAAATACCTAAACTGGGCGCGCTCGATCTAAATTGTGCCTTGACACCACACGTTAGCATATGTTATTCGGCGTCTCGCTGCTTAAATGGTCAATCGGTAGGGTTGTCAAAAGTACTAAAAATAAAAAATAAAACTACCAATATTTTTGTGTTTTAATGTATTATTATCTAACTGTTAATTAAAACTTATATAAATACATTAGTTTTACTTTAATATAATGTCTCATATATTTCTTGCCTTCTCTAAAATAACGATTATTAAATTTAATACAGCATCCATACACGCAACAGTTTATCCGGCTTGTCATTTTCACTAATAATTATTAATGATCAATAAATCATTCAGTTAACAAACACGAAGTAGGTAAGAGTAAGTACTCGACGCAAGCAACCAGTCCAAAGAGCGCGAAAAATTAACGCGGCATACGTACGCAGTTACGCACGGCTGGAGCGCGACAGCCTTATAGAGCTTGCATATTCAATATGAGCGAAGCGGTAGGTAATTATCTCATGCCTACACACGGAGTGACAGAGCTCTGGTGTAAGTGTAAAGGTTATAATTTACTTGAATGTAAATATGTTTTAGGATAGGGCACCACATTCAACTTAATGAAAGTAATTGAAACAGTCATAATTATTTATTTATTCTTTAAAGATTCTTCAAAATTTTAAAGATATTGTTTGACAAACAACTTTAATCCATTCTCCACACCTGACTGGTTCTAGAGGAAAGCTAAAAAACCTCACGTGTTTAATTGTATTACATGCACATATTCATAATTAAATGTGTAAAATGTTACTATAATATTTAAAGAAACAGTAAAGAAGTCTCATTAAACAAAAAAAAACAATCATACTTTAATACATAGACTTAGTATATACTGCCGTATAGACGAACTGACAGCTCGATAAAGTGTGACCAATTTTGATTTGTCAGTGTGTGCGTTAGTTAGCGATGTACCTTTTACTTTGGAGGACTATCGATAAGTGGTTCAAGTTCGACCCTTGGAGGAAGATGTTCCGTAGACTGCCTTTGTCCAGATTATAATTTTTACATTATGTTAAAAAAGTGTAATACATTAAAAAAATAAAACAGCCAACATTTTATTAAAAATCGCTCAATACTGACCTTTAAACAGAAAAATCTTATTTAACTGGTTCCTTACAGTTTCCTTTCCTAAATAATTAAGTTTACATTCATGTTTAAGTCGAATGTCAAAGTAAATTTCTATAATGTGTTCCATTATTAAATATCTACGACCACTTAAAATATCTTGGTCCAAATTTTGGATCTCGAAACTCGAAAATAAGCCGAAATTATCTTCTAATATATTATAAGAAGTACAGCTTGGCAAATTGTAGATTTCCCAATATCTTGACTGATTTTATTATTTTCACGAATAAAATTTTCAATCTGTAAACAAAGTTGTATCACGTCTTTGGATTCCAATCAACGCGCCCAATGAATCCCAACCATTTTCCTCGAATTATAGTATCTAGAGGGAATCTGTTGTACAAATTCTACAAAACAATAAGTTTATTTGTTAAAAGTTAATAAACTTTTCCCTGATAAAATGGTTCAGTTAACAGGCGGTAAACGTAAGCTATGCTTATTTTCATAGTTAACATTCAAGATAAAATATCGATAGTATCGATAAATTTAAGTCAATCCCTAGCGTACATGTAAAATAGATTGATGAAAAATCTATTCACCAAAATCATGTAAATTATCAACAAATGGACTTCTATCTATACAAAATATGAAAGTAAACAAAAACATTGGTATTATTTTATATTCTATACAGGTAAAAAGGCAAATTTTAACCAAAAATAAACGCGTCTTAACAGTGACTACGTCCTGAGTATTTACTTATGAAATATGCAATTTTCAGGTTTATGTCTATGATTAACACCACATTCACGCACAGAACAAGTAACCATTGTTTAATACAACTGTATTCACTGAAAATAAACTACGATGTACGCTAAAAATCCAAAATACGGAGGAGTTGATTCCCCGCGTGCCGACTTGTGCAGACCTGTCATTCAAAACCGGTCACAGTGATATTAGATTCGCGATCCTTTTTCATCTTGCTATATTTCCATAAGGGATTTTCTTCTCCCTCGCACGCTTTGTTGGTCTATATTTACTAAGTCTTTACTAAGTCTATGCTTTAATAATAAAAAATAATAAAAGAACAATAGCGTCTCCAACAAATGGAACAGAATCAACGTACATAACTCGAACAATTTAAGTGGGCATGCGATAGTATAATTAAATGCGTTTAGTAAGGGTCTTTACAATTGAGATGCCTTATAACTCCTGCTATTTATTACGAATTAATCTAAAAAATGTTTTTACGATGATTTCTTGACAAAATATCAGTATTTACAATACAGTGATAACAATTAAATAATGATAATGTAATACTTACCGAAAATATGAAATTCCATCCGTTTTTAGCGTCCTGGATGTGTAATTTTTACACTTTTTAAACGAGCACTGAGGCATGTTTACCGTCGTCAGAGCGTTCAAATGCTACTAGATTAAAAGAGCACCCAAATGTTCGAATGGGCGCTCATTCGGTGAGGACATTTTTTGCCGCTGATTGTGTATCTAGTTTTTTATAAGTGATCGATGGTTGTTATATATCCTAAATTCTCTACCACTGCCAGCCGGTTTTATCAATGGATTCATTTTACAGGAAATCAGTATCAATAGATAATAGGAAAGAATCAAAGTCGCCACCTTCGCTCACAAATGTACACAATCAGCTACAACCTATCCTTGCGTCGCAAAGTAATAATGGGTAAGCATTCTGTTTGCTAGAACAAAATATTTATGAAATAAATATAAAAAGGCTAAAATGTACATATAATTCATTTTAGGTTAGAAATATGTCAACAATATATCAATAATACGTCAAATACTATTACCACAGACAGTGACAGACTAAGAGCACAAAAACGAATGGAGTCGCATTTGAATTACGAAAAAAGGTGAGTTTAGTCGAAATTATTTTTTGTTCTATATCGAGGTATGGATTATTGTGTGTGATTTAATTTAATAGTTTATTTTAGTTTTTTAATCATTTAAGTTTTCTTTCCATCTAGAGTAGTTTTTTTTGCGATTATTAAAAGTCGTAGAACAAAAGTTATCAAAAATAAAAAATAATCTGAACGAATTTGGTTATGCTCCACTTGAATGTTGATGAACGTTTTTATTCCAGCAATAAAAGGAAACAGCAACATAATGTCGATAACGAAGATAAAGAAGAAGAACCACTGCCATACGAAATCGAACTTGAAGAAAATGTGAGTTCTCTAATTTACCATGTACTTCCCAGAATAGCTTGGCATAAATAGCATTTTTCCAAGTTGACTTATACATTTTCTTTCAGGAGTCCAAAACATCCGACATCAGTAGCCACAGAATTGTTGATGTAAATTACTTTATTAATGAATTAGTTAAAATATCAAGTCACGAATCAATGTTCCAATGCGGCCTTACAACCATCAAATTAGAATCCGAAAAAGTTTCTGGTCTTACATCTGAGTTCACATTTTCTTGTACATTGTGTAACACAAAGTTTAAAGTACAGAATTCAACACAAAGGTTGAATAAAATGGCGGTGGCCGGGATGATGGCAGCTGGTTGTGGTAATGCTCAACTTAAACAGTTTTCGGCAGCTGTCGATTTACCATCCATGTCGGAATACATGTACAAAAAGGTACAAAATGAAGTATGTGACGAATGGGAAGTGACGGCATGGGAAGAGATGAGAAAAGCAGGGGAACTGGAGAAAGAAGCGGCAGTCAAAGAAGGAAAAGTTACTAAAGATGGCATACCAATAATAGATGTAATCGTGGATGGTTGTTGGTCTAAACGTTCATACAGAACTAATTATGCTGCACTATCTGGCGCTGCGACAATTATAGGTAGACGATTTGGTCAAGTTCTTTTCATGGCAGTTAAAAACAAATACTGTTGTATTTGTGCTAGAGCGGAAAAAAAAAATGAAGTAGTAAAACAACACGAGTGTTTTAAAAATTATAGCGGATCTTCAACAGCTATGGAATCCACTATTATCGCCGAAGGATTTAAACAGTCTATAGAAATGCATGGCGTTATCTATGGAAGATACATAGCTGATGGAGACAGTAGCACTTATGCAAAAATACTTGACACTCGACCATATCCCTCAATCACGGTCGAAAAGATTGGTTGCAAAAATCACATTTTAAGAAATTTTTGTACCAAATTGCAAAATTTAAAAACGGATATAAAATATGCTAAAACAGAAAGGAATATATTAACTACAAATAAGATTTTAAAGATTCGAAAGTACATATGTAATGCCATAAAATATCATGGCTTACAAAATCTGCAGCAATCAGACAACGTAAAGAATCTGCACCAAGATATTACGAATGCCATTTATCATGCATTTGAGCAACACGATTCTTGTAATAAAAATATTTGTGGGGAAAATACAAATGTAGAATCAAAAAATATGTGTAACACACGTCTCTGGCATCAGATGAAATATTTAATCTGCAATGTTGCATCACACTCAAGGAGCTTAATTGAAAATGTAGACAGCAACATTGTAGAAAATTTTAATGGAGTAGTTGCCAAATTAGTTGGCGGCAAAAGAGTCAACTACGCTCTTAAACGGTCTTATCAGGCAAGATGCGCAGGGGCAGTAGTATCATTTAACTCTGGGAAAATATTGACTACTGTCCACAAAACTATTCTGAATACGAGTCCTTTAGCAAAACTCAAGACATATGAAGAACGAGTAGAAAATAAAAGAACGTACAACCAAACATTAAAAAGAAAAAAAAACCGTAAATTGGTTTCTAAGAAAATAGATTTTAATTATGGCGAAAATGCTGACAGACCTGATATGGATTCTGATACATATAACCTCACAAAATTAACGTTTTTGAAAAATTTAGAAAAATCTGTTGAAGAACGCAAAGAGATACAGGAGAGGACAATACTACAGAGTGAAAGTGGGGAGTGGCTAGAATTACGTAGAAACCTTTTAACAGCGTCCAATTTCGGGAAAGTGGTAAAGAGGATAAAAACTAATAGTTGTGCGAACATGGTAAAAAACATGTTGTATAAAGCAAATATCGACCATGTGGCATCTATAAGCCACGGCAGGAAAAATGAAAAGGCTGCTATTGAGCAATTGTCTAATTTATTACAGGTAAATATACAACAATGTGGTCTTTTCATTGACGATAAGTACCCGTTTTTAGGGGCAACACCGGATGGGATTGCTGATGATATGCTTGTTGAAATAAAATGCCCTATTGCACCATATAAAATAGGAATTGACGCTGCGATTCAAGAGGGCAAAATGCACTTTTGGCGTTGTGATAAAAAAACAGGAGAAGTCAGTGTGAATAAAAAATCTGATTGGTTCATACAAGTGCAAGGCCAAATGCACATTTGTAAATTTAACAAATGTTTATTAGCAGTTTGGTATGGGGAAAATAAAATAAAAACTGAATTAATTTTAAAAGATGACAATTATTGGCATACAATAATGGAGCCCAAATTGTTGTCATTCTACTTTGACTGTCTTTTGCCTGAACTTGTCGACCCACGTTATACAAGAAACAGACCAATTCGAGATCCTGAGTACGTAATTTCAAAGAGGAGACCAAATAAGAAAAATGAAGATGACAAAACAGGCGCACAAATAGAAGATGAAAGAATCCAGGAAAAAGAAAATATTGAATTTTTGGAACAGGAAAACTCATCCGAAAAAATCTACGAAATTGATTTAGATTTCAGTTCTTTTTAGTTAAAATAAAAAAAAAAATGAAAATAAGGATAAGGATCCAAAAATTAGCCTAGATACAGAGTTGTAAAAAAGTGTTTTTTATTTTATTTTTATTTAGTCATTTGGTACTGATTAAATGATCTTTTTTTTTAAATAAATAATCATTTGTTAAACATATACCTATTATATCCTATCTATTATACCTATCTTCATTACCTATTATATTGTTATTACATGGTGTACTAAATAAAACAATGGTTGAAAATTAAATATTTGTATTATTTTGTCTACTCCATATCTCCTGTGTGCTAATATTTCGAGAATTCCAGGAATAGTTAGATAGTCCGCGACACTAAACGCACGGTCACGTGCACAGTCGACCGCGTAAACTGCATTCGCCGCTCCCCGCGCGGGGGGCTAAGGCACGCCCATCGAGCTGCGATTTATTTTCGAGGTAGGGCCTTAATGAAATGTCTCGTACCACTAGAAGAACAAAATAAACGACGAGAAATTGAAATTAACTATGGAAGAATCATCAGTTATTGTTACTGCAAATCTTGTAATTTATCTTTAACAATCTATTTTTTTTTTTTTTTCTTGAGTGGCGGCCGCGAACCGGAAGACGTTGCGTTGGAAGCCCTCCCACTACACCTAGTGCACCTAGCGGATTCCTGCAACCTTCACCAGGTCATCGGTCCACCGACCGATGACCTGGTGAAGGTTGCAGGAATTTTTTGTTTTACTTTTGATTTTTTTATTTATTAAATAAATACAACATAACCTGAGCCAACCTAACCTGAAGAACCACCGAGTCAAAAACAAAAGAATAAGAAATCATCGTTTGTCATTCATTTTTAGTTCGGGACTTTATCCATATAGACCATTCATTCATTACCTACGTAAGAACGGATTTGACCCCCCCCCCCCCATAGTAAGAGTATGTAGACATTTTCCAACCTCTCCCCCCCCCCCTCGAGACCCTTACGTAATTAATGAATGGCCTCTATCTACACTCAGGATATTTATTTTTTATATTAAATATTCTTTTTTTTTATTTATATATATCACGGCAGGGAAAGCTTAAAGGAACACTGTACCCAAATATTGGCGCCATCTGCCGCCATATTGTCTCTCAGTCTTCATAGCACATCGCCTTGCGATACGATTCTTCATTGTGGGTAGATAGGTCGACACGACTCAAACTCCAAACGTTTAGTTCCATTAAACCATTTGGTACAAGCACTTCTATACATTCTAGAGTTGAGCCGTCTGTTCGCATGTGGTTAAAAATACTTGCTTATCTTAATTTTAAATATACGTAGATCTAGCTAAAGACTTTTGTTTAATAAATTACTATTTGAAACCACGAACTATCTAAGTACTAGGTAAGCCAATAGATGGCGCTTAACTCATCTGTCAATTAATTAAGTTCTATGTAATAATTGTACTGCCAAGCAGAGATGGCAGGATCACCAGTATTATCATAGAATAGAATTATCGGTAAGGATTGGTCCTCGGGTAACTCTAGAGGCAAACTTAGAATACGTTCTTCTTAAATTACCCGGCTCAACTAGGGGAAAGAACCTGATCTTCGGGGCGGCCTATATACCGTCTGGAAAGGCTGAATCTGTCTTGGTTCAATACTTCGATCTCATGCAATCTTTAATTGGCGACACTAATGTTGAACAGTTTTATCTCTTGGGTGAATACAATCTACCTGATGTTGACTGGACTCCCTTTTTTTTTCGGATGGGAAATCATCAAATGACTCCTCCCGCTCTGGGTGGAGCAGGAGGGAGTGTCAGACTTTTACTGGCTAAAACCCAACTATGTTCCTTCATCGCCCTTTGTGTTCCGGGGCTACGGTATCTCTTTCGATGAGTCCCGCAACCCCGGACCCCCTGTAGTAACAATGTACCATCAACGGGACTAATTTGTAGTGGCTCAAAATCTCCGAAATTCCCGATTTGGTTTTCGCCATCTCTGGTACATCTTCTAAATATATAAAAGAAGAAACTGACTGACTGACTGACTCATCTATAAAACCAATTTCTCGAGCCTACCAGAATAACCCCAACTAGTGCTACTTGCCTAGATAATATTTACACTGATATTATACCCACCCAAAAAGCAATGATTAACTTAATAGATTCAGATCATTGTGGGCAATTGATCACAATTCCAAATGTAAACAAGAAAGTAACTAAAAAGGATATCATTGTTAATCCGAAAAGTAAAAATCGCCTGGAAACTTTTAAAACACTCACACACACTTTTGTCAGATAATGATGATCCAAATCATCAATATAACGATTTTTTTAGTATGTATTGCACACAATTTGAAAACACATTTGTCCCTAAGACAATATAAAAATAGTAACGCTTCTTTCAACGACTGGGCCACCATTGGTATTCATAAGAGTCGAAAACGACTTTATGAGCTGTATGAAGAGCGGACATATTTAAAAACTGTAGAATTTAATTTGTATGTTAAGAATTATTCAAAATTATTTAAAAAAGTTCGTTTTATAGCTAAGTCACGTTACTTGAGTTCAAAAATTGAAAATAGTAGAAATATAATTAAAATGACATGGAACATTATTAATAGCGAAACGGGAAAGTCTTGCAACCGAAATAGTGACTACAGCCTTGCTATTGGCGATATTTTAAATTCAAGTTGCCACAGCCTTTGAAAATTTCTTTGCGGATATTCCCGTATCGACTACTAAATAGCTAAACTCGTCACCTGCTGCTGCCGAGTCTGTACTAAGGGAAAACCTTTCAGTCTGTGATTCCGAATTTAATTTTCAATATGTCACCTGTAAAGATATAATTAAAACTTTTCACACCTTAAATGTTAAGAAGACCGCCGATCTATGGGGTCATTCTGTGGACGTTGCTAAATCCATTGTAAACATTGTAGCTCCTTTATTAGCTGTAATATTTAACGATTGTATTATTTAATATTTGACGACCTGATTGGCGCAGCGGTAGTGAGGCTGCCTTACGTTCTTAGGGTCCCGGGTTCGAATCCCGGTCGGAGCAAATGTTTGTGTGATGAGCACGGACATTTGTTTCCGAGTCCTGGATGTTTGTATGTATATTAAGTATGTATTTACAAATAAAAAGTATCTATGTAGTATATCAACTATCTGGTGTCCACGACACAAGCGTTGCTTAGTGTGGCACTAGATGGCGCTGTGTGTAATGTCCAGCAATATTTATTTATTTATTTATTGTATTGACCGTGGTGAGTTTCCTGATCTAATGAAATATAGTAAAATAATACCATTGTTTAAATCGGGTAGTACATCAGACCCCACTAATTATAGACCCATTTCAGTACCCACCTTTAGTAAAAAATTTGAAAAATTAATTTTGGCACAAATGCAAAGTTTTTTCAATAAACAAGTTATTACATAAAAAAACAGTTCGGTTTTACAAGGGGTCGTTCAACTACTGATACTGGTGTTGAACTTTTAGGACACATTTATAATGCCTGGGAGGACAAATGCGACGCTTTGGGCATTTTTTGCGATTTATCTAAAGCTTTCGATTGTGTTCTTCATGAAACATTAATCAGGAAACTACACCACTGCGGAATCCGTAACGCCTCTCTGGATCTTCTTATTTCATATTTGAGTGATAGGATTCAGAGAGTTGATGTTAACGGGAAAAGATCTCCCGGATCCGTAGTAAGAATGGGGGTACCCCAGGGCTCAATTCTTGGTCGATTTTTGTTTCTTATTTATATAAATGACTTACCTTACCTCATAAAGGATAATCATGACATAGTATTGTTTGCAGACAACACTTCTCTTTTATTTAAACTCAAACGTCAGCAGTTAGTTACGGATGATGATAATAGCGCCCTGGCAAAGGTCGTTAATTGGTTTAATGTTAATAATCTACTCCTAAATGAGAAAAAAACAAAATGTATAGTGCAACACAAAAGAGTAGAAATTAAATGAGGGCGCTGCGATCGCTCAGGTGGCAACCCAGTTAGTACGACCTAGCTGATCTTGATACTTGAATAGTATTATTGGTCTAATAGCTATAAATAATGAGAAAATAATTATTTTAAATAAGTATGTTTATTAATTCATTGCTTTCAATAAGTTCCTCATAGATAATAAATTGATTTGGTACGTAATAGTAATAAAACTACAAGTTCACTCAAATATATATTATGAGGGGCGACCCTTTCTGTGTATAGCTGGAGTCGAGAATTTCCCGCCATTTTGCACAATTCTGCGCACTGTGCTTACAGAAACACCTAAAACAAACAAAGCATGTTATTAACATAAGCTTATAAATACAACTTTAAGTTAGTGCTCTATCTTCATAAATAATATAACTGCTGTCAGTCCGACGAAAAAAGTCCCGCGCAAATATGTTCATAACGTGAAAATATTTTAAAATTGTTTCTTTCCATTAGTCGGTTGCTTTAACAAATATGGTATAGCAAAAAACGTATTTGGTAATACGCAATTAATTACATTAAATGTTGTTGCCTTACTATCAATGTTGTTAAGTCGCGCTATAACTACAAGGGTATTTGTTTATCTTAGCATAACCTCAAAAATGGTAGACAACTAATTTGTAAATACTATTTAGATCGAAAATTTTGCTCCCTGAATGTAATAATCGTTTGTAATTAACGTTTACTGCAACTTTCAATAGTTACTTACCAGTAAAATCTGCTGTACGATGGCAAACATCTTCGAAGTAGGATAGCAGCTTCCCAGCTTGTAATTCGGTCAAACACCGCATGAAAACTTAAACATTATTTCACGGGCACCTCCACGAATTACCTTATTCATGATATGTCGCTGTTTTCCTGTCCACACTCAGAAATAACACACAAAAACCAAAATTCTAATGAAAAAAGAAACCGATCGAGAAGAATTGACAGCTCAAGTACTAATTTTAGATGTTGCCAGAAAATGAAAAATTTTGGTTCCCAAATATTTAATTTCTACTCTTTTATGTTGAGCTATAATAAGTTTACGATACCCCATGTAAGACAAGTGGAAACTACTGTATTAATTAAGGATGAAGAGTTGAAACCGGAAGAGAGCACAGTGTTCTTAGGCATAACTTTGGATGCCAAGGTTCAGTGGGGCCCGCATATAGACAAATTGTCGAAGAAACTTAGCTCTGCAGCATACGCCGTTAGAAAAATTCGTGATTTAACTGATTTAGAGACAGCCCTTTTAGTTTACTTTAGTTATTTCCATAGCGTGATGTCGTACGGTATTCTCTTGTGGGGCAATGCCGCCAATATTCAGACAATATTTGTTTTGCAAAAAAAGGCAATTCGTTCAATTTATAAATTAAGACCCAGATACTCCCTCAGAGAAAAATTTAAAGAGATTAATATTCTTACTGTGCCCTCTCAGTTTATTTATGAAAACCTTTTGTACGCACACAAAAATATTAATTTGTTTAAAAAATAAAGTGATATCCACAACATAAATACGAGGAACAAACACAAATTTGTTGTTCCTGCAACGAGGCTCAAAAAATAGGGGGTACGTTTAGATGCCAATGTATACGTTTTTACAATAAACTTCCGAGCCATATTCAAGCACTAAGTCTAAATAAATTCAAACCGTTCATAAAAAGGAAGTTATGCCTGAAAGCCTACTATCATGTTAATCACTATCTCGAAGATAAAAAGGCTTGGGATTAAGCTGCTCCAATGAGAGGTTTTCCTTTTGAGGTTTTAAAAAAAAAACTTAGTTTCCAAAAACTATAGATGGCGTTGAACTTACTATGCCAAAGCCAAAACGCTTGAAAAAAAAAACATTGTGTCACGTCACATACTCTTGTTGACTGACACTTTCATTTGCTTAACCTTCCGAATATAACCAACATTTCTCGCACTTTGTTAAAATCAGTTTTTTTAGGTTCCGTTCCTTGCATTATCATACTTACTCCTAGCGCCATCTATCCAGCGACTAGGGAAGAGCTAAAAAGAAAATCCCTCATTAAATTTGCTCTGTGAATGGCGAAATTTCGGACTTCGCTTGTTTATTGTTGATTCCTTTTTTTATATACTCTGACATTGAATGATTTGACATTTTATTATGTATTTTATTATTTTTTACTTTATTATTTTATGTGACATTTACTGATTTGACATGAATACTTATTTTATTAAGTATTTTACTTTTTATTATCATTGTGACATTTAATGATTTTTGTGATTTTTATTTACATTCATTTTGAAAAGAACTTTTTATTAATTTTATTTGAATATTGTGAATGTGGGGACCAATGATATTCTAACAAACAGATATGTTATACACCTACAAAACCACCGAAAAAAGTGTGCCGCGGGGGAGAGCCAGCTCACATACACGCAGTGACGCAGAATAAAGGAAAAACAGGCCAATTGACACGTTTTCGAGTCTTCACGATTGCGCGCTCATAACATATCTGTTTAATAGAATATCATTGGTGGGGACCATGTGAGTTACATTTTTTTTTTTGTTTGATTTTTTCCCACAACTGTCTGGCAGTTTGAGTACTTTTGGTGACCTACCTAAATGTCCTTTCTTTGGTATTGTTCGTCGTTTCGTTGAGCGCCTTGAGTTATAAGTCGAGCTACACGATAACTGACAAATGCTTGCACTGACTGGACAGGTCCACTCAAATCTGTGTGGTTCTTTCTTCAAAAGACCATCTCAGACAATAATCTGCATAGTCCTCATGTGAATTGAGCAAGATTATGTCTGGACTTCAAAAGAGACTATGACCTCTGAGTTTGTTTCGGCTATTTCTTCTCAGAGTAGTCAGGTACGAAACACCGGCCCCATCTAGTTTAAAAAAAACCGGCCAAGTGCGAGTCGGACTCGCACACGAAGGGTTCCGTACCATTGACTATATTTAGTATTTGTTGTTATAGCGGCAACAGAAATACATCATCTGTGAAAATTTCAACTGTAGCTGTCACGGTTCATGAGATACAGCCTGGTGACAGACAGATGGACAGACAGCGAAGTCTTAGTAATAGGGTTCCGTTTTTACCCTTTGGGTACGGAACCCTAAAAAATGACGTGTAAAAGTGTTTGTAAAAACCTACTTGCAAAATAAACATCATTTATCATTCAGAATTCAACCCCTAAGAGGGGGAAATGGGGTGGAAAAGTATAAAAATCAATGCACAGCCAAAACCGCTGAGTCTAGAGATTCCAAATTTGGCATGTAGATTCTTTATGAGGTTTAGGGGTGCATTAAGAAAGGATTTTTCAAAATTCACTCCCTAAGGGGTTGAAACGGGGGTCCAAAGATTACATGGGGAAATATAAAACTATAGGTATTGTTTTTATGGTGAATTGGGTTGGGTGTATTACAAAAACAACGATTTTAAGATTTAATGTGGCAGACCTGAAATACTACCATTCCCTGTTGGGGTGCGATGGGGTTAAAATGTCTAAAAATCGATATGGGTGTCGATACCGAGATTATCAGGGGTGCTGATTACGAAAATGGCATTTATTCTGAGATCCAGATGATAATGATTGTGATTACGATGATGATGATTGTGATAATGGTGATTGTGATAACGATGATAATGATTGTGATTACGATGGTAATAAGTGTCATAACGAAGATGGTGATTGTGATTGTAATGGTGATTGTGACAGTGATGGTGATTGTGATAGTGACGGTGATTGTGATGGTGATAGCGATGGTTGTGATAACGAGGATGGAGATTGTGATTATGATGATAATGATTGTGATTACGATGATAATGATTGTGAAAACGATGATGGTAATTGTGAGTGATTTTGATTGTGATGGTGATTGTGATGGTGATTGTGATGGTGATTGTGATAGTGATTTTGATTGTGATTGTGATAGTGATTTTGATTGTGATGGTGATTGTGAAAGTGGCGGTGATTGTGATGGTGATTTTGATTGTGACAGTGATGGTAATTGTAATAATGTTGAAGATGATTGTGATTACTATGATAATGATTGTGATAACGAGGATAGTGATTGTGATAGTGATAGTGATGGTGATGGTGATTGTGATAGTGTTGGTGATTGTGATTGTGTTGGTGATTGTGATTGTGATGGTGATTGTGATAATGATTGAGGTTGTGATACTGATGGCGATTGTGATCATGATGATTGTGATTAAGATGATAGTGATTGTGATTACAATTATAATGATTGTGATGACGAAGATGGAGATTGTGATGATGATAATTATGATTACGATGATAATGGTTGTGATTACGATGATAATGATTGTGATAACGATGATGGTGATTGTGATAGTGATTTTGATGGTGATTGTGATGGTGTTGTGGCGGTGATTATGATAGTGATGGTGATTGTGATAATGACTGTGATTACGATGATAATGATTGTGATAACGATGATGGTGATTGTGATAGTTAATTTGATGGTAATTGTGGGGGTGATGGTGATTGTGATAGTGATTGTGATGCGATAGTGATGGTGATTAGTCATAGTCATTTATTCATTAACAAGTAACTTGTATCTGAATTTAAACACAGAAATTATAAATTACAGTAGTCACAATAGATAAATTACATATTACAACAACAATTTAACATAAAAATTTAAAAAATAATCCGTTCACAATTCATCAAATGTAAATGAAAACAATATAGCCAAAAGCTTAAAATTTAAAAATAATAAAAATAAAAATAATTAGCAATAGATAGAATTGATACATTGATATAATTAATTAAAAATAATAACATCAATAAATCCAATGAAATGTTTTTTTAAAAATTGCAGTTAAATTAAATTAAATTACAGCTATTCTACCGTATATATACACTTATTCAATAGGAATTCCTTAAGTTTTATTTTAAAGGTGCTACTGTACACAGCACTTTTTATGTCTAAAGGCAACCTGTTGAATAATTTTACGGACTGGTATCGTGGACTGTGTTTAACAATTCTTAGCTTACGATTAGTGAAGTTTTTGTTCTTCAAGTCTAGTCTACGGGTGCCTTCCCTTATCTGCCGTTCTTTTACTGTCTCATAGTCTTGTATGTATTTGGCCATATTACTTAAAAGTACCAGTACATAGAGACTTGGTACTGTAATAATAATAATAATAATAATACTCGAGCTCGAGCGGCGAGTTTTTCTCCCCGCCGTCGACACCATCACCATCACCACGACGAGGAAGACGATGAGGAAGAGGACGGCCACCAGCGGACTTGGGACCTCGAGGCCAACAGGCTCCGAGTAGGGTCCCCGCTGCCGGTGGAAATGTGTCGCGCATTCGTTGGACACAGTCAATGAACGAAAATGTGATGCGCGCATATTATGGGGCTACAGAGGGAGGGATTAACTTGACTGCGTATCGTGGTCGGATGCTCTCTCTGTTTCAGGTGCTTGAGCCAGGTGTCAGCGCGTCGGCACAACGGCTGTCGGATCAGGTGCGAGTCATCCAGCGTAACCATATGTTGGATGACACCGTACTTGATCGACTACGCTCCGAATCACGGAGTAACCTAGTTACGCCTGCTTCGCCGTTGATCGCGGTACAGGTACAAAATGTATCCAGTGCGCCGCCGCGATCCGACTGAGATGGTGAAGAGGATGATAGCGAAGTTATTTCCGTGAGTACCCAGTGCAACGCACAATTGAGGAGCGCTTTGGAGAGTGCATTCCGGGAGTACCGTTCCACACCGCCTGAACTTAGACCACGTCTACCTCGTTTGCCTATGCACAACAAAAACAAGGCGCTGATGTGTGCTCTAGATTCGCAGCTGTCAAATTGCTTTGACAGCAGCAAAGACCTCACCGATACCCACTCAATATTGTACTGTGGAGCTGTAGCGGCATGTCGTGTAGCTCACGTCAAATTCCCCAACAACGACGGAGCTACACGACCCAAATTAGCTGTTCCAGCTTGGCAGTGCAGGATTGAGCGGCGTATCGGTGAGGCTACGGCACTCATCGGCAAGTTAATCTGCTTCAGGGAGGGCAATACTCGCCCTAGAGTGATGCGCTTTGTGAGGCGGGCGTTCTCGGGAACTGATATAAGTTTCCGAGATTACTTGGCCCGCGTCACAGAGCGTATCGACTCCCTGAAGCAGAAGATCTGTGCATGGGCAAGCCGTATTCGTCGGTACAAGCGGCGAGTGGAACGGTACACTCAGAATCGCACATTCCAAAGCGATGAAAGGTGGGTATATAGGGCTTGGGAGCGACCGGACCAAGGTGTGACTGACACGCGTCTGCCGGATGATAGCGCCATGTATTCATTCTGGCGCAACATCTGGTCGGTGCCTGTCAGTCACACTGAGGGCGATTGGACCCGGGAGGTTGAACAAGCGTGTGATCCTATACCAGAAATGGGGGCAATCATCATCAGCCCCCAAGACGTAGCTCGTGCAGTCCGTCCGCTGCCTAACTGGAAATCTCCAGGGCCGGACGGACTGCACAACTTCTGGATCAAGTGGTTCCAAAGATCACACGCTCGTTTGGCGTCCCAGTTTCAATCAGCCTTAGAGTCAGGGTCGCTGCCCCAGTTCCTGACGACAGGAATTACCCACCTGCTCCATAAATCAGGTAGTGCTGCGGAGCCCAAAAATTATAGACCAATCACTTGTTTACCAACGGTCTATAAAGTTCTTACATCCATTTTGAGAGCTAAAATCAACCAACATATTGATAGTAATTCTATTATGTCTGCCTCTCAGAATGGATGTAGGAACGGGTCCCGCGGCACTAAGGAGCTGCTCCTCATTGATATGGCCATTAGCCAACAGGTTCGCCGTTCCCGAAAGAATCTGTCTACATGTTGGATAGATTATAAGAAGGCCTATGACTCAGTGCCTCATACATGGCTCATGAGGGTGCTGGAGTTGTATAAAATAGATGCAACTCTACGTACCTTCCTGATGTCATGTATGGGACACTGGAGAACGGTTCTTCGCTATCCAGGATGTCGACAGATCCAAGGGAACAGCGAACCAATAAGGATCGAGCGTGGTATATTCCAGGGTGATAGTCTGAGTCCTTTGTGGTTTTGTCAAGCCTTGAACCCTCTCAGCACACTGCTGGAGCGTTCAGGTCTAGGCTATCTGTTGAGGAGAGATGGTCAGGTCATATCTCACCTTCTTTACATGGATGATCTGAAACTCTTTGCCCCCAACAATTTTCAACTGATGAAGCTACTGAAGGTAACAGAAACTTTCAGTAGCGCCATCAGGATGGAATTTGGTGTGGACAAATGTGCAGTCATGCATGTGAAGCGAGGGGAGATTATGGAATCCGAGGGAACTCAACTCTCGGATTCCACACACCTTAGATCCCTCTCCTCAACAGAAACTTACAAGTATTTGGGTATGTCGGAGGCATTAGGTATCAATACTGCCGACATGAAACAATCGTTGAGGGAGCGCTTCTTTGGCCGCCTGAATAAGGTACTAGGCAGTCTTTTGTCAGGCGGAAACAAGGTGCGCGCCTTCAACGGTTGGGTCATGCCGGTTTTGATGTATTCCTTCGGCATACTCAAATGGACTCAGACGGAACTTGATGCCCTGGATAGGAGGGTCCGCACACTGCTGACCGCAAATCGAATGCATCACCCACGGTCGTCGGTGATGAGACTGTATATCTCTCGGAAGTGCGGGGGTCGTGGCTTCTTAAGTGCTAAGACCCTACACAACCGTGAGGTGTACAGTCTCAGGGAATACTTCCTAGAAGCCGAAGGGGAGATGCACCGAGATGTGGTCTCAGTGGACAAGGGCCTCACCCCGCTCTCCCTGGCTAACGGGAACTGGCGCAAACCTAAAGTATTAGACACTAATGACCGCAAGGTGGAATGGCAGGGCAAGGAGCTTCACGGACGCTTTTACCGGGCCCTACATGGCCCCGATGTAGACTTCTTAGCGTCCGTATCCTGGCTGCGCTTTGGTGACCTCTTCGGGGAAACAGAAGGTTTTATCTGTGCAATAATGGACGAAGTTATGATGACGAATAACTACCGGAAATACATTGTGAAAGATGGCACGGTTGACATATGTCGGGCATGCCACCGTCCGGGAGAATCGATCCGACACATTATTTCTGGGTGTTCTAGTCTGGCTAACGGAGAGTATTTGCATAGACACAACCTCGTTGCCAGGATTATCCACCAGCAACTTGCTTTGAAATACAACCTTGTGGAATCAGAAGTGCCATACTATAAGTATGCGCCCGACCCAGTTCTCGACAATGGTCATATCACGTTGTATTGGGATCGACCTATCACCACTGACAGGACTGTTGTTGCCAATAGGCCTGACATTGTGGTGATAGATCGATTGGAGCGTCGCACAATGATTGTTGATATAACGATCCCGCATGACGAGAACCTCGTGAAAGCAGAGAAAGATAAACAATTCAAATATCTAGATCTGGCTCGCGAGGTTGTCGACATGTGGGACGTGGGTACAGCAGTCATTGTGCCGATAGTCGTGTCGGCCAATGGCTTAATAGCCAAGAGCCTCGACCAACATCTTAGGAGGCTCTCGCTTGGCAGCTGGATCAAGGGCTTGATTCAGAAAGCAGTACTTCTGGACACGGCACGTATCGTTAGGAGGTTCCTCTCTCAAGAGCCCTGACCACCGGCAGCTCGGATCCTGTTCCCAGCGCTGGTGGGCTACTGTTTTTTATATTTTTAAATGTTTTTTTTTATGTTGTTTTATTAAGAAATATTTAAAAATGTTAAAAATATGTATCTAAATGAATAAATGGAATAATAATAAATCATTTATTTCAGATTCATCCTAAGATTACATCCATATTTGTTAGTAAAATTGCGAGCTTAAAAACTAGTGTTAGTAATAACTATTGTATTTAATAATAATACTAAAGTGGCAGGTCCGGGTGGACTTTCCGATAGTGGCGGCACATCACTAAACGACTGCATGCAAACGTATCCAGCGCGCCAGTATCGGAGAGTCCCACCGGTCCGCCAGCGCGCGCAGGATGGTGTTGGGACTGTCGCGCGTGCGGCGCATGATAGATGCGCACCGTTTGCGCGTGATGGCCGCAAAGCCGTCTGTGTCAGCCGCCGCGAACATCGCGGAGGCGCTGCAGTGGCGCGGCAGCCCCATCAGCACCCGGAACGCGTTATTGTATTGAATGCGCAGATCGCTGTATGTCCGCTGTGTATAGTTAACCCACAGGCTGCAGGTGTAAAAGGACTGACAGTACGATTTAAAAAGCGCAACTTTGACAGTCCCCGTACACCGTGAAAACCTGCGAGCCAACATGTTGCATCGGACAGACAGCGCTCTGCGCTCCCTTTCGATATCCACACTGTCCTTAAGGTCCTCGGTGACCCAGTGGCCCAAATACTTAAATTGCTCGACTTTGTTTAGAGCTGTACCACTTAGAGTGAAATTCGGAACAAATGTGTATCGCCTGTTGTCCGGCCTAAAAATCATTATTTCACTCTTTTTCGCGTTGTATTTGAGCCCATGGGCCAAACTAAGTATGCCTAAACTGATAAAATGTTGTCGGCAACTTTCCCTTTGTGAGATGCGGACCATAGTACGAATTGCGCGTTTTTGTAGTACGAAAGCTCTTCTACTATTATATTCATAGCTGTTTCCCCAAAAGAGTATGCTGTATCTAATTTTTGACTCCACCAACGCAAAATATACCATTTTTAGCTGTTCTATGCTGATTTCATTTCTCAGGGCTCTCAGAGCGTAACATGCAGACGACACGGACGCATCAATAGCTTTTAATTCAGGTTTCCAGTTTAACAGTTGGTCAATATGTATACCTAAAAAATTTACTTCAGCAACGAGCGCAATTTCAACTTCATTTAAGGCTACCTTTAAATTATCTTTGTTTCGGGCTGTAGTCTTAAATAACATTATTTGAGTCTTTTTATTATTAATAACCAATTTATTTGCCGTGAACCACACATGAAAAGCTTGTAGCGTAGCATTCACCTTTTCTGTCAACTCTACCATGTCATTAGCTGCCACTATGGCATTTGTGTCATCTGCGAAAATTACTAATTCAATGTCCGGTAAAATTGTATTTAAATAATTAATCAAGTCATTAATAAATATTAAAAATAAAATAGGTCCTAAAATAGATCCCTGAGGGACACCCGTCGATATGCGCACAATTTTGGATGTATACCTTTTCTTATAATTATCCTGAGTTTTGTCAATTTCAACGTACATACGCCTGTTTTTTAAGTAGGAAGAGAATAGCCGCAAAGCATTTCCTCTTATTCCATAATGAATCATTTTAGCCAGAAGCAATTCGTGGTCAATTGTGTCAAATGCAGAGCTTAAATCTAGGAAAATCCCTGCAACTCTCATATTATTATTAATTTTGCATATCACATCATCCAATAACGTATATATGGCGTCTGAAGTGCCCACACCCTTTTGATACCCAAAATGTCTATTATTTAAAACTTTATTTACTCGCAAGTGTGCTAAAAGTCGAAATTTAAGAATCTTTTCAAATTATTTAGATAGCACTGGTAGTAGAGAGACAGGTCTATAGTTTTTAGGGTCAGACTTACTTCCCTTCTTATACACAGGTATTACTTTCGCCATTTTTAGTTGCTCTGAGAAGATACCCTCTTTTATACATTTATTGAAGAAGTCAGATAGAGGCTTGGCTAATACTTCAATGTTCTCTTTGAACAGACAAATCGGAACTTCGTCATACCCACAGGAATGTTTGTTTTCCATTCTTTTAACTACAGAACAGATCTCGTTAGGAGTGGTGGGAGAAATATGCATGTCACTACCAATCTTGTCCATGTATCTATAAAGTAATGCCGTAGCATGGACTCCTTCATTTCCGTCAATAGCACCTTTGTAGTCAAATTGGTTTACTAGTAAATTAGTTATTTCCACTGGATCTACTACAATCTGTCCATCCACCTTAAACCTAAGTTCCCGCTGAATTCCTTTATCTCTATTAGTGCATTTATTTACCACTTTCCAAATTTCCTTACCCATATTTTTTGATGTATTTATTTGAGTCATTATAGCAAGCTTTTTAGCTTTAGAAACAATCCTTCTATATAACCTGACGTACATGTTTTTGTATTTTAAAACACTCGGTTCAAGATTATTTCCATTGCGTGCACATAAAAAGCGTTTCATTTTGCTGGAGGTACGTATCCCTTTAGTGATCCACGTTAATTGTGATTTATTTTTAAGATTAATTTTACATTTTCTCTTTCTATAGCTATTGCGAAACACTTTATAAAAACATTTAAGAAAAGTATTAACACCCATATCAGCCCAAGATTCTTTTAAAATAGCATCTACAAATACTGCACTATTTTTAGTGTTGAATACTCTTTTATCTATTACAATAAACCGATTCTCATTCAAATATGCATTAGATCGATTTTGCAATTGAACCTCGGCAAAAATACCCGCATGTCCGTCGGCCAGACCATTGTGATCTACCTCATCACCTAAAACACATGCATCAGGCAGATTGGTTATGATGTTGTCGATACATGAAGTACTATTATTACGGATGAAAGTAGGAGAAGAGATTAGATGTCTAAAATTATAACATTTTAACAGACTAAGGAATTCCGCACTTTTTTTATTGTCCACTAGCAGATCAATATTAAAATCACCGCATATTATGCATTTCCTATTTAATAAATAGTCCAACAACTTCTCTAATCTTTCCAAGAATTGTTCGAAATTTTTATCCACAGGATTTCGATAGCAACAACAGATATAGAGACCCGTGATAGTATCTTTAGCACCACAGACTTCAAAACATTCCATTTTATACAATTTATTTATTGGTTCACAAATTTCGGCCTGTGTATCCACATGCCCTAAAATTAAACTACCACCTCTTAATTTATTTTTTCTAGTGTTGTAAGCTACTAACTTATAGCTATTTAGATTAAAAACCTTTGCAGTGCTCTCATTCAAAAAGTGTTCACTAATACACACGTAATCCAGTCTTTTATCAAGAGTTTCCACATAAACTTCCAATTCATTTTTCTTGTTCATAACTCCACATAGATTTTGATGATAAATATTAAGGGATATATATTTATCGAGATCAGATGAATTTGTCAGGCCATAAGAATTAATAGATAATTTAAGATCGAAAAAAATCACTATCATCTGTCTGTGTGCCAATGCTACCTGTAACTGGCTTGCTAAGCATTAATAAAGTTTCATTTTCTGTCTGTGAATATGCATTATTATAACATTTTAATTCATTTGATTTAATTTTAACATATTCTAAATAATCATTTCTGTACTTCAAACGTAGTATTTCCTTATGGATAAGCCTACTTGCTCTCACTGTATTTATGTATTTTGAAGCTATTTTAGTACCAGTATAATTCAGATCCAGTGACAGAAATGACGTATTTTTGAAGTTGCCACATATTAGCTTCAGCGAATTATTGAGCATATTAACATTGAGATAATTATTTTTATACAGTTTGCCAACTAAGACGTTTGCGTGTTTCACTTGTCCCAGGGTGTAATACAAAATTGACTGAAAATTCAGTGGATTAAAGTCATTAGAACCCCCTAGTATTATTACGTAGTCTGAGTGGGTAAACTCCTTACACAAATCAAAACATGAACTTATTACTTCAGCCATAGTGGCTCCTGGTTTAATCATCGAAATAACTTGGAAGGAATCTCCTAGAAGCTCTTGAAGCGCTCTCCTCATATCAAGTCCTGTTTGGTCAGCAAAGATTTTCACCTAATGTTTTCTAGCGATTAGTTGACTTGTTTCTGTTTTTGATTTAATATTACTAAAAAAACTTAAGTGTTTCTTTTCATGGTCTGAAATATTACTGATATCTATGGTCAGAGTTCCAACTGTCACTGTGTCAACTATTGTCCCCATTCCAATGTTACCTTGATCTGCAATAGGTCGATAAGAAGGCTGGTGACTTATGATTGTGTTTTGGAAGTTACATTCTCATGTTAGGGGCTGCTCGAAAAAGCAGCTTAAATTGTAGCTTTCAATGTGTTTTTGATTATCACTCACTGTGTTTAAAATCTATTTCTTTAGATGATGTTCTTGTGAAGCCTTTTCGTATACCAAACGACCCATATCGCTTTCGATACTGTGGAGAATAGAATTTGAGCGGCGAAGCAATCGATTTGTCATTCTGATATGGTTCTAAAGCGCCGACAGATTTGTACAGATTAATTTTATGTTAGGCTGATGATAACTCTTTTTTTAAGGCGCTATTCTCAATATTCAAACTTTCTATCTCAGAGTTTGCTATTTGCAGTTCCTCATTTAACTTTTCAAGTTTATCGTTTAGTTCTGTCACTTCATTTCTGATAGTACTAACATTGTTTGGTAAACTTTGATAGGATATGTTTAAATCAAAGTCACTGTCAGGCTGACCTAAACTTGAACGGCGACCTCTTTTTTGAGTGTTAACATTTTGCATAAACTCCATATTTCAAATATTATTTATCATACAAAGTTTCGATCAACATTCAAAAAGTGTTTTTCTATGGCCGGTCTCGAACCCACGACTATACGAGAAACTCGGATCGGACTCAATGTCGGCCCGTTCACTAATGCGCCAGCGTAGCCGACACAATAGTGTTCGAATTCTGACCTCAGTTTGTGAAAGCTGTGCGCAGGCGACAGCGGGGACAGCGGTGGTTAGCGCGGGAGGTATTCAGCGCTCTGCGGGTTGTCGTAGGTCAGTGACAATGTTCGTTAATTCACTTTTCAAATTTAAGATTTTTATCCACAGTTTAATATTGACATAACTTTGCTCCACCGAAGCAGATCACCATAAAAACTTCACAGTTCGATAGGTCACTTCACTGGCTTTAGGTAAACCGTATATTATTAATAGAATTTCCACTTTTTACTACTTAACTCATTTAAAATCTGAGGAGCAGAAATAACAACATTGTGCCTTTGCCAATAGCGTACGACAAGTGATTGTGATTGTGATAGTGATTGTGATGGTGATTGTGATGGTGATTGTGATAATGATTGTGGTAATTATGGTGGTTGTGATAGTGATGGTGATTGGTGATAACGATGGTGACTGTGATAGTGATGGTGATTGTGATACTACAACAGCTCATAACGTCCATGCTGGACATGCCTCTTCCATGATGTGAGAACTTTGCCGTAATCTCCACGCTTGGCAGGCGGATTGGAGATCGCAGTGATGAAAGACTAACAGAAAACGCTGCAGCCCATTCTCTGGTCTACGTAGGCGCAAGGTGTTCTGCCTCAGACATTAGTCGCCTTATACGACACCCGTGAGTGTATTGGGTTGGTTCTATTTTACTCTGCCGGATACCACACGGCTATTTATTGTGATAAGAATTGTGATAATGATGGTGGTTGTGATAGTGATGGTGATTGTGATGATAATAATACATTTTGTATGATTATGATTTGGCACATAGATAGTTTATAACCTGGATTAACATGTAAGACACTATTTATCCCTTTAGTATGATTCAGTGGGACAGTTACCGAAATGCACGCGGGCGAAGCCGCAGGCAACAGCTAGTATATGTATATAAAGACAAAGTTAAAGCCTGGGTTAGATGGAAGATTTATCACAATATTTCTGATTATGAACAATTCTCTCTATACCGATCCAGATTTCATGACAAATGCACAAACTGCTACAAAAAGTACATGAATTATGTTAAGGAATTAGTACGCGATAATGTAAAATATTTCTGGACGTACATTGCAAACCGGAAGTCTTCTACAGGAATCCCTTCTAACATGACATACAAAACCAAGAGCACCAATGATCCCGAAGAAATTTGTGACTTTTTTTCTGCATTTATTAATTCAGTTTATGAACAACCAACTTTAAGCAATAATGTATCATCGTGTTATCTTTTGAGCACAATTTCCTTATTAGTAGGATAGAGTTGAGTATAGAGGAGATATTAAGTGCACTTAAAACTTTAGACCCAACAAAAGGTCCTGGTCCGGACGGCCTACCAGTTACTTTTTTTAAAGCTACTGCTGAAAATATTTGTGCTCCTTTGTTCATTATCTTAAATATATAAAAGAAGAAACTGACTGACTCATCTATCAACGCACAGCCCAAACCGCTGGGTCTACAGATTCCAAATTTGGCAAGTAGGTTCCTTATGTGGTCTAGGGGTGCACTAAGAAAGGATTTTTCAAAATTCACCCCCTAAGGGGGTTAAACGGGGCTCCAAAGTTTGTATGGGGAAACAAGATTAGTTAGACTATTTTATTCGAAACTTCACAGGAGTGCTCCTATTGATAAATGAGTAGAAACGGGTTTCAGGGTTTTTCAGAATTCAACCCCTAAGAGGGGGAAATGGGGTGGCAAAGTATAAAAATCAATGAACAGCCCAAACCACTGACTGTGTTTCAGAGTTGTTAAAGTTAAATTGTAACAAAATAATATTGTGTGGTTTTCCATTTTTTGAAAATTTGGGTAATAGAAAAAATAATTATATACATATGTTAAATAACAATGTACATTTTTTAGTAGGTCACTATAGTGACAGACTTATATATCTGGATATCAACACTATTGTTGGTAAACTGAAGTCGACACGGGGTAAGGTGTATCTACCTATTAGATGTAGACACAAAATAGCTCGGCTATTAGCTTATAATATTTACACAGACATAAATAGTATGTCTAAGTTTAGTTCTATTATTAACACTGCGACTATTAGTAGTAATACTAATATACAGGTGACTTTCAATGAATATAGCACTAGTGCTATAAATGTTTACAAACATTGTACTGAGGAGGATCCATGTGTCACCGTGGAGAATTCTCAATTAGGGTATATTAGTATTAGTGATAGGGTCTTGTTGTCTGAGGATGGTACGGGTGTCTCCAGCCTCACTCCAAAAATTAATTTAAACTAGGAAATGAGACAACAGGAGGTACGATTAACAATATTGTTAATCCTACCAACGTATCTTCTTGCACTCAATTAGTTAGTAAAAAAGGGCCTCAGCAGAACACTTTGAAATTATTCCACCAAAATATCCAAGGCATTTCTTCCAAATTATTAGAAATTGAATTGTTTTTAGAAAATAGTAAGTTTGACATTATATGTTTTACTGAACATTGGCTTAAGGATTACCAAATGCTTATCAATTATGAGAACTATATGGTGGGTAGCTGCTTTAACCGTAAAACTATGCTTCGTGGAGGTTCCCTAATATTAATAAGAAATTGTTTTAAATATAAGCAACGTAATGACATAGTAGGTCTCTCGGTTGAACATTGCGTTGAACTGTCCTGTGTTGAGCTAGATAAGCATGTAATTGTGTGTGTGTACAGACCCCCAAACTATCAAAACTTTTCTTTGTTTGAATCAATAATGGAAGATGTGATGGCAAAACTTGCAGTCAGTAATAAATCTACAATTATTTGTGGTGATTTTAATATCAATATTTTAGAAGAATGTGCAAATAGCAGTCGCTTATTAAATCTTTTTAAGTCATTTGACTTGACCAACACTTTTACAGAACCTACTAGAGTCACTCCATCTTCTGCTACTTGTATAGATAAAATCTCTGCGATTGTGATTACTTAGATAAAGCAATAGTAAATTGTCTACCCTCTGACCATAGTGGACAAACTGTAACCTTCAGGTGTAATACACCCCCATCGCAAAAAGTTCAAATTAAATTTAGACCTATAACTTCTAGCAGATTAAATAGGTATAATATTTTGCTACAGAACAAGTTAAGCGTTATGGGTCTTGATGATATTAATATAGATCAATTGTATGATCGTTTCTTTTCAATAGTTCACACGGAATTCAATAAAACTTTTGAAAAGAAGACAAAAAGTATTTGCCCTAAATTCATATTTAGTGATTGGGCAACTAGAGGTATCAGAAAAAGTAGGGAAAGACTATTTGAGCTTTATGGCCTTAAGCCTTTTATAAACACTGAAACTTCTAACAAGTATGTTGCTAAGTATTCAAACATTTTTAGAAATACATGCAAGGTTGCTAAAGCACTGCACATTAGCAACAAGATCAAAACAGCAGAAAATAAAATAAAGACAGTTTGGAAAGTTATAAATAATGAGACTAACAGGAAGAAAATACGTAACACTAGCTACACATTAGATACAGTGCATGTGGTCCTAAAAGCTCTAATCAGGAAGTAGCTCAAGAATTTGTAAAATTCTTTACCGATATACCACAAAAAACAACGGAGGCTCTTATTTCCTCACCTGAACTCTCAATTGGTTTATTAAAGGCGAATGTGTCTGGCTGCCTGGTTGAATTTAAATTTAAACACATTAACCCTATGATTGTTATTAAAACTTTCCGGCAAATAAAGATCAAACTAACCGAAGATCTATGGGGAATGTCTGTCAAAGTTTGTACATCCATACTTGAGACTATAGCCCCTTACTTAGCTTTAATTTTTAATTTATGTGTAGACCAAGGAGTTTTCCCTGATTTAATGAAATACAGTAAAGTCATACCTCTTTTCAAATCCGGGGACAGTAAAGATACTAATAATTATAGACCTGTATCCGTGTTACCAGTTTTTAGCAAGGTTTTTGAAAAAGTAATGCTTAATCAAATGCTCTATCATTTTAACACCAACAGAATCTTACATGATCAACAGTATGGCTTCACCAAGGGACGTTGTACAACTGACGCCGGTGTAACCTTATTAAAGCACATATTTACTGCGTGGGAAGAGTCTCAAGACGCCATACGAATTTTTTGTGACCTCTCCAAAGCGTTTGATTGCGTAAATCACGACACATTACTTTTGAAACTTGAGCATTACGGACTGGGTAAACTTGCACTTAGTTTGGTAAAATCTTATTTGAATGATAGACAACAACATGTTCAAATAAATGGTGTTAATTCACAGCGGTTAAAAGTAAAAATGGGGGTTCCACAAGGCTCAATATTGGGTCCTTTCCTCTTTCTAGTATATACAAATGATCTACCCTATTTACTGAAAAACCAACCTCAAAATATGGTGTTATTTGCTGATGACACTTCCCTAATTTTTAAGATAAATAGGCGGGCCCAAAATCTAGATGACGCGAATAATGCCCTACTTCAGGTCCAAAATTGGTTCACAGCAAACAATTTGGTATTAAATGAAAAAAAAAACCAAATGCATAAGATTTGCTTTACCGAATGTTAAAAGTAGTGATTGTGATATAATATTGAATAAAGAGAAACTTGAATTCGTAGATAAAACGGTTTTCCTGGGGATTACGCTTGATTCAAGGCTACAATGGGGTTCTCATTTGACATCTCTTGCGGGGCGGCTAAGTTCAGCAGCCTTTGCCATTAGAAAAATCCGTCAGTATACTGATGTAGATACCGCTAGACTGGTTTATTTTAGTTACTTTCATAGTATAATGTCTTATGGCATTTTGCTGTGGGGACGGGCTGCTGATATTGAGTCTATATTTATTCTGCAGAAAAGAGCCATCAGAGCCATATATAATCTTCGTAGGCGCGATTCTCTAAGGGAACTGTTTAAGGATATTGGCATCATGACGGTACATTGTCAATACATCTACGAAAACATAATGTACGTCAGAAAAAATCTGCACCTTTTTGGTAAAAGGGGTGACAGACATAATTACAGTACTAGAAATAGGGACCAACTAGTTCAGCCAGGTTTCAGACTCGTTAAAGTAGACTCATCTTTCATGGGGTACTGTTTGAGATGCTATAATAAAATTCCACAAAGTATTCTTGAACTGAATGAGACGAAATTTTAAACATGCATTAAACGCACACTATGTAAGCAAGCATATTACAAGTTGAGCGATTATATCGATGATAAAAATGCTTGGCTCAATGCTGGTCCTGCTCCACATGGACAGGGGCGCATAAATTGATAGCATTAAATTGTATTGTTGGAGCTGCTGAAGATTGTACAACTATCTTTGCATTGTATAGAATCAATCTCTTTAGTATTATATAAATGCATAGCCCATATTGTGTGAGTACTATGTACTAGAAAGCTATCATTCACTGGAAACCTACGTCTTTTTTTGACTTGAATGTGCCCTGGCGGTTTGGAGTATGTCATGCTCACTCTATTGTCTCGCTGATGGTGGCGCATGTGTCGGATCATTTAGTTCCCTTCAAAATGGTTGAGTTGAATGGTGCTGATCCATGCGTCATGTCCGTGAACGGGCGCTGTCAGTTGTTACTGGTCATCTCTTGGTTGCCATGGCTTATTTGAATGAATTATTTTGAATTGTATTTTTTTTTTGTTTGTGTTTTTTTGCTGTGGACACTCTACCGTGCACATCTTGCTACATTGTTCTCACATAATATACCATCTCAACGTGAATGATGTAACCAAGATTTTGTAACAATATTCTGATTTAAAAGAGTGTCCATGGAGTTTCTTGCCCATTCTTCTCCATAGAGATCTACGCTAGGGAATGGGCAACTACAGTACTTTCACAGTTTTTATGTCTTGTGACTGGGACTGTAGCTACATTTAATTTTCATCTTTGTTTCGACAATTCAAAAGTGCCTGTAACTGGCTTACTTGAAATAAATGCTTTGATTTTGATTTTGATTGATTTTTGACCACTGAGTCTAGAGATTCCAAATTTGGCACATTGGTTCCTTATGTGGTCTAGGGGTGCACTAAGATAGGATTTTTCAAAATTCACCCCCTAAGGGGGTTAAACGGGGCTCCGAAGTTTGTGTGGGGAAACAAAATTAGTTAGACTATTTTATTCAAAACTTCACAGGAGTGCTCCTATTGATAAGTGAGTAGAAACGGGTTTCAGGTTTTTTCAGAATTCAACCCCTAAGAGGGGGAAATGGGGTGGCAAAGTATAAAAATCAATGCACAGTCCAAACCGCTGGGTCTACAGATTCCAAATTTGGCAAGTAGGTTCCTTATGTGGTCTAGGGGTGCACTAAGAATGGATTTTTCAAAACTCACCCCCTAAGGGGGTGAAACGGGGCTCTAAAGTTTGAATGGGGAAACAAGATTAGTTAGACTATTTTATTCGAAACTTCACTGGGGTACTCCTATTAAGAAATGAGTAGAAATGAGTTTCAGGTTTTTTCAGAATTCAACCCCTAAGAGGGGAAATGGGGTGACAAAGTCTAAAAATCAATGCACAGCCCAAACCGCTGAGTCTAGCTCTAGAGATTCCAAATTTGGCACATAGGTTCTTTATGAGGTTTAGGGGTGCATTGAGAAAGGATTTTTCAAAATTTACCCCCTAAGGGGTTGAAACGGGGGTCCAAAGATTACATGGGAAAATAAGATTGGTTAGACTATTCGAAACTTAACAGGAGTACTCCTATCGCTAAACGAGTTAACATTTGTGTTTCAGGTTTTTTCAGAATTCAACCCCTGTTGATAAGTTGGGATAGCGGTTCGAAGGACCTCGCGGGGTTATAAATTATGGCGGGAAATTAATGTATGCGGGATATAATGTTGCCGGCACGCAGTTTTTATGTAGGGCAACAAGGACTTACTTGGAAGCTGATGATAAAGATGATCGCCTGGGAAGATGGCTGATGCCGCTGGAGGTGCTGAAGCCCAGCGCGTGTTCTGGTGGATTCTTCCTTCACTTATGTTTGTTTTACCGTGTCGGCCGACATTCACAGATTGTTTTTAGTTTAGAATTTAATGCGGTTTGGTGTATTTTGCGGCGCGCGCCGGTAAGCTCAGCAGTATTGCGTGAGGTCTTAAGCGGTTGACGTTGCGGATCCAAGCGCGGCGCGGCGCGATGCAGTAAAATAGAAAGCGGTGCGGTGCGGTACTGCCATTAGATGGACAGCATATTTTGCTATAGTAGCGGATTTAGCGGAGCGGTCGATTCTTCGTGTGTGGTAGCTGTCACGAATCGAAACGAACAGTGTCTTCAAATATGGAGTGGTTCCTGTCAAAATCACCTCAGAAGCGCGCCTCATTGGACGCCGGCGGCGGTACTCCTTCTCTTTCTGTCGCATGGGAGCGTAGTAGGAAGGAAGGAGATGGGTAGTTAAAAACTGCGGTTGGCAACATGACAGAAAAAATATAACGTAGGAGACGCGTTTGGAAACGCATACGCAATAATGAAATATACCACGTTCGGATATGTTAATATAGTAAAAAAAATAAACTTACTACAGAAACTTGCGTAAGCATCCTGCCCGGGTTTGAGGATATGTAGTATTCTCAAAAAGGGAAATAAATTATATTAAAGCGGGCTAAGAAAGAGAAAAAATAATAATTTAAATATATGAAATTAAATAAGTTAGGTTATTAATTACGCGGTTATGTTACTGGGAAGGTAAAGGACATAATTTGACAACGGGTCTCTTAAAAGAACCACTGCATGTCTTCACCATAGCAACGCGGGTTGTCCCATCCCTGCCGGGGAAAACTTCGGTGATTATGCCCATTGGCCAACGTAAAGGAGGGACATCATCCTGATGCATGAGAACCACTGTACCAATCCTAATATTGTCTGCGGCAGTCAACCATTTTTGCCTAACTTGTAAGTTATGTAAGTATTCTATCCGCCATCTTCTCCAAAAGCTACAAACCATTTGGTCAAGCAACTTTTTGCGGCAAGTTAGAGGCTTCGTTGTTTCGGGAACGTTCACGACAGGCAACGAAGTCAACGGAGAAGCCATTATAAAATGCGCGGGAGTAAGCGGTTCTGGGTACGGATCCTCATTCAGGACACAGAGCGGTCTAGAGTTTAGAACTGCCTCAATTTCAGTGAGAACAGTCGAAAGCTCCTCGTAAGTGAGGAGTTGAGAACCGATAACACGGTATAAATGTGTTTTAATGGATTTAATATTAGATTCCCACAACCCTCCAAAATGGGGAGCGCGGGGTGGAATCATTTTCCACTCTATGCGGTAGCGGTTAGCAAGTAGTTCTTGCAATTGAGCCTTGGCTCCAACGAAATTTGTTCCGTTGTCGGAATATAAATAAGAAACAGGTCCTCTGCGGGAAATGAATCTTTTAAAAGCAGAAATAAAAGTGTCCGATGACACGTCGGTAACTAATTCAATATGAACTGCTTTGGTAACGAAACAAATAAATAAGCATATGTAAGCCTTCTGACTTCTTTGACCTCTGCGTCTACATAAAGTTACTTTGATGGGACCAGCGTAATCCACACCCGTATGCACGAAAGCTTTAGTCTCTTGCACGCGACAAGCGGGTAAATCAGCCATCTTTGGGCTGAGGTGAGAAGGAGAAACTTTAAAACAAAAGTTACAAGCGTGTACTCTTTGTCTGATGACACCCCTAGAAGAGAGGATCCAATATTTTTGGCGTAATAGAGAGCTAAGAAGGCTTACACCGGCATGACAATAAATGCGGTGATAATAATCTATTAAAACATGTGTAAAGTTATCATGTTTAGGTAAAAGAGCGGGATGCTGCGCTTCATAAGGAAGGTTCGCATTTGACAACCTGCCTCCGATTCTAATTATGTTATGCTCGTCTATAAAGAGATCGAGTCGTTTAAACTGTGAGCGAAGTTTATTACTTTTAATCTCGTCATAAATATCTAAAAAATGAAATTGTTGAATACAACGAATTAAATAAATTTCAGCGGTATCTAATTCACGGACAGTAATTGTCTTATGTGACTTGTCATAAGGAATAAAATGTAAAAATCTTAAAATGTATACAATTATGCGCAATATTTTATTTAATGATGTAAATTTTTGAGAAAGGCTATATATTAAATTAAGTTCTGATACGGTAGATACTAACGTTACAGATTTATTATTAAACTCAGGCAACTGCTCACTGCATGAGGAAACAAACGGAGTGATAGGCCACTTAGCAGTTGGGCGCAGAAGCCACTCAGGGCCATGCCACCACAAATCGTGATTTAGTAGCTGCTCAGGTAGAAGACCTCGAGACAAACAGTCACTAGGATTTTCTTTACCGTTAATATGATAAAAATGTTTAGGATCAAGATTTTCTTGACATTTAGCGACACGGTTGCTAACAAAAATGTTCCATTTGTGCGGTGAGGAATGAATCCATGAAAGTGTAATTGTAGAATCGGAAAAGGCAAATATTTTATTAATAGCGGTACGAGAGCGGTAAGTGTCATAAACTAATTTAATTAAATTAGATAAAAGAACAGCAGCGCAAAGCTCTAGACGAGCCAGAGATACGACCTTAACAGGTGCAACTTTGGATTTAGCACACACCAAGTTTACGTGTGTGTTACCATTTGCGTCGGTGACATGTAAATATATGACGCAGCCATACGCATTCATGCTAGCGTCAGCAAAACCTACTATATTTGTCACACAACCCATAGTAACGGCTACATGACGCGGCAATTTTAAAGAAGAGAGTAGAGGCAATTGCTCTTTAAATTTTTGAAAAAGGAGTATAATAGAATCGGGTGGAGTCTCATCCCAATCTGTATTTAATTTCCATAATTCTTTTATGAGTAATTTCGCGAATAGAACTACAGGTGCTACTAGACCGAGAACATCCCACAGACGGGCAACAGTAGAAAGTATGGAGCGTTTAGTACAACTTTTGTCCACATTAGATGTAGTAAAGGTGAAACAATCCTCGGAAGGAATCCATTTGAGTCCAAGAATTTTTAAATTATCCCCGTCAGAGAAGTTAATAGAAGAGCGGTTGGAGTGTGGAATAGCCTCTAGTAGTTCCGAGGAATTACTTGCCCACTTAGTAAGGTCGAAGCCCCCAGCCTTAAATAAGGCGATAAGTTCAGCGGAGAGAATCTTGGCTTCCTCCAGAGTAGGGGTAGAATTAGCCAAGTCATCCATATATAGCTCATGAGAAGCGACAATGGATGCGCGCGGGAAGCGATGTTTTTCATCCTTTGCAAGCTCGCGCACAGTGCGCATGGCTAGAAAGGGACTGGGCTTAAGACCAAAGGCAACTCGGTTAAATTGAAATTCGCGTACAGGTTCAGCTGTATTAAATCGAAACAATATTTTCTGGTACTTTCGATGCTCATCAATAACAGCAATTCGAAGATACATCTGTTTTATATCGGCTGTAACTGCAATAGGGAACAAACGGAAATTTAAAAGTAATAAAAATATGTCAGCCTGTAAATTCGGCCCTGTGTGCAACAAATCATTTAATGACACGCCATTATGAGACTTAGCGCTCGCGTCAAGAACGATGCGCACTTTCGTAGTTTGTTTATCATTCCTAATGACAGGGTGATGCGGTATGTAATAACCTATAGTCTGATCAGCAGCACTAGGTGTAATTTCAGTTAAATAATTTTGATCAATATATTCTTGAATAATTTCATTATAACTAGCGCGCAAAGCAGGGTCGCGAAGCTTAGTTTTTCCCAAATTAATTAAGCGTCGATAAGCGACAGCATAAGAATTTCCGAGTGAATCTGGATCTTTACAGAATGGCAACGCAGTACAGTACCTACCACTGGAGTCACGTGACACCGTAGAAGCGTACAGCTGTTCACACTCCCGTTCAGCGGGGCTCATAAAAGATTTTGAAGGAATTTCTTCGATATTCCAGAATTTATGCAAAGATTCGTCTAACGACAGAAAACAATACGAGTAATCTATATTCAACGCGGTAGAAAAATATGAAGCGGTATTTAAATCAGCGGAACTATTATTATTATATAAACTAGTGGGTACCTCACCCATAAGAATATAACCAAACACGGTTTCAATTGCGGAAGGCGCGGTAGATGAGATAATTTTATTATGAAGTAATAAATACGGGAACAGCTTTGCCCCTAGAAGCAGCTCAACCTCACCTGGTATATGCCATTGGGGGTCTGCCAGCGGTAATTCGAACAAATGTTGCACAGCAGAGGTATCCACAAAGTGTGATGGTAAATTATCCGTTATACAATCAACCACAAGAGCGGTTATTTTAAAAGAATTAGTTTTATTTTTAGCAGTAACTGTTATCTCGACGTAACCTATAATAGGCCGTGAAGAGGTTCCTACACCCTTTATAAATGAATTTGAAAGCGGTATAATATTTAATTGTAGTTTCTTACAACAAGCTGAAGTAATTATGTTGTTCTGTGAAGCGTTATCGATCAAACATCTTACAGAAACGTATTTGTTATGTTTATTGTCAACGTAGACTTGTGCTGTCGACAAAAGTACAGTAGTGCGCGATATGTTTGTGCCTAAGCGTGAACATGCACACAGCGCCACCTGTTGTGAGTGCGCGGAACTAGGTACAGCGTCAGTCGATATCGATCGCGGCGGCGAACTTTGCTCCAGATGCAAGAGCGAATGATGCTTTTTATTACATGTTCTACAAGTATGTATAGATTTACACTGTGAAGCAGTGTGCGTTGCACTAAGACAGTTTACACATCCACGTTTGTTTTTAATAAAATCCAAACGCGCGTTGGCTGATAGTGCCTGAAAGTTTGAACAGGTGTACAGCTTATAATGATCATTTTTGTTACAGTATAAACAAGTTTGGTTATTGTCACAAGCAACAAAGGTATGCACTGTACTATCACGTGACTGGTTACGGTATGAGTTATTTTTATTTACTGATGCAGTTCGAGAAGAAATAGTCCTATCTAATATTTTAACTTGCGATTTTAAGAACTCAACGAGATCCGTATAAGTAGGAATCTCCTCATCTCTCATATGCATCTCGAATAAATGTATAGTAGCGGGGTCTAATTTTTTCAAAGCTAAATTTAATAAAATGAAATCCTTTATGTCGTTAATTTGTAATTGTTCTAAGGCAGAAACAGAAGCGTGAAAACTTTCAATAAAACTATTTAAAGAAGCGGAATTGTTCGTTGCAGGTTTAATATTTAATATGTTAGACATGTAGTGTGAGCCCAGTGCTCGCCTATCTTGATATTTTTGAACTAAGCTGTTCCACATAGAAGCATAATTTTCTCCTGATGGAATAATTCCTGCGGTAATCTGCAATGCGTTTCCTTTTAGGTTACCCATTAAGTACTGCACTCGCTGAGAATCTGTGAGATTTATATTACCATGGATATTTGATTTAAATGATTCATAAAAAACAGGCCAGTTTTCAATCCTACCATCAAAGAACGGAATCTGAATTGGAGGTAGTTTGATAGAAGTTTTAGAATGTTTCGCGTTGTCCTGAGACATTGAGTCCTCTAATGACCTTGAAGACTTCGCGGCGATAAGTGAGCGCACTCTCTCGACACGAGTGTAAACGCCGTCAAAGGATATTTGACTGTTATAATCGATTTTATGATCTGGATTAATTTGTAAAGAATATGTATTTATTTTATCTAGGTTATTACTAAATTCCTGACGAGTGACTGAGAGTATTTGTGTGTCTGACATGAACGTTTCCGACGAACGAAGCTCAATACTAGTCGTATTTATTTTCTTTGACGTTTCGTATAACGACGATAAATGCTCAAAGATTGCTTGATTTTTAGCTTGAAGTAATTTTACTTTCATTTTAAGTTCTTCCATAATGGATTATTCTAGAAAATACAACGGACAAATTAATTTAGGTATAGCGGGTAGACTTATAATAATAATTTTATTATAAGCGGGTATAAGAAGTAATTGCGGTTGAGTATGTTGTAGGCAAGTTTGCCGAGCTAACTCACGATAATTAGCGGTTTTAATATTGACCTAAGCTATTTTAATGCAGGAGGAGCAATATTAAGTTAGTACAGTAGTTCTCAATGAATATGTACCTAGCGGGATGTACGAACGTTAGTACGCGTTCAATATGGCGGTTTTACGAACTTAGGTATTTGACCTAAATCCTAGGTATGAGACCTATAAATGCTGATTCTTTGAATCCGTCTCGAATGGACCAAAAACTTATGTTGATAAGTTGGGATAGCGGTTCGAAGGACCTCGCGGGGTTATAAATTTTGGCGGGAAATTAATGTATGCGGGATATAATGTTGCCGGCACGCAGTTTTTATGTAGGGAAACAAGGACTTACTTGGAAGCTGATGATAAAGATGATCGCCTGGGAAGATGGCTGATGCCGCTGGAGGTGCTGAAGCCCAGCGCGTGTTCTGGTGGATTCTTCCTTCACTTATGTTTGTTTTACCGTGTCGGCCGACATTCACAGATTGTTTTTAGTTTAGAATTTAATGCGGTTTGGTGTATTTTGCGGCGCGCGCCGGTAAGCTCAGCAGTATTGCGTGAGGTCTTAAGCGGTTGACGTTGCGGATCCAAGCGCGGCGCGGCGCGATGCAGTAAAATAGAAAGCGGTGCGGTGCGGTACTGCCATTAGATGGACAGCATATTTTGCTATAGTAGCGGATTTAGCGGAGCGGTCGATTCTTCGTGTGTGGTAGCTGTCACGAATCGAAACGAACAGTGTCTTCAAATATGGAGTGGTTCCTGTCAAAATCACCTCAGAAGCGCGCCTCATTGGACGCCGGCGGCGGTACTCCTTCTCTTTCTGTCGCATGGGAGCGTAGTAGGAAGGAAGGAGATGGGTAGTTAAAAACTGCGGTTGGCAACATGACAGAAAAAATATAACGTAGGAGACGCGTTTGGAAACGCATACGCAATAATGAAATATACCACGTTCGGATATGTTAATATAGTAAAAAAAATAAACTTACTACAGAAACTTGCGTAAGCAACCCCTAAAGGGGGAAATGGGGTAACAAAGCCTGAAATTCAACATCAGTGTTTGTATGGTAAATTGGGTCAGGTGTATTACAAAAACAACGATTTTAAGATTTAATATGGCGGACCTGAAATACCATCATTCCCTGTTGGGGTCTTGGGGTGCGATTGGGTTGAAATGTCTAAAAATCAATATGGGTGTCGATACCGAGATTATCAGGGGTGCTGATAACGAAAATTGCATTTATTTTGAGATCCAGAAGATGGCGGATTCGACTTCTGTACAGGGTTGCTTCTGTATTGTTGATTTATTGTGATGATTGTGATAACGATGATGATGATTGTGATAATGATGATTGTGATTATGATAATTGAGATAACGATGATAATGATTGTGATTACGATGATAATGAGTGTGATAACGATGATAGTGATTGTGATTTTGATGGTGATTGTGACAGTGATGGTAATTGTGATAGTAATGGTGATTGTGATGATGATTATTGTGATTACGATGATAATGGTTGTGATTACGATGATAATGATTGTGATAATGATGATAGTGATGGTGATTGTGTTGTGATAGTGATTTTGATGATGATGATTGCGATTAAGATGATAATGATTGTGATTACGATGATTATGATTGTGGTAACAATGATGGAGATTGCGATAGTGATTTTGATGGTGATTGACATGGTGAAGGTGATTGTGATGGTGATAGCGATGGTGATGGTGATTGTGATTATGATTGTGACAGTGATGGTGATTGTGATAATAATGACGATGATTGTGATAATGATCATGATGATTGTGATGATGATGATTGTGATTACGATGATATTGATTGTGATTACGATGATGATGATTGTGATAATGATGATGATGATTGTGATGATGATGATAGTCATTAAGATGATAATGATTGTGATGACGATGATAATGATTGTGATAACGATTATGGTAATTGTGATAGTGATTTTGATGGTGATTGTGATAGTGATTGTGATGGTGATGGTAATGGTGATTGTCATGGTGATTGTGATAATGATTGTGGTTGTGATAGTGATGGCGATTGTGATCATGGTGATTGTGATTACGATGATAATGATTGTGATTACGATGATAATGATTGTGATAATGATGATAGTGATGGTGATTGTGTTGTGATAGTGATTTTGATGATGATGATTGCGATTAAGATGATAATGATTGTGATTACGATGATTATGATTGTGGTAACAATGATGGAGATTGCGATAGTGATTTTGATGGTGAAGGTGATTGTGATGGTGATAGCGATGGTGATGGTGATTGTGATTATGATTGTGACAGTGATGGTGATTGTGATAATAATGACGATGATTGTGATAATGATCATGATGATTGTGATGATGATGATTGTGATTACGATGATATTGATTGTGATTACGATGATGATGATTGTGATAATGATGATGATGATTGTGATGATGATGATAGTGATTAAGATGATAATGATTGTGATGACGATGATAATGATTGTGATAACGATTATGGTAATTGTGATAGTGATTTTGATGGTGATTGTGATAGTGATTGTGATGGTGATGGTAATGGTGATTGTCATGGTGATTGTGATAATGATTGTGGTTGTGATAGTGATGGCGATTGTGATCATGGTGATTGTGATTACGATGATAATGATTGTGATTGTGTTTGTGATTGTGATAGTGATAGTGATAGTGATTGTGTTTGTGATTGTGATGGCGATTGTGATGGTGATTGTGATGGTGATTGTGATGGTGACAGTGATTGTGATAGTGACGGTGTTTGTGAAGGTGATAGCGATGTGATTGTGATAGTGACAGTGATGGTGATTGTGATATTGATGAAGATGATTGTGATTACGATGAAAATGATTGTGATAACGAGAATATTGATTATGATAGTGATTGTGATGGTGATTGTGATAATGATTGTGGTTGTGATAGTGATGGCGATTGTGATCATGGTGATTGTGATTAAGATGATAATGATTATGATGATAATGATTGTGATTACGATGATAATGATTGTGATAATGATGACAGTGATGGTGATTGTGTTGTGATGGTGATTATGATAGTAATTGTGATGGTGATTGTGATGATGATTGTGATTGTGATTGTGATAATGATGGTGATTGTGATAAAGATTGTGATTACGATGATAATGATTGTGAAAACGATGAGGGTGATTGTAATAGTGATTTTGATGGTAATTGTGATGGTGATGGTGATTGTGATGGTGATGGTGATGGTGATTGTGATAATGATGGTGGTTGCGATAGTGATGGTGATTGTGATAATGATGGTGGTTGTGATAGTGATGGTGATTGTGATAGTAATAATAAATTGTGATGATTATGAAATTTGGCACATAGATAGTTTATAACCTGGATTTACATGTAGGACACTATTTATCCCTTTAGTATAATTCAGTGACAGTTACCGAACTTCACGCGGGCGAAGCCGCGGGCAACAGCTAGTATTTAATAAATCACTGGCACAAGGAATTTTCCCCGAGGTGTGGAAGAGCGCTAATATGACACCAGTTTATAAGTCGGGCTCTACGCAAGATGTTGAGAACTATCGTCCAATATTTATTATGTCAGCACTGCCGAAGCTTTTCGAGAGGTTAGTCCACAAAAGAGTATATCCTGTTTTACATCACAGCATTCTCCAGCAACCACATGGATTTGTCAAGAAAAGATCAACTATAACTAATTTGGTGGCCTTTACCGATTACTTATTTAACAATATGGATTCTCGTGTTCAAGTGAACAGCATTTATACGGATTTTCGGAAAGCATTCAACAAGGTTGACCTTGAGTTGCTCCTGAATAAAATTTCATTTAACGACAAACGTGGTGATTTACTTCGATGGTTCACTTCATACGTCACGAATAGAACTCAAAGAGTTGTAATTAATGGTTTCAGCTCTGCCACTACTATTGACGTGACTTCCGGTGTGCCTCAGGGTTCAATTTTGGGACCTCTACTATTTATATTATTTATAAATGACATCACGTCTTGTTTTAAAAACTCTAAAGTCTTGCTTTATGCTGACGACCTCAAGATTTACAGGCCCATCAAAAATTTGCGGGACAGTGGATTACTACAGGAGGATTTAGATCACTTTAGTGAGTATTGCAAGATTAATAAACTGCAACTGAGTATATCTAAGTGCTGTTGTATCAGCTTCACGAAAAATAAGAATGTTCTCAAGTACCCTTACCCTTTAGATGGTACTTCATTATCAAGGGTATCACTTGTCCGTGATCTCGGGATTCTTCTCGACGATAAACTTCATCTTGATCCCACATTGATAAAGTTGTCAATAATGCCTATCGAATGTACGGTTTTGTGATGAGGTCCGCGAAGCACTTTAAACGCCCATCTACCTATTCATATCTGTACAAGTCTATTATCAGATCACTGCTTGAATATGCAGTACCGGTGTGGAATCCCTTTTACAATAAATACTCAGATCGTATTGAAAAAGTTCAAAGAAAATTTCGAAAAGCCATGCATTACCGTTGCTTTTGTACATCTGTATCTTATAATGCTTCACTTAAAAAGTATAAATTACTTGATCTGAAATCTAGACGCACTCTCTTGGAGATGGTATTTTTGTTTGATTTTTGTTTGTAGGTCAACGACGACCCGATTGGCGCAGCGGTAGTGAGGCAGCCTTACGTTCTTAGGGTCCCGGGTTCGAATCCCAGTAGGAGCAAATGTTTGTGTGATGAGCATGGACATGTTTCCTAGTCATGGATGTTTATATGTACAATAAGTATGTATTTACAAACAAAAAAGTATATATGTAGTATATCAACTATCTGGTGTCCACGACACAAGCCTCGTTGCTTAGTGTGGCACTAGATGGCGCTGTGTGTAATGTTCAGCGATATTTATTTATTTATTCGAAATAAAATAAGTTACATCGTTCCCAGAACGACAGTATGCCGCGGGGTGCGAGCACGGCCGCTGTTTGCCGTTAGCTCGTGTCATAATAACGCAGGTCTGTGGGCACCTCTGCGTTGACTTACCAGCAACTACAACAAACTTTTCAATGATGTTGATATGATTGCTCTCTCTGCTGGTAAATTTAAAAATGTAATTTTGAAAACACCAGGCTTTGATTAGGCATGTCTTAAATATATAAGAATAGTTTTAAATTATAAATTAGATACTTATAAAAAAATAACACCAATATTTTATAAATTATTTTAGTTTGTAGGTCTAAACTTGCAGGGTTGTATTTTTAATTGAATTCCGTGGAAAATGTTGTTGGTAACACATTTACTCATACTTGTTTTTATTGTTTTTACATATTTTTACATTACATTTTATTTTATACGAAGGAACAAGATAAGAGAATTAAATATTACACACCTAATGATTATGCAGAGCTTATCTATAAATAACCGGAGGGGCTTAGCCAAAAAACTAAGAGGGAAGGAGAACCGGGGAGCGAAACGATTGAATCGTAGACGTGCTGTAGCGGCGAGAGGCCTCCCGAGTCAAGCTTGCCACGCACGCCAAGACTAGTAGTGGCGGGCGAGGGTCGTCAGAAAGAGGGAGGAGGTTGAACCTCTGGAGCGTTAGTAGTGACGACGCGTAATTTCGTTAGTTATGGCCACAACATGTTAACTTGTAAGGAGGCGGAAAGGAGCCTTGTAATTTAGAGGAGGGAAACGACCCTCTTGCCACCGTTATTAAAATTATTCTGGACTTCTAGTTTATCTCAGCTCTAGCCGTAGACTGTATTTTCAAGCGCTCCCCGTCATCTACAGATTTTTATAATTTTGTCTAGATTGTTCTAGAACATAATAGAAGAATAAAATGATTTCGAAAGTCTACTAACATCAATTTTTTTCTTTCCTTTTCTTTCATTCTCATTTTCATTTCATTCTCTTCTCCTTTCTTTTCTACTATTTACTCTTATTTGGTTAAGTTTTTTTTTTGTCTTGTCTTGTCTTGTGTCTTGTGTCTTGTGTCTTGTGTCTTGTGTCTTGTGTCTTGTGTCTTGTGTCTTGTGTCTTGTGTCTTGTGTCTTGTGTCTTGTGTCTTGTGTCTTGTGTCTTGTGTCTTGTGTCTTGTGTCTTGTGTCTTGTGTCTTGTGTCTTGTGTCTTGTGTCTTGTGTCTTGTGTCTTGTGTCTTGTGTCTTGTGTCTTGTGTCTTGTGTCTTGTCTTTGGCTTTGTCTTTGTCTTTGTCTTTGCATTACATTACATTTGATTACATTACCAGAGGGGCTTAGCCGAAGGGGAGGAGAACCGGGGAGCGAAACGATTGAATCGTAGATGTGCTGTAGCGGCGAGAGGCCTCCGAGTCAGGCTTGCCACGCACGCCCAAGACTAGTAGTGGCTGGCGAGGGTCATCAGTCAGAGGGAGGAGGTCGAACCTCAGGAGCGTTAGTAGAGCGACGCGTTGTCTCGTTGGTAATGGCCACATCATGTTAACTTGAAGGGAGGCGGAAGGCTATGAGATACGTTGACTTTCAAAATGGTTATATTTAGAGATCCAAATAAAGTTCAAATCAAAAGTTCAATCCAAAAAATGTAGTTGTCCTAACTCAAATCAGCTAAAAAATGAGATCGGACTTTTAGTCATGCGAGCGACGATATGTCTGTATTTTACTGCAGTTTTAAACAAAGGCAGCGTCGAAACTTCCGAAGTGAATCCAACATCCTAGCTCTACTCTTCACGATGTAAATCCGTACCGTTCTTTGAAACCATAATCTCTTTCAAACTTTTCCTTTGACAAACCGTTGTCTGCGCGTGCAGGCAAGTGACGTCACATAAAAAGTCATCCAACGCTCTTTTAATTAAGAAAGCACCGACACACTATCTCTCGCGATCCTCGTTAGCCAATAATTAATTTCCCGCCTTGCTTTGATTAAAGTACCAGGGCGCCAGACCTTTGAGGAGCTTAACGGGCTTCGTAACTACAGGTCAAGTAGAAATAGCCATAGTTTTTTATAAAGAACTAGGGCTAGTTTGCAGGCATATTCAGAGATAACGATCCAAAAATTCTAAATAATTCTAAAGTTTAAATTGTTGCCGCCAACACATAAACAGATAAAAAGCGACAAACGCCATAAATTGAAAAAGGGTTTTCACCGAACCAATACAATCATTTAATTTCAATAGTCAATAAGAAACTCACCGTTTTTCATCGGTCACAATAAAGCGCGGCCTATAAAATAGCAATTTATTGCCATCATTATTACACTGAGTTGTATACTTCGTTACACGCGTATAAAACTCAATGAAGCATATTTTTAACTTCTAAATTACAGTTCAAATGGTTTTAAACGGAAATAAATCACTTATTAAATTAAAACTTATGGAAAATCTTATTAAAGTCACAAGCAGTGGAGGAAAATATATTAGGCCCCTGGTATTTTTCAGAACACACAATTTCACTATAATGTTCTAGTTTTGATAAGGGAGAACTCATTCGGTTTTGAACACTTTAATGGATTCATGTAACAAGCTTATGCAAACGAATTGAGTTTCGTTTAATGTTCCAGAAGTATGCCGTATGGCGACTCTAGTACGTTAGCGCATACAATTTGAGAACTAAATGTAGATACAAATTAATTTAAATAAGAAAAATAAAATTTAAACTGCTGCGGGTAAAATTATCACACATACCTGTAATAAAAACAACTGTAGCTCCAATCAACTCTTGAGTATATTCAAATCCAAGTATTTCAGTCCACATAGGCCTGGATGGGCACTTCTACATTATTTCACGTTTTATACAAAATGCAATAATTACAACACTTATCAGTTATCAGACACAGATTCGACTATTAGTCTTAACACCACAATTTCTCCCAATGAACAGCGCTCTCTCGGCCGAGTGTCATGTTTTATAAACTACCCCTTCCCGCTACAACATTGACGGTTAGGCAGTGTTGTCATTTCTCAAATATAAAACGAATTATTAAAATCTTTAAAACCCTACATAATATTAGTTTAAATAGATCACAGCAGATCTTATTATTTAATACATATTTGAAAATCATGACATTCGGCCATCCGACACTGTGTGGCCTCCTGGCACACACAACAATCATAGAAATAAAATCATGACATTCTTAAGCGTTAAAAATAAAGAGAGAAAAACAAAAAAAAAAAAAAACATTTCTATACATTACAAATAGGTATATATACATTTTTAAAACTTGACAACATATTTAACTAGAGCTTCTGACCCTGTACATTTAAAGAAAATGTTTTGCAATAAAATAGACAGTAAGAGGAAATATTTTAAGTTAGCGTTACTCAGTTACTTTTGCCAGCATTCTCAAAGCTACTGGACATCGGAGCTATGCAGTTCCAAAATGTATCCATGGTCGGATTTAATCAGCTGCAACTTCAGTGATCTTGTATGGACCCGCAAACTTCGACAGAGGCTTTGTACTTTTCTTATCATATCAAAATTAAGTTTTTCGACTTATGGCAACTCTAAATTAGTACATAGACTTATCGGCGCTAAGCTTATTGGACAAAATCTCGTGTAATTTATCTCGTGTATTTATTTATCCCAAACATAGCCTCTGCCACAGTTTTCTGTGTTGAGGCATTAACAGGACTTCTATATAAAGAACGAACTCTATTTTAAGCTTTCACGGTTTTAAACTAAACTAGGGAGCTCAAAACAATGAACAATCACGGAAGATATCCCGTAAGTGACAATATAAGTAAAGAACGAACTCTTTTAATGTGTGGACTAATTTATAATTTAAAATACCAAAGAACTATAAAGAGTTTGAAGTTAACGATTTAATTCTACTAATGAATTTATAAATAATGTTAATAATTAATATATTCTAAAATCTAAATTATGGTAACAATATTGAACATTTTGTTAAAATAATGAATGATAAAAATTAACGTATAAAGACAAATATTAAAGAATTGTATTGTTTGACTATGTATTACGCTCAACTTATTTTGAGACTAATATGTACCAATAATTATTTTACTTTACCAATTATTTTATATTAATTATTATTAATAATTATTTTACTGTAAACTTAATAAGTACATGTTAAATTTCACATAGAAACGCATTATACAATAATGTAAAATTATTTTTGCATGCCCTAAAAAGGCAAAATATGGTTTATGCATAAACCACCAACTTTAACATCTGGTAACACCTGTATTTTAAGCAAATAAATAATTTTTATTCTTAACATTACAAATAAATGATTATGATTACAAACAGTGTTAATTGTTAATGCCCTATTGTATGTTTCCCAGACACTTGTCTCAGTAGCCTTTATATAGGTTAGATGATCATGAATTTTAAGATGGTTTGGTTAAATCTCTCTGCCTGACCATTAACTCTGAGACAAGCTACTGCGTTTAAAATATGTTCTAATACCATGTGTATTACAAAAGGTTTAGTCTTTCAACGTAAAGCTTGTGTCACGGTCAGACACAATCTTAGTTGGAACACCGATGACCGAAGTCATAAACTATTTTCTCAAAGACCTTAACCGTGGTTTTGAGTCGTATGTTCACGTAATTTATTATTAAACTGCGGTTGAGGTCTCTGAGATGCAAGAAAGTTAAGTAGATCTTCGGGTACCGAACTATTCCGAGTCCGCGGCCTATTCCTAATCGAACAGTCAGTCAGCCAGCCAACAGCTACCGGTAATTTAACATCTATTTAATAATCCTAATTAATTTATCATAAAATATCCACGAATACTTTCATCACCAGGTAAAGTACGATGTAACATCCCTTCCAACGGACGTCCGTAACTTTCTTCACTAAGGCAAGCCTTTTCACTCGAACTATGTAGATATCAATGGGCTTTTCTGCCTGAGCCTTCATTTTCATGGACTTACGCCGGCGCCTCAGAGGTGTACCAGACGGGGTACCAAGCTCAACATCAGACGACATCGTCACAGCTCACTGAAACATTGTACATCATTTGAGAAGTAATCCATTCACACTCGCATAAAAACGATGTCATGTGAATGATCGATCACAATAAGTTTAATTATCATTAATTTTAATTAATTTAATTCTCTATGACAGAAATATCCATATTTTGGGTAATAGGCATAAAAACATTATTATAAATCAAAGACATATACACAATACTATTTACCAAATCAAGTAAAATAAGACGCTGGTCTTGGTCAAACAAACAAATAAGAAATTGAACTAAAATATCAATATAAATTAATTAATCAATCAATAAGTGAGCAATCCAACAATGTGAAACATACAAATGTCATTTGTTTGCTAGCATTTCCAGGTTGTTAGCAACACAACATTTACTTGCCCAGAGGGCATTCCAAAAATGTTGTATAATTTAAACTTCATGTACAATAGTGGTACTGGTAATGGTGGTTTTATAATTTTGTAGTGCATGCTTTTCACTTTAGTGATTTAAAGTGAATAAGAAGACTTATAAAATATGTAGTAGTACATAGGCGGACTTAATGCCACAAGGCATTCTCTACCAGTTAACCTTTGGGTTAAATAAGAAAACATTGTACCCTAACTTTTTGGTAACGAGAATATTAATACTTAGGTATATTGATACTAATACACATATACAGATAAAATTAACTAATATAATTATATTCTATCAAATACCAAAAATTAGAAAGAAAATAACGAGAAAACTAATAATAATTATTATGACTAGACTTCGAATTGAGTACGAACTTTTCTTTAGAAAGTGAATTTGCTTTGCTTTTTGATTTTATCCGTCAATGTCATTAATTGTCAGACGTCAGTCTATACCAAGATTATTAAAGAGGAAAGATCTGTATCTTTGTATGTAACGAATAAACTTAAAAACTACTGGACATTTTTCTTTCAGCAAAGGATAGCTACATTACCAGCGAGCAACATAAGCTATATTTTATCCCCGTACTCGAGACTGTGACGTCCGCTAGTACTTCTACTACATAAAAATACAGCTTAGCAGTCAAGTTCCTCAACAACTACGCCTATTGATTTCTGAAATGTGTTCATGTGTCAATGTGTTCTGAAATGTGTTCATCGACATAATCTGTCTCTTATTTATTTAATTAAAATCATTCGAATTCAATATAATTACTACGCTTCATCTAAACGTTGTAAGAGTCATTAACCAGTAAGCAAATACAGTTTGCTCAAATCCGACGAATGTATGCAGCTCACCCAATAATCCAGTGAGAAAATATACATCGCCCCTTACGCATCCAGCGAGCAACTCACGGGCTCCATTAAAAGAAAAGATATCCCGTAACATTGATAGGGAATAACCAACTACTACAATAACCTGTTTTAATTCATTGCTCACCATTATTAATTAATTTTAAGTTGTAAAAGTGTTTGTAAAAACCTACTTGCAAAATAAACATCATTTATCATTTATCAATTATCATTTATCAATTATCATTTATCAATTATCATTTATCAATTATCATTTATAATTTATCAATTATCAATTATCAATTATCATTTATCAATTATCATTTATCAATTATAATTTATCAATTATCATTTATCAATTATCATTTATCAATTATCAATTATCATTTATCAATTATCATTTATCAATTATCATTTATCAATTATCAATTATCATTTATCAATTATCATTTATCATTTATCAATTATCATTTATCAATTATCATTTATCAATTATCATTTATCAATTATCATTTATCATTTACAAAAATCCAGCGAACTCACTAAGTCGCATAACATGGCCCTGTGAACACATTTAGTTCACTGGGTTAACATCTGTCTGACGACCGATTCACTGTGATAAATCAGTAGGACACGACTACCTAAAATCAAGTGAACTAACCGAGTCGCCTATGAACACACTTAGTTCACATTATCATTATCATCATTATCATCATGGATCCGACGACCGATTCACTGTGATAAATCAGTAGGTCATACCTACCTAAAATCAAGTGAACTAACCAAGTCGCCTGTGAACACACTTAGTTCACATTATCATTATAATCATCATCATCGATCCGACGACAGATTCACTGTGATAAATCAGTAGGTCATACCTACCTAAAATCAAGTGAACTAACCAAGTCGCCTAACATGGATCCGACGACCGATTCACTGTGATAAATCAACAGGACACACCTGCATAAAATCAAGTGAACTAACCAAGTCGCCTGTGAACACACTTAGTTCACATTATCATTATAATCATCATAATCATGGATCCGACGACAGATTCACTGTGATAAATCAGTAGGTCATACCTACCTAAAATCAAGTGAACTAACCAAGTCGCCTAACATGGATCCGGCGACCGATTCACTGTGATAAATCAACAGGACACACCTGCATAAAATCAAGTGAACTAACCAAGTCGCTTGTGAACACACTTAGTTCACATTATCATTATCATCATTATCATTATCATCATGGCCAGAATAATAAGTTATTGACATTTACCTCTGGATGTTTGTAAATAATCATAAATAAAGCATGTTTGTTACATTGGCACTACCAATGTTGCTCATTTAAATGCCGGTGCAGAGGCCTATGACAGCATAGCCATGTAAATAATAGCAAAAACAATGTAGCATTGTCTAATAAACATTGTGGGTAATAACTCTCATAAATGCCTCATGGTCAATTCTTCAAAATACTTCAAAACGTGTAAGTTTTTATGTATTTTTTTTTTTTTATCAAGCAAATATTAAAAGTTTAACGACTATCCCTATCTCTACCTACATGGCATACTATATGTACACCTCAGTGGCGAAGGTACCATACAACTCGATTCCTACCGGATTCCCTTTGAATGATGCACGAGGCTGTTATATCTTTGGAGGATATAATGGTGCCAATTAAAAGTCCCAAGAATCGCAAAAAATAAGTATATTGTAAAAAGAGATTGTTACATGGGCCTGGTTGATAGGCAAGTGAACGATGACATTTTCATATCAATTTTGACAGGTAAAATATACGCCTTGTAGAATCTTATAGCAATTGGACGTATCGGAGATTGCTATTGTTTTTCTTGAAGGCGTTAAGGCCTGAACATATTCCCGGCCATTGAAAGATCTCTTTCAATCCTTAATCTCCTCTGCCGTGGGAAGTCTGCAGAGGCGTACTAGTGACCGTCGCACGCAGCCCTTGTTGGTGTGGATGTCTGCTACTCTGGATATCCCATCAGATCCGGATATAAGGCGAAGAACGCGTCCCAGTTTCCATGCAAGAGGGGGCGCATTGTCATCTGCTAGGAGTACCATATCTCCAACATTCAGCTTTGATGTATCTGCTCGCCATTTTGTCCTCTGTTGCAATTCGCACAGATATTCTTTTTGCCACCTTTTCCAAAAATGCTGCTGTGTCTTCTCTAGACGCTGGTACCGTCGCAGCTGACTTTCTTTGACTTCCACAAGGTTGGGTGCTGGCAGAGCGGTCAACGGCCTCCCAATGATGAAATGCCCTGGGGAGAGGGGAAGGAGGTCGTTAGGACTGGATGAGAGTGGACACAAGGGACGACTATTGAGAATCGCTTCCACTTGTGTAAACAAAGTTGAAATTTCTTCAAAGGTGAAGTGGCTATCGCCAATAACACGCCTTAAAAAGTACTTTGCCGATTTAACCCCGGCTTCCCATATGCCACCGAAATGAGGACTGTAAGCCGGAATAAATTTAAAAGTAATTGATTGCTGACTTGCAAAATCAGACAGAGGCTCGTGGTTATCTTTTATGAACGCTCCTATTTCTTTGGCAGCAGCTACAAAGTTGCCTCCGTTATCGCTGAATATTTCCGTTGGCTTACCTCGACGAGCTATAAACCGCCTGAGTGTCATTATAAATGCCTCCCTCGTTAAGTCGCTGACAGCTTCCAGATGGATGCACTTATAACGCAAACAAACAAAAAGACATAAATAACATTTAACTACACGACTACCACGGCCTTTACGATTGATAATATAAAACGGGCCAGCAAAGTCCAAGCCAACTGATATAAAGGGATAGTCAGGTGTTATGCGCTGGTGCGGTAAATTACCCATTTTAGGTTGTAACGTAACGCCTCGTAATCGTCTACATCTTACGCAATTATTGACTGTGCGTCTCGCAAGACACCTACCATTGATTGGCCATACTGTTTCTCGCACAGACGCTAACAATAATTGTGGGCCAGCATGCATATTGCTTACATGTTCTCTTTTGAAATATAATTTAGTTAATCTATGTGACGCATGAAGTAAAATTGGATGTTTCTTTTCGAAAGAATGAACTGACTCATCCAATCGTCCACCGACTCGAATTAATTTATGTTCGTCTAAGAACGGCGACAACGATAATAACTTACTTTTGTTATTTAAAGATTTACCTTTCACTAATAGATCGTATTCAATAGGGAACATCTGGCCTTGAGAGATAACGCATAGCGAGTACAATGAGTCACGCAGCTCATTAGCCGACAATATACCTACGCGCTTATTATGTTTGTTTTTAAGGTTAAATATAAATCTACGAACATAAGCAAATGATCTTTGTAACTTAGTTAAAGATGAATACTTATCAAAATCAATAACGGATTGATCAATTATTGTCGAATGTATCCTTAACTCTGGTACATTTTCCGAATCATTGTAATTGACCGTATTGAGCTTAGGCCATTCAGATTCATTTTTTAATAAAAGACTAGGCCCTGTCCACCACAGTGTCATTGATATCAAACGTTTAGCATCTACTCCCCTTGATATCAAGTCAGCAGGGTTAGAATCGGTTGGAACATATCGCCACGCTTTAGTAGACGTTAGTTCCTTAATTTCATTAATACGATTAGCTACAAACACTTTTAGTTTACTGACATCGCTACGAATCCAACACAGTACTACAGTCGAATCGCACCAGTGCACTAGTTTATCCGGCTGGTATCGCAGAGAGGTAATTACAGATTTTGTAAGTTTAGCAGCAAGTAAGGCCGCGCACAGTTCTAGGCGGGGTATGGTGGTAGGCTTCAATGGCGCCACCTTTGACTTCGCGCACAATAATCTGACAGTGATGTCACCATTAAAACTAATCGTTTTCATGTAAATACACGCACCATACGCATACTGTGATGCATCGCTAAATGAATGTAACTCGATGTATTTAAATGAGTCACCTAGAACTAACCTTGGCACATGTAAACAAGACAAGTATTTTATGTTTTCAGAAAACTTAATCCAATCGTCTCTTATCTCTTGAGGGACTGGCTGATCCCAGTCCAGTTTTTGTTGCCAAAGTCTTTGCAACATTATCTTCGGTTTCACTACAACTGGACTTAATATACCCAATGGATCAAATACCTTGAAAGCGTTTGACATGATAAATCGTTTTGTTATTATTTGATTGTTATCATGTGAAAATCCCTTTATTGGAAAGTGTAAGGTATCAGTAGAAGGCGTCCAGCCCAACCCTAGTGTACTTGAAGACTCACTAAAAATTAACTTATCTTGCTCATTCATGATAACATTATCAAAGATGGAAGGGTGATTAGTTTTAAACTTTCTTAAATTGAAACAACTTGACTTTAATGCTTCAGATACAGTTTTATGTATATATATTAATTGTTCTGAATCATTCGAACCCGTTATTAAATCATCAACGTAGAAGTCCTTTTGAATAATGTCTTTAATGAGGTCATTATTCTGTTCCTGCCCTACCTGCCACAGACAGCGTGTGCTCAAGTAACTTGCGCTCGCTGTTCCGTAAGTCAAAGTATTGAGCATAAGCGTCTGGATGGGTTCAGATTCCTCTCCTCTCCACAATATAAGCTGTAAACGCCTATCATCTTCGTGCACCAATATTTGGCGATACATCTTTTCTATATCTCCGGTGAGTAAGTACTTGTATTGCCTAGACCGTATCAAGATAGAAAACAGAGTATCTTGTACGTTTGGACCCACCATTAATATATCATTCAGAGAGCAACCGGAAGTGGAGGGAGCGGAACCATCGAACACTACACGAACCTTAGTCGATTCGCTTTCCTGTTTCAGAACTGCGTGGTGACACAAGTAATAACTTGGGCTCAAGCAATCATTTAAATTAACATTTAAGACTGATAAATGTCCTAATTCTTCGTATTCCTTAATGAATTTGGTATATTCTAATTTTAAGTAATGGTTTCGTTTTAACCGTTTTTCCGTATTAATAAAGCGTCTCTTAGCTAATTTGTAAGTATCGCCTAAACAATCAGCAGTATCTCTAAGCGGTAATTTTACACAAAATCTACCTGTACTGGTTCTTGTTGTGTGATTGAGAAAGTGTTTTTCACACTCACTTTCATTTTCACTCATAATTGGTTTTCCAGGAATTTCTTCCAGATCCCAGAATTTAATTAACATTTTTTCAATAGTATCGTCCTTATCATTGTTTCTGGAAATTATACCATGATTACAGTGTACCCTTTTGTGTGGCATCACTGAATGAATGGGACCGGATACTATCCATCCTAATTGTGAACTTCTAAGCTTAGGATTATTAACTCCTAAGGAAAACTGCTTATTGCCTAAAATATCCCAAAATAGGTCCGCACCTATCAAAACATCAACGTTGGCTGGCTCATAAAATTTGGGATCAGCCAGCTGAATATTTTCAGGTAGCTTTAATGAGCTGACATCTATGGGGATCCTTGGCAATTGACCAGTCAGTTCTTTTAAAACAAAACATGAGCAATTTATGCTAAATTGACTGTTTATTGATTGTAATTTAATATTACAACTTTCAATAACATTCGTTATAGATGTGTTGCCTATGCCAATGACCTTTATAGTGTCAATGGGATGAGGCTTTAATGACAACCTGATCTTTAGGGACTCAGTTATAAAAGAGGATTGACTGCCACAATCCAATAAAGCACGAACTTTGATCTTTTGCTGATCAAATGGATTCAATACCTCAACCATGGCAGTCGATAATATAATTTGACTGGTGTTTTTATCACAATAACTAGCTACTATTTCACTTGATTCTTCGACCGTGGTGACCTGGCTTGCCAATGTTGGCGGACGGTGTAGCAAGCTATTATGTCTCTCGTTGCAATCAGGCTCTTGGCAGGACCTGAAGCGACAGTCCTTTACGTAGTGACCCTGTCTTAAACAGTTTGTACACAATTTATATTTTGCAACATCCGTCATTCTTTCATCAATACCCTTAGCCTTGAATGTTGGGCAATCATAGATTCTATGACCTTCGTCACAAATGATACATGAAAAACCCCTTGACCCTTTATTTTTATTATTATTACTAGTGCTTGCAAATGATTTAACCGTACTATCCTGACCCTTTCTTTGACCATGATGATTATTATTATTATTATGATTTGACTGTTTATTATTAGGAGCAGAACGTTGTGGATTCGTAGGAGTCTTCGAAGCCATAATATTGTCAGAATAGTTGTTACTACGATTTGCAGACTCGAGTACGTTCGCTCGGTCTGTGATAAATTTAAAGAATTGTTCTAGTTTTAGTTTCGTATTTGGTATGCCATTACGATACTCTTCCCACTTCAACAATGTTTGACTATCCAGCTTAAATGACAGTATGAATATTATTATAACGTCCCAATTATCAGTTGGTTGGCCTAGGCTGACCAAAGCGCGTAGATTTTTTGATATATGATCAACTAAATATCTTAAAGATCGCTCTGACTCACGGGGAAGTTGCTTTATATTCAACAATGAATTAAGGTGATGATCTATTAATATTCTGTTATTATTGTAACGGTCACAAAGCAGCTTCCATGCTTCCGAGTAATTTTTTGCGGACACTTCCAGATTAGTAATGATTCTGGCGGCGTCGCCTTGTAAATATGAATTTAAATAATAAAATTTATTAATGTCGGAAATCTTATCATTGTTATGAATTAAGCTCTCGAAAGTGTCTCTGAACTCTAACCAATGGAAATAATCACCGTTAAACTTTGTGACTTGAATCTGAGGGAGTTTCAACCCTACACTGTGATGATCTTCTGAACAACATGTTGAAGCATTATGAACAGAATTGCGTCTTTGTTCGCATTCATTTTTTTGAGAAAACATGGCAACCAAATTCTTAGCAGTGGCTATGTTCATTATTATTTCTCTCTCAATATTATCGCGCTCGTCAATTTCAGCCGCAATGTTTTCAGGAATCAGAACCTCTATTTCACTTTGCAAATCATCAACCTTAAGAGATAATGACTCAAACTTTGCAAGCTTTAAATTTAATTCTGTCAATTGAATGTCATTTAACTCATCTTCATTAGCAATACTGCTCAAATAATTTTTAAATTTAGTAATCTGTCCTTTGGCGGACGCTCTTTTTGTAAACAATTCTTTAAAACGCTGCTTACTTTCTTCAGCCATTGTGAATAAATAAAGAAAATGAATGGGCTCACGTTCCTCGTTTCGGTGTCACCGGCTGTTACGGAAGCCGGGTGCGCGCGATCACCTGCACGCCTACCGGACGGCCGGGAAGTTCGTTTGACCTTGCCGGATGGCCGGTATCGCTCGACGAGGCGTGACCTGGAATAGTCGGCACACTACACAAAACTAAAAGCCTAAAAGCCAGAACGAAGACCTGAAATTACTATACGAGGTCGTTGACTGAGCGTTTTTAAAAAAGAAATTAATTTAATAACGAAGTAGGATAGTTCAAATAATATTTTATTCGATTTCGTTATGATATAACAAAGAAATCCAACGTTATTCTAGACTTTTCAACAATTTTATTTTTTGTTGAAGGTACATGGAAAAAAATATTTGATGCAATTCTTTGGGGATTTCGGCAATTATATGCACGAAAAATCTTTAATTTACACAAATGGAATGCTATTCTCAATATTCTAATAGGTATTATGGGTATTTTGGATGAATGGATGGATTTTAGACAAAGGATGGGCACTTAACTTTGAGGCGACACGTCGACGCTCTGCTCGATGTGATGCTTTGGCTGCACCACTGCTCGAATCCTGGCTGCTTGTATTGACCAGGAGGGCAGTCTCCATACGCTGGAACCCGTGGCTTGTTTGTTCTTCCACTGCAAGGCTTCAAATCTTGGAGTTCGTTGCCGCTGCGCGCGTGTCGTACTCGTACCAATTTAATTGGAAATTTCTTTATTTCCGCGGATTACTTTTTGTTCCCCTCATGGGCCACCATGTTATATCTTTGGAGGATATAATGGTGCCAATTAAAAGTCCCAAGAATCGCAAAAAATAAGTATATTGTAAAAAGAGATTGTTACATGGGCCTGGTTGATAGGCAAGTGAACGATGACATTTTCATATCAATTTTGACAGGTAAAATATACGCCTTGTAGAATCTTATAGCAATTGGACGTATCGGAGATTGCTATTGTTTTTCTTGAAGGCGTTAAGGCCTGAACAGGACACACCTGCATAAAATCAAGTGAACTAACCAAGTCGCTTGTGAACACACTTAGTTCACATTATCATTATCATCATTATCATTATCATCATGGCCAGAATAATAAGTTATTGACATTTACCTCTGGATGTTTGTAAATAATCATAAATAAAGCATGTTTGTTACATTGGCACTACCAATGTTGCTCATTTAAATGCCGGTGCAGAGGCCTATGACAGCATAGCCATGTAAATAATAGCAAAAACAATGTAGCATTGTCTAATAAACATTGTGGGTAATAACTCTCATAAATGCCTCATGGTCAATTCTTCAAAATACTTCAAAACGTGTAAGTTTTTATGTATTTTTTTTTTTTTATCAAGCAAATATTAAAAGTTTAACGACTATCCCTATCTCTACCTACATGGCATACTATATGTACACCTCAGTGGCGAAGGTACCATACAACTCGATTCCTACCGGATTCCCTTTGAAAAATGGCACAATCAGTATTCTATAGACATATAATTAAGGATACGTACTCCGGCTTACCCTTTTACAAAATTGACCCTTCGCTACTGGTACACCTACATGGTTTACTAACAACACTCACACATGGTTCTTTAGAATGGATGACTCATAAATAATAATATATGCCATAATTATTTTAATTTTATCTATAAACTAACCAACAGCGATACATAAAAATATTTTACGAAATATGCTTGTGACAGTTATTATGGCCAATTATAGATTTCCCTGTGTAACTGGGATATATATGTATATAATACATGCGAACGGACTAATGCCAGATATTTAAAAAAAAAAAAAAATACAATACAAAAATACGATACAAAATAATTTTTAAGTTATTTTTAGAATTGGATTACGATTTAAACAAAAAACGGTTGAATAAAAAAAGAAGAAGATTGGTTGCTTCTCATTTATCTCCATTTATAGTGTTCACTATTCGTTTTTTTTTTTAATGTCGGTTTATTAGAGTTAAATAAATCAACTTCAGAGAATTCAGAGTAATAAATTCGAGCAATGCGAGTCAGAACACAGTTCTTAATAATTATGTATACTTTCTGCATAGTTGAATCACGTGAGCTTTTTAGCGGGGTAGAAATTTTTCTCTATTTCATGATATAACAATAATCTCCATGGTGTAAAACACTGTGCATACGTGAAAGTTTATTTGTTAAATTTCCACCCTCTTTTTTTTTACCGAAATTTAACAGAAAGTATACATCTTACTATGGTAAAGAAAAGGAAACAAATTACTTACTATTTCGCTGAGAGATGGCTCGTGGTTCTTGTCACTTCTGAACTGTAATAAAAACAACTGTAGCTCCAATCAACTCTTGAGTATATTCAAATCCAAGTATTTCAGTCCACATAGGCCTGGATGGGCACTTCTACATTATTTCACGTTTTATACAAAATGCAATAATTACAACACTTATCAGTTATCAGACACAGATTCGACTATTAGTCTTAACACCACAATTTCTCCCAATGAACAGCGCTCTCTCGGCCGAGTGTCATGTTTTATAAACTACCCCTTCCCGCTACAACATTGACGGTTAGGCAGTGTTGTCATTTCTCAAATATAAAACGAATTATTAAAATCTTTAAAACCCTACATAATATTAGTTTAAATAGATCACAGCAGATCTTATTATTTAATACATATTTGAAAATCATGACATACCGTTTTCTTGAATCAAGTAATGTCGCTTTTATTTGACAAGAATGAAAGACAAGTTAATTACATTTTCTTTTTCAATGTAGATTTCTTTTGTTCCCGGAAAGGTCAAAATATTGTTACTCTAGATCAAGTGAAAAAGAATATTTGAGGAAAAAGATTAGGATTAAATTCACAACCAAATTAACAAGAACAAGTTCCATAGAACACCGAGAACCCAAAATGTCATACTTAATTCCTAAAATGTCTGCACACTGAGTATGCGAGTCAAATAATATTACCCGGAATGGGCGAAATGTCGGGAATGTAATATTACAAAGACTAGCGTTGGTTAGACACATTGCTTTGTACACTTGCCCGCAGTGTAATGCTGAGTTATTACGTAATTAAATAAATTGAAATTCTCAGAGCAACATGACCGGCGACCTTTATAATATACGTCTTATTTTAGAGAGCAAGATTTGCGACACCCATTTCCTAAGCAGATAAGTCTGTTGGGGGCACAAGTACTGTGATTTAAGGACCTATACTGTAACAAATCTACTTGATCCTATGAAAAATAAATTGATATAAGCAGATGTTCAATTAAAACTTAATTAGGGAAAAATATTTACAGGGGAGATAAAAATACAGCCAATTATAAAAAGACCTACCAGGACCTATACTGTAACAAGTCTACTTGATCCTATGAAAAATAAATTGATATAAGCAGACTTGTTCAATTAAAACTTAATTAGGGAAAAATATTTACAGGGGAGATAAAAATACAGCCAATTATAAAAAGACCTACCTAGCACGCACTCTAGGATAGTTTGAACGTAGTAGTTTTATAGTTCACGCACTTAGTTCGAGGATCAACTCAAGAAACCTCTGCGGGAAGGACGTCGTGCAGGTCTCAGTCACACACCAGGTCAGCTCTGTAAGAAGGCACCAGTGTACTTCTTAGGGCCAGACGTCAGGATAGCTCTGCCAGACAAGCAGTAAGTCAGGCACGAAGACAGCTTCCGAAGATCGGGAGCAGAGATCCCGGTCACGAAGACAGCTTCCCAAGATCGGGAGTAGAGGTCCCAGGTGGAATCTTTAGCTGGATCCCCTGGGCAGTCTAAGTATGTGACAGCAAAAGCCAAGCGGTTTTCTGATGCTTCTCATAACAGATCCAAGAGAAGACTGCTTCCAGCCGTTCGTAAGCTCGTTTTCAAAGTAGTCTTCGTTTTCAATTTTTCAAATATTTCTTGTGGCCATCATTTCATCTGACAAGTGTAGTCAGCCAGGGCATATCGCTACCGCTTTGTAGTGCAAGCTGATTAGAACTTTATTCTAACAGTATTTCAAACGAAGTTTGAACCACCAAAAATAGAGTTGCTAATTTTAGGGTTAAAAGGGCCTTAAGTGAATGTCTGATAGCCCTGTCAAACACGAGATTGGATCATGAAAATTGGCCAATGCACAATACACCTATCGGGACAGAATTTTCAATCAAAATCTTGAATTCATTTTCACACTGACAGATAAACACACACTGACAGATAGGCACAGCCTAAATCGCTGGATCATTTAGCATTAAACGTCGCACAAGTTACTACAAAGCGAAGGTTATTAATACATTATACATATTATGAAGGATTAAAAAAAAAACTTTTTTGCAAAAAATAAAACCGACTTCAAAAAACACCAAAAAAGTGAAAAATAACTTTAGCTTCAGAAGTCGGTGACTTTGGTTTGATTGATATTTTTTTTGTCACCGACTTCTGAAGCTAAAGTTATTTTTCACTTTTTTGGTGTTTTTTGAAGTCGGTTTTATTTTTTGCAAAAAAGTTTTTTATTTTACCATTTTTAGTTGTTCCCAAACAAATATTTGCTATGAATTTATTTGACCGGTAATAGGTGTGAGCAGCGGTGGCCCAGTGGGTTCGAACCCAGGCAGGCGTATTACTTTGTGTAATTTATTTCATCACCACTGCTCTCAAAACAGTGAAGGAAAACATTGTGAGGAAACCGGCATGTCCTAGAACCAAAAAATTCGAAGACATGTGACATCTACCAATCCGTGGGCTCGCGTGCTGGATTATAGCCCACTCTCTCTTATAGGCCTGTGTCCCAGCAGTGGGAAATTAATAGGCTGATGATGAAAAGGTATGTTAAGTTCCATATATTGGGGATACGCCTATCCCCAATATATGGAACTTAACATACCTTTTTTTTCGGATGGGAAATCATCAAATTACTCCTCCCGCTCTGGGCGGAGCGGAAGGGAGTGTCAGACTTTTTCTGACTAAAACTCATCCATGTTCCTTCATCGCCTTTTGTGTTCCAGGGTCGCAGTATCTCTTTAGTACAGTCCCTTGTGCTGACATCTCTTTGAGGCGTGCGCGGAACACGAACGAACTGTCGAAATCTGAGTGTATTGTACACATCTACCTACCCCCTCAGATCATACAGGCATGATGTTACGTCATGATGTTGTATAAACAATAAACATCCAAGCGATTGCAACATTCACGGCACTTTTGCCGTCTATTTTTGAAGAGGTCCATTGTATATCTCCGAAGATCAGCATCAGATGTTCACAAAATTTAAATAGGACCGGGCAGCACCAGCTTTCAAATAAAAAAAGAATCGTCAAAATCGGTTCACCCAGTCGAACGTTCTGAGGTAACAAACACAAAAAAAAAAAACCGGCCAAGTGCGAGTCGGACTCGCGCACGAAGGGTTCCGTACCATTATTATCAAAAAAAGGGCAAAAAAAATCACGTTTGTTGTATGGGAGCCCCCCTTAAATATCAATTTTATTCTGTTTTTAGTATTTGTTGTTATAGCGGCAACAGAAATACATAATCTGTGAAAATTTCAACTGTCTAGCTGTCACGGTTCATGAGATACAGCCTGGTGACAGACAGACGGACAGACGGACAGACGGACAGACAGACGGACAGACAGCGAAGTCTTAGTAATAGGGTTCCGTTTTTACCCTTTGGGTACGGAACCCTAAAAACAGTCAAATTGAGAACCTCCTCTCTTTGGAAGTCGGTTGAAAACAGCTAATGCTATACTTTATTTATACTAATATTAAAATAGAGGTATTGTTTGTAAGTTTTTATGTAGGAGGCAATCTCCGGAAGTAATGATCCAGTTTTAAATTTTTTTTCACTGGCTATATATTATATTGTTAACATGCTTATTAGTCGAGTTATCACAATTTTTGTTTACGAACTCACGGATGAAGTGCTAGTAGTTTAAATAAACGTTTTAAATATAACAAGTCTAAAAGCATCTATTCTGTATTCCCATTGAAGTTCCCAACTGCTACGAAATTCCCAGAGTCCTAAATCACTAGGCAGTATTAATAACGCACCCACGGAATTGAGAACAGTTTTAATATCGAGTTTTCTGGGAAATCGCCAGCATTCAGAATCGTGATTCATGTTAGTTTTTTTTTTTTTTTGTTACTCGTTTCAAATTCCAGGAACGTTGAGTGGAACTCAAACGCGATGTTTAATTATTGTTGTTTCTTTTTTACGCATTACGTGATGCTTGTTTTGTTTTATTTGGATTGAAAATTTGAGTCTGTCGTTTGAAATGTTTGCTGAGGAGGGGAGTGGTACGTACATATTTAGCCTATAAGGTTAGTTAAGCTTCTGGGACACAAGCCTCCACTGTATGATAAGGAGCAGGGTGGTCCAGACTCCAGTGGCATTGGCTCTGGCTTAAGTGTCATACGTCGTCGTGTGTTCGAGCCGTACGCCAAGCAAGTACCCATTTTACTTTTGTTTTTCTAGCCTGCTCAGACCCACTCCTGGGCAAAGGCCTCCCTCCACTCCTTCAAATTCTCGCGAGCCCGCGTTTGCTCCTTCTGGTTCTGATGGAACCATTCCAGTTCGTCCCGCCATCTCCTTCGTGGCCTGCCACGACCCCGCCTCACATTTTGGCACACAGTTTGTCCGGCATGCGGCAGAAATGTCCTGTCTAGTCTCTTTTGAGCACTCCTTGCCCGTGGTACAGTTGGCTAGTTCAGTTGACCGGACAGCGGGTAAAATTTGCAGGATGGGAGGCCCCGATGTTGTAGACGACAAGATTTTTTGCAGACGCTTCTTCTTGTTGCGAAGGTGTTACAGGTTTCCAATGAGCTCGATGAGACATAATGTTGGACACCAGGGTTCGTGGCTATCTAGCCACGAACCCTGGTGTACACTATATATAGTATATACAGGGTGGAATTTTGTAATGCCACCTGGAGGGAATGTACTCTAAAAACAGGAGTTAGCAAATTTTACTCAAAGGAAACATTCCTTTATTTTTAAAACGAAATTAATCTGCATTCAAAGATTTTGGAAATTCGCGTTCCACACTCGGGAATGGAACCGGCTAAATTCCAAAAAAATAACATCCTGTACTTTTATGGTACCAATCGATAGGGTCAGTTATAAGGATCAAATCCCTCTAATAAACATGATAAATTAAATGAAAGGAAAACCATGAAATCTTAACTTGTAAATTCAATGGGATAAGATAAAGCACTTTTGGGTCGATCTTCAGAGGCATTTTTTTTCGTGTCGGGCTGGATAAACCCATTTTAAAATCGAAAAACGTTTTCATATTATTTTTTTATAGTCAGTTCGGTTTCTAATCTACGTGATACAAGGCTAATATTATGAATAAGTTTATTATAAATATTAAAAAAAAAATCTTAAACCCTAAAATCCTGATCGCTCTGGGTTGACCCAACACCCGATTGAATGAAAAAAAATTCTTTAACTTTTTAATGAGAAGGATCATAATGAAAAAACTTATTTAGATTACATAACAAATAGTTTATCTTCATAGTAATATTTTTTTTTTAGTTATACTAACAATACTTTTGCCACAATTTGAATTTAAAATCGTGACCGGGCATTTTATCTCATCGCTCTGCGCTGAGGTATAATATCGCGCTCATCCCTAGTTACGCGTGATAGACACTCTATTCTCCTTCCGCGGGGCAACGCCAGTAGTGGTCTAACCATCGAGGAGGATACCTGTGTGCCACGTTCCCGCGTTCGAACATCACGAAGGTAAGTTTATGATTACTCTGGATTTGGTTCTCGAATTTTATTATTGCTATGGCACGTTATTTAAATTCAATAGTAAGCTTGTGAATGTGTTTGTTATGTGAATTAAGTGATCGTTATGATGTTTTTTATGAGACGTAATCACAACTTTCTACTGCTTTTAAATTCGGCTAAATTTATGATTTTGTGACTTTTTCTGATCGTTATGGCTCCGATTGCTCTGTCCAAAAAGACCAGAGCGGTGATATTTTGCATTAATTGTACGCTATAAATCTATTTGTTTAAGTAGTAGTACCGGACTTTAACAATGACAAACGATGAACTATGCATAGAACCTTTAATTTATAACCTTTCCTGGCTTTCTTCGGATAACCTAAACCCTAACCAGATTTTGACGTATTTTACCTTGATGATACCTTGCATTTAGCTACCACAACTGTAACCCCTCTCTAAAATTTAATGGCAACTATTGTTGCAGATTGAAATCATGACGAAATAAATTATTTATTGAAGAAAAATGTCTTAGGAAGAAATTAAACAAACAAGATAAAAAATGTTCTATTGACTATGAGAATTTTATTACTCCAAGTTTTTCCAAGGTAGTTTTATCTTCGTTGCATAACGATAACACCTTGACAAAGGTTGCTGCAGTAGAACATTTACCCGACTCCAACTCCGATGACTATTCAATTTTCTGAGCCTCCAATAAACCTTATTTTCTTAGTTTGTTGATCAACTGAGCCTTATAGAAATTGTATATTTTTTTTACTTGTTGTGAAAATTTGTAACATTATAATTTGCAAACAATATTTTAATCTGATCTGATCATCTGCATTGCATTTGTGTTGTTCTTTTTAATTCTTTATTTTCACTAAAAATATAGTTAAGGAAAATGTGATTATTACAAATCTCTTAGATAATCTTGAAAATACTGTTATTTTAGTCATTATTCTAAGTCCTAATAAGCATTATGATTACAAATAGTTACGTCTATAATTGTTTATTTTTAAAAAATTTATCATGTTCTTTATAATCGTTAGTTTTCTTTAATTACTTTTTAAAAAACTAATATTTAATGAGTCTAAGTCATTTTATAACTATTTAAGACTGTATTAATAGTTTATTTCAAAAGGTTTTTTTAATTTTGTCTTATTTACCTAGAAGTGATTTAATTAAGTCCAAAGAAATGAAACTAAGCCAAAAGTAGTTTTTTTTATAATTATGTTAATTAGTTATTTTAGCGATTATTTTATATAAAAGATTCCGTATTTTTTATATGTATGACTGATAATATGCCTTGCCTTTTTCTAAAATAATACATTTCTCTTACATATAATCTTGTACACGTACACTGAATATGACTGAAAACGGCTAAATAAATAATATTTTATCAATATTTATTTTTTTATTTCACTGATTTCACCATTTATAATCGCTCTGGCACCAATTATGATTGCTATGGTCGCGAAATTTTTTGAACTTAAATATTTCCATAACTGAGTGTGTAAATTGAAGGCCAATAGTAAAAATATACCATTTGAATATCATTATTTTTAATGAGATACATAACTACCATTAAATATCAATATCTGAAAAGCACCAGAGCGATCACACGAATACGCCCATTTTGGAGATTAACCCTTTTACTTATAGTCCATCCAATTACTTATGTTAGATTCTAATAAACAATTATCTTTTGACGTAATTTATTGACTAAAATGACGAAGAACTATTTAGATAGGAAGATTGCAATTTGCACAAACAAACACGTGCAAATTTCAATCTTCTTTCTTCAATTGTAAAGGTCCATCCTTTGAATAAAAGTGCTTTATCTTATTGAATTCATCCCATTGAATTTATAACTTTAGATTTCATGGTTTTCCTTTCATTTAATTTATCATGTTTGTTAGAGAGATTTGATCCTTGTGATAGACCCTATCGATTGGTGCCATAAAAGTACAGGATATTATTTTTTTGGAATTTAGCCGGTTCCATTCCCGAGTGTGGAACGCGAATTTCCAAAATCTTTGAATGCAGATTAATTTCGTTTTAAAAATAAAGGAATGTTTCCTTTGAGTAAAATTTGCTAACTCCTGTTTTTAGAGTACATTCCCTCCAGGTGGCATTACAAAATTCCACCCTGTATATACTATATATAGTGTACACCAGGGTTCGTGGCTAGATAGCCACGAACCCTGGTGTCCAACATTATGTCTCATCGAGCTCATTGGAAACCTGTAACACCTTCGCAACAAGAAGAAGCGTCTGCAAAAAATCTTGTCGTCTTGGTTCGATTCCCAACTGTGGCAAGCGAATTTTAAAAATCTTTGAATGCAGATTAATTTCTTATTAAAAATAAAGGAATGTTTCCTTTGAGTAAAATTTTCTATCTGCGGTATTAAGAGTACTTTCCCTCCAGGTGGCATTACAAAATTCCACCCTGTATATAGTATATAGTATGTATATAGTATGTATATAGTATGTATATAGTATATATATAGTGTAATGAAAGGAGGAATAGGTATGTTTGATAGGAATCGAATAAATATGAAATAAAGTGAAGGGCTCATTTTGGGCTAGGTAGGAGAAATTCTAAAACATAAACTAGCCGATTCGAATAGACATATGCCAATAGAGAGGATGAATCTAATAGAATGTGTATACTCTCAATGGATAATAGAATGTTGGTTGGATTTGGCAAATAGAATACCTACTTGTTACACAAACATTTAAATGTTACACTGCCTATCATAATTCCTGATATCAGAACAAACGATTGCTTCGAGAAAATCGAAAGACTCCAAATCTGATCCCTATAACAATCAACGAGACTCCACTGGACTCCTAGATAAATACTCCGAAGAATTGACTTGTCAATTCTTGATTCAAAAACTCAGCCGCATCACAATCTTTTTTGCAGATAAACCAATCCAGTTTTATGTGGTTCTACTTTGTAATAGGCATCCTTCTTCTCACATTTTCTTCTCATAAAACTCTGTAACCGGTGCCATAATGGATTTATTCGTGTTAATCGACGCACAGACGGCAGGGGTTGCATACAAATATTCAGCAACTGCTTCGACAACTCATCGAGGCAAAGACCAACACAAGTGGCCATTCCCATGAGAAATAGGTTTAAATCCGACCACTTCGTGCATTTCTGAAGATGAAGATGACATCGCCATTGGATCGTCTACCCCTCGCTACCAAGTGCTAACACCCAATCTTTATTCTAAGGGAGGAGGTGTTATGTATTGGGTTCCCTATACATTTGCATAAAATTTCAAGACCTAATATAACTTGGCATACTTTTGTTACTCCTAATTATATTTTGCACAACATTATTTACGCATAACAGCTTACGCATAATTTTTTCAAGCATAATTTCTCTAATTATAATAATGATTAAGCCTAACATTCTTAAGCATACATCTATTTACGCATAATGATATTAAAACATTTGTTTTGAACATAGTTGATTGTAAACATATGTGGGTTTTTTTCGCTGTAAGAAGCATGCAAACAAGCATACACCATGCATTTATCAAGCATGCAGCATGCTATTGTAATAAAATAAAATAAAACATATACCATGCTTGCCAGCAAGCAAGCATGCAGCAAGCAAGCATGCAGTATGCAACATGCAGCATGGTTTCTGTCACGGCTCTGGCGCTGCGGGGCTCCGGCGGTCCCACAGTAAGCTTATCGTCACAGATGTGTTTTACGCTCGCCGCCGCGGCTGGCGGAATTATAAGTAAATTTTACCTCTTCATAGAAGTAAAAATCATAATCATTTTCTTGATTGCTAATTTTGTAAGACTGATTTAAGCATTAATACACCGCGTTGTATTTTTAGAAATGCTTATTAAAATTATCAAATCAAATCAAATGAAATCGTTTATTTGTGATACATGGGTTACATGCAGGTGGTCATTACATAATTACGACGATAATAAATATATATTAACGACGATATTCGTACTATATCAGTTTTTTCATAATACCTTATCTTTCTTTACTTATTAAAAAAAATAATAAAATAAAATAAAATAAAAAAAGCCTTTATTCGCTGACCAAAATACAGTTCATTTTAAACTCCAGTTGAAAAAGAAATACAAATAAAAAAATACTTAATTCTATTAGGTAAACTATAATCTTCAGCAATCAGTTTGTTGGTCAGGTTGTCCTTCGACATAGGCCTCCCCTAGTTTCTTCCACTCATCTCTGTCGCGAGCCAATCTTCTCCATCCTTTTGGTAGGTCATCTTCCCATCTCTTAATTTGGCGTCCTTTTTGTCTCTTTCCATTTCTAGGATACCATTCCATTACGTCTCTCGTCCATTTTTCTCCGTCCGTTCTCATAATGTGACCTGTCCAGTTCCATTTCAGTTTTTTTACTTTAAATAAGACATCGCTTACTTTTGTTCTTTTCCTTACTTTTGACGTCGTCCACCTATCACGTAGCCTTATATTTAGCATGCTTCGCTCCATATTGCGCTGGCAAACTATAAGTTTTTGGCTGGTTTTACTCGTAGCTGGCCAAGTTTGACACCCATACGTGAGGCATGGGAGGATGCACGTGTTATAAAGTTTGCTTTTCACTGACATTGGTATTGTTTCGTTTTTAACTATTTCTTTTAGCGACCAGTACCGTTTCCAGGTGTTGCTTATTCTCCTATCAATTTCTTTGGAATGCTGGTCTTTAATTGATATTACCTGTCCCAAATATATATATTCATCTACATATTCAATAACCTCCTGCCCTGTGTATATCTCTATTTTTTCCTTTATTGCATTCGTCATCAGTTTAGTCTTCGCTGGATTCATAGATAAACCCGCTTTCTTGCTTTCTTTGTCTAATTGCTGCAACATGGTTTGTAGTATGTCTGGTCTCTCTGCGAATATCACTATATCGTCTGCAAATCTTAGGTGATTCAGGTTTGTTCCATTTATGTTTATTCCACAATCTTCCCAGTCTATATTTCTGAATATATTTTCCAACACTGCCGTGAAAAGTTTTGGGGAAAGTGGATCACCTTGCCTGACGCCTCTTTGGATACTAAACTCTTCTCCTTGCAGTTCAAGTTGAATCTTCGCTGTGGAGTTTTTGTATATTTCTTTTAAGATTTTTATGTATTTGCTTTCTACACCCTGGTTTTTTAGCGTCTTCCAAATATAGCTATGACTCAGAGAATCGAAAGCCTTATTGTAATCGACGAATGCCATGTAGTAGTGCTGGCCATATTCATTAAGTTTTTCGATGACCTGTTTCACCACGTGTATATGATCAATAGTGGAATAGTCGGCGCGAAACCCCGCTTGTTCTCTCGGTTGGTTTTCTTCTAGGTGTTTCGTTATTCGTCCAAGTATTATTTTGGAAAACACTTTATATAAATTGGACATTAGACATATAGGTCTGTAGTTATTTATTTCGTTTTTATCTCCTTTTTTATGTAACAAGACAATAGTGGACGTCGTCCATTGAGTTGGTATTTGTTCAGTAGCCAGTATTTCGTTAAATAGATGTGTCACAGGTTTGGATATAACGGTTAAAGTGTCTTTCAGAAGTTCATTCGAAATTTTATCGTCTCCAGGTGCTTTGCCGGTTTTTTGTGTGTTTATAGCTCTTATGACTTCAGTTTCTAGTATGCACGGCATTTCCTCTTCATAAGTATAGTTGTCTGTTTCTGTGTATGTGGGTATTGTTTTGTCTGTCTCTGTGTATAGTCTCTTATAGAATTCTGTCGCTGTTTTAGCGATTGATAATCTTTTTGTTGCCAGTTTCTCAGTTTTCTTCTTATTTTTGGTTTTCATGTTAGGTATCCATTGTGTGTACTCTTTCAGTTGCTTAAGACCTTTTTTAATTCCACCTGTTTTCTCTATTTGTTTTCTTAATACTTTCAGTCTCTCTGCTTTCCTGTGTTTTCTTATCGATGCTTGGATTTTTTTGCTAATATTCGCAATGCTCTGACGGTTTTCTTTTCGATTCTCTAACATTATGCTCCTCTGGCTCATCAACATTATGGTTTCTTCTCCTAATTTATTTTTCCTCTCTTTTTCAGATCGTAGTTTTTTAATGTTCATCAGTGCTTTTATTAAAAAAAATAGTTTTTAGTAATTCACAATTTCAGTGCACACGCAAAATTTCTGTGTCACCAATACAATTTCGGTGGCAATAATAAAATTTCTGTGGCTCGCCAATTTCGGTTGCCCAAATAACTCTAGTAATTTAATTATATAATCCCCTTTTAGAAAATGTATATACAATGCACGTATGTGTGTGTGTGCATGTATGTGTTGCACTTTATTGTTAAAGTTTTTTAAAAGACCTGAAAATGAAAATGTCCATGGAAATTAGGTAAAAAATCGAGTTGTTGAAATTTACTCGACTAAGCACCTTAGTGTGTAAGGAATAGGTCTTGTGTGATCTATAACATTAAAAATATAAGTGGCCTATAAGTAGAGACTAATAGGCCGTGACCTAACCAATAGGATCGTCGTGCAAACACGTAAGCGTCACGTTCATTTTTCGAGTTTACGAACCGCGTAGGCGTTATTGGAATAAAGAGATTTTGATTTAAATAAATTCATTTTTATTTTTCACTGTGTTTGATTGTACTTCTAATATTTTGAGAATATAATAATTCGAGAATATAATATTTTGCGAATATAATATTTTGCGAATGTAATAATATGAGAACAAAGGGTTGCGCCACATAAGGGCGCTTTCCGTATTCCGAAGTGTCAATAGTCACGACGTTCGCGTCTTGACGCGACCGATCGTTTTGGTCAGGACACGGGGCTACTGAGCTTTAATAAAGTCACACACGTCATTAAACGCAATGCAAGCCAAATTCAAACTTTTTATCATAAAATTAGACTTAAAGCGAAAAATCTGCGCTATTATAGTCACGCCATTTCTTTATAAGGCAGAAATTATGCAAACGAGCTCCCTACGACCTATTAAATGAAAACATGAATATATATGCGCCTAGAGATCTTTTAGAGTTCCTTATTGAATTAAATAAGACCAGTAGCGGCGTTAGGGGGGGGCGAGGGTGGGCGACCGCCCAGGGCGCCGGATAAGAAGGGCGCCGCTGGCGCCCCTTCATATAAAGAAAAACAATGATCCTTATGCGCTAGATTTTTACAAATTCCCTGGACTCCACACTAGGATACCCTGTATCGTGGGGTCCAGTCTCTTCCCAAGTAAAGTTTCATTATCAAATGCGTGAGAGTGAGGCAGGCCCGGACTGGCCGTACGGGCAAATCGGGCAAATGCCCGATCGGCCAGATGCCCGATGGACCGGTGTGCCCGACTGGCGGTCGACTTTATTTTCTATTAAAAAAAAAACATCGCAATTTATCGTTAAAATAACGTCCTATCGAGGACCTAATTCCATTTACTCTTGGACTCTATCTGTAGTAATGGTACCCCCTAGAACTGTCGTCGTCACACTTTTCTGGTGAAGGGCCACATAGGACAATGTGAGGTACCACTGCGGGCCGCACATTCTTGTATCATTTTAGTTGGGAATACCTACTCGAGTGCGAAAGCCGTATCATCGTAGTTGACACTACCAATTTATGGACATATTTTTATCAGCTGTCCAAACGGGATTGCCCGGATTTTCTATGGCAATTGTTACCTGTGACCAATGTGATATCTTTATTTGCCAACTCAATGAACTAACTAGCAAACGATTAATTTAAAGGAAGCGAACGGATTGCACGAGTAAGTTTACACCTACCCTATTTAATGAATTTCTTGTGCAAAATCATATTTTAATATTATCTACTGAAATCGTTTGTTTTGTTGCGGGCCTCATAAATATCACCCGAGGGCCACCATGCGGCCCGCGGCCCTCTGGATGACGACCACTGCCCTAGAGGCTCAGGATTTTTAAATGTTTTTAATTTTCCTGCCTGATTCCATAGAATTAGTAATTACGTAATAATTTGTAGCGTACAGTAAGTACAATCACACTCAAACTAAAATATTTTTAAGGCTTAAAATGAGCCTCTGGGAACTCGTACTACCGCTAGAAACTTAAACATTTTTACCAAAACTTTTTAATTTTTAGGGTTCCGTACCCAAAGGGTAAAAACGGAACCCTATTACTAAGACTTCGCTGTCTGTCCGTCTGTCCGTCTGTCCGTCTATCTGTCACCAGGCTGTATCTCATGAACCGTGACAGCTAGACAGTTGCAATTTTCACAGATGATGTATTTCTGTTGCCGCTATAACAACAAATACTAAAAATAGAATAAAATTAATATTTAAGGGGGGCTCCCATACAACAAACGTGATTTTTTTATAATAATTGGTACGGAACCCTTCGTGCGCGAGTCCGACTCGCACTTGGCCGGTTTTTATTCTAGGCAAGATGTAAAAAGTTTCGAGCTCGCTTCGTTTGCTCTTGCAACCTACTTTCTCTTGGATCTTTACATTGTCTATTATAAGTCAACCAAGTAACTCCAACAGGTCGAAACAATTCTAACCTGTCCAAGGCAAGGTATCAAAAATTTTCGAGCTCGCTTCGCTCGCTCTTGCAACCTACTTTCTCTTGGATCTTTACATTGTCTATTATAAGTCAACCAAGTAACTCCAAGAGGTCGAAACAATTCTAGCCTGTCCAAGGCAAGGTGTCAAAAAATTTTCGAGCTCGCTTGGCTCGCTCTAGCATTCTACTTCCTCTTGAATGTTGGCTTTGTCTGCAACTCGACCAAGTAACTCTTGTTTATAGGGTCGAAACAATTTAACCTGTCCAAGGTAGGGTCAGGGTGTTTCAATTTGCGAGCTCGCTTCGCTCTTTCTTGGAGGTTTACTTCTTTTTGTTTTTAAAATTGTCTCCTTATGTCGAGTAGTAGAGCGGAAAGCTTAAATATTTTTTAGTTCCTAGACTTTTCAAATAACTCTTCAAATTTAGTAATTTGTACTTCTATCAAGTATTTTAGCAAATTCGTTTTTACTGGCAGCTTTCTGCGCACCCTCGTTTGACAGCGTCGCTATTCTCTTAGTTTCAAGTCTAAAGTCGCACTCTAGCATTTCAGCCTAACATTCTATTTTAGACGTTTCCTTCGGTTGATTCAAAATTTACATTAGTAGTTTTCCTTTCTCTTGAGAGTGGAGGGCCGACCGTCTCTTTAAATGCCCGGGCTGGTTTTGGGTACCAGTCCGGGCCTGGAGTGAGGTGTTAGTGTGTGTTTACGTCGAACTAGCGGCGGAGCGCGCAATTCACTCGCCTGGTGGCCAATTAATAAAAGAGTTCGCCGTTCTAAAGGCTAGAAAAGTATTTTTTTATTAGTTACATTATACCTACCTTTTGCCTTTTTTTCGTATGGGTTTAAAATTGCAGTAAGGGGGCACGCTAGAAATCTCGCCCAGGGCGCTGGTAGTGCTAAAACCGGCACTGAATAAGACCTGCACTTTTTAAGTCAAAGGACTAGTCAGTAAAGTGCAGGTCTTTTTTATGCTAACTAGTTAGCATACCTAGCTCTTTTGTGAAACTGGAGCTATATAATTCAGTTACAGCATATTGGGTTGGTACACAAGAGAATTAGTTTTGAGAATCTTGGCGGATGATATAAAGTTTCAATACACTTCCACGAAAACTGGCTCTGTCGCTAAACTTTTTATATCGCTATAATAAGGTCAAAATGCAATGTATTTCACACTCGTGGGTTTTTATTATTTATTTCTACTGGTGTTTTATTTCCACAGACAACAATAAAAAATTGTCTAATTCCAGTCGGCGGTCATTTTTATTAGGGTTCCGTACCCAAAAGGTAAAAACGGAACCCTATTACTAAGACTTCGCTGTCTGTCCGTCTGTCCGTCTGTCCGTCTGTCTGTCACCAGGCTGTATCTCATGAACCGTGATAGCTAGACAGTTGAAATTTTCACAGATGATGTATTTCTGTTGCCGCTATAACAACAAATACTAAATATAGTCAATGGTACGGAACCCTTCGTGTGCGAGTCCAACTCGCACTTGGCCGGTTTTTTTCATTTTTTACACATTTAATACCTACTCTACTATACGAACATTCGTTCTCAAAAATGCATTGAAACGCCGGAAATAGGAAATTTGGTAGATAGTATTAGCCCACTGTGAAAAAGACTTTTTTAATAACATTTGCATTCTTCGATTCAAGTTTTAAATGTTCCGGAACAAAAGTTTTTCATAAATGGGAACAATACAGGGAATTACGTTATTTAAATAGCTGTAAAGAAAATGTAGCAAGCCTTAAAAAAAAACAATTTAAGTTTTAACTTATAATTTTGAACGTCTACGGAACCCTACAAAGTTCATTTTTTCTTTATAACTCATCTCTCATATTTAACAAGAAAGTCTGAGGTCCAATTAAAAACTGCAACTAACTTATATTAGTTACTCTCAGAGTTTTCCTACACCTGCATATTTTTTACAGTTTATTATAATGAGAGAAATAAAGATGAGAAACCTTTTCAATTTGAAACTTTTTCATAACCTGACTTCAAAAAAACTCGATCATATATTTTTTCAATTTAATTATTAAAATTAATATATTTGAACTATATTAATTTTACAAAATCCTGTATTGAATTATATCTTATTCTCTGTTGTGAATTCTAGTAGGCAACCTTCAAGAAATTAGCTAGATGCTAATTTCTTTCGTGTTAACGAAAATATTGTTATGCCTCAGTTACCTCAGTGGCCTCAGCTTCCACGGTTTTTGCGGGTCTTGGAGGTAGCGGATCATTTGGTCCTATCAAGCCATCAGCGATCATCCTCTGCCTCCTGGCCTCGTCCCGAGCTCGTCTATCTGCTTCCTTCTTCTCCTGCTCTGCCTTCTCTTCTATTGCTTTCTTCACGGCCATTTCAGCCAAAGTCTTCTGGTCCAATTTGAAGAAGTTGACGGGTTCTTTGAAGAATCGCAGATCTTTTGCGTTCATGTTCTCCACAAACGTAAGAATTTTAAACAACCCAGTTTCTGGATCGTACGTTTTATCTTTCGTTGCCAATTTTATCCAATCTGCGAACTCGAGTTCTGTGAGTGGTTCACCCCACGTCATCAGTTCCTCTCGGAACAGCTCAAAGTCGACGAAGCCTGTTTTAGCCTCGTCGTCGTGTCCTAACGCTGCCATCGCTGTCACGATCGTATTCTCAAAGTCGTCTCCCATAATCATTTTAGCTTCTATCATTTGATACCATTCATGTAGCTCTACTGTGTCCACTAAATCATCTTCGAGGAACATTTCGAACAGTTTATTTACTTCAGCAGTTTTCGGGTTGAGTCCAACTTTCCTTAACATCTCTGTAATATATTTTATAGGCACCTGTAAGAAAAATTCTGATCATTCCTAAATTGGTTTTGCGATTCGATGAACTTTGAATAACTTTTCCGCATTGTGAAAACTAGTGACTCGCCCCTGTTTCGAGAGCAGCGGCGATAACGCAGACTAGCCTGTGAGCAGCATATCAGCGATCACCGCGCCGAACTTAGTGGGTCTGCACCGTATCTGAATCACGTCACATTATAAGAGGCAGAACGAAAAGCGATACGCCTGCGTCCTGTTCTTTCTTTTATGTTTTGTGCCAGATCATCGCGTTCATACATTTTGAGTGAATAATAATGTCAGATACGTGAAAAGGACACCGCGTCGCGCTGTCCTCTCATGTTGGCCGCACGCGCACGTAAAACAAAAGGCTTACGAACGGGGAGTGAAGAGGCCTCTGTGTGGCAGTCCAGCAGGGCTATTGCGTATCTTTCTGATAACTAGTGACTACCAAGCTTCGGTTGTACACCGAACTTAGATGACAACCACCACCAAAAGAATGTCAAAATATTGGTATTACGTATTAAGACAGAGTGGATATCACTTTACGGTGACTAACAACCCGGGTATACCATCTCAACACGAATGATGTAACCAAGATTTTGTAACAGTTTTTTGATTTAAAAGAGTGTCCATGAAGTTTCTTGCCCGTTATTCTCCATAGAGATCTACGCTAGGGAATGGGCAACTACAGTACTTTCACAGTTTTTATGTCTTGTGACTGGGACTGTAGCTACATTTAATTTTCATCTTTGTTTCGACAGTTCAAAAGTGCCTGCAACTAGCCTACTAGAAATAAATGATTTGATTGATTTTGATTTAGGTACGGTGTAATATCTTTCACGAAAGCCACTTCAAACTCAGTTGTCATCAATTTGATGTCCACTATGCTTACATAATCGCAATATTAGAAGAATCGATACGAAAGCGTCTGTCAAAATGAGTTACGGTGACTATTAGCCACGATGGGCACCGTCACATTTGATCGCGAGTGATCATACATAATACGAAACTAACCTTTTGACAGTTATTTTATGGACACAGCCCAGTTACTATCATTTCGAGCTGTCAACAGAGATACGTAGGTTAGGTAATAGCCCTGCTGAACTACAAACAAGAATAGTGAATTATAAAAGTAATTCTGCATTACCTTATCGATGTTGTCCTCATCGTAGGATTTATAAAGCTCTTTATATCTTAGGATATCTTCTAAGGTAAAACATTTAGGGGGAGGTGGGATTTTTTTTGGCTTTGGGATTTCCCCGATCATTAGCAGCTTTCCGGGTTTTGCAGGGGGTTTTAGTGCTTCTTTCTTCTTTTTTGGAGCCATTGTTGTTCAAAATTACTACATAAACCTAAAAAAATACGTGGGGAATCCTATTTTTGTGTATCCATAATATTTCCTGAGTCACTGGATCACTTGTTTTTGAGTTTTACATTTGAATAGAAAAATGATTATTGTGCCACTCTTTGGGAATCATCGATAATTATTATATTAAGTACTTATAATAACAATAATTCCGTATCTTCTTAAAATATCATTTAATATTTATGATGTTCTATGTTAAAAATAAATAAAAGTAAGAAAAGTACTGAAAAACGTCATTTTGATTTTTTGACAGGTCTGAAGAAAAAACTGTAAATACTTAAAATGGTAATAAGGTTGTATTGGGTTGTATAGGTATGTGCCTTTTTCCTTTTTCTACAGCTTAGAATAGTACATTTTGATACAAGTGGAGAAAGTTTGTTATTGCATTCGAGGCGGAATTATAACACCCGAGCCGTAGGCAAGGCTGTTTTTGAGCCGAGATCTGCAATAACAAATGTCCACGTGTATCAAACGACGTTTTTCAATACACTTTTGAAGAAATAAAATAAATTATAACGAAAAATATTTTTGTCACGAAATAAGAAACTATGATTTTGATTTCCTTTTTTTTCGCGCTCTCCTTCGCCCGGTTGAAGTAGAGGCAAAGGTATGAAGCCGTTAATCAGCCTAATATGAAAAATAGATTTATTTTATATTTTTGAATTCAGAACACAACTAAATGTTAATTTGTGTCTAAAAATAACTATTAGTTTTTAATAATCATGTTTATCTATGATATTCTTTATAAACACAATTTTAATATTCAAAAAATATTTAGGCCGTAAAGACGCGCAGTGCTTTGCCGAAATAAAAAAAAACATTCACCTCAGACTATAGGCAGGTATAGTTATCTGTGGCAATTTTCATTGCATTTTTCATTCCCGCACACTGTAAAAAAACGCACGCGTGTGAAATACATTGCATGTTGTACCTAATCATAGTGCGTTATGGACCAGTATCCAAGGACACTGCCACGAATTTGGAACTCTCGGCTAAATAGCAATCCAACCTCGGAAGCCACGGATACAATCAGATTAGTCCAATAATCAAACCGCTAGCGTGGACCGAAGGACCGAACCGTACCCGAAAATACGGGGACAGTATTTTCGGGTACAGTTCGGTCTTTCGGTAATTCAAAAAGCGGGTACTCGTCAGTAAGCTTTGAGCGAAAAAATAAAATGTTGAAATAAATCAACGAATGGCCTGTTTAAATGAGGGATTTTCTTTTTAGCTGTTCCCTAGTCCCTGGATAGATGGCGCTAGGAGTAAGGAACGGAACCTAAAAAAACAGATTTTAACAAAGCGCCAACGTGTCAGTCAACGAAGAGTATGTGACGTGACACGGTGTTTTTTTTTTCAAGCGTTTTGGCTTTGACACCAACTATCATAGTAAGTTCAACGCCATCTATAGAGTTCTTGGAAACTAAGTTTTTTTTTTAAACCTCAAAAGGAAAACCTCTCATTATGATATGGCTAGAAAGGGATAAAAAAACGGACATGCTGAACCGACCCCAAAAACTTGAGATATTTAAGAGCAGGAGAAAAAACGTTTTTTTAGATAAGTAGGTACTCCTTTTTGGTTTACTGGGGCAGAATATAGAGCTGCTATTTAATATTTATTCAGTGTTATTAAAACCCTGAATGAAAAAAGGGAACTGTGATTGAGCGATCGCCCTGTTTGTTTACACACCCTTTTCTCGTAAGCGATGAGTCCCAAATTGCTTTGATCCTGAATACTTAGATAGAAAACTACATACATAACTGTATTTTGGTATGGTCCGGGTGGCTCATTGGGAAGAATCTGTAGCTTATAAATAGCTTTGTGGATTTCATTTTGTTTCGATGAAAATATAACAAACAAGTTAGTCATCATAACGTACATCTCTGAAACGGGAAAGTGAACTAGAAATTCTGCAAAAAAAATCTTTATAATTAATCATGAAGTCTCTGAAGTAAGGTCTGAACAGTGGCACGTTTGTCGATGAGGACTTACGACAAATTCCTGACTCACAATTTATTCTTAAAACGGGAAAATAAAATAGGCTAGGTACCTCCCACACAAAATAAATCATTAGAAAGCGGAACGTCACTGATGCCCCGATTTCTCTAATTTGGTTCCGTTAGCAATAACCTTTAATTTCACAGACGCTTAAAGCTAAGTTATCGGCCAGAAGGCTCAATAAACAAACGGCCTTTAGGTTGTTATTCCCTGTAGGTAGGTAATCAACAGTGGTCGTCAACCATTTACAGACACCTTTTCAAGTTAAAGCCTCAAATAAAACAACGATGACCACGCTTCGCACTATATTGCATTTTATTAATATATAAAAGCTGTTGTGCCATTCCATAAAGTTAAAAGCAATTTTAATGAAACTGTGCTACGTAACGCCACATTTTATGTTGAAGGCGATTGATGTCGAGATATATCTACCTAAATTTTAAGGTTTTATTTGATGATCGTCCTACTTCAAATAGCAATGTGTCGTAAAAAGAGATTTGTAGTAGGTGCAACTAGCAATAAATCAAACCATTCAAACACACACGTGTGTTTGAATGGTTTGATTTATTGCATTTATTGCATTTTTTGGCATTTTTCCAGTATAATCCAGCCACATACATAAAGTAGGGGTATGGGCGCTAAGCTTACAGTAGAAACCTTTTTCAGAAAGCTTGACCGATTGAATAAGTAGGTATGTATAATACCAACTCAAAGTTCATCTAAGCGAACTGTCATTTTAGAATTGCGCAGTTCAATGCATGACTTTGTAAACGATCATCCGTGATATTATGAACAGGTATCATTATAAAATGTTTATAGTATACTACTTATACCTTCTTCGACTGATTTCTAACAATGAATCGAAAAAATATACTACGGAAATTGTTAGATACGAAAATAATGTGTGCATCTGGATTGAGGGCCCATTTTTTAAATCTTTGAGAAACGAAATAAGACTTATAGGGAATTTACTTAAAAATAGTAAAAACTTTAAGCAATAGGCCACGAATTTCTTAAACGTGAATTAAAATTAAATTAATGATCAAATAACTAGGGCCCTCAATCCAGACGCTTGCATAAAGTGGCATAGTCTAAATCTCAAAAAGTACTATCTCCGAGTTATTCATTTTTATTTAGGAATTTAGTTAAGAATTTCTTAAATATTTTAAGAAATTCCCAAATCTGTAGAATATCACATTAAAAATTTATCGCGGTTTATCTAGGGCCCTCAATTCATACATGTCTGGATTGAGGAATCTGCAAAAAATGAATTTATCTGAAGAAATACATAGATACGACTTTCTTAAATGTTAGTTAGAAACCTCTGTGAATTAGTTGAAAAGAAATAATGATACAAAAGTTAATTGTTAAAAAGTAAATGAGAGTTGAATTTTACTAAAACGTCTGAACTGAGAGCCCAACATTTTCGGCTTTATTGACTAGGCACAACCTCATAGAATAACGCAAATTAGAACAAGTTTTTTTACTATTTTTTAACTAAAACGTTACATATCGTTCGTTCCTCAAAATGCCATACTTTAAGAGAAAATTGATTTTATGTTTTTCGTAGGAGAAAATTTTGTAGGGTGCATATGATTTTGTTACTTTTTTGGACGATGTTTTACGAGAGACATCGCAATCTGCAAATCAATCAAATTCATGTCTATAAATAAAACACCATTCATAAGAAAAATATAATATAATAAACTTAAATGTAACATAAAACAATAGTCTGAAAACTTTTTGTAACAACTACTTATTCAAATAAATCAGAAATAGTTAAGTCCAAAGAAGCGAGTAAGTGTTGAATGCTATAATTTTTGTGAGAAAATAGCGGCTAAATAAATAGCTCCTCAAATATGAAAACAATTATTTTCGTCAATTATTACATTATGGATATCAAATTTAAAGACTTGATGTGTAACGTATTGTTTTTAAAATAAACTTGTCACTAAAATGTAAAATAAAAACGACTGCGCTGTCAAAAACACGAACTGTGGTCGAGAGACCTCGCAGCGCAGTAGTGTTTTGTAATATTTTATTTTTATCTTTATTCTTCAAAATTAGGAACAGCCAAACCGTATGTCAGAATGTGCAAATAAATAGGTTGTTCTTCTCTACTATTATAAAATCTATGCATTAAATCATCATAACAGACCATGCGGCCATTTACAAAACCATGCCCCTTGTGGTGACCAAGACCAGCCGGATTCAACGGGGCGACAAATTCAATAACACCTAATATTCTAAAGCATTTTCCTCCTAAACTGATTGTTTCGGGTAATTAAACAAACTTTATCTGTCCCGTTCAAATCAAATGAGATCAAATTAGACAGCTCGTAATTTGATTTACTTAAACATTTACATGACACACAGGTATTATTTTCATCCCCAATACAAATTGCATCTTCTAGGCTGGGAAACCCAAAAATTCGTATCATATCTAGATTAATCGGCAAAAAAGCGACCTCTCGAAATATCTTGTTTGACGCACACAATTCGTTAGAACACTGTTTTGTGAAAACTGCACTGTTAATAAAATTTAATAAAATGTTTTCAAATATATAGGTAGCATTACAAGCACAATCAACATTTATAATTTTACCTTCTTGCGCTTTTTTAAAATATTCAAGTGCTATTTCACATCTCATTTCATAAAGGTCTTTATGATGTGGTGAATGACTTTCACTTAAATGTTTAATGTATTTGGCAATCAATTTTTTTTGGATAACATCGATACTGTTTTTGATATTGTGATTGGTATTGTATCCTACAGACAAAAGGTACAATATGGAGTCCAGGCCACACGTGTTGATTAATATAATTTCATTTTCACCGTCACTGACAGAATTACATAGATTACCATTTTTAATAAATTTTACGTTTTTTTTTTCAGATATTGAGTCTGCTACTTCGGCATTTTTTCCTCTCCAATTCTCGCAAAACGAAGGTTCGTCAGAAAATATAGTCTCTAGGAAATATTTGATGACTTTTACATTTCAGATTTTTTGCTGTTTTTATCTGTAAATGTTTAGTACTTTTTCTCTTTCTGGCAATTTTCGGTAGCGGAGTTCTTTTGTTGGTTATGTTTTGACATAAATCACTTAGAAAAACGAAAAATATTTTTGTGAAACTATGATTTAAATTTTCTTTTTTTTCCGCGCTTTGCTTCCGCCAGGTTGAAGGAAAAGCAAAGGTGTGAACCTGCTAAACAGCCTATTATAAAAATTGATTTCTTTTTTTTTTATATTTTTGAATTTAGAACACATATAAATGTTAATTTATTTCTAAAATTAACTATTCGTTTTTAATAATCATGTTTATCTATGATATTCTGTTTAAGAATAAACACAATTTGAATTTTCAAAAAATATTTACGCCGCAAAGAAGCATGCTTTGCGGAAATTAAAAAACAAGAATAGTCACCTCCGACTATAGGCATTGAACCGATTTGAACTTCGTTTGAGTATAGTTATATAAGGAAATTTTTATTCCCGCACACGCGTAGTAAATGAAAAAAAAAATGCGAGTCGGACTCGCGCACCGAGGGTTCCATACAAACTTTTTAAAAGACAAACGTAACTTTGCTGTTCGATCCCATGAAACGGCTATTGCATCAACCGCAAATAATAACTTTGTAATAGTATAATCGCTTTTGTTATATTAAACTTTTATTTACGGTTTTCAGATTTTTCCCTTTACATGTGCTGTAAGACATTGCTTCTCGCCAAATTTTGTGATTCTAGGTCAACGGAAACTATCATATACTTAGGTTTTCGACGCAAAACCTATGGTACTTACCTAGATTTGACAATTTTGGTTGAATGCAAGGTCTTACAGCACAAGTAAAAGAAAAATTACGAAAAAAAAAGTTAAAAATTAAGGTAAATTTTGGTACTTACAAGTTTTCGCGAAAATCTAAATTTGCTCATATCTTTTTATCATGGTGACTCAGGACCTTGATTTGGGGACTATAGACCCTCAGTATCTGGTATGAATTTCAACTTGCTGGGTCCACCCGTTCCTGAGAAAATCGGTGGTGACAGACGGACGGACAAGAGAGTGATCTTATAAGGGTTCCTTTTTTTACCTTTTCAGGTACCTACGGAAAACTAAAAACGCACGCGTGTGAAATACATTGCATGTTGAACCTAATGGTAGTGCGATAAGAACCAGTTTTCGAGGAAGTGTATTGTAAAAGTAATGATATTAGTGAAATCAGACAGATGAATCATTCTTGAGGTCTGTGGTGTGACCAGCCAGTTCCCTGATCTCCTCGGACTGGTCTTCGATGAATTCCTCCACCAGGTACTGGGCGACCTACTCGCTGCACCACGCCCCGGTTAGACCGTAACTACGGGCGATAGTAATCGCGATATCTCACTGTTCAGCCGCTTCTTGTCTTTCTGACTGCACCTATTAAATGATTGATTGCATGCACAACACAAAACACAATCGCTTGCGACATTTCCAGCAACAAATATACATACCTACTGATCAGTCCAAAAAAGTAACAAAATCTTAGGCACCCTACAAAATTTTTTCCTACGAAAAACAAAATCAATTTTCTCTTAAAGTATGGCATTTTGAGGAACGAACGATATGTTACGTTTTAGTTAAAAAATAGTAACAAAACTTGTTCTAATTTGCGTTATTCTATGAGGTTGAGCCTAGTCAATAAAGCCGAAAATGTTGGGCTCTCAGTTCAGACGTTTTAGTAAAATTCAACTCTCATTTACTTTTTAACAATTAACTTTTGTATCATTATTTCTTTTTAACTAATTCACAGAGGTTTCTAACTAACATTTATGAAAGTCGTATCTATGTATTTCTTCAGATAAATTCATTTTTTGCAGATTCCTCAATCCAGACATGTATGAATTGAGGGCCCTAGATAAACCGCGATAAATTTTTAATGTGATATTCTACAGATTTGGGAATTTCTTAAAATATTTAAGAAATTCTTAACTAATTTCCTAAATAAAAATGAATAACTCGGAGATAGTACTTTTTGAGATTTAGACTATGCCACTTTACGCAAGCGTCTGGATTGAGGGCCCTAGTTATTTGATCATAACTATTTTAATTCACGTTTAAGAAATTCATGGCCTATTGCTTAAAGTTTTTACTATTTTTAAGTAAATTCCCTATAAGTCTTATTTCGTTTCTCAAAGATTTAAAAAATGGGCCCTCAATCCAGATGCACACGAAAATAATATGGAAGAGGGATAAAACCTATTTCCACTCGATAATTTAGGTGCTTCAATTAGAATCTTACTTGAAAGCAAACAAGAACAAGATGCTTTATCAATTTCTGTACAAACATACCTTCTTAGCATGGAAAAAATAAGAAATATCTATGTTTCAAGTGACCACTTGAAACATAGATATTTCTTATTTTTTACAAATTTTACGACCGTAAAATTTGTACTGAATTCTAACATGCCGTAGGGTGGGGAACACACCACTACATTATCGATAAAATGTGTACCTATCGAAAATGTGTTCAGTAAGGAAAAAAAAATACAATTTAGATCTAAGTACATGTTTTATTTTTATATACCTAAGTTATTTACATAAAAAAGCATTTACTACTTTTATATAGTGAAAAAATAAAAAAAAATCTATTTACATCTACGTTTTATTTTTCATTTACCCAAGTTATACACCTAAAAAAAGTCTACCTTTACATAAGGGAAAAAATATAAGAGTAAACATAATTCTTATACAAACAAAACACCTCATATAGTAATAAAATGAAAGTGATTGGCATAATATGTGTTCCGCAACAGGGAATGTGCAAGTCTTACTAAGGGGTATCGTAATACCCAGTACTAACTGGGTTGTGGAGGTCAGATAGGCAGTCGCTCCATGTAAAATACTGGTATTCAGCTGCATCTGGTTAGACTGGCAGCCGACCCCAATAAAACTTGGGAAAAGGCTAGGCAGATGATGAACAGGGAATGTGCAAGAAATAAAAAAACTATTACTTTTACATGGGTAAAAAGTATTAGAGTAAACATAATTCTAATACAAACAAAACACATAAACACCTCATATAGTAAAAAAAATGAAAGTGATTGGCATAATATTATGTGTTACGCAATAGGGAAATATGCAAGAAATAAAAAACTATTACTTTTACATGGGTAAAAAGTATTAGGGTAAACATAATTCTTATACAAACAAAACACATAAACACCTCATATAGTAAAAAAATGAAAGTGATTGGCATAATATGTGTTACGCAATGGGAATATGCAAGAAATAAAAAACTATTTATTACTTTTACATGGGTAAAAAGTATTAGAGTAAACATAATTCTTATACAAACAAAACACATAAACACCTCATATAGTAAAAACAATGAAAGTGATTGGCATAATATGTGTTACGCAATAGGGAATATGCATGAAATAAAAACCTATTACTTTTACATGGGTAAAAAGTATTAGAGTAAACATAATTCTTATACAAACAAAACACATCACCTCATATAGAAACAAAATGAAAGTGATTGGCATAATATGTGTTACGCAATAGGGAATATGCATGAAATAAAAAACTATTACTTTTACATGGGTAAAAAGTATTAGAGTAAACATAATTCTTATACAAACAAAACACATAAACACCTCATATAGTAAGAAAATGAAAGTGATTGGCATAATATGTGTTACGCAATGGGAATATGCAAGAAATAAAAAACTATTTATTACTTTTACATGGGTAAAAAGTATTAGAGTAAACATAATTCTTATACAAACAAAACACATAAACACCTCATATAGTAACAAAATGAAAGTGATTGGCATAATATGTGTTACGCAATAAAGAATATAAGTGAAGAAAAAATTACATGCATATTCCCTATTAGGTGAGTCCCAATGGACACGCATCCACCCACACATACATACATAGCGTTTAGACAGTAAAGAGTGGTATCACAGAAAAGGAGTGACTCTACTGTCTGTGTCAGTCTGTTGCGACTTTGTGGAAACAACAAAAGGTATACTATTTTGGAAGTCTGTCAAGTACGTCTGTCATATGTCAAGGAAAGAAAAAAATCTCATAATGGTGAAGACTAGGGACGTTGGCTATGATAAAGCGCGAAACAAGGCTCTAAACAAAGTGGAACACCACAAATACTGCACCAGTAAGACGAGCGTTTGTCTCGCGGCCCGCCTCTACACATGCGGCAACGACGACGACAGAGGACGCCTTTATCGTTGCACCTTGTAAGTCGGGCTGGGAAATGCCGCTCTAATGCAATTTCGGGCTGGCCAAATGTGCCCCGCATTGCTTGGAACCGCTGTGGGTTCACCAACATCACCGCGTTTTGGCATGTATTTGTGGTGTGTTTGGAGAATCTGATCGACTAACTCCAATCGAAAAACTAAGTGGTCTTTTGAAGTAGCGGTAGAAGCCGCTAAATGAATCCTTGAATTTAAAATTGAGACATTGAGAAGTCGTTTGAAGAGCTTCATATACCATTTCTGGCACCTTTTTCTTTCCAACAGGTATGGTTCTAGCATTTGGTCTTTACGATCAACGCCTCCCATACCCTTGTTATAGTCTAAAATGACTTGGGGCTTAAATTGAGCTTGACGATATGGTCTTGGCTCTGTCCGGTCTTGTTGAATGCCATGGTAGGTTGAGATAGTGCAAATTTTGCGCTTCTTATCCTGATAGGCCATGACAACGATATCGCCAGCATGCCGAGCTGCAATCTGACCTTCTTTCAGCTTGCACAGCGATATGAGTGGAGGCACATTGCTACGGTTGCCGCGCAATGTACCTACACAATCGGTTTTATGTGCCTTCAGAAATCGGGCCAGACAGGGGCTATTGAACCAATTGTCCATGAAAAGAGTATGCCCTTTGTTGAGGAGAGGATCGATAAGTTTGAGGACAGTCGCCGTGCTTTTCAGCAGCGTCGACGGGAAAGCGGGATTGTAGGTAGTTCCAGTACCGAGGTACATAAAGAAAGACCAAAGGTAGCCTGTGGAAGACTCACACAGTTCGAAGGTTTTAATTCCGAACTTGGCTGCCTTGGTCTTGATGTACTGGCGGAATATTATGTTACCTTTCCACAAAGTCAGGGATTCGTCAATACAAATATTTTGGGATGGGACATAGGCTTCCATGAAGCGTGAATTTAAATGTTCTAAAATGGGGCCAAAAACAAAAAGTCTGTCAGAATCGTCAGTCGGTCTGTTGCTGTTGTCATTGAAATGAAGAGCGCGGCAGAGGGCTTGGTAGCGATTACGGGAGAACATCTTTCTAAAGATGTTCGTCTGAAGGAGTGGGTTGGTAGTAAAACAGGACTTAGTGGAGAGCATCTTGATGATTGCGAGCATCATCCAGAAGGAAAACAGGACCAAAATTTCATGAATGTTTGTTTCATACCACTCCCGGGCAAAGCTAGCGGATGAACTAGCTATCCCCTGAGCGTAACGGTTGGTCTCGTTCACAATATGTGACAAGACGTCGTCATCCCAGTACGTCCTAAACGCCCCATACGCATTTTCAGATGCGATAGCAGGCCCCGTTTGCTCTGGCAGAAATAGTTCCCTCTCACCTGAATAGCCATGCATGGTTGACCATTCAAAGCGAGATGGTATCGCTGTCCCAGCAAAGAGAGCCTCGTCCTGACCTACATCAGCATCTAAAATCTCATCATCTGCATTCTGGTCATGCACTTCGTGTTCTGGCCTTTGCCTCCTCACTCTCGCAACTGCCCGCACTCTCGCTGCCTCCCTTGCACGCACCACTTTCATCACAGCAGTTCGCAGCTCTTCTGGCACGTCATCGTCATTAATATTCACTTCCACTAATCTATCACCCTTTCTCCATTGGTACTCACCTTCACGTCTTGCCACTCCCCCCCTCGCCCGACCTGCAGCTCCCCTCGCCCGGCCACCTCGGCGTGGTCCGCGCGCACGTCGTCCACCTCTGCCACGCACCGGACTCTCCGCTCGACGCTCTACCACTTGCGGAGGGTAGATTAGATGTTCGTCCGCCAGATGAAAAGCCTCATCATCTTCCCAATCCTCTTCAGGGACGTAGACGACATACTCGCACCTAGAAAAAAAAAAAAAATAGAATGCAATTATAATCCTTGCTGGAAATGTACAACGAGAAAAAGAAAAAGTATAACTTACTCTTCATCACGAACATCAGCCTCTTCCGCAAGGGTAGGCGTAGGCGACCGCACAGCGCGTGCCGGGCTCAGCCTATGAATTGAAAGGTTTTCGTTATTATAAATAATTATTATGACGCAAAAACATTTCATAATGAGTTTTATTACTTACGATTGCATCGCACGCAGCGGGCTTGAAGGCGCCGAAGTACTGGCTGCAGCCGGTGTCGGGCTAGCCGCAGGTGACGTACTGGGCAAATCGAATAAAAGGTTTTTGTTATTACAAATACCACAACTATAAAATATTTATTTCAGTGAAACTTACATGATGAGCGGCGTACTCGGAGAACTTGAAGAAGGGTGAAGTGGGATCTCCTCTCCCTCGGCCGTATACAGTCCGAGGAGAGTCGGTGCTGAGCCGGTATACTGAAAATTCAAAGCCCAACACCTCACACAAAAATAACAGTAATATACATAATAAAGCAATCACCCTTCACAACACAACATGCAGACAAAAGATATGCTACATACAAACCTAAACTCAACAATGGAGACTTCTGCAAAATATCTGTGAATAACGATGATAAATTGCTGGAAGATAACAAAATCTAATTGTTATGACTAACAAAATACTTATTTTTTATCAAAACAATAATATGTCAAGTCTATGCGACAGATTTCATTCATCATCATACAATCTGAAGATGGTCGGTGCTGAGCCGGTATACTGAAAATTCAAAGCCCAACACCTCACACAAAATAACAGCAATATACATAATAAAGCAATCACCCTTCACAACACAACATGCAGACAAAAGATATGCTACATACAAACCTAAACTCAACAACGGAGACTTCTGCAAAATATCTGTGAATAACGATGATAAATTGCTGGAAGATAACAAAATCTAATTGTTATGACTAACAAAATACCTATTTTTTATCAAAACAATAATATGTCAAGTCTATGCGACAGATTTCATTCATCATCATACAATCTGAAGATGGTCGGTGCTGAGCCGGTATACTGAAAATTCAAAGCCCAACACCTCACACAAAATAACAGTAATATACATAATAAAGCAATCACCCTTCACAACACAACATGCAGACAAAAGATATGCTACATACAAACCTAAACTCAACAACGGAGACTTCTGCAAAATATCTGTGAATAACGATGATAAATTGCTGGAAGATAACAAAATCTAATTGTTATGACTAACAAAATACCTATTTTTTATCAAAACAATAATATGTCAAGTCTATGCGACAGATTTCATTCATCATCATACAATCTGAAGATGGTCGGTGCTGAGCCGGTATACTGAAAATTCAAAGCCCAACACCTCACACAAAATAACAGCAATATACATAATAAAGCAATCACCGTTCACAACACAACATGCAGACAAAAGATATGCTACATACAAACCTGAACTCAACAACGGAGACTTCTGTAAAATATCTATGAATAATAAAATATCTATGAATAACGACAAGTCTATGCAACCTGTCTCATTGTCTCACTGATTTGTCTCATTACAGCAGATTCAGTAATTTAGTCAAGATGATGAAAAGAATTTACCTCATAAGCCGGTTCCTCAAACTCATCGTCGAGGTATTCCGGCTCACCGTATACATCTGGCTCAGCCAACTCATCCTCGGACATGTCGTCCTCGGACAGGTGGACGTCCAGGTACTCCTGCCTCAGGCCCTCTTCCTCAGAGTCGCTCTCTCGGAGCAACTCCTCAAAATTGGCTGGTACTTCCTCCCTCTCTTGTCCCACGTTCCAAGACATTTTTCTAAAATAATAAATGTTTTTTTTATCTCAACCTGTACTGTCCCACTGTTGGGCAAAGGCCTCTCAGAAATATTTTACTTCATAAAAAATTGAAAATAAAGTTATCGATACTATCGATAACTTTTGTCGATATGACCTACGGCCTAGTGGTCGTTGTCGCCATGTTTGAATTTGACAGTTACGTTACGTAATTATTACATGAGAAAACATCGAAATATGAATAATATTAGAATAAATACGCCTCGAATACATGAAATTATGAATTATCATTAGTTTTTACGTTGATAAATAGCCTAACAAAGATAATAATTCATTGAGAACTATTAGAATTCTTAGCAAATAACGGCAACGCAGATGAACATTTTGTTTGCTCAAAAGAGTACAGGTCTCCCAAAGTGATAATGCACATAGAAATCTTCGTCACTGTTCGGCAACGGTCGTATTCCCCGAGCGTCGGAAGACGATATGTATATAGAGTGGATAAGTGCATTTTCTTCATGCATAATTTAGTAGAATTATGTGTTTTGTGCTAAAAGTGATAAATATTGATTTATCAGTAACGAAATTGATTCGATAATTCGATGTAAGTAAATAGCGAGGAAAACGACACGATTGCGAATATGCTACAATCTTTGTTAAATTGATTTACTTCTTCATACTGAAGCTGGTGTAATGATGGAAGAAAAGAAGATTTGAATAACACAAGGTTTATACTAGAAGAAGAAAAAATGGTTTTCAAACACAGGTTTACATGAAAATCTAATCATTAAAATCTCAGTTCTTAAAAAATGTATATAACATAGGTATTTTTAATATTAAAAAACGTGAAAAATGTTAGTGTATTTACCTATTTTACAAAATAAACTATTTCAATTTGAGTAAGATAATTAAAGTTGAAATTAAATTCAACTTTGAAAACAAAACCAAGAAGGGTGTGTAATAGCAGCTCTATATAATTCCACACAGAGAGAACACGTGCAGTCACCACCAATATATAAAGACCAGTGTTGCCAGATGGAATCTGAAGAAATCAGTAGAAAAAATAAAGTTTTAGCAGTAGATCGAAGGAAAAATCTGTAGAATAAAAAAGTCATACCCACATGAGGTAAAAAGGAATTGAGCTTGAATAGGGTACATGACAAAAAAATCCAATTAGTCTGTCAGATACATTTTCAAAAAATATTGGACACGTATTTTTTCTTTTTTCACCTAAACTTAAAATGAAGACGATACATTGCGTCGAAAACTCGTGTAACGTCATAATTGAGTACATTTTTTACTCAAATGTGACGTCACAAACCAAACTCATGAGCTTTGACACGTTTTATCTTCGACAATTTTTATTAATTTGATAAACAAAGAAAACGTATCCAATATTTTTCGATACTTACTACGGTTGTTGAACAAATGTCATGTTATCTAGGCCTGTAAGCCAGATGACACGACACGTCGTCAATACCTAGATGATACGATCTGATTTGAAAAAAGCAGGTAGATTTTCAATCAAGGCAGTAGATCAGTAGATTTTTTTTAAATCAGGTAGATCTACTGCTAAATCAGTAGATTTGGCATCACTGATAAAGACGACTGACAGACCTTTGACTGACCGGCGACAGCCGCCGACCGCCCGAATTGTTTTCAATTGTTTCACATGATTTGACATATGACATTGACTCCTGTTTCTTTCGAACAAGGTACAAAATGCAAGTGCATTGTTTAGGGCTCTCTCCGATTCAATGATTCGGGTGTTTCCGGGAACACGACAATTGGCGAAGATTTGCATGCGCATTATTAATTTGGGAGTTTATCTGTAGTTTTATGTGATTGTTTGAAGAAAACAATCATTTACAAACTTGCATTAGATACATAGCACTTATAATACATCCACTTTTGTATGATTTTCACACCAAATCGAATTCTAATCAATAAACAATTACGGCGAATTGGTCTGGCGGTTGACATTGACCTTCACTAGAAAATACTTGAAATATCAATAAATATGAATGATTATGGTTCGAATACATGAAATAATGAATTATCAGAACTTTTTACGTTGCTACTAATGTTTCCAAGACCATATTTCATTGTAAAAGTGTCAAATTCATGTTTTCAATTGTTCATTCTATGGCGACTGACGAAATCGAAATTAGGAACTTTTTGTTGGCTCAAAAAAATAATTTTGGGACATCGTATCAAGCAAATGATTATCTAAACAGTTGCAGTAGGCACTTCTAACATAATAAACATTTACTTACCAGCGTTTCACAACAAATCCTTCACACAATCACAAATAATAAACGTCACGCTCGACCGCACTTGAGTACACCGTTTTTTGCATTGGCGTTTTTCAACGACAATGACGCGTTTCTTTTTTTTTTCTTTTAGAGTTGCCCATTCAAAGTTACTAATGTTTGGTATCGTTCGAATCGACTACTGTCAGGCACCAGAGATAAAAATTGCCCTAACGATTTAGAACCGTATGTTAAGTAAAAATAAGGTTTGAATTTGCTGATACGAGGTGGGACGTTTTCGTCCCGGCGGGACTCAACGGAGTTTTCCGATCGGTTGGAATTCCACCCGGTCGGGACTTTAGAGGTTCGATTTCTCTAATTTGGTTCCGTTAGCAATAACCTTTAATTTCACAGACGCTTAAAGCTAAGATAACGGCCAGAAGGCTCAATAAACAAACGGCCTTTAGGTTGTTATTCCCTGTAGGTAGGTAATCAACAGTGGTCGTCAACCATTTACAGACACCTTTTCAAGTTAAAGCCTCAAATAAAACAACGATGACCACGCTTCGCACTATATTGCATTTTATTAATATATAAAAGCTGTTGTGCCATTCCATAAAGTTAAAAGCAATTTTAATGAAACTGTGCTACGTAACGCCACATTTTATGTTGAAGGCGATTGATGTCGAGATATATCTACCTAAATTTTAAGGTTTTATTTGATGATCGTCCTACTTCAAATAGCAATGTGTCGTAAAAAGAGATTTGTAGTAGGTTCAACTAGCAATAAATCAAACCATTCAAACACACGTGTTTGGCATTTTTCCAGTATAATCCAGCCACATACATAAAGTAGGGGTATGGGCGCTAAGCTTACAGTAGAAACCTTTTTCAGAAAGCTTGACCGATTGAATATGTATGTATTTAAGTACACTAGTAAGCTACCCTTTTTATTCCTCCATTAATTAAAAAATATCTTCAATCACTCGTCGATTTTTTTCAAAATCGTTTATTCTGTCGTGTTACTAATTTTATCTTAATCCTACGCCTTCTGAATGAAAGAGGCCAAACCTACCTGCAAAATAAATCCTCTGTGATCAATGACAACAAAAATGGGACGATACATGTAAGTAGATACCCATTTCCTGAGTTTAACATTTCTACATTTGTGCTAAAATGGTATCTACCTGATCTTATTATAATACAGTGTGTAAAAGACCTCATCACGAAGCCGTGAACCAAGCATTCTGTAATACATCAAACTAAGTAACTTTACGCAAAAATTACCTATTGCTGCGAAACGACTTTTTTTTAAGGTGAAAAATCATGTTTTGTGATAGAACTCAATGTAACGCACTAAAAACATTGTGCTGATGGATGGATTCAATAGTACGGGGGTCGTGGAGGTGTTTAAAGTAAAAATCTTACATTAAAAACTTGTATAAAAAAAAAAAACAAATCGGAGCAGTCTTTGCGGACTGCCGATAGAAGTGAAAACAAAAAATACACAGGTCCCTTTCCCCACTCGTAGCAATGGTTGTGCCCCGCGCATGCCAATGTGGTGCTACGCCGTAGCGGATGCTACGAGTGCTACGAACGGCTACGAAGCGTGACCGCACGTTACGTTACGTGACAATGAGTTCAGTGTTTTTCCTTCACCCAAAAAGTGCTCAACGCGCCTAAAGAAGTTTTCACTTCAAAAATTGTCTTAAAGTTGAAACTTTGACCCCCAATATCTCCGTAAATAATAGGTTCCCAGGTATGGTGTAGAACAAAAAAATGATCGCAATGACGAGGAGAAAAAGTGTCTTTCGGCTTCGTTAAGAGGTGTTTTACACCCTTTTTTATTAGGTAGGTACTTACGTACCTATAATAAGTAGGGGAGACCGGGGCGCGACTTAACAAAATTTATATTTTCAGTTGTAGCTTCAAAACACCTAAACTATTTAAAATTATTTTTGTGTCAAATGATGTCCAAACTATTCAATAACCTTATCGTTGGTTTTAATTTGACCAGAAATTGGTACCTTTTTGAAAAAGTCGATTATACTCAGAAAAGTCAGAAATTAATACTTACCCCGCGATCGGGGCTACAATTAACGGTTAAGTATTAACAAAAGGGGCAACAATTAACACTGTAAGTATTTTCCTGTATAAAGAAAACGCAAAATTACAATGACATTTTATTACTTAACCAATTTACAATTAACATTAGGCTTAGACAATGTAACACTTTGTTGCTGCAACAGCGATATAAGTTTATAGAGAAAGAAACCCAAACAAAACCTCTTTATATTATATTAAAAAAATCTTATTAACAGTTACTTTTACTGTTATATTATTGAAGGAAATCTTAGTTTTCAATAATCACAATGTTCACTTAGTGGAACAATAATTAACATTAGGTATGTGTCGGCGATGCGACACTGAAATAGGATCAGGTAGGTCGGGGGTGACGCTGTTCCCTTTACGAGGATGTGGAATAAATAACACAACACTGATATCAACTTTAAAAACACTATATTCACACCAAATCAGTTTTACACACAATTAAAGCGGATATCTTAAAACTAACTGAGTCACAATTATTTACTGGTACTATTTACACAAGACTTTTCACGAATTATAATGCAGACTTTAAACTATTAAAACTTTGACTACTTCGCGGCGCAGGGTAACAACTAGTACATAGATGTTACGAGAACGGAGGATGTGAGAAGACTAACCTTAATGTATATACGTATACGAGGATGTCGCTGCGCCCCCGTCAGGGGGCGCGGCGGGCGGCTTCGGGGCTATGCCCCCTGGCCGCGGAAGCCATACCGAGGCCTGTAACTACAGGCCTATCATTGTTATGCCTAGTAGGCAAGGCCTTGTGGCATGCGGCAGCAATGTCGCATGCCTGTGAAAGATTGCTATGAAGTATTCCGTAGGCGCGCCTGCAGCGCTGTCCATACAGCGCTGCTTTCTTCACGGCACCTCGGCGGTCAGTCCCCGCCAGGTGAGACCCGAAGGAGGCCCGGCGGGGGACGACCAGCGACAGAGGTGCCGACTCCGACGCACCTACGGAGGATGTAGTGGTTCCCGCCCGCCCCGCTTCCAGAGCTAGCCGGTTACGTTACGGACGAAGAACCGTAGTGTGTGTATGGGCGGTAATGTGTTGTGTAAACACCGCCCAGTGCAAGCGTGGTTCGCGAGCCCGCGCCGCGATCCTACGCGTGTGTTGACGTGCCTGTATAGGGATGCATGTGTGGTCATAGCTGCGCGGCCTGCCTATATTAACTTAGCACAGGTCGCGCAACTGGGTGTGTGTTATGAGTGTGGAGTCATTCGTGTGTAGGTAAGCTGCGTGTATCCGGGAAAAACAGCTTACCCAGGCGTCAAGTCCGGTGGTGATGGGTCATCCTCCGCTACCAGGTCACGGGGGAGGGGGCGCCTCGCGTCAGGGGGGCGCGCATGCCAGGGCGCAATGTGCTTGACGTGGGGCCAAGCAGATGCGTCGGCACGCGCGAACATTCCCGTCGCAAGGCGCCGGACTAACCTTAATGCGCCTGGGGGCGCCTTATTTATATCCGTGCGCGTAAGCGCAGGTAGCGGTGGGCTCGCACTGTTACCCCCGCCAGTTCACCATACGGTAGCGCGGAAGCCGGTGGCACCCCGCCCCGCGCGTCCCGCTCTTCACCCCTGTGCCCTAATTACAAATGGACTCGCCCAAGGCACTAGTCCGAATTTACGGGTGGGTTTTTACTTACTAATTTCTCTTTCTACGTGATGTTACTGTTTATATACTTAATAAATGATATCTTAGGATACAGTGGTCCTATTGATGCTATATAAGGTTGCATAATGGTACAATTATTCCTAATAATCATAATTTTACCTATATATAAGTTGTATTATACATTAATAGCATATATCTTACATAACGTGAACATTCAGACAATCCTTATGCTATTACTCTATTACAACTATCCTATTATCTAACAAACTATGCATCAAATCAGTCTAATAATTATGCACGTGTTATTTTTCTACTGTTACCAAATACCTAACTACTACATAAGTACTTAATTGCTACAAAGATACTTAACTGCTACATAGGTACATACTTATTTACTAAAAATAAAGCTCGCATTACTGTGCTTCGCCTACATTCCACCCCCAGTAACAGGGTTCAGCCGCATTACATCTTGGTCTGTGGGAAGCACAATAATCTTCGCTACAGGCCGACGCAGGACCCCATTTACGGTTTTTACATCGACTACACGGATAATGCCATCATTTCCGTGGTACACCGCTTGGATTATACCCTTTGTCCATGCACTTCGTTCTTTATTGTTGTCCACGATCACTACCACATCACTGACACGCACATTTGGTACATTATTTGTCCACTTATCGCGACGTTGTAGTGTCGGGAGATATTCCCGCAGCCAGCGCTGCCAGAACATGTCGGCGAGCGCGTTGACGCGCCGCCACTGCCGGCGGGAGTCGATGTCGTCGTTGTCACTCGGCGCAAACGGAGTACTCCCGGACGCAGTGCCCAGGAGTAAATGGTTGGGTGTCAGGACCACAGGTTGGTTGTGGTCGTCGTACACGTAGCTCTGCGGTTGGCTGTTCACGATGAGTTCCGCCTCTGTGAGGAGGGTGTAAAGGGCCTCCTCACGAGGCGCTCGTTCTTGCAGGAAGCTGTCTTCTTGGCACAACTTTATGAGACAGTTGTGTGCCTCTCCCTGGTCGTATGGCTGCAGCTCCGTCATGGCCCGATGCTTGCGACACCGGCCGATGAAGAGGAGGATGCGTGCCATAGCACGCTGAATGCGTGACCACGATGAGTACCGCTTGTAACTCAGGAGCGATGTCGCAGGTGCAGTCGACGCGTGGACTCGCTGAATGCGCTTGAAGTCCGCCTCTGCCGCCTCAGACTCATGACACGCTGGCCACTGCTCCTGTGGATCACGTAAAAACGAGGGGCCCGAGAGCCACTTCGTGCAATTATCGGGCCAACATAACCTGGTCGCTTCGTCAGCTGGGTTGTCCTCCGAGGGGACCCAGCGCCAGTTGCCTCTTTCTGACAGCCTATCTATCTCCGCTAGTCTATGAGAAACGAACCTTTGAAACTCTTGAGCATCAGAGTTGATCCATTTTAGTACGGTCTTACTGTCAGTCCAATAAAATTTCTCCCTGATCAGTAACCCTAGTTCCTTTTCGACAGTCTCTGCTAGTCGGCAGGCTAATACTGCCGCTTGCAGCTCTAACCTAGGGATAGAGATAACTTTTTGTGGTGCTACTCGCGCTTTCCCTAGCAGCATGACAGTCTCCTTATTCCCGTCGGAGTTATACCCTACTAGGTAAGCGACTGCGGCGTAAGCTAACTCGCTTGCATCGCCGAACACATGTAGTTCTAGGTCTTTTAAGTTTAACCCATACCACCGTGGTATCTTTACTTCATTCAAAAGATATAAATTCTTCAGCCACTTAAACCATGCTTTGGCATCTTTTTCTTTTAGCACTTCATCCCATTGGATCCCTGACTTCCATATCCTTTGCATCAAGATGCGTGATTGAATTACACAGGGATATAGGAAACCCAGTGGGTCATAAATTGACATTATTAAACTCAAAAATTGGCGTTTAGTGGGTACTACACTACCGTTCACAAGTTCCGACGGCAAACGTTTAAACGAAAGATCAAAACCTAATTCGTCGTCCTTAGGTGACCAGATTAAACCTAGCGTTCTTTCTACCGTGCCTACTCCTTTTTCTAACGCTATTCTTTCAGGCATGTCTAACTTTAACCTATCCCTAAGCTCTGTTGAGTTCGTGACCCACCCCCGTATTATGAATCCACCGGAGGCGTGTATTCTGGTCACTTGCTCAATCAGCCTGTTAGCTTGTTCCTCTGACCAAGCACTATCTAAATAATCGTCCATATAATGCTTGGTCTTTATAGCTTCAACAGCTTCGGGATAATCTTTAATAAATTCACTGGCATTTTTATTCAATATATAGATTGCCGTGGTTGGCGATGAGACGGCACCAAATATCATAGAATTCATCGCATATGTATCTGGTTCTCTATCTAGTTCCGCCCCTCTCCATAAAAACAATTGAGCACCTTGATCCTCTGCCCTAATTCTTATTCGCATGAACATGTCAGCGATATCCCCTGAAAATGCTATGGGGCCTAGCCTAAATTTTAATAAAATACCTAACAATGAATTTAACATGTCAGGTCCCGTTAACAAGTTATCATTTAAACACGTACCGTGAGATATAGCTGCCGCGTCAAACACTAATCGCAGCTTCCCTGGCTTGTTTGGGTTCACTACTCCAAAGTGTGGTAGGTACCAAACCGGAGAGCTATCTAAATTCCCCTCTACCTTACGAGCATAACCTTCATCTAGCAATCTCTCTATTTGTTTGGTGTACGCCTCGGCAAACACAGCGTCCTTGCGCATGCGTCTCTCAATACCGTATAATCTCTGACGGGCCTGATTATAATTATTAGGTAACTGTGTATTCTCATGTTTCCATAGTAAACCTACTTCCCATTGTGACTTGTCAGAAACGCGACGACTAGTGCTGTCTAAAACATTTAATGCTCTTTCAACGTCCTTATGTTTTCGAAGGTTCGCTGAAATGCCTAGTGCTTCTAATTCGAATTGTGACTTTACTAGATTGTGTAACTCAGGAAGGGAGACTGTCATACAGTTTACTGAATTTATGTTGTTAGCGTTACTAAGTGGTCCATGTATGACCCAACCTAGCTTCGTAAGTGAGGCAACTGGCTTACCAGATCGTCCACGGCGAATGTCCTGGCCGACGAGCAGCTCCCAGTTATCTTGCCCGAGTAGCAGCAGCGGCTTGGCACCCCTCATTTCCACGCAACCCAAGTCGCTGAGGTGCGCGTTGTCACTTATCATTGCGGCGGACACTGTTTGCGTTGGTAAGTTGATGTTCACTATTGTGCGACACTTTATTTTATGACATTGTCCATTAGGTCCCTTTATTTGAGTTTGTACCACTCGCGACGTTAAATCTGTCACTCCGTAGCCTCCCGCGGTTTTGAGCACGAGAGGTACACGCGGACCCGCTAAGTTAGTTGCGAGTGAACTGTCTATTAGCGACACGGTTGCACCATCGTCTAATAACGCGTAGCACTGTATGTCGTCACTGTTCTTATTGCACAAAGTCACTGGTATTACTTTTAGTAGGGCTGAGGCTCTCCATTCTCCAATGTTCGTTACACTCTCTTCTTTGTTTGGTGCTTTATCAGCGTGTAACAACATGTGATGCCCATAGCCGCACTTTTCGCATCTGTCTGCGCGGCAAAACCTCTTGGGGTGTTTTCTAACAAGACACTTGAAACACATATTCTTCTCTTTGATTGTGTCCCATCGTTGTTGAACACTCAACTTATTAAAAGGTTCACACTTTTCTATGGCGTGTTCACCTTTACATATTATGCACTCTTTCGGTGCTGAAGACTCGTCACTCTGTGCGTTCACTCGTTGCATCAACGGTGGTCTGTTAGTGACAGGCCGTGCGGTATTCACTGGTCGAGCTTGACCGGAGACTTGCTTCTGCTGCTGCTTCACAGGAGGCTTCGATGTACTAGGCTCATACATGGTTGCCTGAACATAGTAAGATGACGATCGCGCCAAATGTATTAAAAAATGCGATACTATTTCCAAGCTCGGTGACACTCTTAAGTCCACCCCCTGTGAGTTATCTAAACCCATAGCGAAATCACCATACTGCGCACGTTGTACTGGTGTCAGCTTGTTCAGCAGTTCACTCACTAACTGTGGGTTATTAAGGTAACCTTCCGCACGAATATTCTTCAGTAGTGACACACAGTTTCTTACAGTCGTAGAGAATTTCCTCAGCTCCCGGCCACTTTCCGTCACTCTGGGTAAATCTCTAACCTTTTTCAGTGCACATTGTAGTACTAGGGTTGGGTGACCAAACTCTTCCTCTAGGGCACGCATTATTGCTGACGGGTCTGTTGACGTTCGCAAAAAATCTTCTACCGCAGTCTTAGCTTCGCCATGCAATGAGGTTTTTAGTCTTGCTATGTTCTCGTGTGCCTTGAAACTGTATAACTCAGTCGTGTCCCAATACATATTTCTATATGAAATCCAATCAGCAGGGTCGCCATTAAAATGCGGCAATTCATAAGCCTGCCTTGGTACCGGCCGCGGACGTGCCAGGCCCGTGATCGCTTCTGCCAGTTGGTCGATTTTCCTGTCTCTTTCCCCTGACGATTCTCGCCGTCTTTCTCTTTCACCCACTCTGTCATATCTCTGCCGCTGTGTATCCGACTCAAGAGTTGATACTCGAGGTACACTTGCGACCGGAGTGGTAAAGACGGGATTATTGTCGGGCAGACGGAATCTCACTGCCGTCGACACTGGCAAGTACGTCTGCGTAGTAGGTGTCATTATGTTTCCCACCGGGACTGACGCAGACGACTCTATTACACGCGACACATTTATTTCTCGAGGCACGGTACGTTCACGATAAGTAAGTGGTTCAACATTCACTCTACTCACATTTTGCTCCTGGATCGCAGATGTGTCACGGGACGCGGCCACTTCAACAGGCGCGCGCGCTACAGACTGCAACACTGTATCCGATAACACTGTATCCGTTTGAGTCACTTGGGGCGTTGTATTAATCCATTCTTCAACGCGATGTGCGGTATCCACATCTGAATTTGAGTCCTCACTCTCAGCAGCCGCTTCTAGTTCAGCGAGGTCTGCTTCCATCCTTTTCCTCACGAGGTTCTCCTTTAACTGTACTAAGTCGCGCTCAGCTTCGTACTCGATCCTTTTACGTAGGAATTCGACGCTCTTGCGACTATTCCTAGATGAGCCTCTGCTGCTTTGTCTTGATCCCTGGCGCCTTCCAACGACTGTCTGTCCCTCTGACGTACTTCTGTAGTCGTACACTTGACCGGGCCCCGTCAGGGGAATATCTCGTACAGACGTCGATGCCACTGTTGGTGCGGCCGATGGTGAACCCGGCGTCCTTTCAGACGGCAAGCCTGAGTCCGAGACGACGTCATTCTTGCGCCGCTGACTCATTTCGACGGCCAATTTCCTGACTTTACTGCGCGTGGTCATAGTACTCTTCTGACTCATGGTTTATTCCACACCTCTTGACGAACCAGATCCGGCTCGAAGGACCAAAATGTCGGCGATGCGACACTGAAATAGGATCAGGTAGGTCGGGGGTGACGCTGTTCCCTTTACGAGGATGTGGAATAAATAACACAACAACAACACTGATATCAACTTTAAAAACACTATATTTACACCAAATCAGTTTTACACACAATTAAAGCGGATATCTTAAAACTAACTGAGTCACAATTATTTACTGGTACTATTTACACAAGACTTTTCACGAATTATAATGCAGACTTTAAAATATTAAAACTTTGACTACTTCGCGGCGCAGGGTAACAACTAGTACATAGATGTTACGAGAACGGAGGATGTGAGAAGACTAACCTTAATGGAGAACTCGCTGCTGCCCAGTAGTGGGCTGCGGCTGGCGGGGTATGGGCATCGCCCTTTGTCCCGCGGCATCATCTGTACCCGTAGACGTACGGGTACCGTCAGTGGGGCGGCCATGTAGGCCTCAGCCAATGGCGAGCGCGCTTGCGCCGCTCGCCTGTGAGTTAGTGTCATTTTGTGTCGGTAGAGGCGCCACGGTGCTAACCGTATCTTCACGCCGCCTCGGCGGTCTGTCACCGCTAGGTGGAACTCCCGGTGCCCCGGGTGAAGCCCAGCGGGTGATGACCAGCCAGAGGCGGCTGGGGCTGCCCCTACCGGGCGATGGGCCCCCGCCCACAACGTTATCGAAGCTAGCCGATGCGCTCCGGGCTAAGGGGCCATGTATGTATGTGTGAGCGGTATTGTGTTGTGTAACACCGCTCATGTTGGCGAGTAGATAGCGAGCCCGCGCCGCTATCTGTCGCGTGGGTCAAATGTATGTGGAGTCATGTGTGTATGAGGTGGGGGTGAGTGCCGCGCCTATATTAACTTAGAACGCGGCATTTCACCTATGTGTGAGTACTGTAGTGTTGTGGAGTCTATTTGTGCGAGTATGTCGCGTGTAGGTGTAGCGACTTACTCGGGGGTCCAGTCCGGTGGGGTGACGTCACACGTCCGTCACGAGGTCGCGTGGTAGGCGCCTGGGGTAGCGCGGGGGGCGCCCCGCGTCAGGCGGGCGCGTGTGCCATGGCGCTATCTGGTTGATATGGGGCCAGGCAGAGGCGTCGGCGCGCGCGAACATGTTGGACGCGAGGCGCCGGCTGAAGTCCTCCAGGCTCTCTATGTTGAGGTCCCGCTTGACGACTGTGTTCCTCACGTAGCGAGGGGCGGCGACGATCTTCCTTAGCGTGATGTTCTGCTGGGCTTCGAGTGTTTTTCTGCTCGTCTCGCTCGTGAGGGCGAGCCAGGCTGGGGCGGCGTACGTGAGCAGTGGGCGGATGTACGTTTTGTACACGCCCAGCTTGGCACGCAGCGGGAGGCGGGAAGAGAGCACTGGGTGCAGCAGGAAGCGGGCGCTCCTGCATCTTGCGACGACCGTGCGGACGTGTGGCGCCATGGAGAGCCGACTGTCGATGGTGACTCCCAGGTACTTGGCCTCACCATGCCACTCGACGTCGGCTCCCTGCAGTTTCAGGGGTGGTGGCTTCTTGCAGCCGCCGACAGTCAGTGCCTGTGTTTTACCCACATTCACCGACAACCTCCATTTTGACAGCCATTCTGGCAGAAGATCTAGCACGCGCTGCATCTTGACGGCCGCGTGGTGCACGTTGAGCGAGGTGGAGAGGTACGCGGCGTCATCGGCGTACAGCGCGAGCGTGGTGTCCGGAGTAGTGGGGATGTCGTCGGTGAAGCATGAGTAGCACCACGGGGAGACACAGCTGCCCTGCGGCACTCCAGCTGCGATGCGACGGGCGCTTGAGATTGCACCGTCCACCACCACCCTGAATGTCCTGTCTGAAAGAAAAGAGGAGACCACCTGAAGCAGACGACGAGGCGCGTCTGTCATTGACAGTTTGTACAGCAGACCGGCATGCCATACTCTGTCAAATGCTTTTTCCATGTCGAGGAATACTGCAACTGCTCGCTCCTTCTTGTTCAGCGCCGCCGTGAGCAGGTGCAGTACCCTCGACAGCTGGAGCGTCGTAGAGTGCTCCGAGCGAAACCCAAACTGCTCGGGGCGTGGCTTCACGTGGAGTTGAAGGTGTCGCAGCAGGAGCTGTTCAAACACCTTGGAGATGCTGGATAGGAGTGTGATGGGCCGGTAGCTCTCCGGCTTCAGGACGTCCTTGTGAGGCTTGGGCAGCATGATGACGCGCCCCTCCTTCCACGCGGCCGGGAAAACCCCGGTGCGTAATATTCCTGTGAACAAGCGCGCTAGCGCCGCTACCGTTCTGTACGGCAGGTGGCGCAGCGCGGTGTTGGTTATTCTGTCCGCCCCCGGAGCCTTCTTCGGCTTTGTTCTCAGGACGGCGCGTCTGACTGCACAAGGCGAGAAAAATACTGGGTCTTCATCGTGAGCTACCGGCGAGGCGAAGTACTCTCCAAGGTGCCTCTCGACTGCTGCGATGTGCTCGGTGTCGGTGGTTGGGTTTGGCTGGAATTGACGCTCCAGGTGCTCAGCGAAGATCTCTGCGCGATCTGCTGCAACATATCTGGGCGCCCCGTCGCTGTGGCGAAGTGGACGTACCGGGGCCGGGGTGTTCGTGAGCGACCTGCACAACTTATGAATCGACGGCCAGTCTCCCTCGGCGGCGTCGATTCGTTCCTCCCAGCCCGCGGTGTTGAATTCTTGTAGCTTGACCCTGACCTTCTCCGCTAGACGGTTGAGGTCACGCTTCATAGTGGGGCATCCTGTGTCCTGCCACCGCCTGCGTAGGCGCCTCTTCTGGGCGACTAGGTGCTTGATGTGGGCGGGGAGGGGCTTGTAAACAATCCCCCCCGGCGGCGTCGGCATTGTTGTTGTCGCCTCTTCTAAGGCGCGCTGGATGCAGGCGGTGACCTCTTCCGCAAGCCTCTCAACGTCTGCGGCGGTCTCGCAGGGCCAAGTGGGTGTGGTGGTCTCCAGCTTTTCTTTGAAAACGTCCCAGTCCGTGATGCGACGTGGCGCAGGAGGAGAGAGTCTTGTCGGCATCTCCGATAGGACGACGAGTACAGGTTGATGGTCCGATTGTAGCTCGTCGTCTATCACCTGTTGGGTGAGCTGGCAGCCGAGGCCCTGGTGGATGACGATGTCCAGCACGTCTGGAGAGTTCGCCTGGTTGTCGGGGTAATGGGTTGGTGTGTCTGGGCCGGACACCGTGTACCCGTGGGCCTCCGCGTCCGCGAGGAGTCGTCCGCCCCAGGTGTTGTGTGTCCGGCTGTTCCAGGCCGGATGCTTGATGTTGAAGTCGCCGGCAAGGAGTGTCGGGTTCGGCGACTGCAGGATGCTCCTCAGCTCCGCGAGGCTGAAGTTGGTGCCAGGTGGGTGGTAGGCTGCGTATATGTTCATGTCCTTGCCGGCGACATGGAGTTGGACTCCCAACGCCTGGAAGGTCGTTGGGGTGATCTCTGGGAGCGGCTGGTGGACGACCCTCCGGCTGACCAGCACCGCCAGTCCGCGGTATATGATGCCGAGCGGCGACATCTCGTCCTTCCTGTAGATGAAGTATCCCGGGAACCTGATCTTGTCCGCAGGCCCCAGGAGAGTTTCACCTATGAGCGCCACGTCGATCCGTTGGTCCCTGAGGAGGAGGCGGAATGGGGCAGCCTTTTTCCTAAGGCCGCGGGCATTCCAGTGCAGTATCCTCAACGAACTAGACATTGTAGATAGTGAGTAACTCTGTCAGTCCGTCGAGGATTACGGCGCCCGCGTCCTGTCCCTGTCTTATGGCCTTTATGAGGTCCATAAGGAGCTTGATGGCGCAGGCCGTGACTTCCTTTTGGTTGTTGTTAATGTTTCCCGTCTGTGGTTGCTTGTGTTGCCGCTGCTCGCGAGCGCCAGCTGGGTATTGTTGCTTCTGTTGTTGTTGTTGTTGTTGCTGTTGTTGCTGTTGTTGTGGTGGCCTTGACTTCGGTGGAGCGGCGGCCGGGGCCGCGCTTGCGGGGGGAGCGGACCTCTCCTCCCGCTTTCCCTTCCTTGGCTCACTAGCGCCAGCAGCGGCAACAGTAGGAATCACGTTTTGTGTTGAAATGATAGTGGGCTGCGCCTGCGCCGCGACAGGGACAGCACCCTCTGTTGTTTGGGTCGCGGGGGGCTGGGTCTTCTTCCCCCTCTTCTTTCCCCCGCGCTTCTTCTTTTTCCGCCTCGAGGCAGTGGCATCCGTGGTGGGCCCGTTAGCTGCCGCCATCAATGTGTTGCTGGGGGCTTCGTGGTCCTCCACGTTGGCTGGTGGTTCCTCTCTGGGCCGGCGCTGGCTCGCTGTGATGGCGACAGTGCCCGCCCGCTTGTTGGCGGCTTCCTTCTTGAACACCGGACACCTGGTGCTGCAGGCCGGATGGTCGCCTGTGCAGTTGGCGCAGGTGGCCGGCTCTTCCTTGGGGCGCGGGCAGTCGCGCGCGACGTGTCCCTCGCCGCACCTCACGCAGGCGAGCGGGCGGTGGCACTGGTGCGAGCTGTGCCGGAACTTCTGGCATCTGTGGCATTGTGCGGGCCCACGTTTGCTCCTCCACGCTTCGATGCGGATGCCACGCATGCACATGAGCGTGTCGATCTCGTAGATCCTACGGATGTCCATCTGCCTCTTCAGTACTACATGGAATATGCAGCCGGGTCGTCCTCCGCGTGCGTTAATATTACGCACGTACTCCGGCTCATACCCCAGTAGGCTGAGCTCCTCAGAGATGTCGGCTGGGTCCGTGTCCGCCGGCAGTCCCCTTATGGCCACCTTTAGGCTACGATCCGCCCTCAATGAGTAAGCGAACCAGCTGGTGCCGTCCAACTTCTCCAGGTCCGTCAGATAACTTTGGACCACCCGGTACTCGTCCTCGCTCTCAGGGAGGAACCTGAATCCCCCCTTGAAAGGTCGGGCGTTAGGTGGGTGGCCCAACTTTATGCTGAGTGCCCTAAAGTGGGCGGCCCAGCCGGGTAGCTTCTCCACGAAGAGCGGAGGGTAGCGTGACCTCTTCTTCTTCTCTGTCTTGCCGCCTTCTGCAGTCGAGGTGGCGCTAGCGCCCTGTGCCGGGGCTGCGGCGGACGGTGGCACTGTACGTGCGGTGTCAAGTCCGGTGGGCTGGCGACGGGCCGCTTCAGCGAAGGTGGGCGATTCAGTGCACACTCGCTTGGCCTCTTCAGCGGCCTCGCCGTCGGAGCTTCTTGGTCGGCGCTGGGCCCTGACTTCCGACTGTAGGTCGTGGTCAAGGGCCAGCGCGTCTTCAGTGCTCATGTCGCTGTTGTAGTCGTCGTCGTCGACTACGTAGAACTGGCTACCCTCCGTGTCCGGGACTCCGGCAGGTAGGTCGTGGTGAGCGGGCGTCGAGTAGCGCGTAGAAGCCGTGGAGAGGTCGCTCCCTTCCCTCGACGAGCATGGAGAGAGTGCGGCTGGGGAGTCCCGGGCGGAGGCTCTCGGCGGCGGCGGCGACATGGCGACTTCAAAATCAAGTGCGGCTGCTGCGGTTGCGGCGGCTGAGCCAGCCAGCAAGCGGTGAGGCGCGGGCGACGCGTTGCGCGCGGCTCGGCCCGTAGCGGCGGCCGAGCGAGCGCTCGCGGACGATAGCGCACCGGGTCGCGCGGCGGTGTGAGCGGGCGGCGCGGGGCGCGGCGCGGCGGCGGTCTGTTGCGCGAGCGCCGGACGGGGCGCAGGCGAGGCTGCATTACGCGCGCTTGGTGCACTTGGGCGCACGGCAGAGGCGGTGGTGCGGGCGGCTGAGGCGCGGCTGTGGTTCCCCGCGGGCCCCGGGGCCTGGGTTGGCACGGGACGGGTCGCGGCGGGTTTGGCCGACGCTGCTTGTTGACGCTGGATTCTCGGGTCCTTGCTCGCTGTCTGCGTCTGGGACAGCGGGGTGAGTGATGGTGGCGATGGGGTGCGGTAGGCAGCTCCCGTGGTGTCGGTGCTCGCAGGACGGGCGCCGGGCGGCGAGCCCCCGGTGTGCGGGAGCGGCGACCCCCGGCCCCCGGGCTGGTGCTTCGTAGTAGGTGGCGGCTTCTCCTTGTCCATGTTGAACGGTGTCCCCTATGTGTGACACACCGCAGCCCTACGATGAAATTAGCAGTTGGTGTTGTATTCCATCGGGCAAGGAATATTCCGTCGCGATAACCTTAATGCGCCTGGGGGCGCCTTATTTATATCCGTGCGCGTAAGCGCAGGTAGCGGTGGGCTCGCACTGTTACCCCCGCCAGTTCACCATACGGTAGCGCGGAAGCCGGTGGCACCCCGCCCCGCGCGTCCCGCTCTTCACCCCTGTGCCCTAATTACAAATGGACTCGCCCAAGGCACTAGTCCGAATTTACGGGTGGGTTTTTACTTACTAATTTCTCTTTCTACGTGATGTTACTGTTTATATACTTAATAAATGATATCTTAGGATACAGTGGTCCTATTGATGCTATATAAGGTTGCATAATGGTACAATTATTCCTAATAATCATAATTTTACCTATATATAAGTTGTATTATACATTAATAGCATATATCTTACATAACGTGAACATTCAGACAATCCTTATGCTATTACTCTATTACAACTATCCTATTATCTAACAAACTATGCATCAAATCAGTCTAATAATTATGCACGTGTTATTTTTCTACTGTTACCAAATACCTAACTACTACATAAGTACTTAATTGCTACAAAGATACTTAACTGCTACATAGGTACATACTTATTTACTAAAAATAAAGCTCGCATTACTGTGCTTCGCCTACAGTATGCTTAAAAGTTGTAACATTCCGTTATACAATGGTGGGCAATTTTTTTTACTTCCGCAGGTAGCCCGAAATAAATACTGGAGCACCATAGATAATACACTATGGAGCACTTTAATAAATAATCTGATTTTTTTTCCTCCTGCTCAGAAGTGAATATTAACCGGGTCTTCTAAATTTGAAATTCTGTGGCTACTTTTCTTGTCCATTATTTCTAAAGCAGCTGACTCGTAGGTCGCTAGCTAAGTCATGCCTCGAGTAGTTTTCCGCTTGTAAGACCTCATGCTGTAACGTTTAAGATAAATAAATAATAAGGTATCGTGTTGAATAACAGCTCTTTAAAGATGAACAGACAGACGGACGGACAGCGTAGGCTTATTAATTCAAATTCAAATTCATTTTATTAGCTTGCAACAGAATACTGACAGGATTAACAGCGGGTCCCAAACTAGGCACAGCCTGTATCTTGGTGACCCAGACAAAACACAAGTTAAAACAAATTACAATGTTCTGCTAGCGCAAGAAAAATATAATGGATTAATAAAATTATTAGCATTGATTACAAAATAAAAAGAAAAGGAATAAATAATTAATAACATCGAAAATAACTTAAATTAGTATGCAAAATGTGATTATTTACAAAATTTGTGGTAAGAACAAAGAAATTACAAGTAATTAAAAACAAAAACTTGGTACGTGTGTGTGTGTGCATGTATGTGCGTGTGTGTGTGTGTGTGTGTGTGTGTCTGTGTGTGTGTATCTGAGTGAGATTAGGAGTGCTGTCAGTTAGTGTAGTAGCTATTTGTAAATGATTCTTTCTGTTTCGTCGTAGGAGAGTGTGAGGAGCCAGTTCTTTATTATCTTTTTACACAGGGATATTTTGAGATCTATTATGTTGCAGTTCTTAACAGCTTCATTGTAAATGCGTGGATATAAATAATTTGGAGAGCGTCTTGCCATAAGAGAGTTTGCCCGGGGGACGGGTATGCTAAACATACGTTTGGAGATTATCTCTGTGTAGTCTGGTCTGGATTTTAATTTTTTGTGTGTTTGTAGTACTGCATCTAGGATAAAAAGCTGTCGGACACGGAGGACTGGGAAATCCTTATATAGATGGTCAGTTGAATAAAGTAAAGGTTTTTTCAGCATAACTTTCAGGACCGCTCTTTGTGCTCTCTCAGCTTCAATAAATGTGGCCTTACCTGCGCCACTCCAGACAGAGATACCATACTGGAGAACGGATTGGCAGAGACCAAAGTAAACAGTACGCAGTACAGGAGTGGGTGTGCAGTCACGTAGTTTTTTCATGATGTAGATGAGTTTCCTGACTCTGCCAGATAGTGTGTGTATTTGTAGTTTAAAGGATAAGTTCTAATCTAAAGTAATTCCTAAATATTTCATGGACTGCACACGCTCAATCACAGTGCACGAACAGCCCGCAGTACGAGTGTGAGGGTTATGGGAGCAAGAATGAATTGTGAGAGTGAGATGTTGGGGGGGTTTTGATGTCTTGGTCTTGTAGAAAGTAATTATCTTGGTCTTTTTAACGTTTAAGGTTAGTAAATTCCTATCAAGAGCATTCGCTATTCTGAGGAGTCCCTCTTCGGCAATGCTGTACACCTGGTCCCAATTTTTGCCATGAAATATGACCGCTGTATCATCTGCATAAGCTATTATTTCAGCGCTGGTTAGTGAAATATTTAATATATCATTCATATAAAGCAAGAAAAGCGTCGGGCCAAGCGTTAATACGCTTGGCCCGACTTCCACTTCGACTTCCACTTTCCGACTTCTACTTCCTGTCGACTATGGAATCCCTCAAGGTAGTCCTTGAGGGATTCCATAGTTGACAGGAAGTAGGCTGCTAGAGATATCTCCGAGCTTAACAAATTGCCTTCTATTGGAAAGATAGCTTTTAAGCCAATCTAGGGGGGTACCGCGTACACCTGCTGCTTCCAGCTTCTTTAGAAGGAGATCTATTGAAATAGTGTCGAAAGCTTTAGCCAGGTCTAGGAAAGCGCACATAGTGCGTTCTCCTTTATCGATAGTTGACGACACAATATTTGTTAGGAGCCTGGCTGCATCTTCAGTTGACCTACCCCTCCTAAATCCGAACTGCTTATTGGAAATAATGTTGTGTTTCTCGAAAAAATTCGTAAGTCGTTTGTTTACAACTTTTTCGAGCAACTTAGATAGTATAGGCAATAGGGCGATAGGTCTATAGTTATCGGGGATATCTGTTGCACCATTTTTGTGAATTGGGCTGACAGCTGCAACTTTCCATCGGTCCGGGAATATTCCAGATTCTAAGCTGAGGTTAAATATAAGAGTTAGTGGATGAATAATGGCGGTTTTGATTTTTTTTATTAGTCTTACATTAGGATTATCGGGCCCGGGAGCGCTGTCATTGTTGAGTTGAGTGAGTTATAAGGCTTTCTATTTCAGTTTCATCTCTGGGGTGTAAGAAGAATGTGTGTGGACAGGTTATATTTGGGGTATATTTATCGGCAAGAGAGGCTTGTGTTTCCGAGAGTCTCGAGAGAATTATGTCAGACAGTTTGTCTCCCAGTGCAATGAAGTAAGTATTGCATTTGTTAAGTGATTCTGTTGGGTTCTCATTGGTAACTAATTTATAGGAATCATTTGACGTCTTTTTGTTATCGCTGTATATAGATTTTATTGACTTCCAAAGTTTTTTCGGGTCAGCTTGGCTATTTTCGATTAGATTAATAATATTAAGTGAGTAATATTGTCCTGTTGGGCACCCTTCGGGTACGGAACCAAAAATAGAGTCCAAAGGCATATACTGTTAATACTAACCCCACATACGGGGTAAGAATTAACATGTTAATACTAGCCCCGTATGTTTTGTTAATTTTAGCCTCAAAGGTACCTTTTCAATAAAAAAAATATAATTACGAAATAGTGTACATTTAGCGTTAGTAAAGTTATGTAACATTATTAAGAATAAATAAAGCTACTGCGAAAAAAAAAATGTTACGGCGAATTCAAATATTCAACACGTAAATCAAAAAATCGTAAAGTGAAAAAAGTTCGTTACCTGACCAAAATAGACGCATAACACAGAACATCATCATCATCATCTCATTTTATATAATAATTTTAAGTTTTGTGTTTTTAATTTGATTTAATTTTATATAATAATTTTAATTTTTGTGTTTTTAATTTTTGTTCTAATTTGTTTTAATTTTATATTATAATTTTAATTTTTGTGTTTTAATTTTTATTCTAATTTGTTTTAATTTTATTATCATTTAAATTTTTGATCTTCATTTTAATTGTGATGTTGATTTTAATTGTTTTGTTGATTTTAATTCTACTGTATGATCCTAAGTTGATTGAAATAAATAAATAATAATAATAATAGAACTCACATCCACGGCGCACTGAGCTGGATTTATGGGTTTCAACCTGGGGGTCTAAAATAGCCGCTTTATCAGAATCCTAATATGAATCACGTTAAGAAATGTAAATTCTTAAAATGGACTTTATAGTCATGAGCATAAAGTCCATTTTAAGAATTTACATTTCTTAACGTGATTCATTTTAGAATTCTGATAAAGCGGCCATTTTAGACCCCCTGTAGACCGCTGTTATAGGGACAAATTTTAGAAATCACTAGTCACGTGCTGTTTATAGTTTTTTAGATATTCGCTTGTTAGTACTCCTCCCATATGTACTCATGTAAAATACTGACAATTGGTATTCAGAGCTACATCCGGTTAGACTAGAAGCTGACCCCAACATAGTTAAAAAATAATCATAAGTTGCTGCGCCAACCCCAAATTAATTTATTTGGGGGGTGGGCTAAGGGTAGGAGAATGTTGATTACTTGCGAACGTCTACAACAAAACCGTTTGATTAAATATTGTATTTTGATGCAACAACTAAACGTAGTTTAAAGACTCCAGTCCGGAAATCTACAAAATCATGTTTGTGAATTTAGAAAAGTTTCAGAATAGTATTATTGCACCAATTACTACTTTGCTAAAGTTTATTATAAACGTAAATAATCAAGTACATTTTTTGTTATTGATTAAATTAGCAACACGGGAATTTCGATATAATATCTCCAATAATCGGTTTCAGAACGTCTGAGGAACTGACGCCAATTTTGACAGTTGATTAATGAATCCTCGCTACGCTAAGCGTTTACGTTGTAACATTAAAATAAAATTGCAAATAATTGGTATAGTTCCTCGCAGTAGTGTTTTTATTTATCAAAACCAAGATGGTAGCGCGGGTGGCTGGCGTTTTCGACGAAAAGTTGACGGAAGCCATTGCAAATTCTAAGATTTTGGTGGTTGGGGCCGGCGGTATAGGTTGTGAAATATTGAAGAATCTCGTGTTGACCGGCTTTCCTAACATTGAAATTGTACGTGCTACGTTATTTTTACAATGAGATTGCTTGTTTGCGGGAATGTAAGACGTTACTCATGTGTTTATTTTTTCAGATCGACCTTGATACGATCGACGTAAGCAACTTGAATCGTCAGTTTCTTTTTCACAAAGAGCATGTTGGGAAGTCAAAGGCTCAGGTGGCGAAGGACAGCGCTCTCAGCTTCAACCCTAACGTCAACATCGTAGCACATCACGACAGCGTCATCAGGTAACTCTAGACTTGCGTCTTGAAATGTGAAATAGGTGTAAATAATCTCGATGTGTCATGTCAATTGTGTCGACAGCGTAGCTGCTAAAGGTCATTGACTGCATTGTTGCAAATATTACTGCATCATTCATTTTTCGTAAATGATCTAGAAATTAAAGGTAAAAGATCAAATTCTTATCCATCTGATACACCATTCAGATATTCACCCAAGGAAATATATTTTACCTGATTACTAACTGGGTTTTGGAGTCAGATAGGCAGTCGCTCAATGTAAAATATGGGTATTCAGCTGAATCTGGTAAGACTGGAAGCCAACTCCAACACAGTTGGGAAAAAGAATAGGCAGATGATGATTTTACATAGTTACCAATAAGATTTTAATTATTTTATATTCAAATTAATTCAAACCATTCAACTAAACTTGTGATAGATGAGAGATTTGAACCTCTGCTTCTAACCAATATTTTTCCAATATTCCAGCAATGATTACGGAGTCAGCTACTTCAAACAGTTCCAGATAGTGATGAATGCGTTGGACAACCGAGTGGCACGTAACCATGTGAACAGGATGTGCCTCGCTGCCAACGTGCCACTGATTGAGACTGGCACAGCTGGATATGCTGGACAGGTAAAACTGCTTTCCAGATTGAGAATAATTACATTGTCGTTACAGGGAATCAGGACCATGAAAAGTGGAAAAAGATGCAGCGGGCCTTTAGGGGTCATCCTTAAATTATATTACAAGAATTTCATGACTTTTTAAGTTTGAGAGGTCTGACAACCAACGTGAACCATATTACACTGTACTAACTGGGTTGTGGGGGACAGATATTCACTCCATGTAAAATACCTGTGTACAACTGCATCCGTTTAGACTGTGAGCCGACCCCAACATAGTTGAGATTAGGCTAGGCAGATGATAATAGAGGAATAAGGCAAACCGTTCTTCAATATAGGTTGCATCTAATCCTTTAGTTTTGTGTTGAAATAATTATTAATGAGAAATATTATTCTGAAAATATACAGATTTATAATTTCTGCCTAGAAAGCATGAGCTTTTCAGGTACTAAAGAGACATTTCATTGATAATTAAGTGTAGTCACATAACTAAACTTATTGATGGACTTTTTATGTTAGATTGTTTTTATTTTTAAAGATTAAACTAAGTGATTAATATGTCTGTACCAAATCACTTAATGAACTCATTGACTTCAAGAGTGGTGTACTTATTATACGTAGAATTATATTTTAATTCTTTATCGTTTTTTTTAACAGGTTGAACTCATCAAAAAAGGCCTGACACAGTGCTACGAATGTCAGCCAAAAGCCCCACAGAAAACATTCCCTGGCTGCACAATTCGTAACACTCCATCCGAGCCTATCCACTGCATTGTATGGGCCAAACATCTCTTCAACCAACTATTTGGTGAAGAAGACCCAGACCAAGATGTCAGTCCAGACACCGCAGACCCTGAGGCAGCTGGAGAAGCTGGTGCATCCGCACTTTCAAACGAAGGAAACACAGCCGGCAATGTAGAACGAAAGAGCACTCGCACATGGGCTGCAGAAACAAACTATGAACCAGAGAAGCTTTTCAGCAAGTTGTTTGGCGATGACATCCGTTACTTGCTGTCCATGGAGAATCTTTGGAAGAAGCGCAGGCCTCCTACCCCTCTGGTTTGGGACAACTTGCCGGGCAAAGATAACGTTCCGGCCCAGCATTCTGGGTTGCCTGATCAGAGGACTTGGTCGGTGCATGAATGTGCACAGGTAATTTTCCATCATTACATACTCATATTATTTTTTTGAAGACGTGACCTAAATACCTTATTTGAATAATACTGCAACACCTCAATTAATGTGTGAATAAAAGCGCACTATTGAATTTTAAACGCTCAGCCCCCTGCCTCGAGTTGAAGTTCCAACAGCTCAATATTTATTATATTGAAACTGCTTGCATTGAACATCAACAGACCTCAGTAAAAAGGTAAAGTATTGATGGATGTAGGTAGATACTGAGGCAGAAAGTTCTACAATTTCCTTTCTTATTTTAGTAGTGCAATATAGGTGGTGGTGGTGGTGTGTGGTGTAGGTGCAGGAATGATTTTGACCTATGAACTTGGAGGGTTGTATTGATTATTTTGATGATTATAATTCTGTAACTACATTTGTCTTACGGCCGCGAATAAGAAGTATTATATTATTAAGGAACAGGAAACCTCATCACAAACTACCAACTTCCATACAAACTTTCATCCTCATCTTTGTCATTTGTGCTAAGGAAACTGTTCACAGGGTTTTTTTTGCCATAATTTCCCTGTTTTCCCTTAAAACCATTCTTAGAAACTAATACTCTGTAACTACCATTTCCAGGTGTTTGCCACAAGCTGCGCTGCTCTACAGAAGGACCTGAAGGGCCGTCCGGAAGGTGATCACCTGGTCTGGGATAAAGACGAGAAGAGCTCCATGGACTTCGTCACAGCCTGCGCTAATATACGCGCGCACATCTTCAATATACCGCTCAAGTCGCGGTTTGAGATAAAATGTAAGTACTAAATATTTTTTCTCTAGTCTTCACACTACTGATTGTTGTTATGAAGTTATAGGTATTTTACAACAATATCATGCATTCTTACTCAATTATAATATTTAAATCTTTATTTTCAATTGATTTTATATATCTTATTTTTTGATTTTATATATAACTTGATACTATTATTGAAAATTTTTCAAAATAATTTGATGTTGTAGGCAAACAATAGGGTAGATAACAAAAAAAAACTCAAATTAGTTCGTCAGATAGATTTCCAAAATATATTAGAGACTTATTTTTTCACGTAAGTAACCTTAAAATGAAGACGATACAGTACGTCGAAAACTCGTGTGACGTTATATTTTAGTATAATTTTTACCGGAAAGTGACGTCGCAAGCCCCCACTTCTATTAATTGATGCACCAATAATAGGGATGATTCCTGAGTTAAAAAATATATATTATTCTATTTAGTCCATCTTCTAGTTAGATTATCGAAAAATATTAGATGTTTTTTTGTTTTATCAAATCAATAAAAATTGACGGTTTATCTTCGTCCTTGGGCCCACATAAAGTTCAGGTTTGCTTCAACCTTTTTTCATTAACGTAGTTGTTTTAACACTTTTTTTCATGATTAGAAACGAATTTTCAAATGCAGATTATGTGGCTAAAATGGTGGAGAAACTTATGAGATGCCTCGGATTTTTTTAAGCTAGTATACTCAGAGTTGGAAAGGCTCATGTCCAGCTATTGACTGAATATCATGACTTCTTCTTTCGGTAACTTTATAATGGGTCTCCCCATTATAAAGTTACCAGAAGTAAACACACAGTTACCACAGGCAAAGATAATCTAAGATGGCGCCACCATAGTTGGTCTCAATCTGACCAATGAGGTTAAGCTATTTTGGAATATAAAATGACATTACTACATTTTCAACCAATGACGATGTTGAGAACCAGCTATGCTAGCGCCATTAGTTCCACAGTTTCCTTCCTCATTGCAGGCAACTTCTTCTTTCCAACACTATTAACAAACGTGTGTGAACCTCTAGTTCAAGCATAAATTAAAATCAAGATCATCTAAGATTGTAAAATATGTACAAACATTTATAAAACTAATCTCCCCACAGCAATGGCCGGCAACATAATCCCAGCCATAGCGACGGCTAACGCTATCGTGGCCGGGCTCGCCGTACTGCGCGCGCAGTCGGTGCTCAGAGGAGAGATAGAGAACTGCACCAGCGTGTACCTGCGGCCCAAGGTCAACCATCGAGGACAGCTCTTTGTGCCGGAGAAGAGTAAGTTCACTGAGAATCAGACATGACAGGTGACATTTTATTGACATTGACATTATGATGACAATCATTACATTTCATTTTTTTTATGACATTTTATTTTCGCTAATACCTTCTTTAACCCTCAACCAAGCATTCTGTACATCATAATAAGTAACTTGAAGCAAAAATTATTGCTGGGAAACGACTTTTTTTTGAGGTGAAAAATCACGTTTTACGGTAAAACTCAATGTACCACACTCAAAACATTGTGCTGGTGGATGGATTGAATAGTACGGGGGTCGTGGAGGTGTTTAAAATAAAAATTTGACATTAAAAACATGTATTAGAAAAAAAAGCTTATGGAAAAATTGGAACTTTGACCCCCAATATCTCCGAAACTAGAAGGTTCCCAGGTATGCTGTAGTACAAAAAAAATAATCGCAAAGACTGGGAGAACAAGTGCCTTTCGGCTTCGTTAAGAGACCCTTACACCCTTTATAATGAAATGGCCCGATTTATCCCAAGTCTGGAACCCTGAGACAGCGAAACGAGCTCGCCTTGTATGGGTCCTCATGAACTGGAGAAAATAAACAACATGGAAAGAATGGACGAGGCCTTTGCTTTGCCATGAGTATGACAGTTCAGGATAACAAAAAAAAAATACGACCACCATTGTAAGCATGGAGCTATGGCGTCACGACTGCTTATCAGTTGCGACGCCATCGATCTTATGGGGATTACGCAGATTTATCAGCATTATGGGAAATTTTCGCGGATTTACAATAATGCTGATAAGTCTACGTAATCCCCAAAGGTGATTAATTAACTGCCCACACTGCTCATTTGTCGTAAGATAATCCTCTCTTTACCGGGTCTTATAAAGAGAGTATTATTTTATCAAGATTACGCACTTATCAGTAGGTAACTGGTCGACTACGTAACACTGAATATTGTAAATTTAACAATTTTAATGTATCTTTTCAGCACTAACTCCGCCCAATCCAAAATGCTACGTGTGCGCGCCCAAACCAGAAGTGGGTCTCGCTTGCAACTTGAAGCAGCTCACACTCAAAGATCTCACCACCGCCTTCAAGGAGGGACTAAACATGCAGGCACCCGACGCCACCGTCGAGGGCAAAGGCCTAGTCGTCCTGTCCTCGGAGCCCGGCGAAACTGACCACAACAACGACAAAACGCTACAGGAAATAGGTCTCAATGACGGTTGTGCGTTGTTAGTCGACGACTTCCTACAAAACTACGAAGTGAGGGTCAGATTACAGCAAGAGGACGAGGAGAAGTCCTGGAGACTCGTCACAGACACTGATGCCCCAATGCCGGCTCCGAAAGACGAAGAGAAACCGGCGAATGGTTCGAACGGTAGTGACCCGAAACCTGGACCCTCCACGTCAAGGGCCCGGGAGGACAGCGATAGTGATATGGAGATCATCGAGGAGGACGACGACGAGCCCCCAGTGAAACCACCGAAGCGCAGGCGCACAGAGATGAACGACGAAATCGTAAATCTCTGTTAACTAAGCACTTTCAAATTCAGAATAAAGCGCATCCAACTGTTCATAAGTAGTGGTCGCAAAAGTTACAATTTTCTACTATTAAATGAATACTGTTTAAATAAAAGTTTTTATAGAAATATTAAGGCGTTTTGCCTGTTTAATAGCAATATATTGACACATGTTCATATGTTATATTGGGTCATGTAATCGAAATGTTTAAAGAGATTGCGCAACATAGTATTTAAACTCGTCTAGAGGAATAATTATAAGAACAATTCATTTTAATTTAAGAGTTATGTAACTTTTCTAGTACTCTTCTCATTAATAAATTAATTTAGATAAGAACTTGTGATTTTATTGGAGATGTTAGTACCCAATTATAATTTCCAAACTTGCACAGAGAAGCATTACTTTACTTACGAGTATCTCAACTCACACACAACTTTGTTTTAATCACAATCATGTGCTTTGGGTACAATGAACTCTCCTAAAAATCAACCTAAAAAAAATTTGGTACCTATTACAAAAGTTGAATGGACCGTACCGCCCTCTATTATTATCTTTCTTTAATACGGGTCTGACGCAAAATGTGCACTTCGCAAAATGTGCACTTCTCAAAATGAGCACTACAAAAATAAAAACCGTTTGCCTATATATTTTTTTTTAAATATTTTACACGATGTTTAGCTCGATCACATTTAATTGATGTAGAAATGGCATGACCATGTTAGAAATCGGGTCAAATATAGTAGGCAAACTGTTTTTATTTTTGTAGTACTCATTCTTATTAACTTTGCTTACCGACAACCTTTCATAACTTACTTTTCTTTTTTTCCTTATTTTCATTAATAATTTAACTAAGCGACCGTCCGTCCTTTCCTCTTTTTAGTATTTTTTTTTAATCCGTGGACAATAGTGTGGGTTATACGTTTAGTAAATGAACTTAATTAGCTCCGATTTATAAATTGTAACGTGTAACTGTTTTTTGTCCCTAAATAAATAAAATAATAATTTTGAGAAGTGCTTAATTTGATAAGTGCACATTTTGCGTCAAGTGCATATTTTGTGTTATGTGTACCTACATTTTGCGTCAAGTGCACATTTTGCTTTGTGCACATTCTGCGTCTAACCCTTTAATACCATACTCGGCCAAGATATTCTACGTCATCCCAGCCTGTTTTCACTGGTGGCTACCGAGAGTGATTTCCCCTCATTTCACATGCTGATTGCCCCGTTAATTGCGACGCGGTCGGCTCATTCCCACGGTCGTATTACACGACCAGCGTCCATTGTAATTTGTAGACAGAAAACGACTCATATCCTTATTAATTCCTTTGTGTTTTTAGTGTAGTTTGTAACTGAAACCCTGACATGAATATGTAAGAAGTTAAAATAATAAGTTGGATAAAAAGAGCATAAATACTGACCCCAGAGTTACACTATCTTGGGTCATGGTGACGACTATTCGATGTTTTGGCATGCTAACGTATTCGCGAAATACCTACTTCCTGATTCTTGATAAACGGTATTCGGCATATAACTTTAATTCCTACCATCTTATTGACTAACATTGACGCAAGGGCTATAGTCTGCGCCAGATAAGTAGGAAATAAAGGTCATTAACCCGCATACATTTATTCAAATACATAAATCCGAAAACAGAAATAATGACATAAACTTGTCCCGAAACGACCTTTATTCGATATTACGATTCATTTATTGTATTGTCGGGGTACATAAGCAGAGAAATTAAGGAAAGAGCAATGACCTTTAATTCCTACTTATCTGGCGCAGACTATAGCTTGGGCCTATTAATTTAACCCTTATTATTCCCAATAGGGCCTAATACAATACGTTATTGGTATGTTGATGTCCTATTGTCTAATTAAAAATAATAACCCATCAACTTGGGTGGGATCAGCACGCTTTATTCCTTAAAAGGATGGGCAGAGATGAGCTGTCAGTACGCTTAAGTCCGGTGCGGTATTAGAGGCGTTCGCACAAAAAACGAACTCCTAACGGTATTTCTGTACCAAAAGATAAAATCATAACTTTAACATGAGGTACGCAGTAACCAAATTTACTCATCAGAACCACCGTAACAAATTGCAATTAGTTCCAGTCAATTATTAAAGTACCGCGCGGTGTATTTTTATTTTTCCTCAAAGATAATACCTAAGTTGGATCGGTTCGGTGAGCGTCTAAACTAAATAAACCATCTACCGCCGAGTAGAGATTCTCCTATTTACAAATAGCAATAAATAACATGGATCCTACGCATCACATAAGATTTCACTACTTTTTTCTATGTACATAGTTCGCGTGTTTACGAACGCTATGTTTTAAATTTAGAACAGTTTTACAGCTATCGGGTAATGTTGTGGTAGCAGCGGTCTCAATAAAGATCTTACAGTAAAGTCGGCCTAATCTACTTACGCAAATAGTGTAATCAATTTGCGTGTGCTCCTCAAAGCACAGTTTTGTAGGTATTTAAAAACCATAAACTTAAGAAAATAAAAACAACGAACTTCGCACATAAACTTACGCGTTTTCATTAAGAGGGGTAGTCAGAAACATCAAAACGCGGCCTTATTAGAGGTTACTTCACAGAGTACTTTAAAACATATGCTACAATAATAATGAGACAAAATCACGTAAAATTCACGTTTATTACATTCTAATATTACAATTAGGAGGTATTTTCTAAAGGTGTATTATTGATTAGCACCCGCTTAATCTTAGGCGGATAATTATGCAGCCAAAAATTGGATTACATTTTAACAAGAACAGGATACATCGCAAGAGACACCATTATTTTAGAAATGTCATTTATACAGGGTACTTCTATTAGGAAAGTGTAAGTACTAAGTTTTGAAAGTAAATGCATTTTTGTCTTATTTTAGAATTAACTTCTTAAAAATAAGCAAGAAATTAAGAAGTACCACAGTGATATTTTATTATAAAAAAGTAATATTTCAGAAAAAATGCAGTCACTGATGATAGTGACACAAGTTTTAGTAGTTCATAGTGAATTTTAGTACATATTTTTATATTATACCACAATTTATCAACTAATATTTTAATTAGTACCCACAAGACAACACAATGCTGAATGTTAGAAACTAGTAAGGCTGATGAAATCTTATCATTACACATAAAAACTACCACATCGAAAACTAAGTCTAAATATTGCTACCAATATTATAAGCTAAAATATCCCAAAATACACAAAAACGTTTTTGCAAATTTTTACATTGATTAATTTAGTATACTTTGGCTGGAAAACACTCATTTAATATAAAAGATTGAAATACAAAAGTTGGTTCTTAAAAATAGGTCATGAATGCATTGTTGGCCCCTCAATTGTCGGCTATTAATTACCAACTTGACATGAATCGTTGGCTCACAATGCATCATAAACATCTGTTGCATCAACACAGATGACATACATTGACGCACAAACCATCCCTTACCACAAAGAGAACTATAACATAAATACAGGGAAACCCGTAAACATCCTTTAAGGATTAACTTGTACAATATTATTGGTGGGACGTGTACAGTATGATTACTCAAGCATAAACTCATGATAAGTGCAAATACCTGCTGCATATCATAAAACATGTATCAAAATTAAAAATAGGTCATTATGGTAGTATGATTTTCCTTAAGCACTGGTACACACACATATTTCATTGAAATTGTTCCCATTAAAGGTATGAGATACACTTTCCTTAAAGCTAAACTAGCCAAGCTTACATTCATGAGTTTTAATAAAAATAAATAAATTTTAAACTAACCTTCCTTTTCAAAAAACAATTCAATATTTTTTTTTTTGTTGTTTTAGGTTCAGATTCAGAATAGAAATTAAACCTACTTTTCTGGTAGCATCCCAAACTCAATGAGGAAACGTTCCACATCCGTAGCATAGAAATCATTGCCAAGCTCTGTAGCCAGTTGTACGAAGTTGCCAATAGTCTGGCCAGCTTTGTACACAAGTATTGCTGGAACACCATCCACACGGAAGTGACGACTCAGACCTGTGATGTCTACTGCTATACGACAGAACTTTGTTGTTGGGTATTCAGTCGCTAATATATTCAGACAACCGTCCATTGTCTCACAAGCTCTAGTGCTATTGTTGTAAATGTGAATGATTACGGTCACTTTTGGATCTTCTTTATCAATAGCATTCAAGAACTCTTCCTGGCTGTTGAGAGTGGTAAGTACACCAAACTTTGGTACCTTCTGTAACTGACTCATCAGTTCTTCCATTCGTTGCTTCTGGTATTGCAGGAGGAATTCCTCATCCATAAGCTCGGATAATTCGTCTTCCAGTTCTTCCCTTTGCTTCTCCTGAGCCGCTTCGCGTTCTGGTTTGACTGTCAGAGTGAGCTTCTTCGCTAAAGCGATACGTTCTTTGGCAAGTTCAGCGCGATTTTCTGCCTCCAACTGCTTAAACCTTCGCCAGTCTTCTAGCACTCCTTTCGGGCCAGTGTTGCTGGCTTGGCCGCTCCAGTTGTTAATGGGCGGAGGCTCCGCATTCGTCTCTACCTCAGCTTTAGCAATTCCACCTTCTTCGTCTCCACTTCTATCGTCATCAGAGTCGCCTTCGCCTTCGTCTTCACTGCTACTACAATAATTTTGTAGTTTATTCCCCAGAATTTTATCTTCTAAAGTAGCCATGGTTATTCCGTTACTGTATCTCACAATAGATGATTCACAGTAATAAAATCGGAATGTATACAAGTGAAACAATAAAAAATCCAATTTGAACACACAACAAGTCTAACTGCTAACGCCAAACGCAATTGCGTTATTTTCCCTCACACACATGACAATTCATGACAATGACAAAGCTGTCAAAAGGAGTGAGCCAACATTCCTAAAATGAAATTCAAAATTGCCATTGATGAAAATACGTTCCCAAAATCCTTGGTGCCCAAAATAATAAAAAAAAGTACTACAAACCGCGTTCCAGCTTTGGCAGTGTTGCCACCTTGGTGGTTTTCCCACCAGAACTGGCGCTTTTTCAAGGCTTCTAGTGGTATTTTTTATTCGTTTAGCGCTTTTATTTTTTTTTGTGGTTTTTAGCGGTTTTTCAATAAGGAATCTGGCATCAGATTTTTGAGAGGGAAATAAAAAAAAAATTAAAAAAAAAAACGTTTATTTCAATTACAATAGGCATTTCGATACACATTATTGGAGATCACCTTTTAAGCAAGGAATTGCTTGTATTAGGAGACTCCGCACTTCCACTTGTCATTTTTATGCAATTGAAATGTAGACAGTATAAACATGAAAGACTAAACAAAAATAAAAATAAAATAAATGATAAATGGGTAACTTAAAAATTATACAAAGAGCTCTGCAGATAAATAAATGAGCGTTATGTAGAAAAAGGCCAGATCGCGCGTGTACGTGTGGTATGTGTAACATGAGTGAGTGTGTAAGTGAGTGTGGGTGTGAGTGTGTAAGTGAGGTTGTGTGGTGTGTGAGATAATGAGCAAAGCTTAGTTCACACTTTCCAATTAATGTTCAGTCTGTTTGTTTATTAGTCACGTTTTTACGGTTTTTACGGTTAGCCCTGCGACAATGTCTTGGGATCGAAAGAAACTAAATAAGTCTTCATTCACTAACCTAGCGCACAATAACCCAAAATGTAACCCAAAATGTATCTTGGTTGATGTAATTTGGTTATTGAGAAATAGATATAATAGACTCAACTTCGTCGTAGGTTTTAGTTTTAAGCCAATCGGTTACAACTTTTTTACAGTCCCGTAGCTTCATGGAATATATTCGTAATTCTTTATTCAGCAAGTTGTATAGATGAGATGATTGCCTTGAGTATTGCCTTTTAGCGAAAACAGATCTAACCTTGACCGTTGGAGCGACTAAGTAGCTTCTTCTACTTTTAGGCTTAGAGGGGTCATACGGAAGGGATGTGTGTTTCTTTAGTGTTAACTGCAGCAAATAAAGCTTTCTTACAGACAAAAGGTCAGATAATAGGTAGAGGCTGTGGGTGGGGTACCTATAGGGTTTAAAGAACATGACCTTAAGTAAGGCTCTCTGCGCCCTCTCAAGTTCCAAAAATTTTTGTTTTGTAGTCCCTCCCCAGCAAGACAGACAGTACATGAGTATAGATTGGGCCAATGAAGTGTATACTTGCTTCAGCAGTTGCTTTGAAGCCACATGTCGCAGTGTTTTAAAAGTCCAAATCAGTTTCCTAACTCTTTTCATAACAAGTTCGCATGTGCATGTGCCAGGACAGGCGCTGGTCAATCATTACACCTAAATATTTGGTATGCTGTAACCTGTCAATTTTTAAGCAAGAGCAGCCGGGGGTGGAGGGTTTGGAACAGTTATGTATTTTTATTTGGAAATCTTGAGATGGTTGCGAGTTATTATACTTAGTAAAGCAGATGTAGTTGGATTTGGAGGCATTTAGTGTGAGGAGACTATGGTTAAGCCAGGCTGCTATCTTCGCAAGGCCACGTTCGGCCAACCTACGAACATTATCCCAAGTCTTAGCAGTGAAAACAATAGCAGTATCGTCGGCGTATGAGAAAATGAGTCCGCCATCAATCTTCATGTTGCAGAGATTATTAATGTAGATGAGGAATAAGGTTGGCCCGAGAACACTACCCTGGGGGACTCCAAAAGTGACGGTTGACTCGGAACTGGTGTACATCGCAATTTTAACAGCTTGTTTGCGATTAGAAAGGTAAGATTTAAAAGGATCAAGAGCTGGTCCCCTTATGCCGATGCGTTCAAGCCTCTGTAAAAGTAAGGGGACAGACACGGTGTCAAACGCCTTTTTAAGGTCAAGAAAAACAGCTAGACACTTGGCTCCACCATCTACACCGTCTACCAGAGCTGAAGTTAGTGACAGAACTGCATCCTCAGTAGACTTTCCATGTCTAAACCCAAACTGAGAAGGCGACAGTATTTTATATTTAGATAGGAATTTAATTAGGCGTGAGTTAATTAGTCTCTCAAGGATTTTTGAAATGGACGGTAGGACCGAAATTGGTCTATAGTTCGACGGGTCAGACTTATCACCAGACTTGTACACAGGCGTTATAAGGGCTACTTTCAAAGCGTCCGGGAAAAGTCCCTGCTTGAAGCATATGTTTATTAAGTGGGTTATGACTGGTACAATTTGTTCGTGTGCTGATTTTAGAAAATTGACTTGTATTTTGTCCCAACCGGGGGCGCTATCCGATTTCAAGCTCATTAGAGTGGCTCGAACTTCGTCGGGGTCTGTGTCGAGAAGAACAAAAGATGTGGCCAAGGGACTGTCTGCCGAGAGTGAGTCAGGGTTGATATTATTTCCCGCTGAAGACTGAGAAGTTGTGATGTTCTCGGCAAGAAGTTTGCCTATGTTACAGAAGTAGTCATTAATCTTGTCAACAGAGTTATGTGGGGGAGTGGGTATATCTAGCAGTTCCGAATTTGTTGTTTTTTTTGGTTTACGTTGTGTGATGTTGTTGATGATAGCCCATGTTTTTTTCCTTCCTTGGAAATTTCCTGCCGTTTCTTTAGTTCACGCTTGTTTAACTTGTTTCTCTTGATTCAAATGAACTATATTTTAAACAGACTCTTCACAAAGCCGTCAACCAAGCATTCTGAATCTGTATAAACATACTATAACGTTAGGTGTAAAGAATATTCCTGCAAAACGACTTTTTTTTGGGGTATAAATCACGAATTACGTTTCAATGTACTGCACTCAAAACATTGTGCTGATGGATAGATTGAATAGTACGGGGGTCGTGGAGGTGTTTAAAGTAAAAATCTGACATTAAAAACATGCAGTTAAAAAAAAGTCGTGGAAAAGTTGGAACTTTGACCCCCAATATCTCTGAAACTAGAAGGTTCCCGAGTATCATGCTGTAGAACAAAAAAGTGATCGCAAAGACGGGGAGAACAAGTGCCTTTCGGCTTTGTTAACCACTTTGCAGCGTCGATAGCGCCAAAAGCGTATATTTTTCGCAACTAACCGCGTTGACCGCGCTAACGATTTGCGAATTTCAATTTAAAAATTCGCAATTCTATAAAAACACTTGTCGATCGCAAACTACAAGAGATATAGCTATATAAACTCTACATTGAATAGCTGAATAGATATGGAACCTATTTAACCAAAAATAAAGATAAATAATTATAATTTGATACCCTAAAAATTATGTAGAACTTGATTCACACCGATAAAAACGGACATTTCGCTAATAAATTATTAATTTGTGGTTAAACTATTAAACTTTTTACTATTTTTTAATATTTAAAAATAAACTAGATTATATTACCTTTCCAATAAGACCTTAATCTAATTAATAGCTTATTAGCATCATATCAAAATAATTATATGAAACTAGGTACTCACTGTTTGTTTACATCTGGAACTAAAGTTGTCAGTCGCTGTTTGGACGAAAAAACACACAAAACTACTTGTTTTTTGGTGTAGATAGTTGAGCAATCTAATCACCTCACTAATTAAACACTAGTTTTCCCATTTCACACACGTTTTAATCACTAAATCACGTATTTCTTCACACTAAACAATCACTGTAGGTACATATAACTACTGCATTTTCACAGGCGAAATACTGCAATTTTGCGATTCGGAACCTAATTTGTGTTATCATAATACGATAGCACAACTTCTCACGAACATTTTAAGGTATAACACTGTTTTCCAATAACAAACACATAACTCGTAATTACTTGAAGTGTGACACTAACGCTAAAACGATGACGTAAAAAATGGCGCGCTCCGTTGACGTAAGTTTGTTACTTTCATTGTGACACTTGTTGACGGATGATAGCTATGGTTTTTGGTATAGAGTTGAGGAATATTGTAGAGATGGGAAGTAAAGCAGCATAATCACGAATAAAGCCCGTTTTTTCGATTATTAAATGATTAATTGACGGGGTATTTTATAAATGTTAATGGGGAATTAAGGTACCCGGACGCGGTTGGGGGTACGCACCTCCTGGGTATGTAGGGTACCCGGACGCTGTTCAATGCACTTGGCCGGTTTTTAATGTAATTATGGGTTTTTTTGTCTGAGATTTAAATGCAGTAAATTTAGCGGAATTTGGTGGTTTTTTTTTTGATCCAAATTTCTGAAATCTGGCGACTTTTTACCCTTGATCTAGCGCCTTTAAAAAATCCAAGGTGGCAACCCTGAGCTTTGGTCCGAATGTCGAACGTCAAGAATTCAAGATGTCAAAATTGTCAAATGATAAAATTTTTGTAAGCTAAAACGTGGGTTTGTTTACGTTTTTATTTATAAGAAAATAACAAAAATCGAATAATAAAATAGACGCCCATTAACTATCACGTTAAAATGAGTGAGTATCTGTGTATTACTTCTTATTAGTAAGTCGTGTCGCAGTAAAAAATATTATTTCGATGATTATTTTTACCTTTACAATATTCTAGGTCAAATAATACAAAAATTGCGGGACGTAAATCCAAGCGACAGTGATGCGGTGAAGGAGGTGATCACCCTATTTATCCAGAATTTGCTCAAGCACACACAAGAAAACTGCAACATATGGTTGCGTACATTAGAAGACGTGATAACCCGGTAATATAACCTAAAAATACTGTTAAGTAATTTAATGTTCTGTTAAAGATCAACAAACTTCTGGTCAGGTAGTAAACATAGCAGTAAGCACCCTTTGTTTATTTCTCTTGTTGAGCACACCCACAAAAAGAGATTTTAAATGGTGGCCCACACTTTATATCCAGCTCTGCTGAGCAGAAGACTGACTGATAATTTCATACTGCTAGAACTTACCCTAACTTAACTCTACAAGCTCCTTGATTGTTACTCGTCTTAAACCGTTCCATTTCACTCAATTGTTAGTACTTCATACTTCCCGAGTTTTGCTTTCCTGACTTATAATGTATCATTGGTTGGTGATCATTCCTCTTCCATCTTACTCTATATTTTCCTTTACTTGTAGGTACCCAAGGTACTGCTCACAACATCGGCCAACAATAGAGAACTACTTAGCTCATTTCTTGGGATCAAGCAATTACCACAATGTTATTGTGGCAGCAAAGTGTGCACATGGCTTGCAACAAGTAAGTAATTATTCAATATCATTGTATTGTAAAACGGGCTGTTGTCTGCAACTCCACATCAAAGCGCGTATTTTGTGTACAGAATATATTTTTATGTTATCATAAAATATCATTTAAAAAACAGTGCAAAACACAATGAAGATTCGAATTAGCCTTAAGCCAGGCAAAGACCTCCCTTATACAATTCCAATCTAATTTAGCCTATCCTGGCAGTGATCCATGGTGAATTAATTAAATAAATACTAGCACCTTTTCAGGTTTTCCATGTAATTTTATGTGAAAGTAAACCACAAAAAAGATTCATCATGTATCAGCTTGCTTTATCAATAAATCTTTAAAATCTGACTTTCTCTACCTTCATAACCATCTGTTCCCTTTTAGATTCGTCCCTCTCAAGACAAGCTGGCTAGCCCAAAGAACTGCTGGAGGGAACAACTGTCTATATTATGCAACTCAGCACACACACTCATTGAGGCCATTTTCTCCAAGACCGTAAATATTTACAAAACCAACCAAAGTGCCAAGGTAAGGTTTCAACCAATAATCGCCGCTATATAGCTAGCCTTTACTATCCCACTGTTGGACAAAGGCCTCCTTCCTTCTTTCCACTAATCCCACTGTGCCACATCTCACCAGTTTCTAATGGAGTTTGGTTGTGCTGCTGCCCCAGTTTGCATTCACAGGGAACCAATTCTGTGTTTTATGGGTTATCTGCTTATCTATACAAATAAATAAAATTGAAGTCTCTGTTTGTATTTTCAAAATGACACTATTTTTGCTTATGAAAGTATAATATTATTGTACTCATAACAAAAAACTTTTGATTTTTTTTCATTTTTGTATGTCGTGTCTGTCTGTTTGTTCTGGCTAATCTCCGAAACGGCTAACCGATTTTGACGGGACTATATATATTTTAAGGAGTAAATTAGGCTAGAGTTAAGGGTTCCATGCAAAATAGGGTTCCATGCAAAATATTAAACCCTTGACATTTTTTACAAAATCCAATTCAATTTAAGGAAGTAAGTAATATATTTATAATAATTTCACGCTAACGAACGAACACATTTAACAGAAAAGACAATAGATGTTTCAGGATTGTTATTAAGAAATTGCACCCATCTACCCCTCTACACATAATTAAAGAGGACATAGAGGCAACAGGGAACATAGTCACAGGCGAGATAATTAATGCCAGATATGGCCCTGAAAAGAAACCTACTTCAACTTTTTTCGTTAATCTTGCTACTGGTCCCAACAATAAGGCTATTAAAGACCTCAAATATATATATCACCAATCAGTTACCATAGAGGAACCGAAGAAAAGAAAAACTATAGTCCAATGCCAACGGTGCCAACAGTATGGCCACACAAAAAATTACTGTATGCGCCCCTATCGATGTGTCAAATGTGGGCAATCCCATAAGACGTCAGACTGCCCAAAACGTGACCGCAACACTCCTGCATTGTGTGCCCTATGTAATGGACCTCATCCTGCCAACTATAAGGGATGCGAGGTCTATAAAGAAATTCTATTAAGGAAAACAAAAAAGAACCCAAGCCAAGCAAACATTGTAAAGCAACAAACACTTACCTCCACCCAGAATAACAGAAATACCCAAAACGCAGAATCACCGAAACGAGGACAGAGGTTATCTTATGCCGAAACCCTACAACAAATACCAGACAACAACCTCATCCATCGTAATAACTCCAACCCTCACGACTCAGGCCAAGTAACCCAGACACTGGAAGAAATATTAATAAAACACACTGAAAAATTTGACATAATCTTTCAACAAATGAGTACTCTTATGAGTCTCATAGCCAAACTAGTTGACAAACTAACAAAATGATTGCACTACGAATAGGAACCTGGAACATAAATGGGCTAATCCCAAATAAACAAGAAGTAGAACTTCTACTTGCCCAACATAAGTTAGACATCCTACTTATATCCGAGGCCCACTGCACTGGTACATCTTTGATAACATTCCCAGACCACTTATGTTATGTCACAAATCACCCAGACGGAACAGGCCATGCTGGTTCAGCTGTGATCATCAAGAAGACAATCAAACACCATCAAATGCCACACTATAAAACTGATCACATCCAAGCTACCACCATCGCTGTGCAAGACAAGAGCGGCAACTTCAACATTACAGCAGTGTACTGTCCACCAAAACACAAAATCAACGCAAGTATGTTTTCAGAGTTTATTGCCACCCTTGGTCATCGGTTCATTGCAGGCGGGGACTGGAATGCTAAGAATGAACAATGGGGCTCCAGATTAACAACAACCAGAGGACGTCAATTAAAAGCTAGCGTCGACAATAATAATCTGTTGACAAGCTCCTCCTGTGAACCAACTTATTGGCCATCAGATCCAAGAAAAACTCCAGATTTGCTAGACTTCTTCATCTTGAAAGGTTTCTGTAAGCATTACATAAAAACTGAATCTTGCTATGATGGCTCTTCAGACCACACTCCTGTGATATTAACTGTCAGCGCAATGTTAGTAGAGTCCACGGGTCCAGAGAAATTATATAACAAGTACACTGATTGGGCATCATTCCAGGAATTCATTGAAGAAAAAATCCAACTTAGAATACCTCTTAAAAACGAAGCAGATATTGAGAATGCAACCAAGTATATTTCAACTTTGATCCAAGAAGCCTGCTGGCTCAACACCCCTGCTACAGACTCCCGCATGAGACACTACAACTATCCCATAGAAGTCAAAAGAGCTGTTCTGGAAAAAAGAAGGCTAAGACGGGTTTGGCATGAAAGTCGGCTGCAGATCGATAAAACCAACTTCGAAAAAACGAGTGCAGAACTAAAAGAAATGCTTCACAAATGGCACAATGACACCCTGGAATATCAACTGGAATCACTTACAGCCAGTGCGTCCACTAACTATTCGCTATGGAAGTTTACAAAAAACTATGACAGACCACAAGTAGCCATACCTCCTCTAAAAACTGACGTCGGATGGGCGCGCACCCCTCAAGATAAAGCAGATGCATTTGCACTACACCTAGCTAATGTGTTTTGTCCGAATGAGGCAAGTGATCCAGAGTCCGAGGAAGTGGATGACATTATCAATCAGGACTTGCAAATGTCGCCGCCACCATCCCCAATAACTGTACGAGAGGTCTGGAGGACAATCAACAGAGAGCTGAAAGATAAAAAAGCACCGGGATTTGACCTCATCACAAAAGAAGTGCTAGTGCAGCTCCCAAGAAAAGCCATAGTATTTATTACAACACTCTTCAACAGCATGCTAAGAGTCCAATACTTTCCCAGACTTTGGAAAATCTCACAGATCCTGATGGTCCACAAAATGGGAAAACCAGCTAATGAAGTAACCTCTTACAGACCTATCAGCCTACTACCGATCCTATCTAAGGTATTCGAGAAACTATTATTACACCGAATGCTACCCCTACTCCAGAAAAATAATGTCATCCCCAATCACCAGTTTGGCTTCAGGCAACACCATTCTACAGTGGAGCAAGTCCATAGGGTAGTGGATAAAATAAGAAAGACTTTAGAGGAGAAAGAGTATTGCTCTTCAGTCTTTCTTGACATACAACAGGCTTTTGACAAGGTCTGGCATAAAGGACTACTCTGCAAAATCAAGAATAGCCTCCCTCACAGTTACTATATACTGCTAAAATCGTACCTGGCAGATAGACTCTTTCAGGTGAAGGAAGCCGACTCCACTTCCAAGTTCCACCAAATAGACGCTGGCGTGCCACAAGGATCAGTCCTGGGACCTGTACTGTATACCATATATACGTCTGACCTGCCAGAAGATGAGAGTGTCACTACAGCCACATTCGCAGATGATACGGCAATTTTAGCAAGCGACAAGAACCCTGTGCTCGCAACACAAAAGCTACAAACAAGCCTCAACAGTGTTACCAATTGGCTCCAAAAATGGAGGATAAAGGCTAGCGCATCAAAATCCGTACATGTTACGTTTACACTGCGACAAGGAAATTGCCCTCCTGTACACCTGGGAAACAATACTCTACCTCATCAAGACAGTGTACGATACCTTGGACTACACCTAGACCGACGCCTTACATGGAGACACCATATCAAAACTAAGAGGCAAGAACTCAAACTTCGATACACTCGCCTCTCCTGGTTACTGGGCCGAAACAGCAAACTAAGTGTAGACAACAAACTACTCATATACAAGAGCGTTCTTAAACCTGTCTGGATGTATGGTATTCAACTCTGGGGCAGCGCTTGCGACTCCAATATCTTAATAATACAGCGGATGCAGAACATGATCCTCAGAAACCTATGCAATGTCCCATGGTACATCACCAACGCAGAAATACACCATCATCTGAGGATGAGCACGGTGAAGGAAGAGAGCCATAACACTACAGAGACATACAAAGAGAAGCTGGAAAGACACCCCAACAAATTGGCGGCTAATCTAACAACCAGAAGCTACAAAAAACGGCTAAAGCGGAAAGACATATTGACCATATAATCCACTTCTATGGTCTACTGATGAGGAGATGACCTCACTGGAGGACACACTCAAACTGCCACATCTTACAACTCATCTGCTCATAGCATAGCTGATTGCAGATTACAATATAAAAAAAAAAAAAAAAAAACGCTAACGAACATCGCAGGCAACAGTTAGCAGTAAATATTTCAGTGATTACATGCTGTCTCTGCAGCATATACAAATCGGTCTTCAGGGCATACACATAAAGATCTAAATTTCTTCTTGTTTTCAGATAAAAGATCCAGAACTTTTGGCCAACAGTCCACTAACAAAGGCTCTTACTAACATTTTGACCGTAAAGAAATCACGGGATTCTAGTAATGATGAGAAAAATACAGTATTATGTAATAAGCTGAGGAATGTGTTTATCTTCATTCAGGCTATGCTTGTGTAAGTATTATATTGTTGTTTGCACCAAGGTGGTTGTATAATCTGAAGAATTGGAGATCTAGTAAGAGAATAAATAACTGAGATGTGTTATCCATTACAAAAATAGTTCAATATTATTGTTGCCTTTTATATTTATATAAAAACAGTACTGACGTAAAGTAAATATATTTGTATGTATTCTTTTACGGTAGTCCTTATTAGTATACTTGCACGCGTGGCATGACCAATTCCATCTCTATTCTACTAAGAATAGACAAAGCTATTTCTATAAAACTCGACATGTCTTCTGACCAAGCATGGGGCGACTCGTAGACTTGAGTTTCTACAACGACAAAAACAGAAATCATTTCCATAGCAACGGGGAAGTAGCTAGTGATGTAGATATTCTACTAATTTTATTAATATACTAGCGGACGTCACGTGGTTTCACCCGCACCCGCATAGATCCCGTTCCCATACAGAGTACGGAGATAAAATATAGCCTATGTTACTCGCTGGTAATGTAGCCACCCATTGCTGAAAGAATTTTTTAAATAGGTCCAGTAGTTTAGTTTATTCATTACATACAAAAATACAAATCTTTCCTCTTTATAATATTAGTATAGAATAGATATAGAAAAACATAAATCCACAGGGAGGTGTACCCAGTCGCCAAGCCAGTACAACCGCAACTCATTCTAGAAGTGATAGTGCAAGCACTCAGTGTGTCCAGCAGTGTGAACACAGACGCGAATGAAGCGTCCACGGTGAAGATAGAGGCACTTAGGACTCTGGATGCTATGATATTATGGTAAGGTTACACTGGTTACACATAAAGTTACTAAAAGTGATTTGGTTTTAGTTTTCGAAGTTTTTTCTTTGAGTTGGTTTCTTTGTCGTCTCGACGACATCGTCTAGTGCTTTGCGATCGTCTGCTGCTATACCCGGCTCAGGAATTTCAATGACCTTCGATTTTCCCTAGAGGTTTTTTATGACTTAGGGATCTTGCTGGAATGGCGCGTTGTAGACCGACATATTTGGCATCTGAGAGTTGCTCTTTATCATATACCAATAATGTCGTTATGTCGTGAGCTCCCGTAATATTGGTTTGCCATTTACAAGTAGTTGATGTGCTATCTGGTTGGCAATGTGAGTTGAAGGGACTCGCTGGTCAGCTTTTAAATAGTACTTATAATCTATCAACATCTTTGTTTAGTTCATAAATTGTTTTGTCTTACAGCTTGGGGCCAAATCTCATTCCGTTCTCGGGATTAGTGTTCAGATTTGTGATGCAGACGCTGAAGTGGAGCTCGGAGAATCCTAGTGACGAGTCAAGGTAACAGACACACACACACAGCGAACACTTCTGCTTACTCCTTCTATAGAGTTGCTTATTCTCTTGCAAGCCTTCAATCTCATTCGTCTTCAATCTTTGATGGTTTTGACCATCGAAAAATTAAGAAATCGAAGAATTCGAGAAATTAAGTGTTTTGATAATCTTTTATTTGTAAAAGATTATCAAAACACTTAATTTCTCGAATCTCCTTATCATTTTGTCAATTCTACTCACAACTTTACAGAAAAGTCCGCATCATGGCTTACAAAAGCCTGTCCAGGTGGTTGAGTATATTACACGTGCATCATATATTAAGTGAAGCCAGGGGACGCTCCTGGGAGGAGGACCTCACCAAACACATAATAGAAGATATCACACCTGTCAGGAAGATTGTGGAGCTTACCGTAAGTTTGTTTCATCTATCCAATGCTGTGCATCATCAACATTTCAGCCGAAAGCCGTCCACTGCAGCTAGACATAGGCCTCCCCCAAATGTCGCCACATTGACCGGTCCTGTGCGCCCAGCCGAGTCGGATTTGACGATTGACCTCTTTCTCGAAGTTAGACTTACCTAACTGGACCGTTTGTCCCAGGTAGACATAATCGTCTACAACTTCGAGTGTAGAGTCCCCAATCTTGATAGTAGTGGGTGTTACATGGGCATTGAACATGACCTTGGTTTTGTCCAAGTTCATTTTAAGACCCACTCTTTCGGAACCTCTGCCGAGGTCATCGAGCATTGTACTGAGGTCCTCCATGGTCTCTGCCATGACAACTATATCGTTGGCAAACCGAAGGTGACGCCTAACCCTCTCCAGTCCAGAACCTTGAAGACATCCTCCAGTGCAGCGGTGAACGGTTTCGGAGATTTAACGTCTCCCTGTCTCACACCTCGCTGGAGAAGGATAGGTTTCGAGGTCTGGTCCTAAAGTCGGACTAAAATGGTGACGTTTTTGTTCAAACACTTCAACACTTCGATGTACCGGTAGTCGATTTGCCGCCGTTGTTGGAGAGACTGCAGTACAGGCCAAGCCTCGATCGAATCGAAGGCTTTCTCGTAGTCCACGAACACTAAACAGAAAGGCAGGTTATACTTTTGCCATTGTATTGCGACGGTACTCACGTTAATTGTCTTTGCAGATGAGCAACCAATACACTAAGAACTTGAGTAAGAAAGCTAAGAGGAAGCTAGCAAACCAGACGCTGCAACAAAGTGCCATAGCCAGTCACATGCCTGGGGAGAAGAATAGGGCAAATGTGTAAGTATTATCCTTTATCAATGTATGCTTTGTAGAGACAAAGCATCATTTATTGATGGTGGAAACTAGCCTATTCTTTAAAGAAAGAATAGGCTAGTTTCCACCATCAATAAATTGCAAATCTATTTAGTCCGTCACTTAGAGCATTGGAAAATAATGGACACGTATTTTTCTGTTTTTGTAAATCAATGAATATTGACAAAGATAAAACGCATCAAAACTCGGGAGTTAGGGCTCGTGCGTGACGTCAGAACGCACTAAAATTTATACCACGGCGTGACGTATTGAGAATTTTAAAAGCGTCGTATCTTCGTCAATTTTGATTTACGTTACAAAAGAAAAAATACGGGTCAAATATTTTTTGGTAAGCTAACTGACGGATTGATTAGATTTTTTCAGTACACAAGCCTGTAGCCACCACCAATCACAGCAAGATACCACGAGTCACACGAAGTGCAGACTTGAAGAGTGGCCTCATCAGCTCCCGACACTCTTATTTCTTTATTCAGGATTCGCCAAACGTATGAACAACAGCTCTTGTCAGAGCTATTGAAAACAGGAGCGTCAAAACGTGCGTCCTTATCAGGGCGGTTTGCTTCACTGTTTCTTTATCAGAGTGCGTCAAAACGTGGTGTAGTGTATGTAGATATCAATATATATCGCACTACAAACCGATAATAGTATTGTGACGTTGCCTCGGGCGCACACGTCGCTCGGTTATAAGTACCGGTCCGAGTGGTGGGGAGATCAGTCGTTGTCAGACTGTCGGACTGAGCGGTGATGCGTTGGCGAGTCAACTAGTGTTGTTAAATGTGCATATTTTACATTGGCGACGAGGATAAAACTTAATTAAGTGGAAGTGGGGTATAGTGTAAAGTAAAAAAAAAAAAAAAAAAAAAAAAAAAAAAAACCCCGTGGTGAGTTAAGTGAAATAATAGTGTTCCATGGGAGGAATACTAAAGTGCGCGACACTATCAGGTGAGTTCCTTATCTAGACCAGTACAGCCTACCTATGATTTTTAAATAATCATATTTAAATAATTGTGTTATTACAATTACCAAAGAGATGTTATGATTCAAGTAACCAAAACAATTTTATAAGTAATGGAAGTGACGACAGCCTTTAGAGTGTTACGACTCATTAGATCAGTACGCAGCTGCATTGCTAACAGTGTTTTTAAATGATTAACTTGGTTATTTTATTAGTAGTAGGTATCTATTGCTAAACTGACTATTACTGAGGTTTATAGTTTTTATAATACAAACAAGGTATTTGTGTGGATGTAATGTGGAGTGCAAATAATCACAATCACGCCTATAAAACTCACCAAGTGATATGTGTGATGTGTGTACGTCTGCTATTTTAACAAAAATCATGATCAAATCAATATCACGCTTTATTTCTCTTATATTTAAGAGATAGGCAGTGGTGTTTAATAGTGGTTACTTTGGATAATTTCAAAACATAATGAAGCAAGTAAGCTGGCGTAGTGCCTGAAATAGCAAAGTTATTTTTTAGTTTTGTTTATGCAGTGTAAACAGTTTATACTGATCATTAAATTGATATTATGGAAGCAGCATAGCTGGTCATTTAATTGACACTGATTGACAATATTCAGGGGAATTATATCCTCAACAGCTTTTTTGGTAATTAAACTGACGTGATAAAAGTGAGCAATGTAAAGTAAATAACACACAGTCATTGGCTAAATAAAAACCGTTTCAGTTTTTAAGCAATGATTTGAAGTGTGTAAGGTGCAGTTTCAATGGGTGTTGTACCAATACAGTGTGGAAATGAACATGAGAAATTAATTTTTAAAAGGGTACCAGTTTGTAACATTTCATTATTAATTGGGATAAGTTACATCGATTAGATAGATGGTATGTTACAAATAAATTATGGGTAGATAGGTTACGAAGTAACAAGCAAGTACTATGTCACCTTAGATATGTATTAAATATTTGGGTAGTACAATTAAGGTCGAAACCGGGACCTCACGCTTGGTTATTAGATTTGTGCTATATGAAACCAAAAGCAGTAGAACATTCCTACTGGTCATTCAATTGACAGTTGTGCACTAGTAGTAGTTGTAATTGTAAATCGTACGTGATTGTTTGTGTCAGGTAGTGCGAACCTACATGAAATTGTAAATCGTACGTGACTGTGTTTTATTAAAGAGCGTTGATGGCCTTGTCCGACATATGTCGTGGGTTCGAAACCAGACAGGCATTTTGTGTTATTATTCCACTCATCACCAGTGGACGCTTTTTGTTAGTAGAGTATACCCAGCCCCGGATCTTGAATTTTTTCGAGGCGGGGCAAAACTGAAAAATGCCGCCCCCGCCCGTCTATATTTTTATTTTTATCATCATCATTATTTCAGTCATCAGACGCCTAATAATGGCCATAGGCCCAGGGGTGGACCATGAGTTTGTTGGGCCCTGGGCTAATACTACTTGGGGGCCTGGCCAAGGGCGTCGCCAGCTTTTGGGCCAGAAGGGGGGCCTATCAGAAGGGTGCGATTTTTAAGTTTACTATTTACGGATGCAGCTGAAGTGCCTATAGCCACTTCAAAAATGTTAGCACCTCCGTGACCTCGGATTGGTTAGTTTAGGTTTTGAAGAGTTATTTGAAAAGGCTCCAAGAGCGAGCGAAACGAGCTCAAAAATGTTAACACCCTACTTTGGACAGATTAGAACTATTTCGTCACTTCATACAGGAGTTACTTGGTTGACTTCAAAAGTTAAGATTAAGGAGGAATTTGACTGCATGAGCGAGCGTAGCGTGCTCGAAATTTTTTTGACACCTTGCTTTGGATAGGTTTGAATTGTTTCGATCTTTCATAGAGGAATGGGTAACAGGTCGACTTTTAGACAAAGTCTAAAGAAAGTAGTCTAAAAAGCAAGCAAAGCCAGTTGGAAAACTTAACAGTTTACCTACCTTGGACACGTTAGAATTGTTTCGAACTACCGGAGTTACTTAGGTGACTTATGGACAAAGATAAAATTCAAGAGAAACAAGGCTGTAAGAGCGAGCGAAGCGAGCTCGAAAATTTTACGTCTTTCCTCAGAGAAAGATCTTGAGATCAAAATGTCCACATGCTCCAATTTTTGCAAAAGGTGACTGAGGGCCCTTTATATCCACGCGGGGCCCTGGGCTGCAGCTCAAAAAGCCCTTATATAGTTCCGTCCCTGCATAAGCCTCGCAGATAGAATGCCACAAGGACCTAACTAGCGCTGCTCTTTCTGTGTTTACACTATATATTTACAAATATACCTACATACATGAACGTGTAGGACTTATATTGTTGTTATGAAAGCACCTACCCTGTGCTTTGAAACAAAACGAGTTGGATGTATTATTGTATTGTACTTCAAATTGAAATTATCATTTTACTCTTCTAGCTTTTTGTTCTGCAAAGAAGTCTATGGCCTTGTCATAATTTATTTCATGTGCCATTCGATTTTCTATCGCTAAGATTGCGAGACTTGACAAACGTTCCTGGCTCATAGATGATCGCAAATAACTTTTAATAAGTTCTGTGATAACTTCGGAGCAGTCTCCACAGTAGTGAATGCCCGGAGAGTACCTGTGCCAAACGGAAAATGAGAGCGCCATGCCGTCTTCTTATGCCACTTCTTCGTCACGAGTCTTATCGCCGTAAAAGTGATGTGCACTGGGTTTCGGACCTGGGTTGGCGAACTTCTCATTCCACCACTAGGAACTGGTGGAGCACAGCCCTGTACATCTTGACATCATGTCGTTGGCGGCGCATCAGGTACTTGCTCTGTGTAAAGACTATAACGTCAAGATTTCATGGTGGTGATCCGGCCAAAAAGCTGGCCGCCTTGAAGGAGACCGTTTGATTTATTCTCTTCACTCTGACGGCCATCGCTCTCTGGGTTCATCGCTAAATTACAGTATTTAGGTCGTCAAGTTGTTCGCCCATACTGGCACTCCATAGGGCGCTATGGACCGTACGATCCCCATATATCCCATACCATAATCTTCTGTAGAAATTGGATCCCCTCAGATTGGGCAGTAGCCACGAGATTAAGTTCGCGGTGCCCATCAACCAGGGTGTCAACTGCTGAAAATGCGGCAATTAGGGACAAGTCCCAGGTACTTCATCGTCGACTCGGATCCCATCTACGACCCCAGAACTGTCGCCAAGATACAAGAGACGACCTGCCGAAACGTTTGCCTTCACCAGCGTGTCATCAGCATAACAGATGACACAAACACCATGAAGAAGCTAACCGCGAAGCGCCCAGTCGTACATAGATGATATCTCTATTCCTCCGATAGGCCCTGATTATGCAGCAGAAGTTGGTACGGCATAGGTTTGGCATGGTATAGGAGTGCCTCCAATCTTTTCTCGAGGTAGAAATCCTGAGCTATGGGGAGAGTCGAGGAGTCTGACAACTGCGCAGTTGCTCTGCGAGGCAGCGGCATCTAAGCGGGTCCGCCAGATCCTCAGTAGCCAGGTGCTGAAATAGGCGGTTTACAGTTTAGCTCTCAAAGAGTTTGTCTTCCTCATCTAAATCGATGGGCTAGTATGCATATGGGGTGTCTGCAGGGCGCTCCTTCTTCTTCAACAGGAACAGTTTTCCAGTCAGATAGAAATCAATGAGTTGTATCGTTACAACTCATCATTATCGCAACTTTGACCGTAAGTCAGCCAAGCTTGAATTTGCCGCCCCCTAAACTTGCCGCCCGGGGCATGGGCCCCGGCTTGCCCCCCCCTAGATCCGGCCCTGAGTATACCTACTGGTCATTAAATTGACAAGTCATCAAAGGATGACAGTTATTGCAGTAGAATATATCTACTGGTCATTAAATTGACAAGTCATCAAAGGATGACGGTTATTGCAGTAGAATATATCTACTGGTCATTAAATTGACAAGTCATCAAAGGATGACAGTTATTGCAGTAGAATATATCTACTGGTCATTAAATTGACAAGTCATCAAAGGATGACGGTTATTGCAGCAGAATATATCCACTGGTCATTAAATTGACAAGTCATCAAAGGATGACAGTTATTGCAGTAGAATATATCTACTGGTCATTAAATTGACAGTAACCGCAGTAGATTGTATCTACTGGTCATTAAATTGACAAGTCGTCAAAGGACGACGGTGGTTGCAGTAGAATATACCTATTGGTCATTAAATTGAAAAGGTGAAGGAAAACATCTTGAGGAAACGCCGATCCTAGAAAAAATACTTCGAAAGACATGTGACCCTTACCACGCACTGTTTTCGCGTGGTAGGTTAAGAGCATCCATTAAATTGGAAGCATTGGGCATCCATTAAATTGGAAGCGGAATTGCAGTAGAATATAGCTACTGGTCATTAAATTGACAAGGTGAAGGAAAACATCTTGAGGAGACCGGTATGTCCTGGAACGGATGCTTCGAGGGACATGTGATCCATTAAATTGGTAGCATTGGGCATACATCAAATTAAAAGCAATTAACAATCATGAAATTGGAGGTATTGGGCATCGGATTGGAGAAGAATCCGGATCATCATCATCATTTCAGCCGAGAGACATCCACTGCTGGACGTGGGCCTCCCCCGGGTGTCACCGCATTGGCCGGTCCCGTGCGACTCGCATCCAGCGGATCCCCGCAACCTTCACGGCGCATCAAACAGCGTATGGCTATTACCAGATCCTCCATGGATCAGCTTGGAAAAATATGGAAAAGCCACAGTACAGGAGGAATGGCGACGGGTTGTGAAGCTTGCCACTACCCCTGATGATACGACCACGACCACTCTGCCAAGTGTTTGACAACGAAGAAAAAGAAGATCTAATCACTGGCAACATACACTGGTCATAGACTTTCGTATTGTGACACTGCGGTAAGTTCAACGAGAAGATTCCGCACGGCTTCCCGAAAGCTGCCCAGCCAAGTCAGATTCGACGATTGACCTCTTTCTCGAGGTTGAACCTGCCTGGCTGGACCGTTTGTCCCAGGTAGGTACACGAAATATAAAGTAAAGTGTGGTGTCTCCGATCTTGATAGGAGTGGGTGTTACATGGGCGTTTAACGTGACCTTGGTTTTGTCCATGTTCGTTTTGGGACCTACTCTTTTGGAAGCTCTGCTGAGGTCATCGAGCGTTGTGCTGGGGTCCTGCAGGGTCTCAGCCAAGACTACTGTATTACCGGCGTACCGTGGGAGAGTGATGTGCTCGCCGTTGGCGTTGATGCCTGGCCCTCTCTGGTCCGGAACCTTGAGGGCGTCCTCCGCTGCGGTGGTGAGCAGTTTCGGGGATATGACGTCTCCCTGTTTCATACCGCGCTGCAGAGGGATAGGCCAGAAACTGAGCGTACGTATAAAACAACCTCTTCAGCTTTACAGTATTGGTGTAAATGTCAATCAGATTGTGTACGAAGATATAGCCAGATAGAGAAGGAAGAAGCTTAGCTCTTGTCTGGGCTATCAATCATTTAAACATCTTTATTTTATGAAGCAATTTGATTACCGACCACAAAATATTGAAGATATATTATAATATTTATAAAAGTCAAAGAGGTAAGAGAAATTCTCTCGGTATATCTCATGTTGTATGAAGGAGAATGCTCATGGTTATCTGGAATTCCGTACCATGCTGCGTCAAAATCAAACTTTGTTTTCTAATCTACACTTATCATATTAACTCCTTCAAGAGTTCTTTTGTAAATAAAATCGGAGTTTTGGAGTAATTTTATAAAAAAGAAAATAAGTTGTAAAAAATAATTATGTAATAAATAATTTGGTAAATAATTTTGAAGCAAACGTCATAAGTATTTATAACATTGAGTTAAATATACTAGAGATGCAAACCTCAATAAAATGTGTCAAAAAAAAAAAAAAAAAAAAAAAACACTTTTTAAACGCGACGACGTAGCTTTGAAACCACAAACATTTAAAAGAAATCATTTTTTTATTTGTTTACATTTTTTAAATATTCCAATATTAAAACAATATGAAAAACGTTTAAAAATCAAAAACAATTAAATAATATTAAAATCACTTATTTCATCAATTACAAAACTCTCCCACAAATGTGGGAAACTAAAACAAGTTTTTAGTGGTAACACTGAACCTAATTGTCAAAATTCAAAATTTCATTGAATTAATTGTGTTTTGACAGTGATATTAACCAATACACGTGGGACGTATACATGTGGGAACACAGAAACAATAAAATTAGGTACGTGTGGAAAGTTATTGCGATTAATTTGTCATGTTTTTGTGATTTTGAATCGCACTCTTTCACTACGCATTTGCCCATATTTTGTCGCGTGTCACTTCGGTACTGCGTCAAACAGAACACTGAACTGACATAAGCTACGCATATGACCCTGGTCATATGCCCGTGGCAACGCCTTGGCGCGGTAATTGCTAATCTAGTGTAACTTAGATATCTATGATTTAAAATAAAAAGAAACTGTTGGAATGACTGTCGATTTATCAAAACAGTTTCTATAACATGCTACATCTCCAAAGAGATCTAAAAAGACTTATACAAGTAATATATTTGAATGTCTTTGTACATCTCTATGACCGGTTGTGTGAACGTCATGTAAAGGGAGTAAAACAATATTCATACTTCTATACCTTAAATTATATTCCCTGTACAAAAAATCAAATTCCTAATGCGTAATGGCTAAAAAACGAAAAAAAAACATAAGTCATTATGAAAGGAAACGAAAAAAAAAAATGGAAAGGAATATGGAAATAGGAAAACGAGATCATACTGACCCAGAGGTTAGAGTAGACGATAAAGTTTATAGATAAGTTAGTGGTGGTTATTGGAAGTGATGTTCAAATGGGGTAACTGGGTAAACCCTGAGAAGGTAAAGCATTAAAACAAATAAAAAAGAAACTGGTTGTCTATCTAGTAAAAGGGAGAATTGGTTATATAAATAAAATATAAAATGTAAATCAGTATGATTATCTAAAAAGGAAATCAAAGGAGGAATAAAAGGAATCGGTCAGTCTAGCGATAGACACCGTGAGAGGTGGACGTACGATTGAGCCATTGCTGCGCGTAATAGTGAGACAGTGATATAGCGATTAGTAGTGATAGCCGTGATAGTGAGCACTATAGGTAGTAAGCAGATAGTGTCCTTATAGAAATAAAAATAATTAAAAGAAACTAAAATAAGGGAGGGATGTAGTGTATGTAGATATCAATATATATCGCACTACAAACCGATAATAGTATTGTGACGTTGCCTCGGGCGCACACGTCGCTCGGTTATAAGTACCGGTCCGAGTGGTGGGGAGATCAGTCGTTGTCAGACTGTCGGACTGAGCGGTGGTGCGTTGGCGAGTCAACTAGTGTTGTTAAATGTGCATATTTTACACGTGGTATCTTGCTGTGATTGGTGGTGGCTACAAGCCTATTCCAACTAATTGGTCATTGGCGACACTTATACCGCTACATGCGAACTACGCATGACGTGAGACGTCACTTAAATCCTTGACCGTGCAGTTCATCATTATTCTCCTGCTCTTTTCTCAATTTATTTGTGGTCGTCGCAGCATATCTTCTTCGATACTTCTCTATTACTCGTCATCTTATCAGACACCTCCTTTCTAACCATATCATCCTTCACACAATCCATCCATCGTTTCTTTGGTCTTCCTCTACTCTTATAGCGATCTACATTCATACTCAACATTTTCCTCATTCCTCCGCATCACATATCCATAGTCCATACCACGACAACCGATTACCACACAACTTTTCAGTCACCGGCGCAACTTCAGACTTCCTCTTACGTTACTTGAAATACTGCTCGAAATTTTTATCGTGCAGTGTTTTCTTGCTATCGTGCTGGTAGTATGGCATTAATGGGGAGAAAATGTAAATGCTTTTTAACCGACTTCATTGTATTATTAGGTCTGATGAATCAAACGACGAGGTCGCAAACGCAGCTCTATATTGTGCTGAAACATTCCTCACAGTTACTGGAATCTTTTTGAAGCCAGAAACACATAAGGTCAGTTGAAAACGAATGTATAGTTCGGTTCAAACTTAATGGCGGCTCGGAAGTTAGCTGCGAGTGACGGTATGTACATCTCATGTAAAGCTGCGCAGACAAGAATTTTAGGTATCAACGGGGCGCAGATGACGCATCGTTTTGTCTGTATAATGTGCAGACCATCACTTGCAGCTAACTTCCGAGCCGCCATTAAGTTTGAACCGAATTATACAAAGCAGCGCACTATACCATTTCTAGTCTACAACAATGCTCAAGAGGGAACAGGGTTTGCGAGGTAGGTATTTGAATAAACTATTGCCGTCGCGATGCGTCAAGTCTGCCGCCGTTGAGTGCGATAGGGATAGCTACAGCTCAGACCGGTTTTATCACAAACATATTGGCGAGATCTTCGTTTCGTTCGAACACTGAGCCGATTCAATTATTGTTGACATTAAAATTAAAAAAAAGAATATTTGTCTAGGTTCCTATCAATTTCTTTTATGTTAAAAATCTTTTCGAATTTGTCTGGTAGTCCTAATCACGGCCGTAAAAATGGGACATTTCTTTTAGAAGGGTCATATTTTCTTTAAATTAGTTGCTGAAAAAAAGGAAATGACAGGGATTCAGGAGAAAAAAGGGGAATAATACATTTGTATGGAGAATCCCTCTTAAGTATGACTCTCGATTTCACATTAGCATAGACATAGTATAACAATTTATCGATAATGAAATAAGGTAAATTTATTTTTAATTTTTGGCGCTGTACCTACCGAACGTCATAAGGAATTGAGATTCTAACTTTAATATCATTCCCTAAGTGTAGTAAACATAGACTAACACTAGCCGCCCGTCCCTGCTTCGCACGGGAGGACATTTATTTTCCTCTAATCCCCCCCTTATTTTTTTCTAGTAATAAATATAGCCTATGACACTCACAAAAAACATGGCTTTCTATTGGTAAAAGAATTTTCAAAATCGTTTCAGTACTCGTAGATTCAGAGCTTACCCCCTACAACTTCACAAACCTTACCTCTTAATAATATTATTACTAGCGGACGTCACGCGGTTTCACCCGCGTAGTTCCCGTTCCCGTGGGAGTACGGGGATAAAATATAGCCTATGTTACTCAGGGTAAATGTAGCTTTCTAATGGTGAAAGAATTTTTGAAGTCGGCGCAGTAGTTTTTGAGTTTATTCATTACAAACATACACACACACACACAAAAATACAAATCTTTCCTCTTTATAATATTAGTGTAGATATAGATGATTTTACAATAGCTCTCTCTTTCATTCATTTCACCCCCTAGACGTTCCAAGAGCGCCTGGTCCGCGAATGCTACAACCTGGATAACTACAGCGTCAGCCGCTCGCTGCATCTCCTGCGAGCACTGAACGCAGCATGCAAGAACACCGGGACCAAAGTACCGCCGCCCACGCAGTACTGTTTCCAACTGTACACCACGCTCGTCAATAGTCGCTGTGATGAGGTAAGCTTGATATTAAAACTGATATAGATGATGACTGACTAAAAAAAATATGATTCTGTTTAGTCCGTCAGTTGGATTAACGAAAAATATTTATTTATTTTAACTTCATGTACAAGAGTGTTACATAGGCGGACTTAATGCCACAAGGCATTCTCTACCAGTCAACCTTTGGGTTAAATAGGAAAACATAGTGATAGGGTACAAAATAATGTCTAAAAAACTAACTTCTTGTTAAGGAGAATGTATATATACTTATATTGATACTAATACACATATACACATAAAATAAACTAACAGATATTCTATCAAATACCAAAAATTAAATTAAAATAACGAGAAAACTAATAATTATTATTATGACTAGACTTCGATTTGAGAGCTATTTATTCTGACTTTATAAATAGTGGTTACGAACTTTTCTTTGGAAAGTGAATTTGCTTACAGCCTTTTTAATGCCAAAAGGTAGCGCGTAAATATTGGATACGTGTTTTTTGTTTTATAAATTTAATAAAAATTTAAGAAGATAAAACGTGTCAAAGATGTGTGGAGTGAGTGGGGGCTTGTGACGTCACATTTGAGTAAAAAATGTACTCAAATGTAACACGAGTTTTCGACGCACGGTATCGTCTTATTTTTTTGTTTACGTGAAAAAATAATAAAAATGTGTCCAATATTTTTTGGAAATCTATCTGACGGACTAATTAGTTTTTTTTTTGTCAACTACCCTATTGTGTACGATTGTCAAAAGAGATCAGTGTGCATGTATGTATCTATGACCACTTTAGACGCCGCTGCTATCCGTTACCGAGAAATCAACACATTGGTGTCGATTCTGTTGTGCACAAACTAAACTTAATTTAGGCTATTGCTTCTTTTTCTCTCTAATAAAACGAGAAAGAGACGGACGTAATTTAGAGCTGTCAAATTTAGTTGGAACAAATATTTCCATACAAATGAAGGGTGCACGTAAAAACATGTCGACTAAAAACACGGTGAAGCGCAAGGCATAAACTAGTTTGAGATCTCTAACTTAGTTCATAACTATAGCCGTCCTTTTCTCGCACTGCCTTTTAGTAAAAGATAGCAATAGCCTAAATTAAGTTTAGTTTGTGCACAACAGGATCGACACCAGTGGCTTCAACAATGCCAATAATCAATATCTGGGCTAATAATTTATTTATTTAGTTGACTGTACACTGGTGCATGGTGCCCTTTTTATTATTTTCATTTAATAATACATAGGGGATTTATTTCGGACAGACTGTGTCGTTGGTCTAGTGGTCGCAAGCGCGACATCTGAACATTCGGTCCTGGGTTCGATTAACAGCCACGGAGTATTTGTGCTTTGATGACAATAGGCTCGCCCGCTATTACATAGGACTTAAACATAACTGGCGAACTGTGGGTGTATTGTTAGGTACTATCGAGGACACTCCCGCCTGACCACCACTAAGCTTATTTTTGTTTGCACTCGCAACACAGAAACGCTCGCTAGCCCCGCCCCGTTGACTTTGTATAGAAATAATGAATGAAAAGATACCGGGTCTCGGTCGGCCGAGCGCACTGACGACGCACGCCAAACGAGAGTTATTGTTATTTTGCGCGCCAAAGTTGAGGCTTTCCTAATACGCCCAAACTTTAAGGGGGCGTGGCTCGGCGCCTCCGCATGTTTTAAGCGAAAAAAAATTAAAATGGTCAGGCGGAAAAGACCCTGACTGTACACTTGTGCCTAACCCTTCGGGGATTACAGGCGTGATGTTTTGTAATTTCGGATAACGCGATCCCTAGGGGCAAGAAACTTAGTGCTATACGACCCGAATGGCGCAGCGGTAGTGAGGCTGCCTTACGTTCTAAGGGTCCCGGCTTCGAATCCCGGTAGGAGCAAATGTTTGTATCATGAGCTTGATGATTTGTTTCCGAGTCATGGATGTTTATATGTATAATAAGTATGTATTTATTTACAAAGAAAAAGTATCTGTATAAAGGGTGTAAAAAGCCTCTTAACGAAGCCGAAAGCCACTTGTTCTCCTCGTCATTGCGATCATTTTTTTGTTCTACACCATACCTGGGAACCTTCTACTCCTTCTAGTTACGGAGATATTGGGGGTCAAAGTTCCAACTTTTTGACAAGTTTTTTTTTATGTACAAGTTTTTAATGTAAGATTTTTAGACACCTCCACGACCCCCGTACTATTCAATCCATCTATTAGCACAATGTTTTGATTGCATTACATTGAGTTCTACCACAAAACATGATTTTTCACCCAAAAAAAAAAGTCGTTTCCCAGCAATAATTTTTGCGTAAAGTTACTTAGTTTGATGTACAGAATGCTTGGTTGACGGCTTCGTGATGAGGTTGTTTACACCCTGTATCAACTATCTCGACACAAGACTCGTTGCTTAGTGTGGCACTAGATAGCGCTATGTTTAATGTCCAGCGATATTTATATACATTTATACAAGCCATTTTATTTGGGCCCCCATTTGATTATTACAACCATTTTACGCTTTATTTTTCCCGTAGATAAGGAACTTCAGCTCACACGCACTGCTAGACCTTCGACTCCACCTGCACTGTTCACCGCCGTCGATCAACTTCGCGCTCGACGTACAACCTGATACTACCAAAGCTGACAAAAATAAGAAGAGAGAAATATCGAAAGCGAACAGAGCGGCACTCGAGTCTATGATAAACGATGGGCGAGTATTATTATTTGAGGAACATTGATAGCAAACAGACGTATTCTTTGGAAATTTCATCTGCGAAGAGAGTTTGGCCTCTCGACTGGTCGTCCAGTTGCGACCAAACTGTTCTTGAACTAAGCTGTAATTAGGATTGAAGCCGGTCATGCGACTAGTCGTGGTCGTATAACGTGCAAAGCCCCTAAGTCGTTTATATGTGAAAAAATAATATTGAAAAGCGTTTATTCGTGGTGACATCCTATGTATTACGAAAAAATTTACTTCGGCCAAACTGTTGTACAATTTGTTGGCAGATGCAGCTGTCATATACAATCGCAATGTAATTTCGTCTTTGATCATTTCAAATATTATTTCGAGGAACCTGTAAACATGTTACTAAGTCATAATATGTTTAATTATTTTACAGAGCGGGACCCTCGAACGCTGAAGAAGGTGCGGGTGAACCATCGACCAAAAAACCGCGATTAGAAGCAGACAGAATCGGTAGTAGTATCAGTATCAGCAGTGATTCTGAAGAATCCATAGTTATTACTGAAGAGGACGCCTTAGTTATTGCTGAAGAGGACGCCTCAGACGACGATGTCCAGGAAATTAACGAAGAAAATATTGACCTCGATGCGGATGAAGTAGAAGTGCTTCCAGAACTCGTAGAAGTGGTACCAGAAGTCGAAACTGATGGGCCCAGTCAGAAAACTAGCGAAGAAATCATAGAAACTACAGAAACCTTAGAAGACAACACACAGATGACAGTCGATACTACAGAAGACTCAGTAGATACTACAGATGCCTATACCAACAGGAAAAGAAAACTGAATGAACCAAGAGAGGAACCTACTATCTACGAAGCCAAGACACAAGTTCCTCTAAACACATCAAGTGACACATTAGATAATAGCCCAGTGTCTGTGGAGATAGCTTACGATGCTTCAAATGTAGATAGCAAAGTGGTTGTTCTAGAAAGGCAGGATGATGACCCTCTACCTAGCACGAATGAAACGGACGACATACAAATAACTTGCGGACAAGTCGTAGTTTCCCAGGATTCCGAACCTGCAAAAGATAATGTTGAAGTTGAGATAGAAATATCTGCTGTAGAAACTGAAGCAGCTGACATAGAACAAAATGAAGGAATACAAAAAAATAGTAATGACATTGTGGCAAATGGTAATAATATAGAAGTCAAAATAACTAGCCAAGAAATCAGTGTTGAAGATATGATGGCTGATTTTGTCGACGAAGTTGCGGTAGAAGCAAAATTAATAACATAAGCGTAAAATGAATTATTATAAGAGTACATTTGTGACTTCGATATTGCTAAATAAATAGCTTGTAAAGCTTCCATGACTTTGTTGTTTCTTTTGATAACGAGCTTTTATTGAGGAAATGCCTTGCGTGAACAGATATGGCGGCAACAACAACCCGAAAGGGCGTAAATAACCGTTAGCGTTTCGCTGGCAATGTGTAACAATTTACCATTCGGATTTCCAAAATCTGGAACAAGACGTAAAATAACACGTCTCGTTGTGTTAGCGAGTGATCAATGAAGAAAGACTTATAAAACTGTCCTTAGATCTATTGTCCAAACTAGTGTTTAGAGACGTTCAGATAGGCTCTATGTAGTGTTGCAAGGTACTAAGCCAAAAGCCGCTTGTCCAAATAATGAATTATTTGGTACGAAATGGTAGAAATCTAAAAATAACACTGACAACACCACTCATATGACAGCTGTTAAAATTTGACATTTCAAATTCAGAGATATTTTTGTTTATTTAAAACACAGATCCACGAGCTTTGAACTAAATATTTAGCAGAAATTCCATTCCAAACATGGTTATAGCAATTGGTTTCGAAGGAAGTGCTAACAAAATTGGCATCGGTATAGTCAAAGATGGAGAAATACTGTCCAACTGTCGAAGAACTTATATCACACCGGCTGGTGAAGGTTAGCTCTACATCTCGATAATATTAGCTGGAGAACATCGATAAATAAGTACTTTTAGGGAATACTTATCGCATATTCCCCAGAATACATCTTTTTCAGTTATATACCACAACACAGTCTCTTTTAGTATTAAAGAGACTGTGAAAGGATAAATTGATCATAATATTATTGTTTTTATGGCTTTCGGCAGTCAGCTAATAGGTGTACAGACACAAGTGACTACTACGTGCGAATTCTACACATTTTATAGGCATACTTGATCCCAAAGATAAATATATACAGTACTGTACAAATTCTGCCCACAAAAACGAGATGTAGCATTTGTTAACTGCTTCTTGTCATCATAATATTTTTTTTACAAAGTCAATGATTTCTTAAGTCCCTAATTTTCAAAATGTGTACCTATAATATAAGAAAACAAAAACCATGAGGTTACACTTTACACTCTTCTAATTCCAGGCTTTCTTCCCAGAGAAACAGCAGAGCATCATAGACAAAACATTCATGCAGTGCTAAAGGAGGCTTTAGACCAGTCTGGTATAACTCCTCAGGAGATTGATGTGGTGTGCTACACCAAGGGCCCTGGTATGGGAGCCCCTTTGATGGTTTGTGCCATAGTGGCCAGAACTTGTGCCAAATTGTGGAAGAAACCCATACTAGGAGTCAACCATTGCATTGGGCGTATCCTTTTTATTGTGTCTGACTGAAGGCCAATATCTGGCAGAAGCCGATTAATTGGCTATCGCCCACAATCCACTCACCAAGGTGTTGCTGGCCTTTCTCAGGGGGGTTGTGGTGGATTATAACCCATTACCTCTCATAGAGAGGAGGCCTGTGTCTCAGCAGTGGGAGCATTTGATATAGGCTGATTATGCTTAATATACTTAGCTTGTGGCTAAATAATAACAGCCACTCGGGTCGATCATTAGGTTAAGCCATGCTTTGCTAGGTTGGTCTGTGGATGGGTGACCACCCATTACATACCGAGTTTCCTCCATGCCTGGGAAAGCACGTTAAGCCGTTGGTCCCGGCTGTCATTTGTAGATCTTTGACAGTCGTTAGGTAGTCAGAGGCCCATAAAGTCTGACAACCAGTCTTACCAAGGGGTATCATATTACCTGGTACTAACTGGGTTCTGGAGGTCAGATAGGCAGTTGCTCTATGTACAATACTGGTATTCAGCTGCATCCGGTAAAACTGGAAGCCGACACAATCATAGTTGGGAAAAGACTAGGCAGATGATTATATGCTTAATATACTTCACTGTTGTTTTGTCTACCTACAACATTATTTGCCCAATCATTCTTAAAACTATAATAAACTTTTCTTTTGCTTTTTAACTAAGAGAGGTTTAATATCTTTGACCACCTTGAATTCCTGAACACACAAACAGATATAGAAATGGGCAGACTAATCACAAAGGCAAACAACCCAACTGTGTTATATGTGAGTGGTGGCAACACGCAGATCATAGCATACTCCAGGAATAGGTACAGGATATTTGGGGAGACCATTGATATTGCTATGGGCAACTGTTTAGACCGGTAAGTGTACTTAAATTATATACAGGAGACTTTTTTATCACTTTCCAAAAAAAATGGGTGTTATAGGTGAACGGAGTAGAAGCAAATGGAATTGTTCTTTTTTTTTCTTGCGAAAAAAAAAAATGCAAATAAAATCAAATCATATGCAATACGCGTATGATTTGATTTTATTTGCATTTTTTTTTTCATTTTTTTTTAAATTTCTCTTTGTTGTAATATAAGTTTACTTGTTTGTAGCGTTTTTTGATGATGGATTAATTTTTTTCTAAGCTGTGGAAAAAAGAAAAAAAAGCTAGGTACTTGCTTGCTTGCTTGCTTGCTTGTGGTAGGTGCTTCTACTCCGTTCATCTAATATACCCATTTTTTTGGAAAGTGATAAAAAAATCATCCAGTATTTGGCCAAGGATTATTTATTTCTTTAAAAATAAACAGTTCAAGCAAAAGATCCTTGCATTCTATGATGGATTAGCAATCCATCAAATTCTAACTTGCCAGTTTTCAACAGAAAAATGTTATTGTACTTTTCAGATTTGCAAGAGTACTAAAACTATCTAATGCACCAAGTCCAGGCTACAACATTGAACAAGCTGCCAAAAAAGGAACAAAATATTATCAGCTTCCATACTCTGTAAAAGGTATTGTTAATCTTTATTCAAGAAAAAAAAAAAATTAAGTATTGCATTGTCCGCAACTCCACGTCAAAGCGCGTATTTTGCGTACATTATGTAATAGATTCATGATTTTTTTTGTCTTGTGGCTAATATATCATTTCATAATTTATAATGGCTAATGAAAACTCATTTCACTTTTCAGGAATGGATGTAAGCTTCTCTGGTATATTATCATACATGGAAGATAAAATTGATGAACTCCTAAAAACATATACCCCTGAAGACTTGTGCTATTCTTTACAAGAGACTGCGTTCGCCATGTTGGTGGAAATTACTGAACGAGCTATGGCACACTGCGGTTCGGATGAGGTAAATACGGCGGAACGCAAATTAATAACAATCAAAAACCCGCTTTAAAACTGATGAATTTCTTATGTATAGCTTAGCATAATCGGCCGGCATCCCCACAGCTGTGACAAACGCTTCCACTCTGTTAGGGGCCCCCTCCACGAGCAAGAGAATCGCGGCGATTCAACGTATTTCTATACGAAAATATCGACGCGATTCTCTTGCTCGTGGAGACGGCCCAAAAGAGTGTATAGAAAAACGTGGCAAGGATGATAATATCGCCGCGATTCTCGCTCATGGAGGCGGCCCCTTAGAGGCAGTGGGCTGTAATCTACTCTACTCTATGTGGATCCAATGTGTGCACCAATGGGGTGGGCAACTTGTGGAACTAATGGCGCTAGCATCGCATGAACCAAACATCGTCATTTGTTGGTGTCCGTTTCGACCGCGCGGCCACGGCGTTTTTTTTAAAAAAAAACTATGCCAAGTTTTTGTAAAAGTTTGTAAAAGTTGATTCCCAAAACCATAAATTTGTCAAAGTTATGGTTATAAAGTTATAAGGGTTTGAACGTGGCCGCGCCATCGAAACGCGGAGAACCGCGCGGCCACGGAGATCTATAAAACTAAGCGTTGCAGACACCTGAAATTTAGGTAAATAACAGATTGAATTTGTAAAAAAATTGTAAAAATATACAAAAAAATCCTAGGTTTATATTTTAGGAGCTGTAAGACTAAAACCTCATGGCCGCGCCATCGAAACGGTGAATAACACGTTATCGCTGATATCTCGCTGAAAAAGCATCGTAGAGGTCTGAAGTTTTTTGTAAAACACAGATTTGAATTTGTCAAAACTGGTAAAAATACTTCAAAAAGTCCTAGGGTTATATTTTAGGAGCTGTAAGACTACAAACCCATAGCCGCGCCATTGAAACGGTGAAAAATACGTTATCGCCGATATCTCGCTGAAGAAGCATCGCAGAGGTCTGAAGTTTTTTGTAAAACCTAGATCTGATTTGAATTTGTCAAAACTCGTAAAAATACACAAAAATATCCTAGGTTTATATTTCAGGAGCTGTAGTACGGTATCGCTTATAACCTTCAAAACGTTCTGAATGTTTGGTTAGGGTGACCATGACTTATTGCTTACAAAAAACTTCCACCTATTACCTACATTAAAAATTATTTTCCAAGGATTATAAATTAAATTAAAATGATAAGATACAAAAACATGTTTATTTCTTAAAAAATCACATAAAGCACAGATTGTTAACTTACATATTTCTGACAAAACCACAAATCACAGATTATTTACTTACACTATTTTTTTTTTTTATATTATATTTTTTAATACGACTGTGAAGTATGGTGTGGTGTGGTGTGTGGTGTGCTGTGAATTACTATTTTTTTTTAAGACCATAATTATGTTAGATTATGTATTGTCATAGGTTGTTCGGAACTTCGTGAATTTCGGTTTTACCATCGCCATAACAAATCATTCTGGAAATACTATGCAATGACACTTATTTCTGTAATAAAAAAAATAAACTAAAATGTAACGATAAGATCATCGCATCATCATCCTATTTATGTTCCCACTGCTGGGACACAGGCCTCCTCTGAGAGGGAATGGGCGTATAATCCACCACGCTGGCCCAGTGCGGATTGGTAGATGATCATCATCATCAATCAATATTTTACAAAAACATAATTATGTTTATAGGAAATAAACATACGACTCTTCATTTTTATTTAATTTAGGATCCTTGAGAAATAATTTCTAATACAATAGGTGGAAAGTTTTCTGTGAACAATAAGTGGTCACCCTATCGAAACATTGAAAACGTTATTACAGGGTTTATATTATTAAAAAAAAATACTTTTGTGCCTACTATCGTTAGTTCTACTTAATTAGGTTTTGTTTACAAAAAAAAATCACTTTCTTTCTTACTTACTTTCTTCGATAAATAATCACGTCTTATTTCTAAGCAATACCGTACTACAGCTCCTGAAATATAAACCTAGGATTTTTTTGTGTATTTTTACAAGTTTTGACAAATTCAAATCTGTGTTTTACAAAAAACTTCAGACCTCTGCGATGCTTTTTCAGCGAGATATCGGCGATGACGTATTTTTCACCGTTTCGATGGCGCGGCCATAGGTTTGTAGTCTTACAGCTCCTAAAATATAACCCTTGGATTTTTTGAAGTATTTTTACCAATTTTGACAAATTCAAATCTGTGTTTTACAAAAAACTTCAGACCTCTACGATGCTTTTTCAGCGAGATATCGGCGATAACGTGTTACTAACCGTTTCGATGGCGCGGCCATGGGGTTTTAAGTCTTACAGCTCTTATGATATAAACCTAGGAATTTTTTGTATATTTTTACAATTTTTTTACAAATTCAATCTGTTATTTACCTAAATTTCAGGTCTCTACAACGCTTAGTTTTAAAGATCTCCGTGGCCGCGCGGTTCTCCGCGTTTCGATGGCGCGGCCACGTTCAAACCCTTATAACTTTTTAACCATAACTTTGACAAATTTATGGTTTTGGGAATCAACTCTTACAAACTTTTACAAAATCTTGGCATAGTTTTTTTTTAAAAAAAACGCCGTGGCCGCGCGGTCGAAACGGACATATTTGTTGAATATCTGTCAAGGTAATTTTAAATTACTTAATAGTTTGACCTCATTGGTCAGACTGGGTCTAAGCTATGGACGCGCCATCTACAATCAGCTTTGACCAGCCTTACCCACTCAAAGGTCTCGAGTTGGTGTTGCCACAGCTATTTTACCAAACCAAAATAAATAAAGCAAAAAAATATATAATTTTACTTCTCTTCTTTTGGACTACTTTTTCAGGTCCTAATAGTAGGCGGAGTCGGCTGCAACGAGCGTTTACAAGAGATGATGGGAGTAATGTGTGCAGAAAGAGGAGCCAAGTTGTTCGCCACGGACGAACGGTTCTGCATCGACAACGGCGTTATGATCGCGCATGCAGGCGCTTTGGCATTCGAATCGGGAGCGACGATGGACTTCAATGATTCTACTATAACACAGAGATATAGGACAGACGATGTATTAGTTACTTGGAGAGATGATTAAATAATGAAATGTTGACTTTGTTTTTCTTTTCACTCCTACCTTCAACTTCACCTGCACCTTTGAGGTACTATGGGGGTCTTTTCCGCCTGCCCAGTTTAATTTTTTTTCGCTTAAATCATGCGGAGGCGCCGAGACACACCCCCATAAAGTTTGGGCCTATTAGGAAAGCGTTGGCGCCAGGGGCGTAGCTACCGCCGTATATGCCGTATCAATTATACGGGGCCCCGGGCCACGGAGGCCCCCAACGCGAGTAAGCAAAAGTTAAAAACTACCCAATTTCTTTTTTTTTTTTCAGAAATAAATCTGTTTGCCGAAAAAGGCAAGGAGAGTGTATATTTAATTTTAATTGTTTGTAAAAAAATTGGAAAAAGTGACAGATAGATAATTATGATTAATAAATATTTCTTTCAATGGGGATGGCAACTATGGAACTAATGGCGCTAGCATAGCTTGTACCAACTGTCGTGATTGGTTAAAAATCTGTCAATGTCATTTTATATTTCAAAATAGCTTGTTTGTTATCATTTGACAGATTGGGACTAAGCTATGGACACGCCATCTACAATCAGCCTTGACCAGCCTTCCCCATTTTATGCAGTTTTTTTTTGTGAGAAATCACAATGAGGGATTTTCTTTTTAGCTCTTCCCTCGTCGCTGGATAGATGGCGCTAGGAGTTAGTACGATAATGCAAGGAACGGAACCTAAAAAAACTGATTTTAACAAAGCGCGAGAAAACTATGTTATATTCGGAAGGTTAAGCAAATGAAAGTGTCAGTCAACGAGAGTATGTGACGTGACACAATGTTTTTTTTTCCAAGCGTTTTGGCTTGGGCACCAACTATCATAGTAAGTTCAACGCCATCTATAGAGTTCTTGGAGACTAAGTTTTTTTTAATACCTCAAAAAGAAAACCTCTCATTATTTCCCTAGGGGCCCCTAAACAAATTTTTATACGGGGCCCCGCCAAGGCACGCTACGCCACTGGTTGGCGCGCAAAATAACAATAACTCTCGATTGGCGTGCGTTGTCAGTGCGCTCGGCCGATTCGGTATCTTTTCATTCATTATTTCTATACAAAGTCAACGGGGCGGGGCTAGAGAGCGTTTCTATGTTGCGAGTGCAAGCAAAAATTAGCTTAGTGGTGGTCAGGCGGGCGTGTCCTCGATAGTACCTATTCAAAGCCGCAACTAAGGCCCGTCGAGGTACCCGAGTTCTGGTTGAAGCGAAAAAGAAGCGGTGTTCTGCTGCCTGTATGTTGTAGAAACTGATGGACGCTGCTGACGGCGCCACACTTATAGCTAAATTGTGCTGACAAAATTTAAATTGCCATCAACATAGAAAACCTAAGGAAGTTCTAAAATATTCCATAAAAACTCAGAGTAAAGTTACAAAAACTTTATTAAACCAACCATTAGGTATATTATTTGTTCAAAATCAAGTTTAACCACTGCAAACTCATCGGGAGCAAACACGCAACAAATAATATTACAAACAAGATATCCATTAAGTATTTCATTTTTCAAAATAAATTATATTGATTGAACTCTGAGGAATATTGATAAAACTTAACAATATTTTACTTACAATAATAAAAATAAATACTAGAGAAATGCAGAGGGAGATATTGTCAACACCAAACTATGCTTCCAGTTTCTCTATTCACAGTGTTATCTACAATCACTCCAAAAGATTTCTAACTCTAAAATGTTAAGTTTGTCCAGATTGATGAAGTGCTTGTATGACTTAAAAACGCGCGAATCTTCACACTCTCTGGACAAAGTTTTAAATACTTACCCATTTTATTTATATTTTTCTGTACCTATCACGGGACTATTGCTTTAAGTTATTATTCTAAATAATGTTTAGTTTCAATGAATTAAAGTACTTAAATAATTATAAATACTTCTCTGTACTAAAGTTATTATTTTTGCAGCCAATTTAATCTTACACCATAATCTAGTAAATTTAAATGGCAGTGCTGAATTTATCCAATATTTATATATTATTTTACTCTTCTATTTGCAGACTTTAATTTAAAAATAATTTATTGCATTTTAGAAATATGAAATGTCAACAAACATAACCATGCCAGTGAATGTTATTTGCAGTTTAGAGGCAAAACAAAGGGCTTTTATAGAAATTGAGTATGTTTTAAACTAATATAAATACAATAAGTTATTACTAGTATTTAGTAAACCAATAAAAGGTTTGCCAATGTGTCTTATTGTGCATTTGAGCCCTGTAGAAGTGAAGTAAAAGAACAATTTCATTGAATATATGATTCTCATTAAATTCATTCAAATATTGCTTTAGAAATGGTAGAAAAGTTAAAATAGCCATATTTGGCACTGGCTAGAAGACTGCATACATTTAAAATGTATGATTATGTAATTTAGGTTCTATTTTAACTAATACATTAACACTCAAATTCGATGACTTAAAATTATAATTATGTACTGATATAAAGTAATTTCATAATATTTTTGCAAAATTATGATATGTCCTTACGACAAGAAGTCTGTATGTGTGAATGTTTAATACAGTAGGAACCCAATCTAGCCTGCAAAATGTGTTCAATAACATTCACATAAACAAGCCTCATTACAAGGACACTGAAAAATCTAGAATAAAAACTATGAAACAAGTTGCTGAAACAATCCGACTGATGGCTTAAAAGTAACAACAAAAAAACTTAATGAGCTTATTAGGTAGAAACCACGTGGAACAGTGTGTTCACATGTTTTGTACTAGGACTCTCTCTTGCAAGTCTCGGCTTTATATTGTAGCACTCAATGTTCGGTTTACTTTGTGTCTCATAAGTTGTCTGCGATGTGTAGTCCTGTGTAAATGATGATCCATGTTACCTGGAAAAAAGCAAAATATTGAATGATAAAACTATAACTAAATATTAGGTTTAATGATTTTTTAGGTTTTATGTTTTGGTTTTTTTATACAGAAAAAATCACATGACGTTGTTCTGTCTTGGATCTGTGTTTGCACATAACAGAATTGTGTGGATCTACATTCCGCCAAAGGTTAAAGAGAATATGGAGGAAATATAGCATAATACAAAATGAATATTGACATAGTGATTAAGTCTTCAGATTTATCTTATTTATTATTTACATTGCATTATTTTTTAAAGCCTTACAAAAGAATTACTACAGTACTTGGTATTTAGTATATTGACTTACCAAAAATCCAGCAAATGAAGTCATAAATCCTTCCTTTGTTATTTCCCAAATGCCACCATACTCTTCTTCATCTATGTTTTGAAAATTATTCACGTAGAAGTAAATAACTGCTGCATTTACTAGCACGAATCTGAAAAATCGTACATGACATCAAAATGAGATGCTAACAAATAAAATGTATACTACAGTTTAGTAAGAATCTAATAAGAATTTTACTATTTTGATATATTTTGTAGGGTTTTAGGACAAACATAAATATATAGGCAATGTAAATGAATACTTACAGTAGTAAACCAAGGAATCCTTTCATTGGTAGGAGGCCCCAAAACAATCCCAAGAAAATGCCCATAGCTTGACGCATCCAGTAAATAACGTCCAGGAACTCCTCCTGAAAGTACCGAACACAATTAAATGATCAATAAATCTTATTTTCATTGACGAATGTAAGCAAATCTCGTGATACGAAGTCTAACCTTGTCCGGCCATTCGGCGTTCGCAATTAACGCTCTCTTCCATGCTGATTCGAGCGCTTTCACCTTATTGCTTCCATCTGAAACTTTGCTTTTACTTGACATGTTTGAATAAGTTATTTTCCTTCAATTTATTAAATTAATTCATATGATTTCTGGAATCAATAAGACAATAAGTCATCTCACGCAAATGGTACACGTCACGGTGACATTGCAGACATTGTAATGATAATTGTCAAAAATGTCATCGTACTTTTTTATTCCAGGAATAGGAATATGGCTTTTAGCTATCAATGTTGCATGGGTAAAAATGTTTACTTTGATGGTAGAAAATCAAAAACATCTAAAAAATCAACTTCTTCTTCTTCTTAGCGTGTCGATGGCAATCTAGATTGAGTCGGCCCAGAACTGAGCCACTAGTTTGGCGCTTTCGGTTGCGTCCATCAGTTCCTGTAGTGAGCAAACAACAGGACACGATAATAAGTGCCCCATCGTTTGTGGAACAGCACCACATTTACACTCCAGGCAAGAGTCATTGATGAATCTCCACCTAACCAGGTGGAGATTCATCAATATTCATCCAGGCAGCAAGGAAAAATCAACTCACGGAACGACATCCTGAGGCTTATAGTAGTCTAATACAAATTGGTAATTAAACATTAGGCTCATTAAACATATATCCTTACGTTGATTAAAATTCCATTTGCATTCCAGTACCTCCCACTCCAGTTGAGCAGTCGCCCGCTACCTTATAAAACGTAGTGCTGCTAGTGCTACACCTTTTGGTGTAAGTATTCATATACTCTTTGTTAGATCGCCAATTCGCGCGCAAACGTGAAGTAGTCTAGTAAATGGTGCAAAGTATGTACTACATCCACCAGCGGGTTTAAAAGATAAACGTAAAAAGTATAAAAGAACAATTTATTATAAAAAAATGCATCACTTTTTTCATAAAAAGCTCCTATAGGGAACGTGCACAACGACGGTGGTGCCAACTGGCGTCACCAATCCGAATCTTGTACCAAATTAATACTTGACATTGACATGTAAAACAAGTAAACAGAATTAATTTTATTATTGAAAATGATTATTCTAGCTAATCATAATCCATTGTTGCATTTCTGGATGTACCAATACATCCACAAAAATGAAAATTAATCAAATAGCGTAAAATAATAAAATTCTATTACTTTCCAAAGAATAGTACTCTCATACCATGTATAAGTGAAAAACGCAAAAAATGGATAAATGCAGTAACAAAAATATTTGAACACAATTTGTTTTTGTTACACTCTGCATTGAAAAAGTTCAATAACCTTCAAAATCAACCGTGCAAGCAAACATTAAATGGTACTGGCGTACCATTTAAACTTCAGCAAACACACATATGTTGCACTGAAGTTCACACCGAATATTCCTCAACAGTTGAACAAAGAGTCCACATGTGCTCAGATTATAAACATTGGTATACAATAAAGTTTTTAGTTGGCCGCACTCCTTGTGGTTTCATAAGTTTTGTATCTAAATGCTACGGAGGGCGTTCTAGTGATTGCTTATAACAAATGATTATGGATTAGACTGCACTGAAGTTCACACCGAATATTCCTCAACAGTTGAACAAAGAGTCCACATGTGCTCAGATTATAAACATTGGTATACAATAAAGTTTTTAGTTGGCCGCACTCCTTGTGGTTTCATAAGTTTTGTATCTAAATGCTACGGAGGGCGTTCCAGACTGCACTGAAGTTCACACCGAATATTCCTCAACAGTCTCCACATGAACTCAGATTATAAACATAGTTATACAATAAAGTTTTTAATTGGCTGCACTCCTTGTAGTTTCCTAAGTTTTGTATCTAAATGCTACGGAGGGCGTTATAGTGATTGCTTATAACAAATGATTGTGGATTGATTTTTCTGCCTGGAGATACTGTTCTCGCTGTTATAGGATTCCCTTCCATTAAAACATGTGTTGAAAATAAGAAAGTTGTCTATGCCACCGTTTCTTCATGCACCACAATTTTCATCAGAGAAAATAAATGAAACATACAAAATTCATATTGGTCAACATTCATGTTACGCTGACAAACATTATTGATAGACCGGAACCCATGTTTTATACCTTTTATCATAATCAAAAATAATACTTTTGAAGAGATTTGCGTGACAGGTGACAGCATAAGTTTCCTTTACTGTCCGCATAGTGTCTCTTTTGTCGTTTAGTGCTGCCACCTATAGTTCCTGCACGTTCCCTATAGTGTTGGAGCGACCCTATTCTTTAATCTGTGGAGCCTCTCTGCCTCCATACTCTTGGTAATGTCCCAGCATTCCTTGTTGAGAGTATCCAGCCCTCGAGAGAGGCTGACCAGTCGCGCCAGTACTAGCAACCTGTGTAGATCGTCAGCTGTCACTGGATTATCTGAATCTGAGTTGCTTCTCATTTCTATGAAATCATCTTCTACAAACTGGAACAATGGAAAGTTTATGTAAGTAAATAAAAGTTTTGATGAAAACATTACATCGCCAGTAGCATTTCCGAATGAAGCACAATTATTTCTAATCACAGAGTAGTGACTACATGGAGTACTCAGAGGTTTGTAAATAAAAACCAACCAATTTGTGTTGCAGGCTGAATTGGATGAAAAATATGTATGTTTCATTAAGTGTTTTTTATAATAACACATCGTAAGTCTTTTGTACATTTGACCACAGATGTTACTTCATGAGATGGCAAACTTTGGTCCCACTCACCTGCAAATCTTCACTAATATTATACTTGACAAGCTTGAGATGAAAAATATGTTTCATTAAGTGTTTTTATAATATAAAACATCATAAGTCTTTTATACATTTGCCCACAAATGTTACTTCATGAGATAGCAATCTTTGGTCTCACCTGCAAATCTTCACTAATAGTATACTTGACAAGCTTGAGGTTCGTTATGTATTTCCTAATGATGTTCATAATGTCTTCCTTCAAGTAATAAGTGGCTGCCTCTACAATGGCGTCGAATATTTGTAACGAAGACTCTTCAGGCCGTAGAGGGAGGTGGTAATCGCTCTGAAACAAATTGATAGTTACATTAAATGCTGCATTAACAATAATCTGAAAACTAAGTAACGAAAAATTAAAATAGAAAACAATCGCGTTAATTTGCCTCTGTCCAACAACCCTGTTATGATCGTTGCATGGTACGATGGTTTAGTTTATAGCGCATTTATGAATCTGATAAGAAATGTAATTCCAAATTGCAATAAGCACAATAAATAAAAAATGTTGTTCATACACTTCGAACATTGATTTATTTGAAAACACATCACAATTGTAATGTTTTTATTTAAACAAGGTATAAACGCACCCTTGAGGCGAGACGACGACGGCGAGAAAAAAAAACTAATTAGTCAGTCGTCAGATAGATTTCTAAAAATTATTGGACACATTTTTCTTTTGTTACGTTAACCAAAATTGACGAAAATATGACGCTTTTAAAATTCTCAATACGTCACGCCTTGGTATAATTTTTAGCTTGATCTGACGTCACGAGCACCCACTTCCGAGTTTTGATGCGTTTTATCTTTGTCAATATTCATCGATTTACAAAAACAAAAAATACGTGTACATTATTTTGCAATACTAACTGACAGACTAAATAGAATTGCAATTTTTTGATACTGTCGTCATACCTATTCTATACATCAAAGTAAGAAACGTCTTTTATTTATGGGGTGATAAATTACAGTTTACAGTAGGACTCTATGGAACGCACTCAAAACATTGTGCTGATGGATGCATTTCTTTTTTAAGTTGGAACTAGACCTCCATTATCTCCGTAACTAGAAGGTTCCCCAGTATGGACTAGAACCAAATTATCGCAATGACTGAGAGATAAGTGCCTTTCGGCTTCGTTAAGGGTCTTTTTACTCCCATTATATTCGTTGTGTTCGCAACCGACCAAATGTCAAATAGGTTTTTTAAAAAAACGTACTTACAGGTAACAAAGACTTGCCCTCGGACAATATCAGGACCGCCACATCAGAATCAAACTCCATCTTGTAATACTTGAAGTCATACTCCACTTTCTGCGTCATGATCATATTGCCCAACGCCGCGACGTTGTTAACTCCGGTCGCATCTAATCGACCTTGTTCCATCTTAGTCTCATCTAGTATGAGGTGGGTGTCTTTGCTAAGTTGTAAGACTCCGCTGGTTAGGCGGTTGCATTCGTAGTCTTTTCTGGGGAGTTAGAAGAATGATTAGTTCTTCTGGTGGTTTGATGTAAATAAAAAAAAACTTCAGTTAACTCAGGCAATCATAAGCCACTGCTGGACATAGGCCGCTCCTATGCAGAGCCACAACACCCAGTTCTCTACCTTCCGCACCTTTAAAGTCGTCGATTTACCTAGCTGGGGAAGTCCTACATTATGCTTGCCGATACACGGACTCCACTCTAAGACTCGCCTGCTCAATAGGCTATCTGTCCTTATTATGAAACTTGGAAACTAAATGATTTTTCATATTTCGCTAAGTAGGCCAAGTTTTGATACAGACTGAAAGAATGCGCGATTGCAGTTTACCCAAAACACTTTGCCCCATGAATTGGAATCTTAATTTATTTGAAAAATGAAATAAAATAATCCAATGTAAAATCATAGATGTCTTAATTAGGTAGCAAAGTTGGACCGTACCAGGTGAGTTTGTGTGCGTTTTTTTATAACTTACTTGGGCAATAAGCAGAATGTATTCATATTATCAATGGTAAGCGGCAAGTAATAACTCTTGGTGACAAATTGTTTGATAATCTCATACAACTGTTTGGCGTAGTTTGGGTACTTCTGTATAGGCAGATTGGACAAGTTCAGGCAGAACTGGCCGAGGGCAAGTGTTTCTTGACGCAGGTATCTGAAAAATGGGATAATAACATAAACTTCCTTGTTTTAGTATCACTACAGTTAACTAATAAATGAAATGGGTGTTTTGTAGCCGACAAATTTAAGGTCATTTCATGTGTGGAAATAACACAATGATGATATGCCTTTACCCATCGTTCTCTGTATTTGGCCACATAAAAACTACTTTTGTATATAAAAGACTCTAATTTTAGCAGTGTCTTCCATAGTCGTCGAACAAACGCGATCACCCGCGTTAACACTCCATTTATTCAGTACTCTGTGTTTTCTGCAAAATCTAGCCATTCGAAACTGATACTTACATACAGGCAATAAGGTGGCAGATTAGATATTCGGCTGCTAGCTTATCTCCCAGCAAGAGTTCTGTAAGTGCTTTCAACAAATGCTCGCGCGCCGAATTTGCTTCTTTTAGTACTGCATCTGTAATTTCATGTGAGTGAATAAAATGATAGGAGGGAGAAAAGAGGCAGTAAGATAATATGATTGTGTGCTACAATCATCAGCTTGGTATAATATTGTATTATCAAAGATTTTCAAAGGGTATCGTATTACCCGGTACTAACTGGTTTGTGGAGGTCAGATAGGCAGTCGCTCCATGTAAAATACTGGTATTCAGCTGCATCCCGTAAAACTGGAAGCCGACCCCAACATAGTTGGGAAAAGGCTAGGCAGATGATGGATTTTCGCCGTCTAGTTCACCCCTGTAAGTATTATATTATCTGTGCCCCTGTGTACACTGTCGGCATGCCACTGCTAACTGCAGGTGCGCCGAGGGCGAGGTAGTGGCGCTCGCGCCGCGCCGTCTCAGTATGTCTCGCGCCTCACCTCTTCTATACATTTTGTATGAAATTTCAGAGAAGTGGCGCCGCGCCCGCGCCTCGCCTACGCCCGGTCGCCTCTTGTATTTGTCCCGCGTCTAACATTGGTAATTTCTGTATGCTTTTACAGTCATGAATTCAGTTTATTTTAAAAATAATCATGCAAACTATGTACCTTGATCAAAGCTCCTAACCAAAGGGTTGCAATGATCCAGTTTCTTCACATAAACTGCATGGAGCCGCGGAACCAAGCTCGGTGGGGGATTGTGTGTGATAGTCTCTACATCCGACTCTGCCTGAGGGTCCAATAACGGATCCTTCTCAGGTTGAAACTCTCCAGATAGTGCGGGATCAACAGACAAGAAGCCTATTACTTCTATCATGTCATTTAGTTTGATATTTTCACTATCATCATACAGCTGAAATGGGAAAATAATAAAATTATTGCTCATTTTTTAATGTTCCGTTTTCTTGAGGAAGACCTGCACCCCTAGCCAAGTTGACAATCTACAATCGTTAACGCTAGTAGAAAACTATTCAAATGAATGAGAATGACACCATCTCAATTTTAAATCACGTGATCAACACAAACATCGTTGAGCTCCTTGAGTTATAAGTCGAGCTACACGATAACTGACAAATGCTTGCAATGACTGAACAGGTCCACTCAAATCTGTGTGGTTCTTTCTTCAAAAGACCATCTCAGACACTAATCTGCATAGTCCTCATGTGAATTGAGCAAGATTATGTCTGGACTTCAAAAGAGACTATGACCTCTGAGTTTGTTTCGGCTGTTTCTTCTCAGAGTAGTCAGGTACGAAACAGCGGCCCCATCTAGTATTATAAAAAATGAATGAGTGTTTGTAAAAACCTACTTGCAAAATAAACATCATTTATCATTTAACCAATAGAAAATTTGTAGAAAAGTTTACATCATTCAGAATGATAGAATAGAATGTTATTGTTTCTACAATGTTGATCGCTGAACTCTTTGGTAGGAACAATCACCATAGACTAAAGTATAGGTTTTTTCTACGGACGTTAGAGAATGAGCGATTGACTCAGTTGTGTCATCTTGGCTACCGATTTGGCGCTTTCTACAATCGCTTACGCCGAGACGTTTACGATTGTAGAAAGATAATCGATACGAAACGTTTGTAACTTGGCTAGGGGTCCTACATTCAGCATTAGGAGGAAATAGCTTTTTTGATTTTGGCTTCCAAGTTATCTTCGAAAGATTAGATAAAGGAGAATGGTGAGATTGCATGTAATTCGGGACCCAGTGATATGGGTAGTGTACATTGTGGAAACTTATGAATAGTTAAAGAACGACTTATGACTTACAAAAAAGCAAATGGTAAGTAGGTTATAGAAGTTGGAAGAAAAAAGATATGAAAGGTAGAAGATTATAACCTAACTTAAGGCACGGACTTATTGGTTATTATTTAGTAGTAGAATGGCATAAAGTAGCTTTTATCCATATTCCACATAGCCGTTGAACACAAACAAACAATAGAATGATCCACAGACTATGTCCACAGGTGAATTTGACACTGACATTCCATTTCTCAGTTGTTAGAAGGTAAATGTCAAACATTGCGTTCGCAAACTGCATGACTTATTTTTATATAAATTAAAATTAATTCCCATCATCTAGTAACTCAATTTTTTTTTACAGAACTCTTTACTATAATTAATATAAACTAGACCGTGAATGGGGCTCCATTGATTTTTAAATTACGTGGGTCCAACCTCGCCATTCTCCTTTCTCTAAATAAATGATATGAGGCATTGCAACAGAAACCTAAATTTGAAACTGAGATCACAGCAGATATTTTTATACAAAAATGAAAAAAAAGTTATCATACCTTAACAATACAAGACTTGCTTGGCATATCAGGCAAAGGGAAGTTCAACAAATGCTCCCTAGACACTACATTGGCTGTACCACTATCGCTTTCAGTAGTTTTTGGTTCCTTACTACCAACCGCCTCATCAACCACCTCCATAGCATCAGAATCCTCCTCCGCCTCATCATAACTTCGTTTCAACTTCAAGGTAGCATTGCTGAGCCGTTTAGAAGTGTTTGGTTGCTGTTCTAAGTGTTTCAGATGGTTCTGTCTGTCTTCCAACTGTTGCGCCCAGTCATTAAAACCGGGCATTGACACAACAATCATGGTTTGCCGTTGTGAGCTTTTGAGATTCTCTGTGTAGTTGATTTTTTCATTTTCCTGCATGAACACAGATAAAGAAGTTGAGATGTTGAAGAAATAAGAATTGAAGAAGAATCTTTAATTTATTATAAAAACGATTATTTCTCAAAACTATAAATGAAACATGACAAATTATGAAAATAGCAAGTAGTCTCAAATGAAGGTACTTACCAAAATATGGGCTGTATCCCTGTACTTTCCACTTTTGTTTTTAATATCATTGGTAACTGTGTTGAAAACTTCAAACTGTTCGAAATAAAACTCAGGGTTGTGCATATCCTGCACCATCCCGCGGAACCGGACTAACGTGCCATCAGGCAAGTTATGAGATGCATTTGAATTGATCAGAGGAATCTATTAAAGAACAATGTAAGGTTAAGTAAAGGTCAATGCATCAATAAATAACAAGTTTCTAATAAAAGTTTATTTTTGTGAAAGACATTGTTACCTGGAACCAATTCGGCAGGTTCAATAGTTTATCTTTCCACCCCTCTTCGTTTGCCATCCATTTATCAGGGGTAACAGTTTCAAAATCAGTTAGATCATGCATTTTTTATCAGGTACACACAACTTTTGATTGTTAAATAACTACAAAAATGTTCAAGTACCCTTCAGATGAGGGTTTTATTTACGAAAGATATAAAATCAACAAAACTAAATTAAAATTATTTTGAAAATACAACTCGCCCGAACAAATCGCATCACATTGACATTGACAATGAATGAATGACATCAATGATCAATGACATGACCAGTGCTGCCAATAAAAAATTCTCGATTCCCCGACTCAGTGTTGCCAATTCCCCGAAATTCCCCGATTCTTTTTATTAATTTTCCACATAGTCCACAAAACGATTTTTGGAATAAAAATACTGTTTATACAAAATTTGTTTAATATACCACTCAAACTATAATAAAATACTATACTTTATAGCAAAATTAACTCTTATATTTATATACTACGACGACTGTATATACGTACATGTTGTTATATGTAAAATGTCATACCATTATATCGTATGGGATCCCCTTCTTCTTCAAATGAAAAAACACAAAGCCATTGCTCCACTTATAATTTTAAAACATATACATCAAAATAAAGTTACTACAAATAAAATCAACATTTAAATTCCTTTATAAAATCCGTCTACCTTCTTTTTCTTACTCTAACAGACTGTCACTGTGTCATTTTTATTCAAACGCTTTTCCACATAATATTTTTCTTTTTAAACGACCATAGACTTTTAAAAGCTGCCAGTAAATCAAAGACATAAAATTCTATTAACCCAATATTACAACATCCCCTCTGAATTTTATGTTTATTACAATTATAATAACATCTCATAGATAACTCTCATCAACTCATTTAAAACCCAACTTAACTAATTCACCCAACTTAACTAAATAAAACAAACAAACTTTTGAATTAACTAATCTAAACACCTTACATAACTAACTTAAACATTAAAATTTCAAATTAATTTTCAAACAACCTTAAATCCTAATAAACCTACATAACATTAAAATTTCAAATTAATTTTCAAACAACCTTAAATCCTAATAAACCTACATAACTCATCACATTACAGAATGTCCTTCATGTATCACTCACTATACACTGTCTCAATCTCAAAAACTTTGTCCTGTCTAGTGGTTTAGTTAATATATCTGCCAAATTATTTTTAGTCGAACAATAATGAATTTCCAACAAATTCTTATCTATTTTTTCCTTAATGAAATGATATTTAACGTCAATATGTTTGCTTCTTCTATTCAAAATTCCATTTTTAATCAATACTATAGCTGATTGATTATCAACAAACAACTGTGTTTTTGGTAATTTATTTGTCAACTCGTAGATCAAACTCTGAATGTATAATAGGTCTTTTATACATTCGGCTGCAGAAATATATTCAGCCTCAGTACTGGAAAGAGCAGTGACTGACTGTTTACGTGAACACCAATGAATTGGACCACCACCATAAAATATTACAAAGCCAGTTGTACTTTTCCTAGTATCAGGATCACCTGCAAAGTCTGCATCACAATACGCTTTTAAAGTTAAATCGTTACCACGAACATACTGTATACCACTGCTGACTGTATTTTTAATATATCTAAAAAGATTCTTAATATTTGCAAAATCATTCAAGTTAGGATGTTCTTGATGTCTACTACAATAACCAACATGAAAAGCCAGATCCAATCTTGTTTTATTAACCAAATACAACAATGAACCAATCAATTGTCTATATCGATGCACATCATCAACTCCCATTTTCCCCTCTTGATGTGTATCAACTAAAATATCTGGATGACTACTATCTTTTAAGTTTTTATATTTAAACTTTTCTAAAATTTGATTTATATAACTTTCCTGATAAATCTTAATAAAATTTCGTTCTACTTTAACATCAAACCCTATAAACCTTTCAGTTTTATCAAATTTCCGCATTTCAAACTCTTTTTCTAATTTATTAATAATTTTATTTAAATCAAACTCATTTTCACCAATTAAAATACCATCATCTACATAAATAGCCAAATATATTTCTTTATCTTTGTTTACAAACACACATGGATCTGATTTTAATTGTAAAAAACCCAATTTTTTCAAAAACTCCGTTAATCTCTTGTTCCACATAAGTGGTGCTTGTTTCAATCCATACAAACTCTTCTTTAATTTACATATTTTATTCTCTTTGTCTTTTATATCATATCCTAAAGGTACTTCCATAAAAATTTCTTCATCTAATTCTCCATATAAAAATGCTGTCTTTACATCAAATTGCTTAATTTTAAAACCTTTTTGAGCTGTAAGCGCCAACAACAATCTAACACTAGTAGTATTTACCACTGGACTATATGTCTCCTTATAATCAATATTGTATTTTTGTAGAAAACCTCTTGCCACTAATCTAGCCTTATATCTTCCACCAGGCTTTATAGTAAATATCCATTTACTCGAAATTATTTTCCTATTTTTTGCTTCACACTTGTTAACAACTTCCCAAGTTTTGTTTCTCTCTAAGGATTCTTTTTCCTCATCCATTGCTCTTTTCCATAAATCTTTATCAAAACTATTAAAAACATCTGTATAAGTTAAAAACGAAGTCTCCAAATCATAATCTTTCAACCAAAATGGCAATTTCCTTTCTCTTTTCGGTAAAATCCGCAATCCATCATTAATAACTGGTTCAATTGCATCCTCAAACTCATCACTAATTACAACTCCTGTATCATCTGTAACTTCCCCTCTCAAACTATTATTTTCTTCAACACCAACTCCAATGTCTTCAACGCTATCTTCAAAATTCTCATTATCTTCAACACCAACTCCTCTAACTTCAACATCTTCACCACTAACTTCAACTTCAACATCTTCAATACTGCCTTCAAAAATCTCAGCATCTTCATCACTAACTTCAGCTCTATTTTCTAAAACTTCTTCATCACCAACAACTCCATCACCACTTTCACTACGAAAACCATTACCACCTTCACCACGAAAACTATTATCACCTTCACCACAAAAACTATCACCACGAATATCAACACTAACCTGTTTAAATAAATTTTCTAAATCGCATTGTTTCACACTACAATTACACATTTTCAAATAATCTGCAACGTCACTCTTATTATTATTAAACACCACATCTCTTGAATAAACAATTCTAAAACTCGAAGGATCCCATATCTTATAACCATTGTTAGTATACCCTACTAAAAGCCCTTTGCTACTCCTGGAGTCAAGTTTATGTAGCTGAAAATTATTTTTATAATATACTAAAGATCCAAAAATGTTTAAATGTTTTAAATTAGGTATTCTATTAAACCACATTTCAGCTGGTGTTTTAACATTTATTTTATTTGCACTCCTGTTCAATAAATAAGCAGAAGTTAAAACGGCTTCACCCCATAATTCATGTGGTAGCTGCATATCAAAAAGCAATGCTCTTGTTCGTTCCATTAATGACCTGTTTAATCGTTCAGCTGTACCATTCAGCTGTGGAGTATAGGGAATAGTGTAATCAATATTAATACCTTTGTTATTACAGTACATTTTAAATTGTTTGCTAGTATATTCACCCCCATTATCGCATCTGAATGTTTTAACCGTTGTTTCAAAATGATTTTCCACCAAATTAATATAATTAATTATTTTTGAAAACGCTTCGTTTTTATTTTTGATTAGAAAAACTTTAACAAAATGAGTGTAATCATCCAAAAACGTGATAAAATATTTGTAACCATCCCATGTTTCCGTTTCAATAGGACCACAAATATCACTATGAATAATTTCAAGTGGCTTACTAGCTCTCTGTCTATTTGTTTTGAAAGGTTTTCTACATAATTTTGATTGTGTGCAGACTTCACAGATGTCAATCTCCTTTACCAGGCCTCTATCTATACCTCGAACAAGATCTTTTGTCCTGTTAATAGGTACATGACCTAATGCACGATGCCAGAAATGAGCATTTATATGAAAGATGTTCACTGACCTTGAAAGTACGACTGGCTTTGCATTAATGTTCAAATAATACAGACCATCCTGCTTCAGTCCACCAACCTCTATGCATTCAGAGTCCTCCCTTTCGATTTGACAACTCGTTCTGAAAAATTTTAACAAATAATTATCATCAGCTAATCTAGATACAGATATTAAGTTCTTTTTGAGTTGGGGAACACATAATACATCTTTAAAAACAATATTTTTAGTATAAATGTTGCCCATTATGTTGACATGATGAATATTACCGTCTGCAGTCATGATTTTATAATTAATCTTCTTCTTATCTTTAAGGTAACTTTCTGATGTAACAATATGACTGCTGGTACCTGAATCTATTATGAATTCAATCTCTGCTTCTGTTGTATTAGTTGTATAGAAGTTACTTACATTTTGTTTTAGGCAGAACCTTGTATAATGTGAGTTAGCCTTACAGTTCACGCAGTTAAATTTTAAATTACAATCTGCATGTCTGTGTCCACTCTTCATGCATTTATAGCATTGAGCTATGTTGTTGTATGCTTTACCGTCACCATTTAATGTTCTGCAGAATCTTGCAATGTGTCCTTTCTTTCCACATTTGAAGCAACTCCTTACATGAAAACTGTTTTCTATTTGTTTGACAGTGTCATTCTCAACAGATGTTGTAGGTTTTGAAACTTCATGTCTATCTGTATTTTCTTGTCTCATCTTTATTTCTAAATTAAGCCTTGATATTAAATTAATTAAAGTTTTATCTTCTAATGATGTTGATTCCCAAGCTGTTCTAAAATGAATATATTTTTCCGGTAGATTTGAAAGTATTTTGGTTATGATTTGCTTGTCATCAAAATTGTATCCTAAACCTCTTATCCTCGTTGCTTTATTCTCAATTTCTGCTATGTCTGTCATTAAATCTTTATTTTCAAATTTATATTTATAATAATCTTCTAATAAGCGAGAAATTTGAGTATCCTTATGTCCAAGAAATAATGTGTCAAATTTTTCTATAATTTCCTTGGAAGTTTTGCAATTTATTGCGTAAACCATATACTTATCACTAATTGCACATATTATTAGCAATTTTGCTTTGGCATCTCTTTTAATAAAATCATTCTTTAAATTTTCATTATCTTCCAAAACAGATTCCAGCTCTCTTGCCGTCAAAAATAACATTAATTTTTGTTTCCATAGAACATACTCAGACTCGTTTGTCAGTTTTGACAATTTATGATCGTCAGACATTTTTTCCAAAAATTTTATTTCCAATAATTTAAACTTGAACTCCAAAATATTTTTCAGGCTCTTACTTCCTTGACCTCCTCACAATATCAGTTCAATTGGCAACCCATAATCTTTTAAAACCTGAAGGGTTCTGGGCCCATAACCTGTTGTTATATGTAAAATGTCATACCATTATATCGTATGGGATCCCCTTCTTCTTCAAATGAAAAAACACAAAGCCATTGCTCCACTTATAATTTTAAAACATATACATCAAAATAAAGTTACTACAAATAAAATCAACATTTAAATTCCTTTATAAAATCCGTCTACCTTCTTTTTCTTACTCTAACAGACTGTCACTGTGTCATTTTTATTCAAACGCTTTTCCACATAATATTTTTCTTTTTAAACGACCATAGACTTTTAAAAGCTGCCAGTAAATCAAAGACATAAAATTCTATTAACCCAATATTACAACAGTACATCGACTTCATACATATTAATCAAAACAAAGTGCAATACAGGTAGGTACAAAAAAAGTTTTATTTAAATCTCTAAAGGTCCTTATTTTATTTGGAATAGTACTTTATTTATTTATTTATTTATAGTTCATAACGGTAAACACCAATTACAATAATTATCATAGAAACACCAATTACAATAATTAACAAAACAAAATTTAAAACATCCAGTTGACACCATTCAATGGTTTGAATTAAATTACTAATATTAGCACGGAACAGTAGACACCCTTGCATACTTTCTTTCACAGAACATCAGACGTATTCGCATAAACTTACTCCATTCATCCGCAAACACATCACATTCAAGGTTGGCAATCAGAAGGGCGTTGAGCGTCTTAAGAGTACGACATATCGGAGATTCAGCTCTGGCGACAGTTTTGGATGACGGTGGGGCGAACAGAATGTGCCGACGGCACTGGCGGTGACCGGTGTATTTGTTGGGAAGTGGGAACAAATAGCCGGCAGAAAAGGCTGTGGAGCTCAGGGCAGTCGATTAGTCCCCGTAGGGTCTTACAGGCTACCGTGAGCTGCTCAGAACCTCTTCTCACCTCCAAGGAGTTAAAGCCCAACACTCTTAACAGGTAGTTGGTGGGGTACATGAAGGGAAAATAGAAATATAACCTTTGGAAAAAGCCTCTTAGAAACGTTTTCTGCATCTTTTCGAACATCAGTGTTGGGGCAGCGGTGTAAGGGTGCCAGACTCAGGCACTAGACTCAATTTAAGTTTGCTCCGAACCAGAGTGGTGTACAGTAATCGAAGGACATTAGGATTGCGGAAGTCGCGCGCATTTCGCATCACAAAGCCCAAACGCCTGAAGGATTCCATTGCGAGGGCAGAAATGTGGACTTTGAATGTAAGACAGCGGTCAAACGTCACTCCCAAATCCTTAACTTTGGTGACTCGAGAAATTACGTCGCCACCCAATCTGTAGTTGAAAAGGATTGGTCGCAACCTTCTACCGTATGTCATGACCTGGCACTTGCTTGTGTTGAAAGGAAGTTTATTTACAATACTCCACATATAAACTGCATCAATGTCCCTTTGTAGGAGTTTACAGTCCTCGTCCGATCTGATTTGTGCAACAAGTTTTAAGTCGTCGGCGTATAACAAGCACCTGGCAAACTTTACCTTTATTACCAAATCATTAATCATGATCGGAACAGAGGTGGAGACTTAAATTAAAATAATGCAAAATCGTGTTCGAATTACAGTTTTAAAGTTGTAAGTTACCGGACATAAAATAGTTTTAGCCCATGGAAAAAATTGGCCTGGATTCCCCGAAATTACCCGATTTATGTCATTCCCCGCGCTGTCCCCGCGCTAACCCTCAATTCCCCGCAAATCGGGGATTTTCCCCGCGATTGGCAGCACTGGACATGACATGAATGGGTTTATTTTTTATGGCTTTTTGACAGCGCGCGAAACTACATTTTTTTCAAACTCAAATATTTCATTCATTCATTTTAATCATTTTGCTATTCTTGACAAATCAAATAATTTTCGCAGGATGAAATCAATCTAACTTAGTAATTCATGTTCTTTTGGGCTTGGGCATGCCTTGGGTCTTGAATGAGCTTATGATCTGTGGTTAGTGGTAGTAAAGTCTACAATTGAAAATCTGTGGTAGTATTTAGCGTGTGAGACTGTGAGCAGTGTTGCCAATTTAGCATATTATATGCTTATTTTGGCATATTTTGTTCTTGTCTAGCATATTTTTTTAGCTTATAACAAAACATAATTATTATTCTAGAAAACCACAAAGTTTTTCTCGAAATAAAAAATTGGTTGCCTGTAAAGTCGGTATACGGGCGAAAGTTTTACGTGACAACGACTTTGAGTGGTAAAATAATTTTAATGTGAATATTCATTCGTATAATAGGAAGAAGGATGAAATAATAGTAACAATTTAAAACATTTATTGAATACATAGAAGCGCAAGACATGAACCGGTGTGTATGCCTATCTCTCTCACTCTCTACGCGTGCCTCTCACTCGCTCTCATTGTGAGCGCATAACGTGAGCGGAGCGTAACGCAGTTTCTTGAAGTGTCACCCGGCAAACCAATTTATAAGACGTTGTCACGTCAAAATTGAAATCGATACTTGACTCCGTGGCGGTTTAGCGGTGAGAACCCCGATTCAGCCTAAAAAGAGCAGGAAATTGCTATTAGTCTTACACTGTTCCAGACAATGTACTGCTTTGTATCGGAACCAAAGAGAGTTAGGACTCTAGCTTTCAGCCTTCCATAACAGCTAATATTGATGAATATCAAGACATTAATATTCTATTCCCCTGATTTAATTTCTTAATAAATACTGACACCTATCTAAGTTGGCATTTTAATTTTTTTAAGTTATCATATTTTTGGCATATTTTTTACACCAATCTAGGATAGTTTGAAGTAGTTGAGTTGGCAACACTGATTGTGAGTGTGTTCGTGTTGTGGTGGCGTCGTGCGTCGGTAGAAAGATTCGAAATTGTGTAAAATATTTATTTGCAATACCCTCTTGTGATCTAACAATAGTAAGTAATCATCTAATCATTAAGACTCTATTCCGGGCGAATAGTTTAACATTTGTCTTATAAACGCTGCAAGTACAGAGCGCCGATCATCTTAGCATCTTTATCCTAAGTTTTTCAAAGCATTCTACATGAGTAAGTCCAGCTTTTGTATTGTAAATCCAGTTATTTAGTGGGTGATTTTATAATGATTTATGCATTAAAACAGCTGTTCAGACTTATCAATAAAATAATCATCAAATACCAAACTTAACCTCAAAACGTGAAGGGTTACCAGCTTTTATTTATCACTTTTTTGTGGTTTTTCTAATTTCAATTTGCACCTTTTTTTCAGCGATGGATATTCGACCCAACCACACAATTTACATTAACAACCTCAATGAGAAAATTAAAAAGGAAGAATTGAAGAAATCCCTATATGCTATATTTTCCCAGTTTGGGCAAATATTAGATATTGTGGCATTAAAAACATTGAAGATGAGGGGGCAAGCTTTCGTTATATTTAAGGAAATATCCAGCGCTACTGTTGCTCTAAGAAGTATGCAAGGTTTCCCATTTTATGATAAACCTATGGTAAGCATTGCAACACTGACATTCTGTTTAGTGCACTTTATTTAGTAATATTCCAGACATAACAATCTACTTATCATTTTCAGAGGATTCAATACTCAAAAACCGACAGTGATGTCATTGCCAAAGTCAAGGGAACATTCCAAGAAAGACCAAAGAGGCCAAAAATGCCCAAAGGTTTGGATGACAGCAGGAAGAAGAAGAATAAGGATGCCAATCGTCCTGGCATTCACGTGGGACAGGCTGGCATTCTCAACAATGTCAATGCTGAGCAGCCTCCTAACCAGATCCTGTTCTTGACCAATTTACCTGATGAAACCTCAGAAATGATGTTATCTATGTTGTTTAACCAGTGAGTATTATTTCCTTTTATTGTACACCATCCTATAGGTCGCGGCACGTAACTCTAGTGCTGAACGAAACGTGGAGGGGATACCTGCGCATGTTTTACGACTGGAGAGTGGAGAGCCAATTGGAGCAAAACAAGCCCCAAGACATTCTTATTTTTCTTTTTTTCATTCTTACTTCTGCGCAATAACCGTCAACGCAGGAGTTTCGTGCTGCGACTTGTATCTGCCGTGTTTAGAATGATTGTTGCAATGTCAAAATTCTTGGTTCACTTTTCTAACTTTAAATTATTGTTTCAGATTCCCTGGGTTCAAAGAAGTACGTCTTGTACCTAATAGACACGACATTGCCTTTGTTGAATTTGCAAACGAAATGCAATCAGCTGCAGCAAAAGAAGCTCTCCAAGGATTCAAGATAACACCAACTCATGCAATGAAGATCACTTTCGCGAAGAAATAATATTACTTTACAGTACCTACATTGTAGTAAACTATTTACATTTTAACAATAAAGTTTAAGTATAAGAGACCTGTTTTGAGCATTGCACTAAGCCTGAACAGTTCTCCTCGGCTGTGATATTATTCTAGATCTCAATATGAATTTTACTTCTACATCGAAGTCAAGCTGAACACATTACCTAATCTTTCTTTGATGGGGCCAACATGGGACCATTTTTATTCCTTGTTTGATACAGAATATTGGAATTCCTGACTATAAAATTGTCTGTGAAACTCTGATGATAAAATAGGGTAGATAACACACCAATCAATTGACATACTTTTTAAGAGCTGTCAAAACGCGGTTCTCAACTTCTCATAGATTTTCCATGGCCTAGCTTATTGATTTCAAAGTTTCAAAGCAACTGAAAATCTAATTTGGCAATTAACACATTTGTGACAAGCAAGCGTGTACGTTACCCCAGCAGGAAAGTGTCTCCTAAAGTTATATGAGTGGAACGTTTAATTAGTGCCTTATCTGCTGTCAATGTGCCCCCTGTCGTTTTGGAAAAAAACGGAAAATACGATTCCTGCTGGGGTGACGTTTTTCCAGCAGGAAAATTCTAAACCGATGATCGGAGAGAGAAACATTGTGCATGGCCTTGTAGCTTAAGTTAGTGCCACAATGTGCCCTTCCCTCCGCGCACTTGTTCGGTTTGGATGCGATCTATTTCGTCTCTCTCTTCTGTCGATTTTAATTACGATGTGTTCCGTGATCGATTCCCGGCTCGTGAGTTGTTTCTAGTTGTGTGCTAAGTGCTGGTATAGTAAGTTATATAGTGTTTTTACGTCGGTTTTACTGGTATTTTAGTTTAATTTCGTTTACTTTTGCCGAGTACTTGATTTACTTTCTTTGGTGTGTGGGTACCTCGACAATTTTATCGTCCGGTAATTCTGTTAGTTTTCTTACGTTCTAATAGTTTGTATTTCATAATTTATAATATGTCTACCATTAATGATGACCCGCCTGACCGTGGCAGAGATGCATTCTATACACCCGGGTCGCCGACGACCTCCACTAGCTCGACAAAACGTTTGTTTCGCGAAATGTCACTTGCGTACATCTCGCCCGAGGATAGGTCAAAACGGCTTCACACATCCAACTCAATTGAGAAGCCTTCGCCAATATTACAACTACTGCGTTTTAGTGTCACAGGCGTCTGCATATTTGTCTAAAATTAACGACCTTGTTGATGATCAAGGGTCTCGCATTAATGTCGCAAATAAATCCGCTATCATGGACATGACTCAGCGCGTTTATCGGCCATCGTTTCTTTGTTAGCCATAAAATCATCCTCCAATGAAACTAAATTAGCCAATACGAAACGCGAATTGGATAAAATTAAATTAAATCTTAATACTAATGTCATTATTAGTGATTGTAACAAATCTTCGGAAACTTCGTCTGCCTAAAATTGCGCCAGCCGTCGAGTCCCGCGCCCCCCTTTCGTGCATGGTCGCGTACCCTACAGCTGACCGGTTAGCCGATTACTCTTCTTCCGGTGACTACTAAAAAGTGACGGATTCATACATAACGATGACCTTCTTTATTGGAAGTATTATACTTAAGCTGTTGTCCGTACCACAGTATAAATATATGGACAATTATAAATATTTTCTTAAATCTAATTGGGGCACTAAGGGGCACACATTAAGAGCTACTCGTGTATGTTTATTCTACAGGGGCACATGCAATGGTTTTAGACACATACGATTCTGCAAAACGTTACTCCAGCAGGAAATGCAATATCTCGAAAACCTGAAGGGGCACACATTTTGTTTTTGGGGGCACATTGTGGCACAAACATAAGCTACAAGGCCATGCACAATGTTTCTCTCTCCGATCATCGGTTTAGAATTTTCCTGCTGGAAAAACGTCACCCCAGCAGGAATCGTATTTTCCGTTTTTTTCCAAAACGACAGGGGCCACACATTTATTATTACATTGACAGCAGTTATGGCACTAATTAAACGTTCCACTCATATAACTTTAGGAGACACTCCTGCTGGGGTAACGTACACCAAGCAAGCGCCTGCCCTGTACGCCGTTCGACGCACTTGACATTATGGTAAGTAAAAATAATTGTGGCTTGGTGTGGAGGGTACGTGCGTGTGCATTATGCGCTGGCGGTCAAAAGCTAAGTGTTACAACCACAAATTTCGTTACAGCAATGTGGTTTGCCCTACCAGTAAAAGACATTGGTAGTTACTTCTGCATAGTTCTTATCCTCAAAGACTTACCTTATAATCTTAGGTCTACAAATATTACAAAGTCCTTACTAAATCTTGCCGGGCAATGAGGGATTTTCTTTTTAGCTCTTCCCTAGTCGCTGGATAGATGGCGTTAGGAGTAAGTATGATAATGCAAGGAACGGAACCTAAAAAAACTGATTTTAACAAAGCGCGAGAAATGTTGGTTATATTCGGAAGGTTACGCAAATGAAAGTGTCAGTCAACGAGAGTATGTGACGTGACACAATGTTTTTTCTTTCAAGCGTTTTGGCTTTGGCATAGTTAGTTCAACGCCATCTATATAGTTCTTGGAAACTAAGTTTTTTTTTAAAACCTCAAAAGGAAAACCTCTCATTGGACCGATTAAGTGATGCAAAAAGCCTCAATGTCGCTGGGGAAACTACCATTCTTTTATAGTATAAAACAATTTAGTCTGACAACCCCGAAAGTATTATACGTTGAAAAACAGTTTACAGGGTTTTCCTTGCTAGAAAGAGAAAGACATATACACAAAATTGTTGCATGAAAGAGACATAGAGGACTATTTGAATAAGTTCAAAATATTAGTTGAACAATATTATTTTCGGTGATTGCGAAACTGTCAAACAGGTCGCAGATGAAATGATTTCATTTATTTTTCACTAAAATATTTACCTTTTTACAAAAATTCACAGTTTCTTTCGATTACTTGTGATAACTGTCTTAAAAAAAGTTGTCGTTTCATACAATTTCAAATTGTGCTGTTAATGATTTTGGTGATAAAACATGGAAGATATATTTCAGTGGTGTAGAGAAGGAAATGCATTACAGGTGCGAGTTTGGCTCGATGATACTGAACATGACATGAACCAAGGGTAAGTAGAGTATATGTACAGTGTTTTTGTCAGAAGATACTCCATATGGAAGGTCTAGTTTCCCCATGTATGGCATTGAGAGAACACGCCCACAATGTAGTCATAGCATAGTGTTATGCGTCAGATGTGTACAAAATTAATAAGTATGCGTTTATGAGATCAGGTATTCGACCTTCGTAAAACATAATTAATTAAAAAATATGTTTCTAGTGCAGCAATACCTGTAAAGCACTGCTTTGTAGATCAAAACTTCCTGACTAAATTGCTCTGAAAATAGATCTGATTAGCTCTTCATACCTAACAATAGGTATCTAATTTACTTTTTCCTGTTGTAATATCTCATGTTTTGAGTAAGATATTATAAAATGTTTTATTAAAATCCAAAGCTTCCTCTTTAAAACAATATGTTTGTACTAGTGTTTCATCGTCTGTCCAATACCTTTGGTTTTTAATTATCCTCAATATTTATCTCAGAGCATTAACTAACACTCTAAATTATAACTTGTTAAAACAAGACAGGAAACAACATAATATATCATGTAAAAATTCACAATATCCACTGTAAATGAAAATTAATCTTATTTAACAAATGCTTGTATGAAAAAACAGTAACCCTTCAACTGTTAGCGAAGTAGACACAATAGTTAAACAATGGCATCCGACCAAAGTGGTCAGGTCCACAGACTAAAGATTAAGCAGGAAACACAATTTATGACCATAGACTGAAGTTCGTGCAAAGCTGGGTGAATTAAGACATAACTTGAAGGAGTATTTCACATTCACCCTGTTTAGCTTGTACAGTTTGTTTGAGAAGCATAAAATAATTTGTTTAGAAATATTGTTTCGTGGGATGTTAATGCAGTGTAGTGCAGCAGTTAATCCCATAAAATCCAATTACATTGAAAAGGTAAAATAAACGTGTTTAAAATTGGTTAAAAAAACTGATTTTTTGTTAGCCTGAACTGTCTCACTCCTAGGCAAAGGCCTCCCCCATTTCTTCCACATCTCTTGGTGTTTTACCTCTTTGCTCCAATTTGTGAAATACAAATTAAAAAATAATAATAATATTACAAAAATGTAAATGGCATCATTCATTGAGGAAAATATTAGTCATGATAAAGCTACTCCAGCAATAGATGTTATTTTGACCTTTGGTCATAACTTATGTCATACCTAGTAAGGTAATCCCTGCATTTGTCCACATAATCTACAAACAGTAAAGATACTTATGGATAAAGATATTAAAAACAAATTAAAAGTTACATATTTTTGAACTTTTACATAAAAGATGCTGGTAAGTCTGACCATTGTATCAGTCATTAGGAAACCAACTCCAGCCGTCAAACAGTAAATAATTCAGATTTATAGAATGGGGATAGAATATAGAATGAATAGGATAACAAATAATCTTAGACCTAAAAAACAACTGTTGAACATTTATTAAGCTGATTATTTAGTAGATAATTTTCCCCCGCTGAAACTCAGGCCACTTTATTTCAGGACTCCAGCTAGGTTAATTAAGGGCCTAACATGCCTCAAATGGCTTAGCATGATCCTCCGTTACGCCTAAAATACTACAGCATTAATTTTGAAATAAATATATGGTAAAGTTGAGGATTAATGCTAGGTACTATGTGTGACGAAAACACGATTCTATAAACTTTTCTTGATAGAAAAAAAATCCAAAATTACCTCCAAATCGAAAAATAAACCTCTGGTATTGAAAAAGTACTTCAAATTTGATCATGAAACTTTGCATACTAACCAAACTAACTAAAAAGCAGGTCTTATGTGTTTTATTTTTTTAGTCTAATCAATAGATTTTTTGTAAATCGCAAAAAACCACTCATTTCGCACTATTCGGCCGCAGTGACTGACGTAACAACCGCTTTGTAGTGCAAGCTGATTAGAACTTTATTCTAACAGTATTTCAAACGGAGTTTGAACCACCGCAAATAGAGTTGCTAATTTTATGGTTAGAAGGGCCTTAAGAGAGACTTTTTAAGAACAGAGTTAGACAAGAAACAAACTTATTTAAATACCCTCTCATCATTCCAGAGATGACCACCACTTCAGTCCTCTCCACTGGGCATGCAAGGAAGGCCATCTCAAGATCGTGGAGATGCTGATCCGGCGTGGCGCCCGCATCAACGTCACCAACATGGGAGACGACACCCCACTGCATCTCGCGGCTGCACATGGCCACAGACCTATTGTACAGCTGGTTAGTCATTTATTTCTCCTCTTTGGCAATAGAGCCGACTTACGACTGTATAGCCAGTGTCATGTAGTATAAGGCAGTGCTGCAAGGTGCGCCATCGTACTTTAAATTTAAGTAGCTGTAAGAAGGCAATAATAAAAAAATACAGGGTGTAAAAGACCTCATCACGAAGCCGTCAACCAAGTATTCTGTACATCAAACTAAGTAACTTTCCGCAAAAATTATTGCTGGGAAACGACTTTTTTTTTGGGAAGACAAATCATGTTTTCTGGTAAACTCAATGTAACGCACTCAAAACATTGTGCTGATGGATGGATTGAATAGTACGGGGATCGTGGAGGTGTATAAAGTAAAAATCTTACATTAAAAACTTGTATTTAAAAAAAAAAGTTGGAAATTGACCTCCAATATCTCCGTAACTAGAAAGTTCCCAGGTATGGTGTAGAACAAAAAAATGATTACAATGACGAGGAGAACAATTGCCTTTCGGCTACGTTAAGAGGTGTTTTACACCCTTTGTATTCTACTCTAGCTGCGTTTGTCGCGAAATTATTATACTATATTACTTCCCTATTTTAATTTGTAATTTCAAGGGTTTTCTTTTTTTGCATGGAACCCTAAATCCATTTTCTAAAATAAAAATTTGAGTTACTCCTTTTAACATCGGCTATCAGCCGGTAAAAGTCCCGTCAAAATCGATCCAACTGTTTCGGAGATTAGCCGGAACAAACACACACAGACAGACAAAAAATTCAAAGAAAAATAATTATAGTAAGTTGTAGGTACTTTCATATGCTGTTATATTTTGAAATTTCAAACAGACACTTCAATTTTATTTATTTGTACAGATGACTAGCGGACCTCACGCGGTTTCACCCGCGTAGTTCCCGTTCCCGTAAGAGTACGGGGATAAAATATAGCCTATGTTACTCAGGCTGAATGTAGCTTTCTAATGGTGCAAGATTTTTTTAAATCGGCGCAGTAGTTTTTGAGTTTATTCATTACAAACAAAAATTTGTAATCTTTCCTCTATATAATATTAGTGTAGACAAACGTTTACCTAACCCACCAATGTAATCCAGCAGCTTGCTTTAAAAACGATTTTGGTAGCCTATGTACTTTCTTCTATAACGTGTGGTTAGTATCTAAACTGGTGTCAGAGTTTTTAAGCTGCCCATGGGCCTCTGACTTGGCTTAACATGCCGTCGAGAAATATCTCTCAGGCATGTTGGTTTCCTCACGATGTTTTCCTTCACCGAAGCAAGTGATAATTATACAATACGCACATGAATCCGAAAAATCAGAGGTGCGTGTCTTGGGTTCGAACTCGAGACCTATGATTTGGCAGTCCAACGGTCACACCACTAGTCTACTGGTTACCTATGTACTAAATTTCATTCAAACATAGGTTTGAATGAAATTTAGTACATAGTACGTACATAGTTCAGCCGTTTCAGTGTGAAGTAGTATAAAATGTACCCAGAAATATACAAACTTTGGCATTTATAATATTAGTGCGATTAGGGAAATATCATTAATTAGTTATCAATTAGTACCTAGGTAATTCAAATTATCCTGATAACTGATTGCTTGTAGTTATTGAATGTGCGTATTCTGAATTAATCCATGAGTAAAATCACATGGGATGATTCAGACATGCTTTTACCAACTTATTAGGAAAATGGAACCTTTTATTCGTTTTCTAGAAATAAACTTTGATGACCTTCACTTAACATTTTGTATTTATCATTTTGTATTCATGACTGCCAACATTTATTTCTAGACTCTCTGATTGGTACGCTACAATGCAAGACATAGATGGACTTTCTATATTATATTTAGTGTAGCACCCCTGTACAACCTATTTCTACAAATAAAGATCTCATTTTCATTTTCTCACTAGTCCTTGTTTCAATTTCCGGTTCGGGCAAAGTGTTATTGGGCTTTTCCATCACAAATTTCTCAGTTGCAGCCACGGAGCTTATATCTGTGTCCGTTTGATAGCAATAGGCTGGCCCCTATTACATAGGTTTACAGGCGAGATGTTATAATGTCCCCATTATTTCAAACACAAATGGTTTTTAGTCTTTCAAAATCGAATTCCTATCTACTCCCAACAGCTCCTTCAAAACCGCGTGGACGTGAATTTCACCAACGAACACGGCAACTCACCGCTGCACTACGCTTGCTTCTGGGGCTACAGTGCCATCGCGGAAGACTTGCTGCTGGCCGGGGCTCTCGTGTCGCTCGCCAATAAAGATGGGGACACGCCCCTGGACAAGACTAGGGGAGTGCTTGTGCAGAGGTAAGGAACTTCTTAAGCTCTTGAACGCCATGGTCACATCTACGTGACAAGCAAGTTATATGTATAGTTCGGTTCAAACTTAATTGCGGCTCGGAAGTTAGCTCTGCGCAGGAATAACGCTTTAAACTTTATGGCGATTCGGAACATCTAATGTAAAGCTGCACAGACAACAATTTTAGGTATCAACGGGGCGCAGATGACGCATCGTTTTGTCTGTGTAATGCAGAGACCATCAATTGCAGCTAACTTCCGAGCCGCCATTAAGTTTGAACCGAATTATACGCCAAATGACAAAATGGTAGGTGAAATTGTAGCTTGGTGTGGAGTGCACGCGCGTGCCTTTAAGCTCTGGCTGTCAAAAGGATAAATGCATAGACTATTGTCATAGGAAATTGCTTTGACTAAAACACGCAAATTCGCTAGTGTTTTAAAATAATGACACTAAAACATATAGCACATATCACTGCAATGAATCTGCATCACCTCTTGTCATTTATAGGGTTCTTTAGCCGAAGGTTAACCAACGGGACCCTGTTACTAAGCCACCACTGTCTGTCCGTCCGTCTGTCAGAGGGCTGTATCTCATGATCCCTAATAGGTAGACAGTTGAAATTTTCACAGAAAGGGGGCTCCGCTAGTACGATAGTACAACACAGAACCCTATTTAAACCCTACATACATGCGCGAGTCCAACTAGCACTTGGCCGGTTTTTATTCGCTAGTCCTGATCTAAAGTTATGGTGCTACAGGTCGCGGCACGAAACTCTAGCGCTGACCGTTATTGCGCAGAAGACAAAAATAAGAATGTCTTGGGGAGTGCGTTGCGCCGATTGGCTCTCCAGTCGTATAACATGCGCAGCTATCCCCTCCACGTTTGGTTCAGCGCTAGACTTACGTGCCGCGACCTGTACGGTGCTTATAAATGTGAGCTGTAATATAAAAAAAAGTTTCATAAAAAAATCACGAACGGCTCGAGTTGAGACGATACTAATCCCGTACAATGACAATGACAAGTGTGTGTCCTCAGTCCATCACGGCCGATCCTATCGCTAGTGCTCAAAATGAGCTAGTTACAGGATCAAGCAGTCACAGAATGCATGCTAAATGACATCACTGAAGTAGAAGGCGAAAGATGGAAATGATAGCGCGTGACACAAATAGTTAATGATGAGCCGGTAGAACAAGGGACTTCTATAAAACATGACTTTTATTGTCCCTAAACACATAATTGGTTAAGTTAATCATTGCAGGTAGGTCAGTTGAATAGTCCTAGCAGTCGGCGGGCGTGGTATGTACTGATGTATGAACGTGGATAATGCAAAAGGATATGTATACCTAGTTGGTGCCAGTTAATAGTGGTCATTGACTCACCTACATTTATTAAACTTCTTAAATTTGAATACCAAAAATAAGCCTGTTCAAGTCTGGAATCGTCATCTATCGTGATCTTCAACATTTTTTGTAATGAAAAACGATACATGGTTTATTTGTTTTGGTTCGTACGGTGATATAAGAGATATTAGGGAAAGAGCAATGACCGCTATTCTCATCTTAACTGGCACCAACTATAGAGATCGTAGCAGGTGGCTTTCTATGATGTCTGCCTATTCCCACGGGGAAAAGGCGTGAGTTTATGGTTATTACGGCTCTGTATGGTGTCGGAGTACTGTATGGTGACGGACGTAAAGAATAGCACCATCCCATATCTTCCCGTGGGTGTCGTAAGAAGCGACTAAGAGACTTATCAAAGAATGGGCAGCAGCGTTCTCCGTGCTTTTGTTTGGCTATTATAGTCAAAGCTCCCCTTTGGGGGAAGGCCTATGTCCAGCAGTGGACGTCTTTCGGCTGAAATGATGACGGCTCTGTGCGGTTTCGAAGTGGAGTTGCGGACACCAGCTTGATATACAAAACACTGACATCCGTTCCTTCATCCCCACAGACTCCACGAGCTAGCCACTACCCAAGGCCAAGATCTGAAGAAGATCCAGTTCAAGGATCAATCCTGGCTAGGCTTGAAGACTCGCAGTCGGGACGCCACGCTGTCGCGTCACAAGGGCATCAACATCAACGAGTTGTCGCTGCACACCAGGATTGCCGTTACTCCATCTGGTAAGATATCATAGATGGCAAATTCCTTTTCAATACACTTCCTCGAAAACTGGTCCATAACGCACTACGATTAGGTACAACATGCAATGTATTTCACACGCGTGCGATTATTTCCACTTTCCCGCACGTGTGCGGGAATGAAAATTGCCACAGATAACTATACCTATACTTGAGGAGCTCGTGGCTCGCTCGTAAAAGACCGTAGCTTTGTGTATGTGTGCGTAGCTATCCACACTTACACAACGCGAACAGTGCAGCGCGAGTGTCGAGACGGACTAAACAATCTTGGGCCGTTATAATCGTAATAATAATCGGTTTGAGATTTAGGCAAAAAGATAATTTATTTATTCAGTCTTGAATCTATTAAACCCTTCTAAACTAATAAAACACAAATATATGTTATGTAAATATGTTTTTTATGTGTATGTTTCTATGACATATTTATTATTATATTTAGTAGGTAGGTAGGTTGATAAACATGATAATCTTCATTTCGAAGCGCATACTCTTTCTGGTTCCTTAACTAAATACATTAAATTCAAGCGTTTACAGTATTTTTCAGTAACGAGGTTTTTCCATATTCTTACTTTTGATCGACTGATTATGCTCTCAGAATTGAAAGAATTTTTTTAAGGATACCTACTCTGTATAGGTGTACCTATGATATATCATGAATTGCATCTATTTGCTTTGTTCATAAACTTCTTCCGTGTCGATGGCCATATAAATAAAATTGATTCCCCTCAAAAATTTACTACGACTGCCTTTAGTAGGTATATTTAAAAAAAGAAGTACTAACAAGTTTTAATTAAAATTAACAGTAAGTCAGTTTATTAGTATGTTGTTTTGTAGAAGATGTCAGGAATATACTACGACTTCACGTTCTCATGTAATGTTCCCTGATAATGCCAAAAGAATACGCGCTGACGTGAGCGAAGCCGCGGGCACAGCTAGTTGTAACTAAAACAATCAATTTTATTGAATCTCTTTCCACTAGTACCCTGCACGGCGTCTCTTCTAAAAGTACTATCCTCATCTACTCGATTCACGCGATTTCTCATTCTAAAATGAAAACAAAATAGCTATCAAATTACGGACCCCAAATATTTTTAAACGAGTGTTTCAAATTGTAATTACGGTTCTATATTCCATGTCGATATAATTATATGTTAAGAAAGAAAATTTATATGTCAGTGTCAGGTTGTATGTTGAACAAAATATGATTCGCGATCGTAGCAAATAATGGATTTGCGGAGTTATAATCAACTCATCAATGAAATAGTCGTTAGAAAATTTGAATTTCGCGGAGTACCCTTGCGCTTTCACCTTACGTGATCGATAACTATGTATATGAATTGCAAATAAAAATAATATCCATCTCGCTTCTGTTTCTTTTTTCTTTTATTATTTCCTTATATTGACACAATGATAATACAACCCTTACGTCCCATTGCTAAAACTAATAAAACAGAAATATAACAATTCATTTACAAACTACTAAAATAATACTTTACTTGATAATAAACGAAATTCTAACCTAATGAAAAAAAAATACAAAGAGAATCAAAATGTTGTAGTCGTAGTATAACAATGCGTTTACGATAGATACGCTCGAAAATCGGGATGCGGAAAAAAATGGCACAGGACCTTCGTCGATGGGCGCTCGGGCCGTACTAATCGGTGCTCGCTTATGCGTCGTAATTTATTCTAATTTAGAGTGATGTTAAAAATTATATTGTATCTGATTAAATGAATAGATTTTAATAAAACTTTGGAATTAGTTTAGTAAAAGAACATAGTTTATTTTTTCATTTTTTTTTCAATGTAATTATGCTTTATTCAAACCAAAAAATCACGATAAAATAGCAATATAAAACGTAAAAATTGACCTAAGACTTTATTTTTTGACTAATTAATGTTATTAATTATCGATATTCTAGTACATTATGTGTCGACAAAAGTATATGGCTGATGCTTTGTGTATTTTTTTAGTGAAATTTATAAATATTTATGATAGAATTAGGAGTCTGAAATTGACTCTGCGAAGATTTTTTAGTAAACTAGTTGTGGGAGATTAATCACTACATAGTAAACAAATTAGTTTTTGTAAATGTTGTACATTAAGTGTTAATAAGAAAAACTGATCTATTTTTAACATGTATTCAAAAATGCCAGGATGTTCTCTAAGATGGTAATTTAGGCGACTAAAGTCTTAGAAATTTGCGCGAAAACGTGAAATGGCTCTTAACGGCTTCATACCTTTGCCTCTCCTTCAACTTGGCGAAAACAAAAAAAAAAAACGAAGAAAAAAAAAAGAAAATTGAAATCATAGTTTCATAATTCGTGACAAAAATATTTTTCGTTATTTTATTTTATTTCTTCAAAAGTGTATTGAAAAACGTCGTTTGATACACGTGGACATTTGTTATTAATAATAATAATAGCGTTTATTTCGGGCTACGCCCATAGTGTTAGTAACAATGGTCTTAAAAACTAGTGTTAGTAGATATAAATACACACACAAACATTTGTATTATTCAGTGTGGAGTTTCATCCAATGTCGCAGCATTGGAGACTCCCATCTATCTGTGAATAAACTCAAGATACTGTTGGTACCGCCACGAAGACGAGCGAGCAGGGAAGCGCTTCTCTTTCGCATGATGGCCGCAAAACCATCTATATGCCTTTCCGCAAACATTTTTGATGCGCTACATCGCCATGGCAGCCTCAACAGTATCCTGAGTGCGTTATTATACTGGACCCGTAGATCGCTGTATGCACGCAAACTATAACTAGTCCACAGGCTGCATGCCATGTGTAAAATGACGAGCAAAAAGCTTTAAACAGAGTAATTTTGCCCGCCTCTGTACATCGCGCAAACCTGCGGGCCAGCATGTTACTGCGCACCGACAGCGATCTACGTTCCCTGTCAATGTCTTTATTATCCTTTAAGTCGCCGGTAACCCAGTGACCCAAGTACTTAAAACTGGTCACTCTATTTAAGAGTGCTCCGCAGAGCGATATCTTAGGTATAGTTGGGTAACCTATAGCACCCGCTTTAAAGACCATTATTTCGCTCTTTTTGGCGTTATACTTGAGTCCTTGAGCTACCGCGTATGCTTCACATATTGACACCAGTCGCCTCAAGGCTCCTATCGATGGGCTCTGCCGACGATATGGTGTTCCATATCGTCGGCATAACTAATGTTATTAACACACACCCCATCTATATGACAACCGATATTAGTGTTGCTGAGCTCACCGACCAGCTGATCCATGTATAGATTGAAAAGTCGAGGTGAGCTCAACCCCCCCTGCCTCACCCCGCACTCCAACCGATACACATCGGAGAGCGACCCGTCCCACTTCACACTGTTTTGTTGGTTATTATACCAATATAACCAACAAAACAGTGTGTTATTGCATTCGAGGCGGAATTATAATTTTTGAGCCGAGAATTGCAATAACAAACTTTCTCCGCTTGTATCAAAATGTACTATTTCAATACACTTCCTCGAAAACGGGCTCTTATCGCACTACGATTAGGTTCAACATGCAATATTACACACGCGTGCGTTTTTTTTTTTTAAAGTAAAATGCACGAAGTTCAAATCGGTTCAATGCCTATAGTCGGAGGTGAATGTTTTTTTTTATTTCGGTAAAGCAATATGCGTCTTTAGTCTTTACGGCGTAAATATTTTTTTGATTATTCAAATTGTGTTTGTAAACAGAATATCATAGATAAACATGATTTTACATTTTCAAACAAATTAACATTTATTTCTGTTCTGAATTAAAAAATATAAAAAAAACTATTTTTTGCCTTTCCTTCAACCTGGCGAAAACAAAGCACGAAAAAAGAAATTAAAATCATTGTTTCTTAGTTCATAACAAAAATATTTTTCGTTATTTTATTTTTTCTTCAAAAGTGTATTAAAAAACGTCGTTTGGTATACGTGGACGTGGACGTGGACGTTTGTTATTGCAGTTCTCGGCTCAAAAACACCCTCGCCTATGGCTCTGGTGTTAATTCTCCACCTCGAATGCAATAACAAACTTTTTCCACTTGTATCAAAATGTACTATTGCCTTGAATCTTTTTACCCGACTGTGGAGGGTAAATGTGTTTGACAGCCTAGATGTTTGTATATTTGTTCCTTAGTGGCGCTCTTGAGACTAAATGCGTGGGCCGTTTTTTATGATTCTTACGTCAATCGATTTGCCTTAATCTCGCGAGTGTTACTAAAGACATGATAGTAATCAAAATTCAATATGGCGACCATCAGACGCCGTGTCTTTTGTTACCCTTCATATCATGAATGTAATGTAAAAGTGTTTAGTGTTTTGGTGGTACAGATTCTAAATTGGTCTTTAGACTCTATACAACGTAGATCTCATTAAGATTATCATCCTTTAGATGAAAGACGTCATCGTCATCTGCGTAACCTTCCAACTATTTCGAGGCTGGCTTCCAGCGTGAAACATGGAGCGACTGACTATCTACCTCTACAACCAATTTAGAACTGGGCAACACGATTTCCTTTAGAGAGACTGGGTGGAAAACGTCAACTGCTGGAAATACCCCCATCACCACAATGACTTAATATTTGATACTAGCTGACGTCACTCGGTTTCACCCGCGTAGTTCCCTTTTCCGTAGGAGTACGGGTTAAAAATATAGCCTATGTTACTCAGTAAAGACGTGGCTTTCTAATGGTGAAATATTTTTTAAATCGGTCAAGTAGTTTTAGAGTTAAATCGTATATAACGAACAGGAAATCAAATCTTTCCTCTTTATAATATTAGTATAGAAAATAATCTTGAAAGCAGCGGTGGCCCAGTGGTGGTGGCTCCAACTTACGAACAGTCGTGTGTTCGAACCCAGACAGGCGCATTACTTTGTGTAATTTATTTCATCACCACTGCTCTCAAAACGGTGAAGGAAAACATCGTGAAGAAACCAGCATGTCCTAGAACCAAAAATTCGAAGACATGTGACATCTACCAATCCGCACTGGGCCCGCGTGGTGGATTCCCGCCCCGCCCATTCCATAGGGAGGAGGCCTGTGTCCCAGCAGTGGGAAGATTAATAGGCTGACGATGATGATTATAGATAAATAACTTTTTAATTTTTCGTAGATATTCTAAAAAAGTTATGTTAAAGGTGAGACATGGCGCGGCAGATGGCAGAAGAACGACATCGTGGCGAAGATCTTAGCCGTCCGCGAGTGTACGCCGCGCGTACAGCGAGACTTCAACGAGGAGTTCCCCAAGCTCAGGATATTCTCGCACCCCAACATACTGCCTGTTGTGAGTATCTATTTAATTCTTGAAGCATACGAGTACAGAGTAATTTTTTCTACATGTAAGTATACAAAATTTCAGCTCAGTCGGTTGGGGATTACCGTTATAAAATTCATTTGCAAGATTTGACCTAAACAAACAGGCATACTGTTAAAATTAATAGTTTATTACATCAAATGAATGAATCTTTGTAATCTGTGTTCTTTGTAATTAATGAGTTGGTAACACTGAATCTAGGAATAAAATAGTTCTCTGGTAGCTACCGTTGAAGCAACTGTTTTATTTACTAATACATACAAGTTCTTGAGAATACGGGCGTGATGTGTTTATATATTTTTAAAGTTGCATTAATCTGTGACTAAATAATAGAGCCAGTGACTGATATTCCTTCTCGTCCATTGCGACATAGATGTTAGGATTTTTTCCTAAAAATATATTTTTTATTACTCATACTCGGAAAGTAGGTCTAAAGTTGCCTGAGGAGCGGGTTGAAAGTAATACTATTTAGCCCTAACTGCCCTATAGAGAATCGTTATCAACTGACAGCTGTCAAATTATAAAAAAAATAGTTAATTTTTCTATTGAACCATGTTCCAACTTTCTATACAACCACGATGTAAAATTGAAATAACATAAAGAAATATTAATTAATGAATATATATTTTTATTTATAACTTTATTATAATTAAGTTTCAACTATTTCTTTGAAATAACATAGACTTGGGCAAAATATTTACCATTTTTTCGATGATGAAAATGAAAAATAGGTAATAGCTAATAGCTCGCCGTTTCATTTGTTTTTTCGAGTTGATTCATGTTTTTATTTTTACTTTCCTTGTATTCGTAATGAAAATCACAGTGTTTACCTCGGGCTCGGGTTAAAGACTTGTTTAGTCCCTTGAACTATTAGCGCCCTCGCTGCGCTCGGGCACCAAACCCCGGTTCGGGACTAAATAAGTTACTTTCACCCCTAGGGTAACAATGTACTATTGTTATATCACATTCATCTGCAAACAACAGAACTCCGGCTTCTAATACAATACCAAATTCTTGCACAAAAATTAACGTTGTTACGCTCTGACCCCTAAGTTCAGAACGTCCAGAGTTAGGGCTTCGCAGACTACAGTCTTAAGACAGACTATTGCCCTACTAGTGCGAGCGAGACAGACTATTTATTCCCTTTAACAGTTATGACTATAGTCGAAAGCCCTTATGGTGGATGCTTGATGGTAGCCCGCTAAATTCAAATTTTGTTACTTTTTTGCAATTTGCAGTCGCGAACAATATTTTAATCAACATACAACCTATCACTGGCCTGCCAATTGCAAAAAACGTAAGAAAATAAGATTTTCGCGGGCTACCCTGACGCCAACAATCGTTACCGTATCCCAGGTGGGTTGCTGCGTATCGCCGCCGTCGCTGGTGGTAATCTCGCAGTACATGTCGTGGGGCTCGCTGCACGCGCTGCTGCACGGCGGCGGCGGGGGCGGCGCGGGCGCGCTGGTGCTGGACGCGCACGCCGCCGCGCGCCTCGCGCACGACGTGGCGCGCGCCATGCGCTACCTGCACGCGCTGCAGACCGACAAGATACTGCCCACCTATGCGCTCAACAGCAAGCACATCATGGTAAGTCGATAGCGCCTCGCGCACGACGTGGCGCGCGCCATGCGCTACCTGCACGCGCTGCAGACCGACAAGATACTGCCCACCTATGCGCTCAACAGCAAGCACATCATGGTAAGTCGATAGCGCCTCGCGCACGACGTGGCGCGCGCCATGCGCTACCTGCACGCGCTGCAGACCGACAAGATACTGCCCACCTATGCGCTCAACAGCAAGCACATCATGGTAAGTCGATAGCGCCTCGCGCACGACGTGGCGCGCGCCATGCGCTACCTGCACGCGCTGCAGACCGACAAGATACTGCCCACCTATGCGCTCAACAGCAAGCACATCATGGTAAGTCGATAGCGCCTCGCGCACGACGTGGCGCGCGCCATGCGCTACCTGCACGCGCTGCAGACCGACAAGATACTGCCCACCTATGCGCTCAACAGCAAGCACATCATGGTAAGTCGATAGCGCCTCGCGCACGACGTGGCGCGCGCCATGCGCTACCTGCACGCGCTGCAGACCGACAAGATACTGCCCACCTATGCGCTCAACAGCAAGCACATCATGGTAAGTCGATAGCGCCTCGCGCACGACGTGGCGCGCGCCATGCGCTACCTGCACGCGCTGCAGACCGACAAGATACTGCCCACCTATGCGCTCAACAGCAAGCACATCATGGTAAGTCGATAGCGCCTCGCGCACGACGTGGCGCGCGCCATGCGCTACCTGCACGCGCTGCAGACCGACAAGATACTGCCCACCTATGCGCTCAACAGCAAGCACATCATGGTAAGTCGATAGCGCCTCGCGCACGACGTGGCGCGCGCCATGCGCTACCTGCACGCGCTGCAGACCGACAAGATACTGCCCACCTATGCGCTCAACAGCAAGCACATCATGGTAAGTCGATAGCGCCTCGCGCACGACGTGGCGCGCGCCATGCGCTACCTGCACGCGCTGCAGACCGACAAGATACTGCCCACCTATGCGCTCAACAGCAAGCACATCATGGTAAGTCGATAGCGCCTCGCGCACGACGTGGCGCGCGCCATGCGCTACCTGCACGCGCTGCAGACCGACAAGATACTGCCCACCTATGCGCTCAACAGCAAGCATATCATGGTGAGTCCATAAAGGGTTCTTATTCTTTATGGGGTTTTGGTTTAAGTGGACCATTGTGCGTGAGTCATGGTGACCGTTACTCCAACCAGCCCACCTCTCTCCAGAAGCACATCAAACTCCCCGGTCTCCTCAGGGCATCCGCAAGGGATCTAGGTGTTCCCAGTGTCTCCTCACGAATCTTGGTAACGCCAGTTCACTCAAGGAGCACATGCGCCACCGTTTCCTCCGCCTCCATGCACGCTCTGCACAGGGGACTGTTAGTGATTCCTAGGGTGTGGAAGTGTTTATTCAGTGAGCAGTGTCCGCAGCCAAGACTTATGCCGGTGATATAATTAGTAACAACCAAATCCCCATAGTTTGTTCGTAAAAACGAAGTTAACTGAAGACTGAAATAAACGTGACTGATAATACTAAACAGATGATCTTTTAGCATAAATAATATTTTTTTTTTTTTTTTTATTATTTTTATTTTTTTTTAGATGGGACCACTCGCATACACAACACGTTAAGGTTCTCAAACTGCTTAACCGGACTATCCTGTGGTGGCCAAAAATTACTTTAAGGCCCCCAGCCAGGGCTTACAAGCTAGGATTTTTAATTAAATGAACAACACTAAGGGCACTCCCTGTGGAGTTCGGGCCTCGGCTTAGTGAGTCATTGAGGGAGGGCAGCAAGGGTGGCTGGGTCGGATTATTAAATAATGTTCATATAATCCAGACCTACTTCAAGACATGCTCCCGTCAAATCCAAAATTTTGATTTTATTACCCATATCAATCAATTAATAATTCCAGGACAAATAATTTGTCATTGTTATGTGAAGCTTTCTATTTTCAGGACAAACTTATTTATGTCTCAGACCAAATAAAAAACCAAGACATAACGCTGAAAACAATAAGGTGAAGCCAGCTCAAAACTAAGCTCCGCTCTGTGCGGTACACGCTCACGCACACATTTACATCAAACTACAATTAAACTACGCTCAAAAAATGCACACATTATTACGAAACCGGCTTCACTTTATTGTTCGCAGCGCCTGTGTCTTGGTTTTTTATTTGGTCTGAGAAATTAATTAGAAGATCTCATCAAAATCTTTAATTAATTCGCACCGCCAAAACTATTCCAGATCGACGAGGACCTGACAGCGCGTATCAACATGGCGGACTCGAAGTTCTCGTTCCAGGAAAAGGGCCGCGTATACGCGCCGGCCTGGATGGCGCCCGAAGCCCTACAGAAGCCGCCCGCCAAGCGGAACCTGGAGGCGGCAGATATGTGGAGCTTCGCCATCCTGTTGTGGGAACTGGCTACTAGAGAGGTAAGTTCGAAGTGATGTTCTATTCAATCTGTCTGTCTGTGTGTCTGTCTATCTGTGTGTCTGTCTGTTATGTTATGTTCGATTGCGTCTGCAAACGCGTGCCTATGGAGCGTACAGGGAAAATATCAACTGCACGGTAATTAAAATCATCATCTGCCAAGCCTTTTCCCAACCATGTTGGGGTCGGCTTTCAGTCTAACCGGATGCAGATGAATACCAGTATTTTAGATGAAGCGACTGCCTATCTAACCTCCACAACCCAGTTAGTACTGAGTAATACGATACCCCTTGGTAACAGACTTTTTGGGCCACTTACACCTGTAACGACTGTCAAAGATCTACAAATGACAGCCGGGACCAACTGCTTAACGTGCTTTCCGAGGCACGGAGGAAACTCGGTATGTAATGGGTCATATCACCCATCCACAGACCAACCTAGGCAAGCACGGCTTAACCTAAAGATCGACCCGAGCGGCTGTTATTGTTTAGCCACGAGCTCCTCGCACGGTAATTAAAATGTTAAGTGCTCTCAAATCAAGTATATATAAATCATCATTTGCCTGGCCTTTTCGCAACTTTTGTGGTAGTATTCCAATCTAACCAAATGCTGCTAAATACTAGTATTTTACATGCAGCAACTGACCTCCACAACCCATCAATGGGGATGGCAACTGTGGAACTAATGGCGCTAGCATCGCTTGTACCAAACATCGTCATTGGTTGAAAATCTGTCAATGTCATTTTATATTTCAAAATAGTTTGACCTCATTGGTCAGATTGGGTCTAAGCTATGGACGCGCCATCTACAATCAGCTTTGACCAGCCTTCCCCATTGGGTAGTGGGTTACTGTTTTAGGGTGCTTACATAAAGAAGCAGGTTTCCGGTACGGGCGAATCGGTACCGATCGGTGCAGGTATTCATTTCTGGTGAAGGAAAACATCGTGAGGAAACCGGCATGTCCTAGAACCAAAAATTCGAAGACATGTGACATCTACCAATCCGCACTGGGCCCCCCTTGTGGTGGATTATAGCCCATTCGCTCTCATAGAGAGGAGGCCTGTGTCACAGGAGTGGGAACATTAATAGGCTGATGATGATGATGATGATATTTTCTTCAGGTTCCCTTCGCTGATCTATCTCCAATGGAATGCGGTATGAAGATAGCCCTAGAAGGTCTCCGTGTCACCATCCCACCAGGCATCTCCCCCCACATTGCCAAGCTAATCAAGATCTGCATGAACGAGGACCCCGGCAAACGACCCACCTTTGAGATGGTCATACCTATCCTCGAGAAAATGAAACGCTGAAACGAACCGATATAAGAATCTTTTTTTTTTTAATATATTATTTCAGAAGAATATTTGCAAGTCAGGTAATTTATACAAGGTGTATATTTGAATAACGGCATATTGAATTTCATTTTTTTTTTATGTTGAATTTAAGAAAACAGTTTCTTTATATTATTTTATGAAGTGACACAACCCACCATGCAGATTATAAGTTTTAAATATACACCATGTATAAACGAAAATTCTACTTGGAATAATTTTAAAAGTGGTTATACCAAGTGTTATTTATATTTATGAATTCTAATTTACAAAAACAAACATACAATTTGTGGCTTTTATATTATCACATATAAAATATTATTATTTGTGGATTTTATATTATTATGTATTATGTCAATTCTGCAATTGACATATGACAATAAAAAATAATTGACATATGTTCTAAAATTAATTATTTGAATAAATGAAGTTTAAGTAGATCATGCTTTACAATATTAAATTTTTTTTATGAATATTCGGATAATATTCCACAACAATACGCGAAATAAATTGTACAAGGAAGGAATGATTGGGTGCCATTGGGATTAATTATATTAAGATTGTAAAATCAATAATAGGTACACCATTAATTCAAATGTTGTACTAAAAATATTTTTATTTACATGTTCATTTACATAGGTTTATTTAAAGATAACTGTATTTAAACATCACTAAAATCTTTTAACTGCCAGTATTTTAAGTGTTGTTTAGTACATAGGTTGTGTTCTATTCTATTAATAAAATTACGTTTTGGTTTTGATAAAAAATATGTTTTCTAAATTATATTGTTTCTTAGTAATTTGACTAAATTATATTATAATCTACAGATAAGTGTACTTGCTAATATTTAAAATGGTGCTAATGTGAATTTTACGAACCAGAAATATATGAAATAGATCTAAGAGAATTGCCTGAAATAGTTATAGAACAAAATGTATTGTCACAGCTGGAAAATACATATTGTATATTTATTCCTTGCGGTTTTTTAACCGAGAACAATGCAAGGAAAAATACAACCTGTTTAAATATTGAATATAAAACACGAACTCGAACTTCTTTTTAGAAACTATGTCTCGACACTAGAAACTAGAATCTCTGCCATCATTGCGTAATTTGTATCATTGAGATTAATCACTGTAATGAAACGCATAGTGTAGAAAAACTAATATTGTTAACGCTATTGTAAAATGTGCCTTATGTATAACCCGGCCAAATAACATTATTTGCCTTTTGACTTTGTAACTGTTATATTTAAGAGTAGATTTATATTTTTGATGACAAATCAATGTTACAACTTTCATAAAGTTGTTTTAATAAACTAACGATTTATTAATACATTTTTGTTTTATTTCTCTTAAAATCCCATGAGAAAAGGCCACGATAAGAACCACTATGGTTTATGTAGGCTTGTACACAACGTCGGCGCTAGCCCCGGTTCACTTTTGCGCCGTGTCATAGTGGTCTGAAAATCGAGCTCCATACTCGTAGAAACAGTTATTAATAAAAAAATTGTAATGGCTCTGGTATAATGTCGGGCGGGGTTATTCCGCCGAGGGGCTAATACGTCGTCTCCATTATTTTAAAGCGAAACGACGAATTAGCCCCTTCAGGCCCCTCCGGCGGAAAAACCCAGCCCGACCATACCTCCCTTTACGCCATATTAACGTATGGATGGTATTAGTAGCTCCACGCGTGAGAAAAAAAATGTATTTTGTATGGGAGAATGATTTTCTTGAAACTGAATGGAATTGAAAAAAAAAAAACTTTTTTCTCACGCGTGGGTGGAGCTATTATACCATCCATACGTTAATATGACTAGGGAGGTATACCAGAGTCATTGCAATTGTTATTTTTTTAATTCCTGACTTTGGGTTTCTAGGAGTATGGAGCTCGATTTTCAGGCCACTGTGCGGCGCAGGGTCAAGTATGAAAAAATATAAGCGCTTGTTCATGAGGCCGGTCATGGTCAAGCAAAAACAAATTCGCATCTCATAGGGCTGCTTTACACCGCACAGACTGCCCTGTAGAACAAGCTAGCTGGACAAAAATACTAAGTAATTTTTCAATTGATATTTCACTAATATAGGTAATATTACATCGTGATCGATTACCTATAACATTACGGGAGGTCAGTTTTGTATGTTTATCGAATAAATCTAAAATTTTCAGAAAATAAAACAATAATAAATTTTGTTTAACTGTTTATTGAAATTAAAGTCACATAATGGCACCGCGCCGTGTACAGTAGCTTCTAAATCATCTAAACAATAGTTCCTAAATACAATTTTATAAATATAATAAAAATCTTTTTGCTTTGGAACAAAAGCACTGAAAAAAAAAAAACTCTTAAGTCGCATGTTTTCGCATTAAACTACTATTCCTTATCGAAAGAAGAATATCGTAACGACTTAATAAAAAATGAATAACAACTCGACTGGACTTAGCAATACAACTTTACTATTATTGAAATGCATAAACATATGGAAAAACTATCTCAAAATTTAAGAATAGTTTACTTCAATGTTGTTATTATAAAATAAAAATAAAATTCATACCTGTAAAGTACAAAACTAGAAGAATGTCCAAACAACACAAATTTTTATTTAGCACGCGCGATAGTACCGGTACACAACAAGTTCTATGGCAGACTGGCGGGTGGCAAAAAAAGGGTTTATCGCAACCTATTGTTTGCCTGCTACCTGAGCACCTAACCAGAGAGTGGGGATGTATCGGTAATACGTTTTAGGGTAAACCGGAGTCTTATCTTTAAAGGAGTAGGGTTCATATAAAAAAAAATAACACTTGATGTTTCGATATTTTGTCCAGCTAGCTAGTTCTACAGGACATTCTGTGCACCGGGGCAACACTGCGTCATTGCAGCATGCCACAAGGCCGCATGCTACAACAATTTCATATGTTGCACATTCTGGTAAGAATCGTGCGGCATGGCAACAACTTTCGTCATGGCAGACTGTCTCAGCCAGTCGCAGCTTCTATCCAAAATGATCCAAACACAATGGATTTCATGCCACATTTTTGGTGCGTCATACTGTCATACAGTATAATAGGTTAGGTTTTACGATGCTTTGAAAATTAGCTCGATGTTGCCTCGGCCTAAAATAGGCTGCCGCATTATGTTGGTTATTTGTAGCATACCACAAGATAAAGCACGCCCATTATGTAGCATGCTGCAAAGCCGCACAGTGTTGCCCCGGTGTAAAGCAGCCTTTACCCCCTAAAATCAATCAAGTGGGCCTGCGTGGCACACGGCCGTCTATGACAGGGAATTAGTTTTAGTGTTAAAGATTGAAATGAATACAAGACCGACGTCGTTCATTTTATTTTCAAAACAGATAGTGAATAACCTGTGCTGGTGCTCACGTCTCGTCTGAGCACCTCTTGCTCAGCTACCGCCGCTTCTTACCTACCTGCTTGCTACCTAGTGGTCGCAAGCTACTGAGCGACATTATTATTGGACTATTGGTATTTTAAATTAAAATAAATTTACAAAATGAATACGTATCATTTGGTAATGGTAGTAAAAATTGGTGACTGAGTTCTGCTCGGATGAAAAACGATTTTTTTCAGCTATGAGACCATTTTTATAATCACGTTCTTGAAAACGGCTCTATCGATTTCGATGAAAGTATTAGAGGTATGAAAGTATTTTATAGCATTATAGGGGTTTACGGGAAGAAACATGTTTTCTACCTATGAGAATGGTCTACTAGAAACTCTAGAAAGTAATACTCCAATGATATTCTAATAAGCAGCTAAAGATATCTGTATCTGTTTATGTGTGTTTTTTCGGTGGTTTTGTAGGTGTGTATGAATACACCTACAAAACCACCGAAAAAAGTGTTCCGCGGGGCAGAGCCAGCTCACATACACGCAGTGACGCAGAATAAAGGCAAAACGACCCAATTGGCCCGTTTTCGAGTCTTCACGATTGCGCGCTCACAACATATCTGTTTAATTAATAGAATAACATTGTAATACTCAAAACCCTATGTTCCATTCTAAAAAAAGAGTGAATGATTTCACAAGACACCCACCTTCGCATTACAGTACCATAAAATCAAAATATATAGCATTATTTTGTATTTTTGTTTTCGTTTGCCTTCATTGGGAGAGACAGAGATAAAAGTTTTCATTATTTCAATCACTGTCATGGTTGACGTTTTATTCCTTGTCAAAAAGTGGTCAAAATAATAGGTACATAGACAGTTGGTTTTGCGATTATCAAAATATTTACAATAACTTATTAATGCCCAATCCTTGAAAATCTAAAATACACTATAGTTTAAGTAACCATTATATTTTTTTTTACCATGGAGCGGGACCCAAGCATTGATGCCAGCTTTTTACCCAAAATCACAGACGTGGAGTGGAAATTAGAAGTTATGACCAATACTCCAGGAGTTGGATCTGACAACTTGCTGTACACAGTTATATTAAAGACGAACAGCGGTGAAGATATCAGGTTCACTTGTGGGAGCCAGCAGCTGCAAGATTTGGTGTATAAACTGAAGGATTTAGTGAGACATTGTGAGAAAGTGAAAACTGAGATAGCTTGATGTTTTTATTGTTTATAATCTTAGGTGGCATCAAAAGAATTCCAGATAAATATGATATTGTAAGTTACATCTTTTTAGATATTTTTCTCCTACACATCAATAATAAATAAATATCGCTGCACATTACACACAGCGCCGTCCAGTGGCCACACTGAGCAACGAGGCCTGTGTTGTGGTCACCAGATAGTTGATATACTACATATATATACTTTTTGTTTGTAAATATCTAAGTACTTATTATCCATGACTTGGAAACAAATGTCCATGCTCACCACACAAACATTACATTTACTCCTACCAGGATTCGAACCCGGGACCCTTAGAACGTAAGGCAGCCTCAGTACCGCTGCTCCATTCGGGTCGTCATAATGAGTAGGTTCTAAGTTTAGCTCAACTGAGGTTAGAAAAAATTGTAACAGATGGCATTCTGTAGTTTCTGCTTACCCCCGTCAGAATGAGCCGGTAGTTTATGTATACAATGGCTTTATGGCTTATTACCCCTAATAAGCCATTTTCATTTTCTCACCAGTAAAACAATAAATTCTTATTCAAAATACCTTTATTTCAAAATACCATTAAAAAGTACCATATTGAGAACACAAATAAAAAAAAACAATTCCATAGTGTAAAACATAAAGCTGATCACAGATAACTAAAAATGACTTAAGTGAGTAGGTAAGCTGCATTTTTCATAATTATTAACATCTACCTGAAGTAATGAACTAAACAAGGTTCACTCCCACCATGCAATGACAAGTTACCCAGCGTTATACAGGCAATTTAGTAGTTTAGTTGGCAATTTAGTTATCTGGCGCTGGGAAGTTAGCTGCGAGTGGCGGTCTGCACAGGTATAATGGTTCAAACTTTATGCACCTCAGTAAAGCTGGGTATCAGCGATGCAGAGGATGCATCATCTTGACTGTTTAATGACTCATCGTCACTTGCTGCCAACTTCTGAGCAGCATTTATTCCTGTTTAATACAAAGTATCTTCCTTTTTCTAGGTTCAAACATAAACTAATTGACATTGGAAACTTGAAATTTTTGAAATTGAGGGTGCAATTGTTACAAATCAAACAGAATTATGGCATTTTACTTTCACTGTCAACACATTATTTTAAAATAATCTTTGTTTGTATGGTACAAGCACCTTATGTAGTTCTTTATTTCATGTATCTACTCTACATAGGGTTAGCTTCTTGGGACTATTGAATGCTTATAATAATAATAATAAATTTATCTTAAAATATCACAATATCAACAACTACACTACCACAATACAAAGAACATTTTGATTTTGCTGTATTTATGGGAGCCGCAGCACATAAGTATACAATTTGAGTCTTTTAAATAATTGCCTACTTTCAAATCATCAAGGAAATGATTGTGCAGAGTGCTTGAATAAATGCAAATCATGATGTTGCTTGGGAAGGCCATGATTAGCAATGGAATACTCAATAAAAGGGCAATGATCATGAAGCTTCACAATTCTGCATCAGAGCTGTCACTCGGCACCCCAATAAATACAGTCTACAACACAATACACCTAACTTCAGACTTAAAGTTCAAAAGTAACAACAGAGACCATAGATTACTGTGACGGATAGAACTTTGGAAAGTTAACTTTAGGCCTAAAGAACCGTATACAACAGTTTTAATTTTCTAAAGTGAGCTTGCAAATGTCCTTACAATAATTTACTTTTAACATGCAACTATCAAAGTGTAATAAAATATTGCTTTCTTAGATCTACTAGCTGCGCACTCATATTGTATGATTCTTATGAATATTTTCAAGTCTACTTTTGAACTACTAATAATATTGTGATATCAATACTGAGTTAGGGGTGAAGAATTTGACGAGGCAAGTCCTTCTCTTTATTTCTTTCTCTTTTGGGGTAGGCTCAACACGTTTTTTTTCTTCCATTCTCTGTCAAAAGTCACGCTATCATTAATCTCATTGCTAAAGGCAAAAAGGTCTCGTCAAATACTTGCGTCAAATTCAACTAGGTTCACTATTCTAAATATTACGTCCACCCTAATGATAGACTATCACGGATACAGAAGAACAGGGCTGCAGGGATTTTTTGCGCATATGATGTTGGTATAGAAAAAGAAGTGTATTTACTAGAAAAGAAAAAAGATCGAGATGTTAGTTCCGATTATCGCCACGCGCAAAAAGATCTTGTTGCAGCTCAGACTGATGCTCAAGGGTAGTCCGCGAAATTAAAATTTTCTCACGTTTTTTGCAATTTGCAGGCCAGTACTGGGTTGTATGTTGATTAAAATATTATGCCTGTAAATTGCAAAAAACGTAAGAAAATTTGAATTTCGCGGGCTACCCTGGAGCATTCACCAACTGTTTACAGTTACACATCATGTTTGGTATGGTAGGTAGTTGAAAAAATCTCAAATCAATAAGTATAGTGTGCAAATTAAATGCAAGCACACAATTTAAAAGCAATTAAGACAAGGTACTCTAAATTCGTTAGCAGTTAGTCAAATTCAGAACAAAGGAACTAATTATAAAGTTATTATATTCAATAGCCAAGTCAATTTGATTTATTAGTCATCCTTCTGTTGCAATTTATTTTAGTGGTAACACCACAGTATCTTTTAAAGGGTTGCCAAACAAGCGACCAAAGAGCGTTACTTTTTTAATTTACTTGATAATTTGTGATCTGTAATTTAACTTGGCTACTTCTAATTAATATTTTTAAGTAAAATAAAAACCATTTAAACATAACAAACAACACACAAAGATAAATAGTAAATACCGATTACAACACACTAATACCAACATAGTTTTGGAATTATCACATACTTTTTTTTAATTATTTTTAAAGCCTTATTCATAGTGTTTTACATTATAAGCATTAAGTGCGTGCGCAAACAATAATAGGTGAACAAATTATAAATCCCCTAAACATAACATTGTATTCATATAGCAAACAAAGCAAGTTTAAAAATGTTTTTTGGTCACATTCACTGGTAGTGTTGCCATTTTAAAGGAAGTTTTAGGATATATTATTATTACCTTCCATTTTTTGTTTTTATGGATATGCATGCATGGCAACATTTTAAACTGGCTGGAAATACTTTATAGCTGTATAAATAAAACAAGGTTTTCTCCTTGTCTACTTGTAAATTATCACTACATTAAAAAATCCAATAGTAATAGAAAATAGCTACAATGGAACACATTGATTCATTTCGCAATTGATCACAAACTATAAATATTGTAAATCATAAGATAAAAAAGGAATATCCTTTATATTTTAAAAGTTCTTACACAAATAGCATAGTCAATTTTATAAAGGAAGCATCTTTCTTTGACTGATTGTAAATTGTGATTTTCTTGTGACTGTACAAGCGACAAAAGAAATGAGTATACAAGTAGGTACCTAAAAACATCTGTCATAGATTTTTTTTGCCATTGCTGTAAAACAAAGACGAAATTATCTTTTGCCGTTGCCATACTATATATAAATACATACACCTACAGTTTAAGTAATTCATTTCCTAATATGAATAGCACTGATAATATTTCAAAGTAGGCCTGTCGCCCGAGATCTTAGTCAGTCGTTGATATTTTATATTAAAGGCTGCATTACAAACAAGTTTTCATTTTGTTACATGTTTTAAAAAATACTGGACGAAGCACCAAAGTATTATGAATCGCATTAAAGTAGGCATCTCAATTTTAGATTTTACCAAATTACTTTAAAATCAGTGTGGTAATTTCCTTTTGTGAATGTACTTGAGGCTTGAAATCACGTATTTCTTTGTACATTTAAATACTGTTGTTAGTTTCTGTAGAACAACACAGATTGCTAATTTTCAGCATATATGTTTTTTTTTTCCTCATTACTGTGAAAAAGGGAACTATTTAATTGTTCATTTGGCGTGACGTTACTGAAATCATCACCAGATATTTAGAAAACCACGAGCTGTGGCTAAGGGCCCCAACTTTTTAAAAACATTAATTATGCTCGCTGTACAGCTTCTGAGCTACTGAGCCCCAGAAATATAACGTCATAGTTTTGACATACAGCTGCAAATAATCTGGGCAGTTGACTGTCCACGGCAGCCCAAGAGTGTTGATAGTCGTCTTCGAGAGTGGTGTATCCAGTCATTTAAAGGGAGAAGAACTTGAGGAAGGCAGCTGGCGGTACGGGGTGCGGGGGCAGGGGCCCACCGGCCTCCTTCAGTCTCTCGCGGTACTCCGGGCACTGGTCGGCGATGCATGGGTGGCCCAGAGAACACCAGAACAAGCACTTACAGTGGCGACATAACGAGAGGGTCTCGGCGAATTGCGCGTCTTCTCGGAGGCCGTACATCCTGTAAAAGGGAGTTATTAGTTAATTACTCTAAAATTTCGGAAACTATCTACATAACTAAACACGGTACATCCACATTTTGCCTTTATTTACTCTAAAATTTCGGAACAACAACATCAACAGCCCACAACGTCCACTGCTGGACATAAGCCTCTCCCATGATGGGAGGAATTTGCCGTAATCTCCACGCTTGGCAGGCGGATTGGAGATCGCAGTGATGAAAGACTAATAGAAAACGCTGCTGCCCATTCTCTGGTCTACGGAGGCGCAAGGTGTTCTGCCTCAGACATTAGTCGCCTTATACGACACGGGCCGTGAGTGTAATGGGTTGGTTCTATTCTACTCTGCCGGATACCACACGGCTTCAAATTAAAAAAAAAATATCGGAAACTATGTACATAACTAAACACGGTACACCCACATTTTGCCTGTCAGGTACGCAAGACCCATCTAGGTATTAATATGGGGCGAGCTTAAGAGTGCGGCGCCGTCCACTCGCAACTGCAATTCGAAGCGTAGGCAAAAACACGTTGAAATATTGTTGTCTCTGTTTCACACTCCCCGGCCCGTTGCGTAGCCGCGCGTGAGCGTGTGTGAATAGAGTGTACCTATGCGTGTGCTAATAGTGTTTGGTGTTTACCTTTTTAGTAGTTATCATGTTCATTGTTTGCTTTATTTTTGTTAGTTACTTTGTGCAATCGTTAGTCTATGTGCAGAATAGTAATGCGTTTTTAGGAAATCTGTCTACAATGTTTTTATCTCAAATGTTAGATTAACTCAAAATCTAGGCTTTGTTGAAAAAAAATCTGGGTTATTACTACTCGGTATATACGGTTTGCCTGAAAATCTGAAATAAAAGTACTTACGTACTGCGAGTCTAAAATGGCCGCTTTAGCAGAATCCACGCAGAATCTTAGTATGAATCACGTCAAAAATTTAAAATTCTTAAAATGGACTTTATATTTATCAGGTTAAAGTCCATTTTAAGAATTTTAAATTTTTAACGTGATTCATATTACGATTCGCTCAGTGGTGGCGGCCCCGTCTTACGAACAGTAAGGCGCGGGACAAATACAAGAGGCATCGGGCGCGGACATGGCGCGGGCGGCTTCCTATTCCATTCAAATATCATACAAAATGCATGGAAATAAAGTGCAATTTAGGTTACACGGTATATCATTGCGCTGATGAGGATGTGACGATATACCGTGTGTTGTATTTGTCCCGCGCCCATAGACTTAGTACTTATAATACTGCCCGCGCCTAAGTCGTAGGTTCGAACCCAGGCAGGCGCATTACTTTGTGTAATTCATCAACTCTGCTCTCAAAACGGTGAAGGAAAACATCGTGAGGAAAGGAAACCGGCATAAGTATCCTAGAACCTAAAAGTAGGTAGGCAGTATGTAGGCAGGTAGTAGGCAGGTAGGAGGCAGGTAATAGGCCGGTAGTAGGCAGGTAGTAGGCAGGTAGTAGGCAGTTGGTAGGCAGGTGGTAGGTAGTAGGTACTCATCAAGACGAATCAAACGAGCCCAAACTCGAAGCGGTTGCGTCGTTTTATTACGAAGATCCTTTGGCCCGCCTTTCAGCTTCATCATCAAACCCTGATTACCATTTAGGACCAATTTACTCTTCAAGATCAATCAAACGAGCCCAAACTCGACGGGATTATGTCGTTTTATTACGGACTTCCAATGGCCACCTTCCAGCTCCATTATCAGACCCTGGATACCACCTAGCACCAAAGTACTCGTCAAGACAAATCATACGAGCCCAAACTCGATGGGGTTATGTCGTTTTATAACGGAGTTCCCATGGACACCTAGCTCCATCATCAGACCCTGGATATAACCTAAAGACAAAGTACTCGTCACGACGAATCAAACAAGTTCAAACTAGATGGGGTTACGTCGTTACATTACAGAATTCCTATGGCCACCTATAGCATTGTCACGCGATATACCTACATATGCGTGCAAAATTTCAGCTCAATCGGTAATCGGGAAGTGGATCAAATTTTACTTGCAAGATTTGATTACTTACAGCTTACAGACAAACATCGGGACACGTGAAACTATATCAAAGCTTGTAAAATAAAACATAATATTTATTTAGTCGGTAGGTAGGTACCCGTTATGATTATTAATGAAACCTATTAGTCGGACATTTGAATCCTAAACACATCTAATTCAGTATGTACTAACCCAGTGTAATGTAATTTCGATTATGAACGAGAAAAAATATGTGTAGATAGGCAGGCATTTTCTTGGTTTGAGTTTAAAAAAAATGATGAAATCAAAAAGGTAGGTAGATACTTACTGTGAGATATATCCCAACGTTTGGAGTCCATGTTGCTAACCTTTATATAATTATGTTTATGTAGGTACCTGTTTTGTAACCTAAATTTAACCAAATCGTAAGCAAATATTGAAGTCCGTAAACAAAACAAAAGTCGTAATAAAGTAGGTAGGTAGGTTACTCGATTCCAAATCACAAGGCAAATCCAAATCCGTAGCATAGGTCAAGAAGTGTCAGAAATATTACGATACAATTGGCAAACAAATACGCACGCGGCACGCACGCGGCACGCACAATGCAATCAAGTAATCGTCTAACATTGACGAACGAATTGCCCGGCCCGGCCGGGTGGCAAGGTGCGCACGCACACATATACATTTGTCACTATACTCAACACATCCAAATGTTCTGTCCCGCGCCCCGCCCCAGCTCAATACTTGATGCGATAGCACGACTTCCGATGAACATTTGTGATTAATTTGAATGTTTGCCGTAATACCAAAAATGATGAATAAAAACTCAATGCTTTTCTATTTCTTTTTAAATATTATTTAACTTAACAATATAACACATGTTTCCATTTGAACAATATTACAAATACTACCGTTTTTAATATAGAACAGATGAGATGAAAACATCGTATTTGAACTGTAAAAATGTGAGATATTCAATTTGTTTGCATTTCGCTCTTGGTAAGTATTTTGCAAAAAAAAAAAAACAATAGAAACCTAGGTAATTACCACCTTGTTCCGAATAACAGCATATTAAGGTGGAAATATGCTCAGACTGAAAATGATTTTGGTATTACGTTTGTATGGACAAATTCACGCTCCCCGGCCTCTTAATGTCAACTGGGCACGAAGCACAAATACAGACTCAAGGCTTCAATTGAAAAATTTCTCATGCAAACACCCAATAACACTCTGGGTTCGACTTCTAAGTTAGGAATCAAGCACAGGATCTTATGCTCAGATTGTTCAGCCTCAGCAGTTTCTATTTTGTTTTTTCATATTTACAAGTTTCGACATCAAATTTTTTAATCCACAACTTACTTCCTAAGCTGATGGAACAGCTTCTTCCAGTCGAAGTCCTTCTCATCGACGACCTCGTCCTTGTTCTTGGCCAGCGCGGCGTCGGTCTGCTGCTGAGTGAAGTGGAAGCTCACCAGCTCGCGCCAAATGCGCTGCTCCGTGCACACGGATGCCATTACTGTCCATGCTGATGACGCCGCCTGAGAAAAGGGAAAAAACCTTGAATAAGATGCGTCAGTTGCCACTTGTGTTAACGCTTACCACTGGTAAGCGTTAACACAAGTGGCAACCGACCACATCAGCCGCGAGCGACGATGTCGCGGCACTCGCCAAGATTGTTGAAACCGCCGTTTACTAATTTATTTTGTAAAATTGGTAGTTGTATTAAACCAATTGTAACAATCAAGTTCGCATCATTCTTTTACCCCGTCATTGTCCATGTGAAGCTCAGTACCAGCGTTTACATTTTGGTCCTTCGAGCCGGACTGTCCTGCGACCCCAGATTATTGAACCACCAACATACAAGAACAAAGGAAATACTGCGCTGACGTGGATGGCGGAAGTCACGTGGAAGATTCATACTACAGGTTCAACATACAACATCATACGTTCATTCAACAAAGAATCTCATAATTAGAAAAGAATTTCGTAAACATCGAGTTATTTGGAGTTGGGAGCTAAAGACAAAGAGAACTACACCTCTGTCCCACGTGATCCAATATCAGCTGGGTTACTTTTAGTGGGCACATAGCGCCATCTGCATGATTCAGTTTTCTCAAATATTTCACTGACTCTGAACCAAGGACAATTGTGGAGTCACACCAGTAAGTACATTTGTTTATTATTTAAGCTTGTATTCTTTGAAAAATGTGATTAGGTAGTCTAAGCTGAAATCGATGAGCTAAAGCTAAGATGGACCAAACATCTATATTTCTACTTACATCCAAGTCCCTGTGATCCGATATCCTCAACAGAATCTCTCTGATGCACTCCTCAGGCAAATCGTGAAGCTTAGGCACTACCTCTGGTCCCGGCTGAAAACAAACGCTTAGTTATTTGTACCGTACATCTTGATTTAACTACGAGCATACTCCAAACGGGCGCACATTGAGTGCTCAGACCATTTGGAGCATTGCCAGAATGCCCTTAACAGAAAATAGCACTAAATGAGCGGTTCTGGCGATTGTGCAAGATAGATTGTCCAATTGCTGTCCAAAATATAATGGGAGCTTTTGTTTTTGGATAATTTATGATATTTATGAGAGGTAAATCATTAAAGCGAACCAGCTTTAAAATTTTGCAATGCCGTGAAATTTTAAAACAGGGAAAAAAAATAGAGGCATTAATAGGTATTATACCATAAGATCTGTCACGCCTCATGTCAAAGCCGCAGAGGCTTTTGTCCAGCTGAGGGAACATTATACCATTCTTATCTTCAAAAGGCTCAGATTAGACACAACGGGACCATATGTGACAAAAATAGTTTGAGATCGTGCCCTACATTATTGCACTTCTATCGTCGACTTTTCATCTTACACGCTCAGTGACGACAACGCATATTCTGGTACTATACTCTAGCTAGAACTATCATCGGTATACTACATACCTCCTGTATCATAATACTGTTAGCGATGCGGTTGATCCTGGCGATGGCGTGGTCGTGGTGTCCCCAGAGCGCCCGCGAGCCGAGCGGCCGGCCCCAACACGAGCGCTTCTCTGACTCACGGGCTGATGCTACGGACATCACTAGCGCGCGGAGAGCGTTTAGATTCTGTTTTGAGGTTGCCACTAAAATAAATTAAAGGGTTAAAACTTAAAATAGTATAAACAAGTTACTGCTGTTCCGAAGAGTAAATTTATGGTAAATAAGTAGTAACCCATTCTCCTGCCTTATCCCAATTTGGATTAGGTTGTTTAGGTTGGGATTTCTGTACCTCACTAGGTACTGACTTTGATTGTTTGTGTTCGTTGTTGTCTTCTCGTCTTTCTTTGACAGAACGATAATGGCTTGATGACGGTAATGACCTAGGCCCAAAGAGGTGACGCGCCACTGCGCGTTCTCCGGAAAAACAGACTAGTAGGTAGTTTGGGAGAACTTCTCAAATACTACCTAGTCGGTAGTAGGAGTCCAAAATTTATATCATGTGGAGCCGTTCAGAATGATGCACTGAATACGTGGTAACCGTTTTCGCATCGGTGTCCCTTCCAAGGACCACCCCGTATAAACCTCCGTTCTCCATTTCCCCACTCACCTTGATCAGCAAGTTGCTCCAACATGGATAGTAGTAGTTTTTGCGCAGCGCCGGGCAGGTGCGTCAACCTCTGACCACCGACCAGCAGTTCTAACAACGCGCAGATGTAGTTGAACCGGCGAACATCGCGCACGGCCGACGAAAAGTCTAGACGACGGACGGCTTCTGATAGACCGTTGAACCCTGCAATCTGAGAAAAATAAATTAAAGATCGTTACACGGTGCGAGGCTTTTTGTGAGCCCGGTTTACACCAAAGTAGAGACGACGAACCGGAAAACACCACTGCACTCTTCTCCGCTACCGGTGAAAATCGGACCTAAATGCCGTAGCATATAAAAGTAGCTATCTAACTGAATGAGACAAACGATTTCAAAAATCCTTGACTTCGTATATATGAGCACATGTTAAGATGGGAATACACCCCATAAAAAGAAAACAAATCTGTCCAAAAATCCTTACCATCGTAAGATATCGGTGTTATCACCGATAGAGGGTGGGGAACGATTTATATGAAGCGGAGACCACTAGACTAGACAGATAACTTTGGATTTGTTATATCAACGGTATCAGCTGGCAACGAGTGACCTAAGTTATGACCTAGGATGAATTCAAACGACTTGCGATTGGCCTATTTCCAGTCCAGCAGTGCATTAGTCATCATTTTTTGGCTATTGTCTCATGTTAGTTGGGGTCGGCGCAACACGTTTTTCTCTCATGTCAACCGTCACACTATCATTACTCCATTTTCTTCCTCACGCAATACATCTTTCCTTTGGTCAGCAGTGGATCGCGGCAGATTAAACAAATTACCTAGTGAAACTACGTGATGTACGTTTAGGAACTATCAGGCCTTGTATGTATAAGCTAATGATGATGAGCAGTTGGTGCTTACCTCTCTAGTACATTTGATTGTGATGTGACAATGTGGAGGTATCCTGTTCACGCCATCACTTGTGTTCTTATCGCTCTCCTCGCCTTCTGGGGACCTAGGGACAGATACAGATAATTACAACATTAATCACGTTTGAGATCTAGAAAGCGGTAATCTATGATTACTTGCTATAAGTTCTGATTCTATTGACTTATTTATGTGTAGCATGCGTATGTGTGAGTACTTCGCCTGGAAAAGGATATCATAAAGAATCCCTTTTCAGAGTTGCCTATGATAATATACATATAAAGATCGCTGGTTGATGTGGTTTTTTAAAGTTCGACAAATCAAAGACCATATTATGAATAACGCAATCACGTTATAGGTGATAGACGAGACGAATCTTTCTCAAGGTTCGCCAATTCGATTTAAAAGCTAATATTGCCAATAATAGCAAGGTAAACTTTATTACAGAAATATGAGAACCCAATTTATTTCAAATTAAACACGAATCTTATTAATATGATCCTAAATGACATAGAATACGAAGGTTATGATAGAATTTTGCGTAAAGGGACGAACAAAAATAGCTCAGGGATATCCGATATCCGAAATATGGTCCGAGCAAAATGGGTCGCTAGTAGTTCGTTAAGCGTGACCCATAAAGCATGTCCAGTGTTATAGAACGATAGCCAGGAGGATGGCCCATGGGTGCTAGGGTCTTATTCAAATGGCCAGCTTAGAGCCATCACTCGCAGTTCCTTTGTATTCGCTGTGAACGAAGCGTGGACTAGATGCACGCTTAAAATCCGCACTAATGCAGCTTAAGGCGGTACCCCGAGCAAAATTAGCAACTCTATTTGTGGTCAGCTTGCACTACGAATTAGTCGTTACGTCAGTCACTGCAGGCCGAATTGTGCGAAATTAGTGGTTTTTATTCTTTATAAATTCAAACTTACGTCTTTTGGAAAAAATAAAACGACAATTATGTTCATTATTAAATTGCCTATCCATTAGTATAAGTAGCAAATCAAAATAATGGTTACTTTACGAGGAGTAGCATTTTATAAATCATTATTTCTCATTTCTATGGTTTCGTTGTGAGGGGATTTATTAAACATTAAGCAACTTAAAAAAAAATATGAAACGACAATTTTGGAGTCAAGGATATGTAGTAATTTAATGTATTTTTTATTAGTTGGTATTTCTTTTGGATAAAGAGGAGTAGGCTCCGAAAAACTGCTCGCTCAAGGTCATTTGCTCGGGGAGCCGCCTTAAGAACTGTTTCAGAATAGAATGGAAGAATTTTACACAACATAATATCTGTTATAGGGACCTACCTATACGCTGACTTACATAATATATCAGTCTATCCCTTTTGCATTCAAATAGAGGGTAAATCCCGATATCTGATAAGCTTTCCCAAGTGTTTCCATTTTGCTCACTTCTCTATTTTCGTATACGGGGGTATTGTCATGGGACATCTCGAGTTCGTCTTACGTTTTGGAGCGTTACAAAATATGAGCGTCCAGCGTCTGAGTTTCTATCATTATAAGAAGAAAAACATAAAACTGTGAAACGATGACCTGATTTTAAATATTGTCAACTTAGTTTCATCACGATTCGCGGTGCTTTACATGTAATTTTACCTTCTCGTAGCTTCACTATCGTAATTGACAATCTAGTTGCTATAATAACTACACCATACCCCGTGGTTTATAGCGTTTTTATCGGGCATAACTATCGTAAATTCTTTTTTATTACAAATAATGGGTGATCGTCACATTTTTGCTCTGGTCATTAGAAAGTTCGTTTACGTAAGAATAGGCAGTCATACTGACTAAGAAATCTTTTTTACTGAACTCATTAGTTGTGTAAGTCGAAAATATGGCACGGACGCTCGGTGGATTATTTGCTTGAATAAGTTACGCTGAAATTAAAGTTACTATGTATGTTCAGATAACTATGCTCATAAAGTTTCATAACTTCTAACTGCTAGGTTTGAGCACGTACATGTGATACTTGATAAGCGTCCACACTTCTATAAAGAGTCATGTTTGTGCGCATATTCGAGAGGAGACAATAATTACAAAACTTCAAAGTTCTCTGAGGCCAAAGTACATGTTCGTATATATGCCGTATGCATATGTATCATCACGGTCTCTGCACTTAAGAGAGACGCCACTAACGAGGGGTGTTACTTAAGACTTGATGCTGCAAACACAGTACTACCGTTACGCAGAAACAGCTAAGCTTTCTAGGAATTGACTTCCTTACTATGTACTTTTGCATTCATTAGTTTTCGCCACAGTTTTAAAAATTCTAAGAGTTCAGTACTTTTAGAAGACAGATATAGCGTATTTTCGTTCAATGGGGATGGCAACTGTGGAGCTAATGGCGCTAGCATAGCTTGTAGGTACCAAGCAACGTCATTGGTTGAAAATCTGTCAATGTCATTTTAAATTTCAAAATAGCTTGTCCTCATTGGACAGATTGGGACTAAGCTATGGACACGCCATCCACAATCAGCTTTGACTAGCCTTCCCCATTTAGACACAAACACAAGAATTTTTTGGCACAATTCACCCCAAAGCCCGGAAAGAAAACGCTGTAAGGACTGTAATCTCCGAACGAACATTATATCCTGTGTTCTCATCGTAACACAAATCTTACACCAATGAATGAATGGACATCCGCAAACGGCAGGCGACGCGCGACGTAGGCACCTAATGGGCTAATGAAAGAAGCCATCTTTTCAATCGTCCGTCTGACGGCGTTCCCCGGAAACGCTCGCAAATGGCCGTGTATTGTGCTTTATCACATAGGTATACATCCTAATGATGTGTCATGAAAATATTAGTGTTAGAAATGTTTTCTTCGTCTTAATGATCCTACACTTTTACTGATGAGAACTCTGCCAGGAAACCTTCAAACCCAAAAATTTTATCAAAGAAACAGCGAGCTTCCGAGTGCATCGTCGATGCTGCCGCGTGCGATAGCACTCCCGCTCTGTTTCTCGCTCTAGAAAATGACGGTTCTGAGCGACGGAAAAGGATAGAAGCATGGAAAAATGCGATTCCGTGCTGATAGATGAGGAGCAACCTTAAGCGTGTATTTTTAACAATATTCTTCTTGACAGTTATTCAGTTGTATCATGGTATAGACGGACATAAATGTCGGTGGAATGAAGCAAATCTCGAAGGAAAGTTTTGAGTATGAATGTGGATAGCTAGAAAAGGATTGCTTACCTACCAAAGTCCTAAAAGGACGACTAATTGGAAAGTAGGGCCAGGGAAAAATAAAACATACTGTGCCATCCAAACAAATTGGGATAAGGACAAGAGAAAGATGAGGTATACAAAACAGCTTCTAATATCGCCTATTCTAGCGTTAAAGCTAGGAAGGAAGCGGCGCGCGGCGCAGCGGAGCACAACAAATTCCCAGCAACACATCATTCGTACGTATACATAGAAACGTGACAGACAACTGACTAGACCAGCACCTACCTAATGTAGATACTTTCGATTTCATTATCAACTTGCTATGGAGAATGTGGTAATCAATACAAAGACAAACGAGTCTAGGACCCTCCCTATGGTAGCCTTATTAGACTGAACAGTGATTCAACCAATTTTACAGTAACTTAATTATTTTTTTGGAATCTCTTAAAGAATAAGGTTGTTAAAAAAAATACTTTCTGGGGATAAAATACGTAACAATTCGATTTCTTTTCTGAAAGCTATCGAGGCTTCAATTAATTTCAATTTTCAATAGACTGATATTGATCGCTGCATGCCACGAAATTGTTACATAAACCATGCGAAAGGCAATTATATTTAGGTTAGGATATTACAAAGTATTTGATTACCGCATATAAACAGTATGCTATAGAGACTTCTTAGAAAGAAGGATCAATGATGCACAACAGCTGCGGATTCAAATGTGTGGAAATACGATACTATCTACAATCTATGCATAATCATATGCAATCATATGCATATCATATCTATAAATCTATGCATATCTCTTCCTCGCTCTTCTTACGTACTTATTTAGATCAGTTGCATATAAATTTTCAAAAACTACATAGCAATGCCAGCTACATATTGGACCCAAGATGATTCGTAAGGCCACTAACCGTGAGTAGAGAGAATATTTATATTCTTGAAATAACATTAAGTACATTGTAAGACTCGCAATATTGCAATGAGGAAGCAATATCTCCCTATCAAACATCTAACCGTGACGCAATAACCAATATAAAGCAATATTATGTTGTCTTACATAATACATGCATAATATAGCTTAGAATAAAAACAAGAAGCCCCTCTGTTACGAGACTGAGTCATCGTGTTCTCTTGCATTTTCTATGAGACCGTTCGCCTTACTACGCTACTCTGCGGCATTTTCGCAAGACCTCTAAAGTTCCTTTCAGTTTCGTCTTTATGTTATGGGTTTGGTAGACGGAGAAGGGGGGAAGGGATCAGGTTATGGTGGTCGAAGTTGAATGGCAGTGTAATGGCGTAGGTCGTTGACGTGGGATCAGAAGATTCGCTGTATGGTAACAATGTTTTCAGGTTGACTGCTGTTTTGGTCTGGTAGTAAGGCACGATGTTTGCATAGTAAATGTTGTTTGTAAACAGTGGGATTGAAGTGTTTGTGGAAAATTTTGAGTGTATGCAGGGCTTACACAAATACACACGCACACACACATGCACGCAATACACTTAAAATTTTAGGTTTTGGATGCAAGAATTTGCACATCAAGTCGTTAGGCTGATCAACAATTTTAAAAAGAGCACCACTGAAGAATCCATAAAATTACACCATTTTATTTCCTTGACGATACGACGCGGAAAATACGGGATCTAGAATTCTAGATATAGGAGTCTACGGTTTTAAATTGTATTGGACGTGTCGTCGAATCTGGGTTATTCGACAAAGATATTTTGTAAGCTAAGATGGTATTTGAGGAATACTACTTACAGATGTGAGATATCAAATACTGCTCTACCTACTACTGTCTAACTTTCAATTTATACTATAAGAGGCCTATTTTGACCGTGAAAGAGCTTCAGGAAGTATTGATGTTTCGTTTGGTTAACGTTTTAAGCAGGTGATTTTTTAAATCGATTATCGGCCCTATTTTTATTTTAAATCTGGGTTGTTTCAGTACTAGCCGGACACTTTATCTAATATGCAAAAACTCCCTCGTAGAAATAAGAAAATTCTAATCATAACTGAATGAATTTGAATTTTACTTCGTGGCAATCTTTCAAATAATTATTATAACTTGGTAGTATTTCTAATATCTACGTTAAGTCACCGCGATTTTTAAAGAATTAAAAAAAGAATATTTTTTAAGAATTGCAACATTCGTATGCTGTCTCGTTGTGACGTGTGTCAAGTCGAAATGTCACTTTTCTTTTTCGCGCTTTATCGACACCGCAAGAAAAAATCTTTCTCGTCAAATTATTCATTTAAAACTAAGTTTACATTACATTTTACCAAAATAACAAAATGTCGAGTGACAGGAAGTGTACTAAGTGCATCTTTAGTGAAAATCATAAACCCGAAACAGAAATCCGAGCATTTACAAATAACGCTCGCTACCGACCACGACGTAAATTGGAAGGACATTATTTATCAGAAGACATCAGAGACGAAGCAGGAAAAGTGTATTCCTGGCATCAACTTGGATGCCCGACTTTAACTGACCCCCGGATACGCGATATCCACAGTGCTCATTGAAGCACTAAGGTGGTCTTAAGCTCGTTAAAGCTTTTTTCCTCCAGTGGGTACGCGATACCCCAGTAACATCTCAGGTTACTAGCTGGATGGTAAACTATCAGTGGAGATACGAGATATCCTTTAGCTGAGTCTTTGAACGATGCTAACACTGAAAATCTAATGGCATAGCATCCAACGGCAGGTAAGTGCCATTTTCAAGACCAGTAACACCTCATGTTACTAGCTGCATGGTAAACTATCAGTGTGACACGCGGTGTCCAGCTAAATTTATTGAACAATGCTAGCACTGAAAATCTAATTGGCATTGCAGCCAAATTGCCAGGTAAAAGGGCAGGTAAGTCCCATTTTCATGACCTTGATCAGGTAATTACAAAATTGTGTTATATATCCATGACCATGCAGGTCGTAAGACGACCCTGCTTAACTTAGCACATCCCGTGTGTGTTATAACCTTGCAAATGCATTATACTCTCGCAATGAATGTGGAACCATTCCTTGCCTGGATTCTCATCAGCGAGTAAAGTTGCTGGCTGGCTGACATACATTTGTCAGGACCACACATCCTTAAGTACGAGATACTAACAGCATGTTAAGCCCATATAATGTGTTTTTAGATTGAACATCAAGTATAAATTAATGTTACACATACGTTTAACTAATATAAACACCAGCCCAAAAAGTGTATTTATGCTATTTTGGTGGAAGTTATGCCAGACTATACAGGATATTTATTATATCTACATGCCTAAATACGAGATATTTACAGCATGTTATCCACACTATGTGTGTAAGCTTCGACGTCAAGTATGATATTATCAAAGCACCCTGTGGCTATGCCATGGATATTTATTATATCTACATGACTAAATATGAGATATTTACAGCATGTTATAATCCACACTATGTGTGTAAGCTTCGACGTCAAGTATGATATTACCAAAACACCCTGTGGCTATGGCATATACTTGTCATTTTGATCTTTCAGCGATGAAGTAATATTTACATTTAAGCATAACACTTTTCATTCAAATAATAGAACAAGATTCTTTGTTCACTTAATACTATGTGAGAACAGCTGATGGAAAATGTTTCAGACACTTATGACCGACTTCTGTTCCACTACTATACATATGGTGAACCGGTGAACCAAGGTATTGAGATGTTCTAAACCAAATTAGAATGTTACTGTTATCATATGCAAAGCAACCGATGAATGGCTTGAATGACACTGCATAACACAACCTACCAATATTCATCAACCTCGAGATTAAATTAATATTATTTATATTTTCTTTAATGAAATGAAACACCAAACCTATAAGGACAATAGTTATATTCTTAGCTTATTATGTATATTTCCAAATAACTAATACATGTAGCCAAAGAGATTTTACCACCAACAACAAGAAGATCAATTAATCTGTTTGTGCCTAGCACAATAAAATTCAAACACCCAAAAAAGTATCCCGTTAACAAGAATCTTTCAAGACTGAACACAATAATAGATACTGGAGTGCTAAGTCAGTAGCCCCAAAAGAGAACACATCAAGGATGGTACCGGAATGATTTAACCATATTATATACCAGTTATAAAGTAATGATCTGGGTACTTTGTTTAAGTACAATGGTTCAAGAAACCATTTGTTATCAAATCTATACACTATAATGTCCTAATACTCAAAACTATTAGTATTGAGAGGAAAAGGGTTATAGATTTACAAAGTTTGGAGGTCTTAACAGCTTGTCAATGTACAGTAACAGTCAGAAGTCGACTGCCAATCTCGCAACACAATGGCAAAGCAATATTGGTGGTACTTATGACCTTCTTCTATAAGAACGTTTGACAACACTTACACATTAGCAACTTGTTGCCCGCTTAAGATTGTTATTACAAATTTCAATGAGTTGTGTAAGTGATACGGTGGCCAAATTGGTTGTTAGCGTTGGAACATCACTCACACGGATAGATATGCGTATGTGTGTATAGGCGCCGCCGCCCGTATATAAATGACATTACCAACTAAACCTGTTTTAGTTTTAAATCAAATTGCAAAGTGTAACTAAAACCCACCCCAGCTTCGAACAAAGATAATATTCTTATCATCATTATGTATAAGCCCAATCTAAAATAACATCTCCAATAGTAACCCATTGCTTTATCTAGAAATCCATAGATACAATATTAAATTATGGGTATATTAATCATGCAATTCATTTAAGTACCCCTTAAGTCCAAGAGTATTTTTGGAAGGGTTCCCATGACCAGATAGTTTTTCCTGCATTGCATTGCATTTTAAAATCACTTAAACCTTACCCATAATAATTAATCACCTTTCTTAATCATATTATTGCTGACTTATACCTTAAAACTAAAATGAAATATAATTATTACTTTGACTGCCTATTATGAAGACAGTAGTAAAACATAACTTCATTGCTCTCTGGTTCTGGGCGTTGACCCCTATAATCAGCTGTAGCCTACTAGAAAATGAACCATGCTGAAATAGTAGATTGTATGACAAGGGAGCAAAATAGTATTTTACGGCGAGGGCGCTATTTTGATTCCAGAGCGAAGCGAAGGATTCTAGAATAGAATCCCGAGCATAGCGAGGGATTCTAAAATAGAATCCTGAGCGTAGCGAGGGATTCAAAGTACATCGCCTGAGGGAAAAATATGTTTGCTCTCGAGTCATATACTCTACTTTTCATCTCGTTCTATGAGAAAATAAATAAGAGACACTTTTAAGTAATTAATGAATAAGTTTAATTAAAAAAATGACATGAATGTAAAAAAGGTCAATTACAAATTTATATTTATATCTAATAGATATAAATATAAATGGCACTGGCAAAATTTTGAAAATTTATTGTCACAGTGTGTATTTTGTTTGGGATTGATTGATTGATTGATTTATTTAGTTGTGGATTTATTTATACATTTTTTGTTTTTTAATTACTCTTTCTTTGTTCTAATATGAAAAGTTTACTTGAAATTTGTAGCGTTTTTTGATGATGCATCAATTCTTTTCTAAACTGTGTAAATAGAAAAACAAAACTAGTTATGCTTTAAGCTTCTACTCCATTCACCGAATATACCCATTTTTTTTGGAAAGTGATAAAAAAGTCATCCAGTATTTTGAGTGTTTGTAATCTCAGTATCTGGCTGGTGCTCAGGAAAAGGTTCCTTTGATATAGAAGAGCGCGGTGAGAACGGCATGGGCGAACTATCTGCAACTCTTCATTTTATATTTTCTACAATGCGCGTGCTGACCCCCGCACCGTACAAACACTAATTCATACAATTTTCGTTCGATTTCAATGAACGATTCATGTTCCAAATTCAAATCTCATTACTGCCCGCTAAAAAGTCTAGTGGAGAAAAGAGCTACTTTGCTCCCGCTAAACGGGGAACAAAACGACACTTTTCGAATAGAAGGGATGAAAACAAATTAATCCCTATCAAATAACAACAGATAATTTGGCATGTCATCTACCTACATTGAATCATGACATAAAATTAAAATCACAATTAAAATACCTGAAAAGATAGATGGGCAGACATTATTGTGAGATTTATACAAACTCATACAAATAAATTTCATTTATTTTCAGTTTTCACTACCAATGGGAGTATTGGCTTTAATAGCTTTCTATTGAAAGTAAGCACTAAAGTGAAACAAAACTAAAGTGAATCATAATGTACAAAATGTACCAGACTAAAAGTATTAAGCAGAAATCAGTTTCTAAGACTTAAATACAAACAGTTTTGAGAAAATAGCTCAATCGTCCTTTTCGAGCCAATTGACTACATCTCAAATTCTGTTTTACCAGTAAGGAGTGAATCCCTTAACATTCATAATATTTAGTCATAAGACTACCAGACCCTTAGCAAATTTTTGAGCTTTATTTATACTATGTACTAATTAATAATAAAAACAGTTTAATCCACACTGTAATAAAGAAGTTTCTCTTTTTTTCTGATTAATTGTATGTAATTATATTAATTGGTGATGATAGAGTGAATACTTTAATTTTTATTAATTTAACCCTTAAAAATGACTGAGCTTTATTGATAGGAAGTATTTACTACTAGGTACTGATTAATAAAATCAGTTTAATTCTCACGACAATAAAGTGAAGAGATTTCTGTATTCCGATTAATTGGTTGTAATATTAATTGGAAACAGTGTTTTGAATGGACTCGGGCTCTTCTACTATTGAACAATAGTTAGACATTGTATGTGATCATAAAATCATTACATTATATTTTTTATAGTTATACAATCACCTTTTGAGACGATATATCTGTAGAGCTCTATACTTGCCTTGGTTGCACTCTTCTGTTGCAAGTATTTTAACAAAAGGCCCTAAGTGAATAAACATTGCCTTGGTTGCACTATTCTGTTGCAAGTATTTTATCAAAAGGCCCTACGTGAATAAAAATAATGCCAGTGGCATTCCTTGATAGTACTTCCAGACAATTCAACACTAAATAATGGAGTTGATGAGCCTTTTTTATTTGCAGACACATCTATTAAATTCAACTGGATTTCAAATTATAAAATTACTTACTGAGAGATCTGAGGCTATCATTGCCTCAATCATAGAATCTATCAAAAGTTTCATTAATTTCGTCATAGTTTGATAATATGAGCAAAATTTAGAAAACAAAGACATTGATTGTTCTCCTAGCTCTAACCCATTGAACAATAAAACAGTTATTAAAATATATCAAACCCTAATATTCGTAAGTTTGTCAGATTTTAAGTGAAAGACGTATCTAAACTCCAGAATTAAACTCTCACTATACAACCAAAACAACAGCTCAAATTAGAGCTGGCATCAACGAAGTCAGACATAATGTTGATTACATGGTTATCAAAGTTATTTTATAAAATGTAATATATTTATTGTAAAGTATCCTTGAAGCTTTAATATTCTTACAGAAGAAGGTCCAATGTAATTATCACAAATCAACACTCAGAATTACTTTCATTTTAATCAGTTAATAAATTAATTATTGCAGCCAACTCTGAACATCTACCAAGTTATAATAATTATTTGAAAGATTGCCACGAAGTAAAATTGGGAATCAAACGAGCTTACCTGTTAAGCGAAGTCTTGATTCTAATTTTATGAGTGGCAATCTGAAAAATAATTACCCACCCGCCACTATAATATAGCTAACACTAACAGCCCCAAAGCTGCAATAATTAGTCTACCTAATTCAATTTTAACCTTTCAGGAAAACATAGTGAATGTAGGTATTTGGAACTACTCTGTACATAAAACAGAGATTGTTCCAATGATATGATCTCTAAAATAAGTGACATTTCGACTTGACATTGCGTCACAACAAGACAGCATACGAATGTTGGCCTTAAGCCTTACATCAACACTGAAGCTTTTAATAAATATGTTGCTACTTACTCGAAAATTTTTAAAAACACTTGCAAGGTAGCCAAATCCTTATTCATTAGCAACAAGATTAAATCAGCCGACAACAAAATAAAAACGGTTTGGAAAATCATCAACAGTGAAACAAATAGAAATAAAAAACAAGGTATTGACTTCACACTAGAGACATCGCGTGGCCTTGTGAGCTCCAACAATGAAGTTGCTCAAGAATTTGTAAATTTCTTTACCAGTATCCCACTTAAAACTACAGAAACCTTAAATTCTTCTCCCTTGCTCTCTATTGATTTATTGAAAGCGAACGTTTCAGCCTGTCCAAATGAATTTAAATTTCAGCATATAAACCCCATAACAGTCATAAAAGGTTTTAAGGAAATCAAGATCAAATTAACGGAAGATCTATGGGGTATGTCTATCAAAGCTTGTACCTCAATTATTGAGACTGTAGCGCCGTATTTAGCCTCAATATTTAATTTGTGCGTGGATCAAGGGGTCTTCCCGGATCTAATGAAATTCAGTAAGGTAATACCCCTTTTTAAATCCGGGGACAGTAAAGACACCAATAACTATAGGCCCGTATCCGTGTTGCCGGTTTTCAGCAAGGTGTTTGAAAAGATAATGCTCAATCAAATGCTTAACCATTTTAACACTAATAAAATATTACACGAGCAACAGTATGGTTTCACCAAAGGACGTTGTACAACTGACGCCGGTGTCACTTTATTAAAACACATATTTACTGCGTGGGAAGAGGCACAAGATGCCATAGGAATCTTTTGTGACCTTTCGAAGGCATTTGATTGCGTAAATCACGAAACCCTGATCTTGAAACTTCAGCATTACGGTTTAGGTAAACTTGCGCTCAGTTTAATAAAATCGTATTTGAATGATAGACAGCAGCAGGTACAAATAAATGGAGTAAACTCAATGGGTTTAAAAGTAAAAATGGGTGTACCACAAGGTTCGATATTGGGTCCCTTCCTCTTTTTAGTATATATTAATGACCTACCCCATCTATTTAACAACCATCCGCATATGGTGTTGTTTGCTGACGATACTTCTTTAATATTTAAAATAAACAGACGTGCCACTAATCTTGATGACGTAAATAACGCCCTACTGCAGGTCCACGATTGGTTTACCGCTAATAATTTAGTACTAAATGGGAAAAAAACTAAATGCATTAGATTTGCTCTACCAAATGTCAAAAGTAGTGATTGTGACATAATATTGAATCAAGAGAAACTAGAATTTGTCGATAAAACGGTTTTCTTGGGAATCACGCTCGACTCAAGGTTACAATGGGGTCCTCATCTAACATCTCTTGCAGGACGGCTAAGCTCAGCAGCATATGCTGTTAGAAAAATCCGTCAATTTACTGATGTTGATACCGCGAGGCTGGTCTATTTTAGTTATTTTCATAGTATTATGTCATACGGTATTTTACTATGGGGACGGGCTGCAGACATCGAGTCTATATTTATTCTGCAGAAAAGAGCCATCAGAGCCATTTATGAATTACGTAGACGCGATTCTCTAAGAGAACTGTTTAAGGAAATTAATATCATGACAGTACCTTGTCAATACATCTATGAAAACATCATGTACGTTAGAAAAAATCGGCATTTATTCAGTAAGAGAGGGGACAGACACCACTATAACACTAGAAATAGGGACCAACTAGTTCAACCAGGTTTCAGGCTTGCTAAAGTGGATTCATCTTTCATGGGGTACTGTTTGAAATGTTACAATAAAATACCTCCCCACATTCTTCAACTGAATGAGACGAAATTTAAATCTTGTATAAAACGCACACTATGTAGGCAAGCATATTATAAGTTGGGGGATTACATTGATGATAAAAATGCTTGGCTAAATGCTGGTCCTGCTCCACAACCATAGGTGGGGGGGAGGGGGGCAAACTAATTGTTTGTACTGGACGGGCATTATTTGAGTCCATCGACACGTAAAGAAGAAGATGAAGAATTGATTCCCATGTTAATGTATTGTGGAAGCTGCAGAAGATTGTAAAAATATACTTGCATTGTATAGATTCCAGTTCTTAGTATTATATAATTGCATAGCACATGTGTGAGTACTTTGTACTGTTCAGCCACCATTTACATTTATTTATCTTTCATTGACTTGAATATGCCTTGGTGACTGAGAGAATGTCATGCTCACTTAAATGTCTCGCTGATGGTGGCGGGTGTGTCGGGTCATTTAGTTCCCTTCAATATGGTTGAGTTGAATGGCGCCGGTACATGCGTCATGTCTGTGAACGGGCGCTGTCAGTTGGGACTGGTCATCTCTTAGCTGCCAAGGTTCATTTTAATTACTTTATTCATACATTTTTAATCTAATCTTTCACTCTGGATGCTCTTAGTGTGCACGTCTTTCTACATCGTTCTCACATTTATGTATAATCTCAAAATTAATGATGTAACCAAGATTTTGTAACAATATTTTGATTTTAAAAGAGTGTCCATGGAGTTTCTTGCCCATTCTTCTCCATAGAGATCTACGCTAGGGAATGGGCAACTACAGTACTTTCTCAAGTTATTATGCCTTGTGACTGGGACTGTAGCTTTGATTTTCTTTTTTGTATTTTTGACTTTCAAAAGTGCCGTAATGGTCTAATTGAAATAAATGCTTTGAGTTTGAGTTTGAGTTGCAATTCTTAAAAAATATTCTTTTTTTAATTCTCTAAAAATCGCGGTGACTTAACGTAGATATTAGAAATACTACCAAGTTATAATAATTATTTTTCAGATTGCCACTCATAAAATTAGAATCAAGACTTCGCTTAACAGGTAAGCTCGTTTGATTCCCAATTTCCAGTGAACTAATCCGTCGAAGTACATTTATTGGCGTTAATTTCCGAGAAGATACAATATTATTTTGCTTACTGTCGTTAGACCCAAACTAATTGCTTAACAAGTTATGTAAAATGATGATTTATCGCATCTCGCAAGTGCAAATGGTAGACGTTTTTAAATTGATGCAAAACAAGATTTGCATACGATTACAGTGGCGATTTGAGTGTCATAATTGTCAGCTGCGTAATGTGACCGTAATTAATCGCATCACTGCTACGCGGGAAAGCGGACAACAATTTCACTGTCGTTGTATATTATTTAGGTTGATGTCATGTAATTGACGCCAGGCTTAGCGAAAACGAAAGTTATCGCGTGCGAAAATCGTGAACGCACGAAAATGGAACGCAGCCGAAACTTCAAGCTTTTTATGGAACATTTTCATAAATGGAACACTGAATGGTCTGAATGCAATCAGATTCGAATTAGATCGTTTTCAAAAATAGACGGCGAGACTGAATGTGTTTATAACTTACCATTTATGAAGACCTTTCGGAATGTGTATAGGTATTGAAGTTTAGTGAGCACTGAAAGGTCAGGATATATTGGTGATGTTATTCGAACCAGTTGTTCCTGGAGAAATTCCGGGTCAGCGCGTGTGCAACGCTCTGTGCTCATGACAGCCAGTCGCATGAAGCAAGAGGCGCCATTCCAATGCAATTTTGAATATTTGATGCAACATCGTTGAACGTTATTTCTTTTTTGTTTATAATATTTACTGTCGTAAAACACGATCCTTAAAAATCTTGAGTATAATATGTGCGCTATTCGATTGTCTTTCGAATATTTGTTAGGTTCGATAGTAGGTAGGTACCAACTATAAATGAAGAGTAAAATCTGCTTTTTTTTAACGTCAGTAATACCTATCAATCATCGATAGGTGTACCTACTAACGGAAATAGGTAGGTAAGTACTTACAAACTAAGTAAATATAGGTATCTGAGTACAGCTGGTACAGCTTAACATTTATATTCATACTGCAATAATTATTCCAACATATAATTATCAGACCTACCGAAGTGCGTAAATGCGTTCCATTGCGTGAATAAAAAAAAACAAACTAGGTACATAAACAATTACTAAAGGTTGGATTGCACCATTCGCAGTTCGCACATAGATTTATTAAACGCATTTAAACTAGGATCAACTGCATAAACTCCCGTTAGCACAAGGTCGAATCAATAATAATAAAAGTTGAACTTGTGGCTATCCGTCTGTCACGTGTCGCCTGTACCCTGTACCGCATACAAGGTCATGATCGGTAAAAATTGTTGGTAAACATTAAAACAAATGCAATTTATTTATTGTTCCAGTTATGAATATGCGTTTTCATGCCGGAAAACAAAATCAAGTGAAATAAAAATGCTGAATGGTTAATTTGGCGCGTGAACGAACGCCGCTATCTTCTTTTTTTGACAGTTTCACAAATGTTTATGGTTATCAACAGCGCCCTCCTGGCAATGTCATTCATTAAAAATCGTCAAAAGAATCACACAGCAGTACAGGTCTCCCAAAGTGATAATGCGCATAGAAATCTTCGCCACTGTTCGGCAACGGTCGTATTCCCCGAGCGTCGGAAGACGATATGTATATAGAGTGGTTAAGTGCATTTTCTTCATGCATAATTTAGTAGAATTATGTGTTTTGTGCTAAAAGAGATAAATATTGATTTATCAGTAACTAAATTGAATCGATAATTCGATGTAAGTAAATAGCGAGGAAAACGACACGATTGCGAATATGCTACAATCTTTGTTGAATTGATTTACTTCTTCATACTGAAGCTGGTGTAATGATGGAAGAAAAGAAGGTTTTAAATAACACAAGGTTTATACTAGAGGAAGAAAAAATGGTTTTCAAACACAGGTTTACATTAAAATCTAATCATTAAAATCTCAGTTCTTAATATGTATTCAACGTAGATATTTTTAATATTAAAAAACGTGAAAAATGTTAGTATATTTACCTATTTTACAAAATAAACTATTTCAATTTGAGTAAGATAATTAAAGTTGAAATTAAATTCACCTTTGAAAACAAAACCAAGAAGGGTGTGTAATAGCTGGCAGCTCTATATAATTCCACACAGAGAGAACACGTGCAGTCACCACCAATATATAAAGACGACTGACGGACCTTTGACTGACCGGCGACAGCCGCCGACCGCCCGAATTGTTTTCAATTGTTTCACATGATTTGACATATGACATTGACTTCTGTTTCTTTCGAACAAGGTACAAAATACAAGTGCATTGTTTAGGGCTCTCTCCGATTCAATGATTCGGGTGTTTCCGGGAATACGACAATTGGCGAAGATTTGCATGCGCATTATTAATTTGGGAGTACTGTAAACCTACTGGAGTTTTGACGGTCTCAATGAAGTTAAAATTTCTAAAATCAATAAGAATTTTAATATTTTCCTCGTGTGATGAAGACACAGCTGATTCATTAACTCCATCGTTTTTATCCTTATTATTATTGTTCATCTTTCTATGTGTTCCTTTCTCTTTATTTTTCTAATTGACGATTATAATAATATTCAGTTTTTGCTCATGGAAGAATTTTGTGAGAAAACGAATAGTAAAATTCCCATTAGTAGGTGCTGGCCATTTTCTCTTAGACCTTTTTTTTTTTTTTTTTTTTCGGATGGGAAATCCGCCCAGAGCGGGAGGGGTTATTTGATAATAACCCCTCCCGCTCTGGGCGGAGCAGGAGGGAGTGTCAGACTTTTACTGACTAAAACCCATCCATGTTCCTACATCGCCCTTTGTGTTCCGGGGCCACGGTATCTCTTTCGAATAGTCCCGCAACCCCGGCAGGCATCGGTCCTTACGGACCCCTTCCTTTTTGCTGACTCTCTTTGAGGCGCGCGTGGAACACGAACGCGCCGTCGACACGGCCTGTCGTCATGAGACGGACGGACGGCCAGCTAGCCCATAGCTCACCGTCCACAGGCCCGCGCCTACGGTGGCCGGGGGCCACGTGGTGGTGGCGACGCCCGGGGCGTCTCCCGCGGCGGGCGGGACGTTGAGAGGTTCTCTCCCTCTCACGTTCCGCCACCTCCTTCTCTAGCATTACAGCTTCGCAGAAGGAGGTGACGGCGTCCCATTCCGTCTCGCTCCGGACCATGGCTTGCACCAGGGCAGGACGCGAGAGGTCGCCGCCGCCTTTCTCTTAGACCTGAGTTTCAATTCACTAACTTCAAATTACAGTTTTTATCTGACTTTAGTTGGATAGTGTGAGATTGACATAAATATACAATTTCAATTAATTGCTGTTGTTAGGTTAATAAAGTAAGCACAAAAAAGGAAAAGCTAAAATATTTCCATCCCTGGTCTGGAATTAAATTTAAACGAAGTGGGAGCGGGAGAATCCGAAAAACCGAGCCGAGCTAGTAATTATTGCTTGCCTGGCGAATTCAGGCAATTTGTTGTAATACAATCTGAAAAAAAAAATAACCAATTAACCCAGTTTATAAAGCCGAAATCTCCATTACCAATGAAGTTACATATTTCCAAAATTAATTTACTTAGAAGAAAGAAAATGGATTCAATTGATTTTAAAAAGACTAAAAGACAACACATTTTGCAAAATAAATAAAATATAAAAACTAGTGAAGACTGACCCTCACTCATCTGTAGAAGACAAGGCCACCATAAAAAATGAAACAATAGGCCAACAACAGGAACCTAAACACTCCTAACTTAAAAATCATGAAGGTTGTTTCATAAATTTCAAACAAAGAAGTTAAACCAGAGACAGCTAGCCGCCTAGCTCTACAAAGCGAATGAAACTTCTCCCTTTGTAACAGTATATCACAATTCCATTTCAACAAATAGATCGTATAACAAGAAAGCCAATAGCCACTCTTTTGTAGCAAATAAATGGATTCATATTGTGGACACTGCTCTCAGGGAGGCCAGGGACACGCACACACAGGCCTCTCACTTCCCAGGCCTTGACCTAATAAATGGCCGACAAGTTGAGGCCAGACTCTGCGGAAGGAAGGGTCTAACAAAATATTTATAGCGACTGGAGGCCTTTGTAGTCCTTTTCAATTAGCTCTTGGCTATTTGTAGGGACTTACGGAGTAACAAGCATCTTTTATTTGGGGACTGATTTTTACGGAAAATTTGAAATGTGACTTGAACGTAATATTGGAGAACGTGGAGATTTGGGTTCACTGGCGTAGAATTATCTAAGGGTGAAATGTTACTTTTTAGTTCATTAGAGCGCGAAAATTTATGCTTTCTTCGATTGTGTTTTTGGTAAACGGAATTTCGTTCTCCTTCTCCAAAATACTGTTTCTGTTTACGTTTTTCATCTTTATTAAAATTATTAAATTCCCAGTATTGAAACGAATTTTCATCTAGTTCCATAGAGTAGTTTTCTAAATTATTTAAAAATCTTTTTGATTTACGAGGACAAACATAGCAATTGTAAATCTACTGATTGTTCAACGTTTTACTTATCTTTGCATCTAGTTCATGCTCATGAATATTTACAATATGTATAAGCACATTAGCATCAAAGGCCTCATTTACACTTTTCCTTTTATCTCGCCCATTTAAAAGTTCAAAATTTTACTTTTGAACCTCGTGACAATGTTCTGCATGCGACAGGTTCAACCATCCAATCATCATCATCATTTCAGCCGAAAGACGTCCACTGCTGGACATAGGCCTCCCCCAAGTGTCGCCACATTGACTGGTCCCGTGCGACTCGCATCTAGTGGATTCCTGTAACCTTCACCAGGTCATCGGTCCACCTAGTGGGAGGCCTTCCAACGCAACGTCTTCCGGTTCGCGGTCGCCACTCCAGAACTTTTCGGCCCCATCGGCCATCCGTACCAACAAATGCAAATCCGTATCAACCATCCAATATGTTAAATCAATTTTTGCTATAACGTGCTTCCAATAAATTTAAATTGCCAATGATTGTGTTTCGTGAAATTCGGCTTTATAGAGACCTTCATTTCAGTTATGTAAGAGCACATATTGTTCATAACGGCTTTTGTCATGACAATGTTCTTTATTATAATGGTTGTTCTTATGGTGAATTGTAATGTTAACTTCTGAAAACGATTGTATATGTTCTGTATTTATAAAGGGTGTAAAACACCTCTTAACGAAGACGAAATGCATTTGTTCTCCTCATCATTGCGATCTTTATTTTGTTCTACACCATACCTGGGAATCTTCTAGTTACGGAGATATTGGGGGTCAAAGTTCCAACTTTTTGACAAGTTTTTTTTTTAATACAAGTTTTTAATGTAAGATTTTTACTTTAAACACCTCCACGACCTCCGTACTATTCAATCTATCCATCAGCACAACGATTTTTCACCCCAAAAAAAAAGTCGTTTCCCAGCAATACGTTTGCCTAAAGTTACTTAGTTTGATGTACAGAATGCTTGGTTGACGGCTTCGTGATGAGGTCTTTTACACTCTGTAGATACTTCATCATCATCGTCATCCACAGCCCGACTTCCCCCATTGCCGGGTATAGGCCTCTCTTTGTTTGTGCCAAGCTCCACGTTATAGATATACATACTTACTTTGACCGTGGGGTCTGGTATTAAATATTCTACTTTTAGTATCTACAACCTCATATAATTTATATCTAGTCCAGACCAGCACTAAAACTTGGGCTGTCACTCTGTCAGACCCGACACCATCTAGCCGACTGAGTATTAGTTTTACAACAGTATTAGCTATTCTAGTTCATAGCGATACGAAAACAAGACAGCAAATCTTGGAAATCAGTTACATATTGTATTAAAGTGAATTGAAGTTCCAGCATGTTCTTTAACGTTACTCGCGAGACGTTTTCGGATGCAATATTGTCATGACGTCTGTCGACACGCCAATCTTGAATCGAGTTTCTAAATGTTACGATTGCTATTGGAAATCTTTGTTACAAATGTACTATCACGCATTTATACAAAGCGATAAATTGTATTGGATTATCAGTTTCTGTTTCTAATAAAAGAGAGCTTTCTGGAGTTTGTTGCCCGTTCTTAGTGAAAATGGAAGTCGTCAGTTCCATTCAGTCGTCAGTTCGACTTCCATTTTTTGATTTACCGAACCATTCTTTGAAAATTCATCATCAACCTTGCCTTTTCCCAAATTTATTGGGGTCGGCTTCCGGTCTTACATGATGCAGCTGAATAACAGTATTTTACATGGAGCTTCTGCCTATCTGATCTCCACATCCCAGTTAGTACTGGTATTCCTTGCAAAATCACAACAATTCAAAACTGCATAGAAAAGGTTTAATTGAAAATTCTTTGTTTAAATAATGGTGAGAGACAGAGCCTACATCTATGGATATTCTGTCATAAATTTCATAATCTATGGGCCGTATGTTTAGTCTATGTAATATTAGAAAATACAGTTGCAAACGAATAGATGAACGTATAATTATGTTCCTTAGGAACATGCCTTGAGGTTGGACTGAAGATGAATGTGTCGAAGACCAAAATTATGTGCAATGAAAGACCTAAACTAATAAAAGTAGACGGGGAGACAATACAACATGTCCAGGAATACCTGTACTTGGGCCAAGTAGTCTCTTTCCAGGCAAGGCAAGACATAGAAGTCGCAAGACGAACAGAAAACGCCTGGAAGAGCTACTGGTCCATGAAGGAACTATTTAAGGGTGAGTTGCCTCTGTGGCACTGAAACGGAAACTTATGGACATGTGTATTCTCCCCGTCATACAGTGTGACCATCTTAAAATTCTCGATACTGCCATACTTTGGTTTGAAACCTGCCAAATCCTGCCAAAGGCTCGAGTAAAAAATGCCCAAAAATTGCCAAGTTAAAAAAAAACGAAAATAAATACTTTATTTTTACATATTATCATATTTTTATTATTAACTAAGTAAAAAATGTTAATTAAACATTGCAATTACCCTCATGTTCTTCATTTTCTATCTCTTTATACATATTTTTATACATACGATGCTAGTCTAATAGATTTTATCCAACATTTGGACGCAAGTTTGGACCATCATAACATGATTTTTTTGTTACAATTATTAAATGAAGTTAATCGGCCTTGCTGGCCGCTCTAGTTTGGTGTAATGGCGTGTGGATTCTATTATTTTTAAATGAAGATTGTCTACCCTATCGTTATTAGGGTGGCCATTTTTGACAATTTGAGATGTTAGTATAGATTTATTTTCAACATTGCAATACTGCCAAAAACTGCCAAGTTCATAAAACGTTAACTAAACATGACATAGGCTAAAATAAGAGGCCAATCCTGCCAAAAAGGCAGGAAACTGCCACATATGGTCACACTGCCGTCATAACCTATGGTTCACAGACTTGGTCTTTGACTAACATGCAGAAGTCCAAACTCAAGGTTTGCCAACGAGCAATGGAGCGCAGTATACTAGGTGTTAAATTAACGGATCGTGTTCGAACGAAACACAATACTGCGCTCCAAAACAAATATAGCTGACGTGGCTCAAAAGGCTGCCCAACTGAAATGGGACTGGGCATGTCTGCCGCATGGCGGACAAACCGTGGGCCAAAATTGCAGGAAACTGTTGCCGTGACACAGTGAATAAATAAAATTGATAGTGAAAAATGTATACTTACCTATCTACACGCCGCCGTATAAATCGAAATCTCCAGTGAATTATAAACATACAGAAAAGGGAAGGTCGCACCTTCATAACCAGCCCTAAAGAAACAAAAAAGATATTTCTGTTATGCTTCGATCATTTCTTAAGGTTGCACAAGTCAGTCATTCTTCCATACAAACGTAGTCTGGTGATTACTCGTTTGTTTGACGGTGTAGGTTCAAAATTAAAAATTGTATCAACTGGTATTTTCATTATCTAGCCCTGTATGGAAGCAGAATTGGAAAAAAAATATTGGTTTGGAAGTTATGACCGTCGAATCTTTCATATTTCAGCACTAATTTTAACTCATCTTTGGGCGTAAATAAATGACATAAGTAGTATGAAAATGGAAAAACTAAAACCATACAAGAATAGATAATTTATTCAAAAGTTAAAATATTTTTATTTTGAACAGATACATCCAATAGATTTTTCATGATACCCGTACTCCCAAAGGTCTGCATAAAGAATTTCGCGCGCCCGTTTTCGTTGTAAATCATATTGCATTTCGCTACAAGTTGCCACCCCTGTCAGTGGGGAAGAGGGGAAGCACGCAGCGCGTGAGTGTGCGCAGTGTCTGTGGGTGCACACATGCTCACTTGGTTAGCTGCCGCCCGGCACGTCATGCTGTCGTATTACGAGTATACTATTTTATAACATTGAACTCTGGCTTGAATTTTGGATACCGATATTTCTTTACTGATAGTTTGTGTTTATTATTTTGAATTTGTTTCAAATTTTACTGACCCTGGCATTGGACTTTGGATTCCGATTTGATAGTGATTTACGGGTGGCGTTTGAATTCGATTTTATTTATTATGAATGTTAGCAGATTTCTCCCCCATTTGTGGACCGATTCTCAAAATTATTTTTTTATTTCTTTTTTGTCCCATTTAAATTTGGCCAAGATCTGATGCTGATCTTCGGAGATATACAATAGAACTCTTAAAAAAATAGACGGAAATCTGTAGTCATTGTCGCTTGGATTTTTATTGTTTATGACGTAACATCACGCCTGTATGCTTTGAGGGAGTACGCAGATTTGTACAATACCCCCAGATTTCGAAAGTTAGGTACCTACCTATGTTTGCGGATGGATGGACAGAGATTTTGTTGGCATGTCAGATGTATTGTGAGAGCAATTTATGAATGTGTGAACCTTTACTTTGTTATTTTGTATATTTTAATGTTATCTCTTACTCTTTTAGTTCTAGTTTTAGTTACAGTAATTGGTTTAAATACAACCGTTGTAAATAGATAAATAAATGTTATGTTTCATTTATAGTGGATAAGCCTGTTACCATAACATGTATTGTTAATAATGTAGGTATAATAAATATTTATGGCGACTTGTTTGGGAACGACTACCACCATCAGCCTTTTCCCAACTATGTTGGGGTCGGCTTCCAGTTTTACCGGATGCAGCTGAATACCAGTATACATGGAGTATTTGCCTATCTGACCACCACAACCCAGTTAGTAACGTGTACGATACCCCTTGGTAAGACTGGCAGTCAGACTTTTAGGGCCTCTGACTACCTAACGACTGTCAAAGATCTACAAATGACAGCCCGAACAACGGCATAACGTGCTTTCCGAGGCACGGAGGAAACTCGGTATGTAATGGGTGGTCACCCATCCGCAGACCAACCTAGGCAAGCACGGCTTAACCTAACGATCGACCTGAGCGGCTGTTATTATTTAGCCACGAGCTCCGCTTGTTTGGGAACGACTAAAAATGGAAAAATAAATACCTAAGTAAAAATATTTTTTGCAAAAAATAAAACAGACTTAAAAAAAACACAAACATAAAAAACACTTTGATTGATTTGGTGTTTTTGTCACCGGCTTCTGAAGCAAAAGTTATTTTTCACCTTTTTGTTTTTCTTTTTTTTAATTCTGTGATAATTTCTAAACTATTCAAAAGACAATTTTAATCTAAATTCAATTGTCAAGATAATGGACATACTTATTTGGATAAGGATTAATACTGCAAATAAGATAGGTACCTACGTTGTCCTCGAAGCGGCGATCGGCGGCGGCGACCTCTCGCGTCCGGCCCTGGTGCAAGCCATGGTCCGGAGCGAGACGGAATGGGACGCCGTCACCTCCTTCTGCGAAGCAGTAATGCTAGAGAAGGAGGTGGCGGAACGTGAGAGGGAGAGAACCTCTCAACGTCCCGGCCGCCGTGGGCGCGGGCCTGTGGACGGTGGGCTATGGGCTAGCCAGCCGTCCGTCCGTCTCATGACGACAGGCCGTGTCGACGGCGCGTTCGTGTTCCACGCGCGCCTCAAAGAGAGTCAGCAAAAGGGAAGGGGTCCGTAAGGACTGATGCCTGCCGGGGTTGCGGGACTGTTCGAAAGAGATACCGTGGCCCCGGAACACAAAGGGCGATGAAGGAACATGGATGGGTTTTAGTCAGTAAAAGTCTGACACTCCCTCCTGCTCCGCCCAGAGCGGGAGGAGTTATTTGATGATTTCCTATCCGAAAAAAAAAAGGTAGGTAGCTACGTCATATTTTTAAATAAAATTTCAAAGATAAAAATGGTTACCTACTTTACTCTTTGTCTGGATAGAAGGTCAACCTATTCATACACGAAATATTTTCAGAGAATCATCCAACAGCTATAACGAAGCCATAGCAACGAAATATTTTTTTTACTGAGTAGGTAGGTACCTATATTTAAAAAATCTCTACTTGACCCACACAATAAATAGGTACTGGCTCCATATTTTAACAACATCCATTACGCTAGTTTACTACAATACTACGTCAGCGGCACAATGCCTATTGTTGATAAATGTATAATAAGACACACACACCGCTTTACAGACCGCTATTGTAAATAAATAAACAGCCAATAAACAATTTACAAAATAACATAATTTTTTATTTGATGAATCAACAACAAGACTCACAGTCACATCAAAGTCACGCTGTCGAAAAAGCAATTATCCTGACTCTGGCTGTACTAATCAGGAGTCGCCTGTGGTTTAATTATAGGTAACTAGCTAGGCTAAGTAATTACCTAGGTATTTAACATAAGTAGTAACATAGTTGCACAACCTATAAAAACAAGTATAGAAATAAAGTCATATCAATGAAATTATTTTTTAAACTAAATAACAATATCTACCTACATTACTACCTACCTACATTTTCGCAAGCGAACTCATTGCCACGTCTCGCAAAGTCGCGGGTCTACCTATTAGGAATATTATAGGATGTATGTAGGAACTTGTCCTTTCATAATAACAACTAAATTGGGTGCATAATAATTACGTTTCACTGAGTGATTGTCCTATGTTGTAAATTCCAACACCTATTAGTTTGAGTTTATGTTGTCCTTCAAACATAAATCGCATATACGCCAGCACGTGCCAACGATGATACTACACAATTGCACCCGCGCCGCGCGCCACCGCTACAATGTCGTCCCGTCTTCAATGAAATTGCGCATGTATGCGTCACTCAGCGTTAGGAGTGTGTATGTGTACGCGCAGTAGCTTCCTTCTGCTCTTTACAGCGTCTATCCCTTTCGCTCGTGATGTCGGATGAAATAGCATGCATTTTAACCCCGCCCACCAACTAGTTCGTTCCGCTAACTTGTTCGTTCTTAATTAAAATTAATGGGCCGTATAGAGATTGAAAACCCAACCAAATGATGTAGCGATTTAAAAATAACTGAGTCGTAAAAGTTTACTTTGAACTCGGTAACGTACCTATCATTTTTTTATATCGCTGTTTAGAACGTGATAGTTCAGTTTGAAATTTAGAATTTGGAACACCCGACCATAGACAGTTAAATAGTTACAAACAGCCAACAAGGCAAACATTTCTCCCTGAGTTGGCATCCTGGCCTTTTGCCAAGGATGGTCGGACAACGACCAACCTTTATCACCCCTTAGACGTATCTGCTGTACGATTATAAACTGTTTTATTCCCGTTTTAGAAGTTTAAATTCTTTTATTGTGTTCCTAGCACTTTAAATGCAATACATCGTTCTGGCTGGTTCGGATTCTAAATCTGTTTCGGGACCGATTTTCTTCCGCGTCTATTTCGAAAAGCGCGCGACATTACTTAATGGTTTGCAATGGTTACGTTAGGAGGTTGGTTTCAAACGTTTCAAAACAATGGAGGTAATGTCTTCAAGTGTTGATCGTGGATGATTAAGCGGCTGCCTCTCGTGATATTGCGATAAGCTTTGGAAATATACTGTCATTTAGAATTCAATGACTAATTTAATTGGAGCAGTCGTGCAAATTATAGTTCCAGCGCTCTATCCATTGTTATGTTATATTAACTTTGCTTCTTAGATTTATAGTTGTGTATTATTATGTCAATTAATATTGTTTTGGTTTCATACGTTGTGGCCTTGCGTGACTTTAAAGCTATTTTAGATGTTGGTGTAAAATTATGATCTGCGTATGATAGGTAGGTAAGTACTACATTGTTAATATTAACACCGTCACAAACGTTCTTAGTCATGCCATACAATAAGAAATTGTATGGTTACAGACTCACAGCTCAGTCTTTACTAATCCTAAACATGCAGTCGGGGCGGCTTCAGGGCCGGTAGTCTCGACATCACAAACTCGACATAGATAACGACAAAATCGCAAACTTTCGATCGCTAATTAATTACTTACGAAAAAAATCGGTTGCAATAACGATTATTAACGATGCTTGCGAGAAACCCATCTTAGATGTGGAGACTTGCGTTTCCCGCAAGCATCGTTATTTTTTACATTGTTATTTTAGCGATCGAAAGTTAAGGCCCTTCTGACCCTAAAATTAGCAACTCTATTCGTTTGAAATACTGTTAGAATAAAGTTCTAATCAGTTTGCACTACAAAGCGGTTGTTACGTCAGTCACTGCGGCCGAATAGTGCGAAATGAGTGTTTTTTTTGCGATTTACAAAATATCTATTGATGGACTAAAAAAATAAAACACATAAGACCTGATTTATAGTTCTAAGATCAGTTAGTATGCAAAGTTTCATGATCTAATTTGAAGTACTTTTTGAATACCAGCGGTTTATTGTTCGATTTGGAGGTAACTTAGGATTTTTTTTCCATCGAGAAAAGTTTATGGAATCGTGTTTTCGTCACACATAGGACTTGGCATTAATCCTCAACTTTACCTTATATTTATTAATTAATGCTGCAGTATTTTAGGCGTAACGGAGGATCATGCTGCTAGGCCATTTGAGGGATAATAGCCCTTAACGATAATGTCGTTATCTATGTCGAGACTGCTGGTCCTGCGCTGCCACCGACGAAGCCATGGAAGTGGCGAAGTTTTGGGCTTCTTCTTTCGTTATAGTGTGGTCAGTGCCTAAACCTGGTGTCAGAGTTCTTAATAGGTACCGCCCATGGGCCTCTGGCTTGGCTTTACATGCCGTCATGAAATATCTCTCAGGCATGCTGGTGTCCTCACGATGTTTTTGAATTATACAATACGCTTACGAATCCGAAAAATCAGAGGTTGTATAAAATATGATGAAGCAGAAGAATAATCCTATTGTAATATACATATTCCACTAGATTTTCTTCCATTTGTGCATTAATATCTATAAGTTTTATGAAAAAATCCTTCCATCCTTCAATTTTGAAAACATTAATAAGTAAAATCTTTAAAAAATATTTCAAACCTACAATTAGGTAGGTAAGTAGGTACTCTTTCTTAATCAAGCTACCCACCACAATCATTTTCCACAAAAAAAAAATTGGACCGTCTCAAGTCGCAGGCGCCGGTCGAGGTCTATTTACAAGACTTTCTCTGGAAAATCTTGTCATTTGGCCATTTTGATGTGCATCGTTTCGTAGCGTTATGAAGTTTCAATGTACCATTGTTCGTTCGTTACGAAATGGTAAATTACGTCTGAAGTAACATAGTAGAACGATACGACTCTCACTTTTAGGTTACTTAAGTTTCCTTCTTTACCGAGGTCGACATGATACAGAAGATCACCATTTAATATTTCAGGTAGCGTGAAGTCGTATGACAACTGAAACTTATATAATTATGTAGGTATTTTAGTATAGCACAGACCAAGAACTTATAAACGGAATCTAAGTTTTCGAGCTGTAAATGAAACTGTAGGTATACATTTTCAAACATAAACACCAATATAAGTCATTCATCAATATACAGTCTAGTAGCTGCTACAGTTTACACCACAACATTCAAAAATGTTAAAAAGACTGTATCCAAATTTTTAATTGCTCCCTTGAACTAGGTATTTTTACAGCTATTTTTACCAGCATACACATCAAAGGTACCAGTAGCTTGTAATTATTAATGTTTGTACACTTCCGCAGACTGAAAATAAACACAAGGGAATCGAAAGCACTTTCACTCTCCTTCCACTTCGACTAATAACCCTCATGAGAAACAATAGAAAATTTAACCTTATCTTGAAGACTGTGGGTTTAATTTGATTTGTCAATGACCGTAAATTGATGCAACCAAGTGCAGTTGATGCAGAGTCTTTAAGAAGTTCAGCTATTAGATTGTCTTTCGAAGTTGGTAGGAGTGCAATAATGCAATGTTTGTTGATTGTTAAATGACAGCGGTCTTCGACCGAGACGTTTCCGATTCTTGTTGGAATTACGATTATAAATTTGCTTTCGAACAATTTCATAAACACCTTCGATTTTGGATAAGGTACGGGTAAGGTTGTAAGTGATCTCAGTTTATCGAGAAAACTTGGTAATGACAATGATAGCTAGATAGATATGAAGCATTGACTGTAATTGCTGTCGCACATAATTGTTAACGTGTTTATCCAGGTGTTAAGTTTCTACAGCCCGCGAGAAACAGAACCATATTATTTACAGCAGATAACGTTAGAATTTCCAGCTGTAATTGACCACTTATAAAACTACTTACAAAAAAGAAGGAAGTCGAAAAGGGGATCCAAGAAACCTGCGATCAGTTTACTAAAGAGCCCCGTAACCATATACAAAGTGCAAAAGCCAATCCCGATTCCAGAAAAACGCTAAAATCTTATCGGAAGTCGTCATTCTGCAATTTACCGTAAATTGGAAAATCATCGAGAACCCACGATTTGTTGGACTGAATACGAAAAGTCAAGGCAACGTTTCCGCAACAATTTATTCCAGACTTGTCAGGTCAATTTATTTCGGATTCTGGATGAAGGCAAATTCGAAGCATACAAAGTGAGTCCCATTTCAAGAGGTCCTAATCTTTTGATTTGTGTGTTTTGGCAACGAAACTTTACTCGGAAAAATGGAAAAATTGTTTATTGCAAGTGCTAATATAGCATTTTCGAATTGAGTTGTTTTGCTACTTCGAAAAATGCTAACCTTTCCATAGATACTTCCAAATTTTGTGGAACTCCCAAATTATGAGTGCAAGACGCTATAAACTTTATATTTTAGGTGGCATCATATAGAAAATATGTCCGGAGCTGGGTACAAATTGTAGCTTTTATCGTACACTGTAAAAATAAACTTGGATCATAAAGTTGAAGAAGCTGTAGCACATAATGGGAACTATGAAAGTGATGAAAGCATAGGGATTAAATAGAGAGAGCCTGCTATTACCTGCCTTGTAATGGCAGACTATAATAATATTATAATAGAAACTACAATTTGTTACCAAGCAGAGTTGGAAAGGCAGCTTCCATATTCTACTGTTTGATCTTCGCAACTACGTACTTATTGAATTGTTTTCAAAATACTGGTTTTATTAAAGACATCAATGCAGTTCCTATTGATATATTACACCAGTAAGAAAATGTCATTGGCAACACAGGAGCACAACCATACCTCAAAAAGAAAATAAAAACATCTAATGTTAAAATTAAAGGGCCAAATAAAGAAGACCAACGTCATTATTATTAAAATATAGAAGAGGTCGGTGTCAAACAACGTGACACCTTATCTGAGTTCGTTGCCAAAGCTCCGCGAGTCCGCGAAACTCCGCGACCTACATTTGGGAACATAATATGACGAGACATTATAAGGCACTTTTAGGAACAAAATACAAGGTGTTTCAGAATATTAGATTTTAAAGAATCGTGGGGTGTTTGATGTAATATTTAATAAGGAACTCGATCCTGAAATTGTTTTAGAAGAGGAAATTTGGAAAATGATCCATCCTTTTTATCCATTTAAAGGTTGTCTTTAAAATATCGCTTTTAGCGATAAGGCCGCCCATTGTGTCACCCCTTGTAAAATGTTCTACATTTGTATCTGTAATTTTTATGGTTTACATAATAAAGAGTATTCTATTCTATTATTTTTATGTAGTTACTAGAAGAGGTCGAATATTTTAAACATGGTAAAGCACGGGTATTTCGTGTCAACAAGCAGTAATACGCAAGAGTTTGTTTTTCTTTTGTCATCAAATACAACGCAGAAGACAAGTCCATTGAAACATGAGAATATCAATAATGAGTCTATATTTCAAACAAACCTCGTTTTTAGAAGAAACAACAGAGCTCCAATTCTGAACAGATATCCTGTTCAGACTGTATAGACAATTATGAAAAATACACGGTGATTATGAAGTGTTGAAGTATTGCATCCGCAGTAAGATTACTCAATCGTTTCCTGACGAACTTTGCTTCGACCATGACCTACTTAGCTATTCGAGGATATATGCGAAGTTAACCTCACTGTACAGAATACTACAAGTGAATCTCGTGCAACTATTTGATTTAGTTCAGATTGTTGTTGACTGAAGTTAATATAATTCATTGACAATCCTCCAGGGACTAAAAGTTTTTACTCATCAATAACAATCTGAACATCCATGTGTTATAGGAGCAAAATAGATAAAAGTAAGAAATTATTATATTTCGAGGGACATTGGAATGCAATTAATATGATAGAAATCTTGTTGTTTTTAATCCTACTGCCCCACCCCCGAACAGGGCGGCATTGGCTGTCCTTGAACTTCCAATGCTGTGTCACCGTCGAGGATCATAACGTCATCGGCGAAAGCCTGGCAGTAGTCTCCCCTAATTAAATTAATTAAATACAGTGACGATTTTCTTTAATGAAAATCTACAAAGAAAGACTTTTCTAATTAATCTCCAAATAGTCGCTCCTCTAAAAGTAACTGTCCGCAAAATAAATACCGATGTCAAAGTGAATACTTATTCGTACAAAAACAAAACTTTTTTCATTAAAGCTCTTGATGTAACTTGTGACAAGTTTAGTCACGTAGGCCGATAGAGAACAGATGGGCGAACGAACAAGAACCTAGAAAGACTAATATTGTTTGTCAGCTGAGTGAATCCAATCAAAATAATTAATGGAAAATATCTTAAGAGCATTTCAGTAAATGAAAATGTTTTATTTGCTATTGTTCATACTAAATTGCCAATTGTAGATAATATTGTAGATGGATTTACTATAAATTGTAATAAAATCAAATGCAGTGATGGGCTGGATTTTTTTTTAAAAGATTGGTCTTTGGGAACTCTGGACAGAGAGAGGTGGAAGAAGGGTATCAACTTTGTCCAGCACAACCGTTACGGGCTAGTACTTAATAAGATCAATACGTATAATGATACGAAAAAAACAGTAATAATGGTAAGTCTGAAATTTGTACATAGCTTTCCAAGATGAGAGACATACACCAGGAAATGCAAAGCCAAACGAGATAATCCTGGTACAATACGTCTCAAAGCCTATTGTAAAGTTTTCAGAGAGCACAAGTTTGTCGACAAAGCAACAGATGAACAGCCTCCAAATTGAACTTCCCAACTCCCTTTGTATCAAGTAAGTACACCACATTGCATCGAGACCAAGATACCCTACAACGACGAGGTCACAGGAATAATGTTTCCTATTTGATGTGGAGACGATGTATAAACGGAAAATACCATAGTTTATAAAATTTCTAAACAGGTGGCAGATTGAAATGTTATTTTTATCCAAAGAATATTTAAACATTCAGACGATACAAATCTAAACTCTCCGATCTTTTGCATAAAATAATGATCGAAGATATTCTCACGTCTGAAAGTATATTGTAAAGTACGGATAAATCCATTCACACTTTTCTTGAAATGAAATACCTACTACGGCACTGCTTGAATATAACCAACATATAAATCCAAGGATAATACCAAGGACATATTGAATATTGCTAAGGAGTAGGCAAGTAATTCCTTTTGCCAATCAATCCATTTGATCAAAACACATCGTTACAGTTTACGCACTAAAAGCTTTTCCAATCAAGATAGGAGGAACGGGGGACCCCAAAATACTGAATATCGACCGTGTGACTTGAGTTTGCGGTATAGTACTTTCGATCTTATTGCTAGAAGTTACAGTTCTGAATCCCTAAACTACATTCTTGAAAAGATAATCTGATGCATTAGATATCTGTGCAATTCCCTAAAAGGCTAACTTTAACCTTTCCAAAGGGTGTGGTTGATTCCAGTGAAGGATTTAGGTGTGGCCTGTTTCCAACTGAAGTTATATCGTCAATTTGTCTTTGTCTTTCCATCTGAAGTGAATCAAGATTGATTGAAATCAAGTCTAGCTGATATAAAACTGTAGGATACGTCACAGCCTGTTCTGTATTCTATTAACATGATAATAATATTTGAAGATAATAACATGAACGATGTTGCTAAACATATCTTTTATATTATTTTTATGAAACCTGTTCTTCCTGCAATCAGTGTTGTTATCGAGAAAAACAAGACGATAGCAGTCTTAAGTAAGTACATACATCAATATGGTATGTATTTCTTTCTTGTTGCTGATTTTGCTTTGATGTCTTTAACCATTTATCCGATCAGTGTTGGTAAACTGGAATTTCCATCAAAGGTTTTTTCATTCTCCGCCTTTTGCTTCTACGTAGAGTAGAGTATTTATACTCAGAGACATGCTTCAATGTGAAATATTTACAACTACACGTGTATCATTCGAACGGATAAATCGTGAACCAGTAAAATCCGTTTAATTGGCATCAATTTTAACTAGATCGTGTTTCATCTCGGATCAATCCCTCTTACTTACTGCCTCCAAATACTATCACTCTCCTTCAAATGGCCTCCAATTATTTTGTGACTCATATAGTCATCACTGTAATGATCGTAGTCTCTTTGAAGACAACGCACAGTAAGCACTGTATGTATAATGCCTTTCAAATAAGAATTTATACGTATTGACGTTCGCTTCAATCTGTCAACTGTCATTTGAAAAGTGTGGATTAAGTCATAAAAAACCGGCCAAGAGCGTGTCGGGCCACGCTCAGTGTAGGGTTCCGTAGTTTCCCGTCCGTCACAATAAGTGTTCCCACTTATGAGTTTAAAGGTGGGTATCCATTATGTAAAAATGCTTGCATATACGAATATACTACAAACTTAGTCCAGAAATTATTTTGTACAACTTTTTGTCTTTTTTGTACAAAAACTGTTGTTTCCATCAAGTTCAAAATGATTTTCCTAGAAAGTCCTTATAAAGTTCTACTTTTCAGATTTTTTTCATATTTTCTAAAGTTATGGTTCAAAAGTTAGAGGGGGGGGGGACACATTGTTTTTTACTTTTGGAGCGATTATTTCCGAAATTATTGACATTATCAATAAATGATTTTAGGAAACCCCTATTCTTTTTTAAATATCTTTCCAACAATATATCACACATTCACACGTTAGGGTTGATATTAAAAAAAAAACACTTCACACTTTACATGGGGGGCTACCGTAATAAAATATTTTTTTCCTTTTACCAAAAAAATAATTTTTTATTTTACCACTATGTCGGCGTGATTGATATATATATTGGTACCAAATTTCAGCTTTCTAGTGCTAACGGTCACAGGGATTAAGCGAGGACGGACAGACGGACGGACGGACAGACATGGCGAAACTATAAGGGTTCCTAGTTGACTACGGAACCCTAAAAAACGATAAATACATAAAATAAAGATAACACTAAGAAGATAATAACGATCATAAATATTTTTAAATAATATTTTTAACAAATTAAACTTTTATTGCAAGCCGTACTTTTCAAGTGACAGTTGACAGATAGAGGTTATCGACGTTCCTATTCTAATTTGAAACGCATTATACGGGAGCAGCATCGCAAATTCCTTCTACAAAGCATCGCATCGGATCGCCATGATGCGAAACTGATCCTGTGCAGTGTTTATAAGTGTGCGTTGACCTTTAGGTCTTTATGCTTGTCAATACTTGAATGAACATCGTCGTAATTGTTGAGCGAAGAGTCCTCTCAGACTGGATTAATTGAGACGCAAAATTGTTATTGACCCTCAAGTGCCCTCAATTCTTCAAGATCGTCCTTATTCTTGTACGATGTTCGAGAGTGGATCTTGATTTAATTTAAAGTTTATTAATATTTTACTATGAGAAAATATACACTTTTATTTTGTTTCAGCTGAGATTCATTTTGAGAAAAACGGATGCGCCGAAAAAAAATATACAAAATCAAACCTAGAGCAGAAAGTTTTTAGAAATTCTGTGAACTGCAAGCGCTTTGCACGAGTCAAATTAATTCTAAAACTATCCTCGAAAACATGTTCGTTGAAATAGCACGCGACCGCACTGAAAATTATTTTTCGAGTTCCTCTTACTCTGCATATGAAAAGTATTTATATTTATTCAATATGATATATTTATTCTGACTAAGACTACAGCATAATTGAGATAAGGTTAGACTGATGATGATATTTTATTCTAACTAAGTGGGAATTTCCTCTATGAAGCGCGCTTTCAAGAGCTCTCAATATTCAATAGCATTGATGACACTGAGAGCTCTTGAACGCAGTTTGATGAGCTGATCGCGTTCAGCGTTTAAAACAGGTTTATTATATTCCTAAGCAATAAATCTAAATAAAACTGTTAGCCGTGTGGTATCCGGCAGAGTAGAATAGAACCAACCCAGGCGACTAATGTCTGAGGCAGAACACCTTGCGCCTCCGTAGACCAGAGAATGGGCAGCAGCGTTTTCTGTTAGTCTTTCAACACTGCGATCTCCAATCCGCCTGCCAAGCGTGGAGATTACGGCAAATTCCTCCCATCATGGGGGAGGCTTGTGGCCAGCAGTGGACGATATGGGCTGTTGTTGTTGTTGTTAAATAAAATCGAGATTAGCCTCACAATGCAATTCAAAGTTCAACAAACGTTATATTTTATTGCCAAGTGTTTCGTAGGCGTCTCGCTGTCTGGTAGGTACGTTATCTTGTGAATCATCGTAATCTCGTGTTTACTTCGCATTATGTTTTGGTTTTATAAGTTGTGGTTATTAAAACGTTGTTTATTAATGTATTCTCATGCGTGTTCATTGTTTTTGTTGTTTGTGGAATTGTTTATAGTTACAGAATTGACGACTGTCTCGTGGGTGTTGATCTGGATACCGGACTTTGACAAATAATGTAAGTATTGAAATAACTGTAATAGACAGATCCGGGTCCGCAGCTAGTCCGGAGTCCGGAGTGAGGTCGTTTTGAAAGCACTTCAAATTGATGTGAGTTCATCGAAATAATTTTGCTCCTGTTTCGCACAGGTAATCTTCATTTTAGACCTATGGTTCCAGTTCCGAATACAGAACATAATCTCTCTCCTGTTGCCTTTGTGGACTCTGCTTGCACTACTTTGTGAAACTTGGCTTGAAAATCCGCTAACACCAAAGCTGAAATTCGATAGCTTCATGCATTCCAGTCCAGTCCAAAACTGAACTCTGTTTACATAACGCACATTACAATAAAATAAAACAGTAACACAGTTATTCAGGGGTAAATGAACTGTGGCTCGAAATGTTCAGTTAAATGTTTACCTTATTTTCTGCACCGTTTCACTTGCCCCGAATGATGTTTCAGCGAATTTCATTATAATTTTCACATCAGTTGGTTTAGTATTTGCGTCATTAGAATAATATGTGCTATATTTTGATGATTTAGCTTCAGCCCTCCCAATACTTACTTACTTTGTTATTTACACCATATTTCCTATAGGACCGAAGGGATAGGCAGAGGTGTATCTAATAATAGTTGAATGTTGACCTTCTCTGTGCAATCACTGTTTGATTTGTGGTTTTAATTCCATTCTTAAACGGAGTATGACTCTCGTATTCGGCAATGTGACCGCTTCATGGCTGCGCTAATGTATTTTGTAGTAACTTTATTTTACAATATATCTGGTGTACGAGTTCCTCAAGTCTGATTGCATCCACGGAAAACCCTCTACAAGTAGTTAACACTAATAGTACTCAACATTTCGCCAGTTCCATGTAATATGGCTAGGGGGCGGGCGAGCTTATTGCCATCAATCAGGCACAAATCCACTGGCTGCTACTGATAGGTAAGTTCCTGATGGAAAAACCCAATAAATCCTTTGCTCGATCCGGGACTTGCGCCCATGACCTCATGGTCTAGACCAATGAGGCAGTGAATTTATTTGCATTAGGCTAATTATACTTACTTCGGTCTGCTACTGAGATTATATGGAAGTCACTTACTGTAGGTACTATCCATCCAGATCTAAAACCAAATTCGTTTTTCTTCTAACACAGCTCTCTTAACATCGAATACAGCCAGCCAAAAGACTTCTCAAATAAAACTACAAGAGATTGTTGGCTCCGCTCCAGTTTTCATAGTAAACCGTAGTGAGTTCTGCATGGTCATCAATATTCTAACATCATCCATTATAGTTCGTCTATGGCCGTCTGTAACTGACGTTTGATTTATTTATCTTTTGCAATATGATAATCATCTCTCAAAAGCAGTAACTGCAGTCAAGAAACTTAGTTGGGAAGACTGACAACTAATTGATCAAGATCAAGTCTTGTCTATTCAATATTGAAATTATGATTCGAGCTTACTAACTCTTGGTAGGTACTTCTAGGGCTATTAATAGAACTTGACATTCAATAGCATTTAGCTAAAGGATCGTTTAAACTTTGAAGGATCTATTTTAGGATGCTATGCGACAGTTGACTGGCTTTCATAAATGTGAAATAGGCTGACTATAAACTAAAATATACAGTCGTTTACGTCTACGAACATAATTGCACTGCTGAAATGACAAATTATTGTAATTTGCTTTATAATAACTCAAATGACAGGGCTCATAGTGGCGGAACAAAACCCATTTTCGAAAAGTTATGCCTTGTCATAAAATTTTCAAAAGTCCACACATCGGTGAACACATAAATAGAAATGACAGCAGAACAGAATAGAAACCAAGTGTAATAACGTAGTCGTCTTTTAGATCTGTAAGCATAACTGCCTATAAACGCAGTACGATTATCGTGTCTACTTTCTAATTCCCGACCTGCAATGCAACCCAGTATTTAAATGGAGCTCAACTGTCGCCTGTGAAAACTGTTACGATGTTTCAGATACGAAATACCGGAATTTTATTATTAAATATAATATCTGATGGTAAACTTGTTATTTTTGGGAAAGTTCTAAGCCTTATCTTGGGTTCTGTAGTGAATCTAGCCGAAGTCAAGTACCTAGGTACCTAGAGTGTTACAAGGAACTTTTCGCACTTAAATGATATTGACAGGAGAGGGGAGGGGGGGTCGTTGTTGGTAAACGTTTGTGTTAGATGAAATTGTAGACCGGTATTGAAAAAAAAAACGGAACGGCGGCGGCCGAATTAATAACGATTTTTTAACGATAATTGTAAATGTACAACTATAGGTGTGGACTGGACTGGAGTGGAGAGATTTGGAAGAGACCTACACTCAGCATTGGGTGACCAAGGGTTGAAGAAGAAGAAAATGGTGTGGACTTATGGAGAGTCACTAGTGGTAAAACACTTTATACAAAGACAGAGTCAGGAGCAGAAGTTTGTAGACTAGAATCAACGAAGTCAATAAACCTAACTGTTTTGTTGCAATAGCGTAACTGACATTTGTAAGTACATCAAATTGCCGAACGGTCGATTGAAAGTGCAGTTAAACTCGCTTTGAAGATGAGAATAGTGACTTTAGTAGCCTTTCTAAGACTGTAGTAATAGTTGGTCTTACTAATGAAATAACTAGCAACTTGATAATTTCCCACTTTCCAGACCAGCATGCAGATATTATATTAGGAGATAAAATGCAAATGAAAGCATACATGTAGCTTCATTTTGCACAAATTGCGATGCTCGTTAGAAGAAAACGGGCTGGTCTAGTGCTTCTACGATATACATTCCGTCCTAGTTCTGCTACAAATGGGACCTATAAACTAAACAATGTTACGATCATATGTCTTTACTACTGGTAGACCAAATATCCAAAATTCCGTTGGAAGGTTACAAAGAAATGTTTACACACTCAACATACCGCTGCTTTTACGATGAAAGCTTTTGAAGGATAAAAGGTCGGTCACAGTTGACTAGATATTGAGAGGTCAAAGGTTTAAGGTGTCCCACGCAAAACCGTTATGCTTAAACCGCTCCTTAATTCTACACGTTTAACCTCGGTTAGCAGGGTCAACCGAAGGATCGATAAATTGTAAAAAGGTAATTAGTACGAATCCAGCTTTTTAAAGGTTTTTGCAACCCTGGTTTGTGTAGGAGGCAACGACTTGTAGTCGGGCCTACGCTGTCTGCCTCCTCATATGTTTTAAGTACTGTAACATAATTGTAAAACCGAATAGTTTTAAAATAGTAACCATGGAGTTTCTTGCCGGTTCTTCTCCACAGGAAACGACCAACCCGAATTTACCTGTACCGTGTACCATTTCCCGATGTTTTATAAGAGCCCATGTAGTCCTATGTGAAATAAAATATTTCGATTTTGTTCCTTCAACAAATGAAATATCCAGACAATCTGCATTGATAGGGTGACCGTCACACTTCAAAATTATTTTAAACTGAAAGACCGACGACCGTAAGTACAAAGCAAGACCGGATTGCCATTGTTCAACTTCGTTCAACTCTACATCTGTCAATGTACCCCAAAAATCTCAAGGTCTACCCATGTCTGCATCAAACCCTTTCATCTGAGCACCTCGGCCTTTCTGGTTTAACCGTTTTTCAAGTGTCAAAGGCGAGAACAAGACTCATGGCATTTTACTGGCCAGTTTACTAGTCATTATGGCTAATATTAGATTGGCTAATTATAGGAAACTAGCCCGCTGCGGTTCCGGAATGGTCGTTATGCCACTGTTTCGACAGTAAAAGTAACTTATCGGATTTATTGACTTTTAAGAGTGATTTTTATTTAGAATACTTCTTTTAGTTTACTGAGGAGACTATCAATATTGGTACAGGATTTTAATTAAATGACGCCAACAGAATTAAGCAGACATTCATAATGCTGCGGATATCGCAAATCGCAGTGGGATTTGTCAACCGTTTAGCATTAAAGTAGGTATTTGCTAATTTCACTGAGATTCCGTAACGGAATATTGGCTAATTGAAACATTCCGAAATAGATTAAGAAGTAGCCACAATTTATACAACAATTAGCAATCGATCAATTTGCATAAAAATGAGCCAATGTTGAATCATTGAATATTGTTGAAGTCGTAATGAACTAATGAAAGCAACCGTTGCAAGATGTCTTATTTTTAGATCTACCTTTTAGTGAAAAGCCCTGTTTTACATAAAGTCATCTTGTCAGGAGAAAGTCACAACTAAGTATTTCTTAAAAGAAGATTGGAAGATTCCTTCACACGAAAATGTCGAAGGTTTTAAAAATATCGTCTACTTTCCTGTCGGGACATGTTGTGAGACGTGTTGACTCATCCGGATCCGTCCGACAACCGTGGGTGGATCCTTTTGGGATAAACATATTTTTATTTTAGTCCCATTTAGAATTAAAATGTCGTTACGTTAATGGTCTGTCCTGACTTGAGTGGCGGATTGAGTTAGAATTAATCAATAAGGTGAAATTGAAATAAGTTTGAGCGTATCGAAACTCGAATATTCGTTTTATTACCGAGAAATCAACAAAGAGAAGAAGAGTTTAAAATGATCAAAGCTTCGTAAAAGTTCTTAAGGTGACACATCACACGGGCTCGAACTCATTGGTGGGCGTGGCTAAAAAGCACGCTGTCTCACCTGGCATCGTGCCCGACAGAGATAGTATCAGTGATGAGCAGTTAGACGCTAGTCTTCACGCGCGTCTAGTTCGTACGCACACACTCAGCGTTCCGAACCGTTCCGAACAAAAACGAAGTTATATAATACTTTCGTCTGACCTTTTATTTAAATGCGCTAAAAAGAATAAAATAAACTTTTTCTTTAAAACTTTTACCATCAACTTATAACGTCATCGTCACTACACAATTCGCGAGATTATTGGCAACAATAATATTGTATAACTATATTGTTTGTTATTGTTGGCCTGGGGTCACGATGTCCTGGACGCTTTCCGCCAGGGCCGGCAGTCTCGACATAGATAGCGACAAATTCGCTAACTTTCGATCGCCGATTACTAACGAATAAATTCGGTTGCAACAATTATGTTTATGAGAAACGCATCTTGGACGCTGAGACTAGCGTTACTAGCAAGCATCATCATTGCAACCCAATTTATTCGTTAGTAATTAGCAATCAAAAGTTAGCGAATTTGTCGTTATCTATGTCGAGACTGCCTGCCCAGGTCTGCTAATCCCTCGAGAGAAATAAATGGCTGTGAAGCCAGCAGAGTCTGGACGTTGGTCGGCAGACGACTGCTTTATATTGTCATCGTGGTACTGTGGATTTCCTTGGCCTGATAAAGTTTAGGATTTCCTTTTCAGGGCGTATCACGTCGGAGTCACCAATTTAGTGGTTGTTGTACACTAACTAAATTAAATTAAAAATGTTCATAATTCTATATAAATTTAGTCAACACAAGACAGAGAAGTGACAGATCAGAAGAAAAGTAAAAATTATATCGTGAAGGTTTTATGTATATAAAGTTTCTAAATAAGTAGGTCGCTACACGATATTATAGGGTGTGCGTTTCGATGGCGCGACCACGGCGTTTTTTTTTTAAATAACTATGCCATGATTTTGTAAAAATATGTATGTACGCAGTTCAAATTTCCCAAAACCTTAAATTAGTCAAAGTTATGGTTAAAAAGTTATAAGGGTTTGAACGTGGCCACGCCATCAAAACGCGGAGAACCGCGCGGCCACGGAAATCTTAAAAACTAGGCGTTGCAGAGACCTAAAATTTAGGTAAATAACAGATTGAATTTGTAAAAAAAATATAAAAAATCCTAGGTTTATTTTTCAGGAGCATACGTACGCTATCGCTTATCACCTTCAAAATGTTCTGAATGTGAAATTTAAAATTAATTAATTTAATTAATTAATGAATTAAATTTTAAATTATTTTTTTTACAAAATCTTGCCATAGTTTAAAAAAAAATAATGCCGTGGTCGCGCCATCGAAACGCACACATTATAGGAGTGCAATAAAAATGCACAGGCCCTTCAACTTCAGCGAAAAACAAATGACACGTCACTGACGTCATGCATGAAATGAAAAGGACAGAAATATAGGTCTTGTTCTTCTATCAAACGAAGGACATGTCAATATCGCGTGTCCCCCTCCCGCACCGCACCGGGGGGAACATTATTCAGTGAGATGCACGAAAATACATAGTAAAAGGCGCGCGTAAAAAAATATGAAAAGGCTTTTGGGAAATCGAATTTTATGAAAAAACCACTGCATAAATCATTATCAAATAAAATTTATTGAATTCTTCGATAATTGTGCTGTGTCGCTACCGACTTGGTTTTGGAAATTTGACACTTCTTTTATTATTAATTTACGTCCAAAGTTACGTTAAAATTGGCAATAAAATGAATCTTTGGTAGCTCGTAACTTTTGAATGGCTTTTTATTTTACTATTCTGTTTCCGCACAGACACAATTAATAATGAGACAAAACGATATCATGTTTAACTTTAGATGTACCATGTCAAACAGTGGAGTAATAGCCCCCCGAAATTTGTATGGAAAATATGTTGCGCAGTTCAACCTTAACAACGGAAAATCTGAATTCTAAATGAACCCGTGCCACAATTTAGGTTAGTCTAAATCTAAAGATTTCTTTTTAGACTGTCTAGTTGCTCTAAATACTTTGTTAAACAAAATATCCGTCTGCCAAACAAATTGGTTCTTCATGTTGAGTCGGAATTTTTCAGGCGAGTGGTTTGACCTGAACTGTGCATTTCAGCCTGACCTAGATACACTCAGAACTTTTTGTGTTTGGTCACGATTTGCAGTTTCTATTAAAAACCTTGTTTCTTCGTGTTCGTAGTCTATGGATTTCAATTCCGTTCCTTGATTTTTCAAAAATGGACCCTGCTGTTGGATTTGGAAAGACGGGTTCCAATTTTTTAAATTGGCGAATTCATTTCTTCATAATCTATACATATGATAAATCTGTAGAAAAATCATTTTTGTACATCGATAATATTTAAAAAAAAAATGCCAGGGTGTGAAAGGATAACATTTCCAGCATTTTTGGAATTTTTGTCTGTTTCGATGATCAAGCATCACGTAAAATTTACGAAATCAATGTACCTAGATAACTTGTATACATATAAATTGTGCGTATCTTGAGGTATTATTTAGTTTTTGTTTCATCGTAATCGGTTAATTCTATCAAAAGATATAGGTATGAATTTAAAGTGTTCAAGAAGAACTAATAATCAAATGTAAGATGCAGTGACATCTATTGTACTAAAATGGTACCAATGACTAAAAATGTACTCACCAGATAACTTTTAAATCGACTGACCGGCTTTAAAAAAAGTTATTATAATAGCACTTATGCTATAATCAGCAGCATGTAGATTAATCTAGAGTACCTTAGTACTCTGATTAATCTACATGATGCTGCTTTGAAAATTTACATGGCAAGCTCAAGAGTTTGTTTGGTTGGTTGAACGAGCTAATCACAAGAACTACTGGTTCGAATTAAAAAAATCTTTTAGTGTTGGATAGTCCATTTATCGAGGATAGCTATAGGTTATCTAACATCACGCTACAACTAAAAGGAGCAGAGCACCAATGGTAAATGTTACAAAAACAGGGAAAATTTGAGAGCTTCCGATGCGAGCGCTGCATAAACGGTTAAAGTTACGCAACAATCATGTAGGTATGAGGGAATTATTCCTCATAATACGTTCTAAAAAAATCCGCGACAGCAGGTTGACTCACACTCTCTCTAACCCTCTCTCTTTCTCTCATGTGACGCAGACGAAGTTGCGGCGGGTCAGCTAGTCAAAAATAAAAAGTCGGGAGTCTTTCAACGTTTTTTGAGTACTTACCTATCTTTTTGCAGTAGCTAGTCATAACCACAGGTCATAATAACACATATTCAACTGTTGGTTTTGAAGTCTATCAGAGTGGTCCTTTTGACTAGCAGCTAATCAATATTTTCGAAAAAGTAGGGTGTATACCTACCTACTATTTTAGATATACCTACCTAATATTGACTGTTGGTACACTTGGTACCTATCGTATGAGCTGTTTATAAGATGCCAGTAGCCCTAGCCTATCATACTTGTGAAACAAAATGATGATTCATGTTTCCAATACAGTTTACATAATTTATTCCTTGGCTGGCATGTTTGTTTATTTACCTACCTACTTTATCAATCGACCTATATTTTCTCTATTACGCGTCGATACAATATCTTTTAGTTAGAGAGTTTGTTATGATATTAATAATATTGTTTTTGAAACATCAATATAAGATTAGGTACCTACTTGAGCTCTTGTTAGTGGAAATATTGGCGCTTGAACATTAGGTTTTTTGGCTTCATCCGCGCGGATGTCGAAATACCTATATCTTACATAAGTTCAAGAAAATCGTGTTTGGGCTAATTTCCTGCACCTTTGATGACAACTTTCGACCAAGCTGGAGTATGACTGTCACCGAGTGTCTAAGGATGAAGACGTAAGTAAGGCTGTCGAGGCAAGCCCTTATTTGGAAAACATATTATGTAGATTATATTTAAGCGATTAATGCAAATATATCGAAGAAATTAAATTGTTACCCACTTGAATCTTTACTAATATTATAAAGCTCAAGAGTTTGTTTGGTTGGTTGAACGCGATAATTCAGAAACTACCTACCTACTGGTTTGAATTTTAAAAAATCTATTAGTGTTGGATAGTCCATTTATCGGGGACGGCTATAGATTATCCAACATCACGCTACAACTAAAAGGACCGGAGCATCAATGATAAATGTTGCAAAAACAGGAAAAATTTATTCGCAATTATACTCAGACTCACACTCTCTCTAACCCTCTATCTCTCTCATGTGACGCAGACGAAGTTGCGCGGGTCAGCTAGTTGTAAATATTTTTGTTTTTCAATTATTTCAATTAACAATTTCAATTAATTTGGTAAATTGTAGTACTTAAATTAAATCTTTGCCAGACAACTTTAATGGAATATCTAAGATGTTTCAGGCAGGTAGACTTATCTGTAGCGTCTCTTTGTACTTACGTAATTCAGTCAGTACGACTTCGAGCAGCAGGTTTGCACATAAATTATGAGTTCACGACCCTCGTTTGTTAGACAAAGACTCGAATACTTACGTTAAGTAAGATGCCGAGAGATTTGTCATAGGATATTTAATTAGCTACCTACCTGAGTTTTACAACCTAGTTAGGTAGGTACCTACCTAAGTACTTACTCTGATTAATAAGAGATTTATGAGACCTACCTAATTTTCTTGTTAAAAAACAGTGGCAATAATAAAATACCTATATCCACCATTAATGAGTGCGTAGGTACCTAAACGTTTATCCTATGTAAGCTAGGCATTTAATTTAATGGGTCATAAAATGTGTGTGAGTGGGCAATGGTAGCGTTGTATGTTATGTGACTGTAACTGGTTTTTTCCTATAAAACGTTGGAAAGAATAGAGGTAAACATACCTACATAATTTCATTGCTGCGTTATACCTACCTACCTAGGTACCTACAGTTTAATTACTCCGGTACTTACTTCAAAAGACCGTTTAAAACTTCGTAATGAAGCGCTTTGTTTCACAAATAGCTTTCAGTAGGCACATACATATTTCTAAGTGCTAACATACCTACACAAGTATGTAGGTATAACCTAAGTATACGCTTTCTTCGTTTGCAGTGTGTTCAGTTCGCATCAAACCAGGCGAAGGACTCACAAACACGCGCGCAGGAAAATCAATACCTAACAGTGTACAACAACAGACAACAGCTGATCACGACGATCTAACAAACGTAGGAAATAACTTGTAGCAACACTCACCACGACTTCTGCTGACTATCGTCGGGGTTATTAAAGTTAGTTATAGCGGCATATCTGCAATACAAAATAGCAATTTTCAACAATCACAATAACACTACAAAAGTCAAGCATACATTATCATTTTTAACGCAATAATGTTAGGTAAAATTAATGAACTACATACGGCCTGTGTTATTTCGTTGCGTTCAACTAAATGCGAACAAAGGACTGTGTTTATTTTGCAACGCTACTCACCTTTGTGCAGTACACTCCAACACTTTCTTCTTTTCCCATCCTTCCTGAGTTTTCACCCATTCTTCACCTGGTGACCGCCAGTCTTTTGAAATAAAAGGCATTTTATAACACAAAACACAACAAAGTTTAACGCGATTCTAGTGCGGTCAATGAGTCGCACAAGCTAACGTCTGCGACGCGAGACGGGATTTGACGATTTTGACACGAGAAGTGCGAGGTTGCGAGTTCGGGCTGATGCAAATGCCTAAGTGCGACAGAGCAGTCTTGTTTAGAAAGGGACGAATGCGCGCATGTCTTTTGTTTTGTTGATTCTATGGAGAATGTCATAAACAGCTGTTTCTGTTTTGAAGTCAATGTATAAAAAAGAAAGATATAATTTGTTATCGCCAAAACTGCCCGTTATATCCGATTATTTTTTTAAACAAATGTTTGAATTAAAATATTCCGTTCAAAATGCTGGCAAAATTAAAAAAAAACACTTTTTTTTTTACTGGAAAATTGTTTGAAGCAATGCTTGAAACTCAACATTCGTTGCCCTGGAACGTTTTACTAAGTATCATTCATGACATTCATTCATTACCTTACATTTCGATTTCGTTATCTGTGCTACATTATGAAATAAATAATCCATTCGGTCTCTTGAATTTGCTAACTACGTTTTGAGGTTATATTTGTCGAGAATTTGTGTTTTCGTAATGGGAGACTCAGATGCTAACTTCAAGCCTAAAATCAACAGTACAGGTCAAGACCCAGTACTTAAACAGGCTGAAATAGCTTACATGAAGTTGATAGAGCAGAAAAATCGTGAACGGGTACAAAAGTTGCAGCAGATTTCCAGGAAAAATAGGATCACCGGCCTAGCAATTGGATCTGGAGTACTCAGTGTTTACTTGTACTCGATATTTGCTGTGAAACAAGAAACCTTCCTCGACGACTTTGAAGAACCCGTCAAAATTCAGCAGTAATATGGCGGTGGCAAAGAAAGCTTTACAGATAAGATTACCTCCTCTACCGAGTATTAAAGATGTTATTCGACTGTACAAACTCCGTGCTCTTCGGGAGCTGTCTCAGAACTTCCTCATGGAACCGCGTTTGTTAGACAAAATAGTGAATGCTGCTGGTAATATAGAAAAGCATGTCGTCTGCGAGGTCGGTCCTGGCCCCGGCGGAATAACAAGATCTATAATCCAAAGAGCGCCAAGAAAATTAATCCTTATCGAAAAAGATCGTCGATTTGTGCCATCACTGGAACTGTTAGCTGATGCATGCAGGGACAAAGTTGATGTAGACATCATAACTGGTGATATTTTAAAGACTGACATTGGTCAGTTCATCCCCAAGGATGTGAAGACAGATTGGCTTGACTCACCTCCGCCAGTAAATTTAATTGGCAACCTGCCTTTTAGTGTGTCCACAATACTGATCATTCGCTGGCTAGAAATGATGTCTAAGCAGGAAGGTCCATGGGCTTTTGGCAGAACTAGAATGACACTGACATTTCAAAAAGAAGTAGCTGAGAGGATGGCAGCAAGAATTCTCAGCAGTCAGCGATGCAGGCTATCTGTCATGTGCCAGAACTGGTGCTCAGTAAAGTATAAGTTTGACATTTCAGGTGGAGCATTCCTTCCAAAACCAGATGTTGACGTTGGAGTAGTAACCTTAACACCTTTGAAGCACCCTATAATAAAGCAGCCTTTCAAAATGGTAGAGAAAGTTGTCCGGCAAATATTTTCTATGAGACAAAAGTATTCCATTAGAGGTGCTCAAACATTATTCCCTGAAGACGTGAGAGAAGAAATGGCATTGAGAATGTACAAGATGGCCGACATGGATCCTGTTACTAGACCCTTCCAGATTGCTAACATGGAATTTGCCAGAATAGTTGATGCATACAGTGAAATTATCAAACAATATCCTGAATTTGAGCATTATGACTACAGGGCTAAAAAAGTACCATCAGAGGCAAAAGTGGTAGAGGAGGAAGTTTAAGTTATACTAGAGGGTTTATAGATGTATATATTAGTTATGTTTCAATAAATAATTTCTGTGAGAACAGTTAAATAATTTAATTTTTAATTTTATTACTCATTCTTACAGTTCAATCTAACACAAACTCAAACATCAGAAGTTTTTTTCTCCTCCATCAGCTCCATCTTTTTCTGTTGCTCTTCCAGGCGCTTCTTTTTCTTGAGTACTTTATTATGTCGTATGGACTTAAGATGTATGGAATAAACATTATCTCCAATGAATATTCTGTTGCACACATCACAGTGGTTGTGTGAATTTCCATCTATACCCTTTTTCAATTCATCTATTTCCGATTTTAATGGTTCAAAGTCACAAGGAGTTTCATTGAGGTGACTTTCTAAAATGTGTATAGCTTTGTTTTTGACTTCATCAGCCCATTTTGAAACATCTGTAGTATCAAGATCATAAATAGGTGGTATCTGAAAATAAAAGTGATATTAGCGCCATCTATTGTTGGCTTAAAACAACGTTGCAATTTGTTTTAGTAGTTCATCTATTCGACACAAGATGTCT